>BTPG01000008.1:87927350-88099850 GCA_036245525.1 Semisulcospira habei | reverse complement strand
AAAAAAAAAAACACGGTTTTTTTTTTGTTCAGTTTTGTTTTTTGTTTTGTTTTGTTTTGGGGGGAGGGGTTTTGTGTGTGTGTGTGTGTGTGTGTGTGTGTGTGTGTGTGTGTGTGTGTGTGTGTGTGTGTGTGTGTGTGTGTGTCTGGTGTGTGTGTGTGTCTGTCTGTGTGTGTGTGCCGTGTGTGTAAGGGGGGAGGGGGGGGGAGGGAGGGGTGGTCGTTAGAACTTGCCTGCTGCGATTTTACTCATCAGTTTGTATGTCGAAGCTCGAGAAAATATCATTAACACATTCTGCCCCAGGACCGAAATCCCCAAATTTTGAAGTTGCCCTCTGAAGAAATGTATTACAGTTCTAGAGACAGATCGAGCATGACAGTTCAAGGGTAGTGTCAGAATAGCGTGGCGCCTATGGGCGCCAAGCTATGGTGTGTAGGAAATAGATCCATTTTTTTTTTAGTTGAAGGGTGGTGCCAGAATAGCTTGGCGCTTGAGGCGCCAAGCTATTTTGGCACCACCCTTCAACTATCAGTCAAATGTATTTCAAGCAATGGGTATATCAGGATGAAAAGGTTTAAGATCGCATTTCTTTTCTTAGAAACGCTGCTGGCTGAGAACAGGTTCCACCGCAAAATCTCCTGAGCAGAAAGAGTGACAAAGGTAAGTTATCAAGGGAAAGGGAAAAAATAAATAGTTTTCAGGAAGGAAAAGAAAGCAGATGGAAATAGATCACAGAATTTCCTCAGGAATGGGGTGAATTTAGCCAGTGATCTCAGCTGGCAAAAGTCTTCACCTGAAAAGAAGCAAAGAAAAAGAAAGTAACAAAAAAAGAAATGAAAGCACAAACGGCAAATAAGAGTACAGAATTATCCGAGAAAGGTGCAAAAACTTAGCTGTCAGAAGACAGTTTCTCAGGCAGACCCTTTACAAAAATGAAAGCGACATAGATTCTCATGAGCCCGTGAAGTTGCACGAGCTCGTGAGAATCTACGCCTCTTGCGGCGGTTTGCGTTATTGTCCTAACTCATTCCCATGCGAAGAAAGTTGTCATAATTTCAGCCTGTGTGTGTAAAGGGACAAAATCGTGCTCTTCATGGGAGAAAACTTACTTAGTCATGTAACAGTCGACGTTACTGACACGCCAAATAATAACATCCGTTTGCTCGACTCAGAGGTCAGTAGAGCCCGATCTCAAGTCATCAAGAGGCATAGATTCGCATGAGCCCCTGCGAAAGCAGGGGCTTATGTGAATCTATGCCTCTTGCAGATGAGATATTTTAGATGAGCGACGTGAAGACCGAAATAGGGCCAACGCGCTGGATTTTTTCACCGCATGCACCTGTCTGAATACGTTTTTGGTGTCGGGGCGAAATCTAACAATGGCATCCAACTCTTGACTGTTCCTTGCGAGTCACAGTACTTCAAAAAGGTCCCTCTCGATGGCATGCAGATAATTATGATCTTGATGTGTGACCCCACGCTTTGGGTTCTTGATAACTCAGACTGTTAGCCTCCTCACTTGACGGTATATGATCAATTCTCGGTGTGCCACGCCACTGCAAGAGGCATAGACTCTCATGAGCCTCCGCATTCGCGGGGAATCATGAGGGTCTATGCCTCTTACGGGTCAAATGATGCCTACGTTCTTAGGAAAGGGGTGATGTCGGGTTTGCAGTCTGGCCACTGACAGTGAAAGGGTTAGCACTGTTCAGTGACACTGTATATGCCGCACCCATTTTTCACTCCTCTCAAGAGTACTTAGGCAGACCCTTTACAATAACGCAAGCGACATAGATTCTCATGAGCCCGTGAAGTTGCAAGTTTTCTGAACACTTGAGCACTAAGACATTGGATTGGCTTTTCCTGCTTTCGAAAACTGTGAACACTAGACGGAGTTGACATCTGAAAACAAAACATTATAAACAGCGCAGGCACAGCTGAATAGTTAAATAATAGATGGATGGATGGACGGATGGACGGATGGACGGATGGACTAACTGACTGATTGATTGATTGATTCATTCATTCATTCATGCATTCATTCGTTCATTCATTCATTCATTCAGTCATGCATACGGTCGTTCGACAGTTTCATCGTTCATTCGTTCTTTCGATCGGTCATTTGTGGGTGGATGGATGGATGGATTGATGAATGGTTGGATTCATTCATTCATTCATTCATTCGTTCGTTCGTTTTTTCATTCGGCATTTATTCACGCCCCTACACAACATAGATTTACTCCTGCCTTATATATTGCCTTTGGGATAGGCTAACTTGGAGTTTTTTTAATCATGCAAACCTCTGTAAAAAAAAAAAAAAATTACGCATGGTGTACCTTTACCATGAAAGTTGTCTCAGACATTATCACTGGAAGGCGTCTGACTGTGTGCACTTTCGTCTTTCCACACCCTGGCTGCTGATCTGTGTTTTGGTGGCCGGATCTTCCCCACACTCCTACTCGATAATCCTTTCACCTCCAAAGCCAACTGAAACAAAATTCAGACTAAAGAAAACGTCGTGGACTATGTCACTGAAATGATATGAGGTCCAACCAAGCGATTTCAAGGGAAGTGCCTGTTTAGCCGGGCGCCCGGACGGACGCCCAGCTAATCAGGCACTGCCCTTGAGTTTACACGAAAATAAAGCCGGCACTGCCCTCGAACTTACACGCTAATCATGCACTGTACTTAAGCCTCTCCCGGTCTATCTCACACAGCTGGCGCTGAAATTATAGGCTTTAAAAAAAGTGTGTGGATCTCGTTCTTTATCGCGAGATATGGCCGCCAAACGTGACTCAGTTCTGCCGCCGCGCAATCTGACGCACACTAGTACCCGTATGTTGAGGGGAAAGTCGTTGATGGACTAGGCCGTCTGGGAGGACTAGAGCAAGTCAGCGCCTATGAAGCATCCGAGCACGCGTGGCTGAGGACAGAGTACACAACATGGTAGGCTGAGTTGTATCCAGTCAGCGCGCAGTTGATTCCCCGCCACAGCCCTCGCACCACGACCACAATATCATTCCGGGTCGGGCTGGAAGTGGGGGAGGGGCGCATATGGGTCGGACGCGTGTGCGTCGGCGGAAAGATTCACACCTAGTGGTAGCGTCAGAGCAGTATCCGGTACGCACAGCACAGTACCGTAAAAAAGCAAAATCCAGAATACGCCAACAAGGGGCCATCGGGCCGGGACCGGTCGTCAGCGCGCCCAATGTGGCCTTTTTGCGCACATTCGGGACGAACTAGAATGATAAGTCCATCTTTTATAAAAGCGAATTTTAAAAAATTGTATTACAAAGGAAAATATCGCTTTCCACGAAAATGGACTTTAACAAAAAATAAATAACAAATTAATTCAGAGGGCAGTACACATTTGATGAAGCAACAAGATATGGACGATTGTACCCCGAACCGGTTTCAGCTTTTTCAGTCACGAACCGACTGTAAGAGGTGAAACTTTGACGATAAATAATTTCAAGTATTGCTCAAGTCAATGGCCGGTTCTTCCAACTTACTTTTCCTTAGTCGTAGATCCGTGGTCCTGTTGTATTTATTTGTAATGTTTCATATCGTCTATGTCACGTTTGAATGCATGTGCTAGCGCAATGAGTTTTTGCCACAAAGAAAAGATTTTGCGCTATACAAGAACCATTTATTATTTATTTTTATTAATATTAATATTATTATTATTATTATTATTATTATTATTATTATTATTATTATTATTATTATTATTATTATTATTGTTGTTTTCGAACGCAAATGGGCTCTGAGTCTTGACATCCCACGATGCAAGTTACCTGCCTGCATACATGTTCAGTCTCAGTCAGCACTAAACCTCGTCTGCCTTTTAGACTTTAAGTCAGTCAGCGCATATGGAGCCACTTAATTAAAACAACTCTATTGATACGCTCTGTGCGTTTAACTCTCTTCCTAATACAAGGATGAGATAGATAATGATTCTCATGAGCACCTTCAATAAGAAAGGGCTGATTAGAATCTGTGAATCGTACTGGCATAGGTCAGCCAACTTAAACGACCTCAGATTGAGGTAGTTAACATTTTCACTGCCGGAGGCTTGAAATCGTTTCTTTCGAAATCTTCACAAATTCTCTGCTTGAGAATTGAAGCGCATTGTTACGTATGAATACTCTAGCAATAGACATGGATAAGTCGTTTCAGCAAGAGACATAGATCCTCATGAGCCCCCGCAGATGCGGGGGCTCATGAGGATCTATGCCTCTTGCAGTCGTGTTCTCCGAGAGGGGAGGGGTTAAGTCTGCCACTACGCAAGCTCGGCGCGTCGGATACTTTTTACAGGTGTACCGGTACCTGTTGCGGGGGCCCGTCCCTCGCTTTTTGGAAGACCTCCCCCTCTTTTAACTACCAGGCTCTCTTTCAGTTCCGAATTCCCGAGAGCCCGGGTTCTTCCACCTATGCATGGTCTCACAGCGAAATGCTGCTGACTCTCAAAATGAGGGACATAAACCAGCATTGACAGGAGGTAGTTACAAAGCAGAAACTTCCCTTGGGGCTCTGCGGCGCTTTTTTAGCTAGTCACGATTTGATATCTTGGTTAGTCTCTTACCTGCTGTTCTTAACACAGTGTCTCAGTCGAATCCTTTCCGCTCTGCAAGAGGCATAGATTCTTTGCCTCTTTGGCAGCGTTCGGCTCCACTCACTTGCAAGCATACAACTTCTTCGTTGGAGCCTTTGAGAATCTTTACTCCTATGTTGACAAGTGTTCGCAGCCGATCTTACTGCAAGCATATTATCCAGACTGCTGGGGCCCATGAGAATCTGCGCCGCGTGGAAGTATAAACTGACTGACTTTCTGACTGACTTCGTTTCTTCGAAGTCCTCATATAGAGGGGGGTCCTTGGGGCTTAGTTAAGCTGTCTGCGACTGCCTGTCAGTTCCGGAGGACTTCTCACTCTCACCATAGGTATGCTTACGAAGACAGGTTTTTGTCTAAGCCGAGAGTACAATATACAGAGGCCTGGGAAAGTGCCTGCATGCGTTGCTGGATGGTACTTGCGGTACTGGTACGGAAGGTGTTTCAGTCTCACACCTAGTTGTGTGTTGTTGCTGGCTGTAGTAGTGGTGTAGTGAGTACCGAGGTCTGGGTCCCAGATCCTGACAGAAGCACGTGGGAATGTGTCTAGCTGTGTCTGTGGTGATGCCAGACAATGGTACTAACAAGTTTTCCTGAAGGAAGGAGGTTTCTCTTACTGTTAACGAGGGTGTGAACGAATTTGCTGATTCGGGTACTTGACACCGGTAAGTACAACATCTGATTCGCTTGTTCAGTCTTTATTGACACGCCGCATATTCATTCCCAATACTACGCAAAAGGCCATCGGGCCGACATCGACCGCCGTTGGCCCGATGGTCTTTTGCGCATTGGGCCATAACTGCCGCCGAGGCGACGCCGTGCAAGTGATGTTCTGTGTCCGTGCGTCATTTATTTGTTGTTTTCGTGTGACTTGGCATCGCCGTTACTTGAGGCTACTACTATCTGTGTGTTGTTTTTCTGTTGCGTTTTACACATGCATATAATGCATTATCTCATTCAAGGCGCCCCCGCATCAATAGCTGCGAAAGTGTCGTATAGCTTTGCCGACGGTTGCGCCTTGGGTGAGCCACAGTTCATGTTACTCTCAATGCCCGTAACTATGACGAACTGAAAAGAAGAAAAAATCAGTGAAACTCTTCTGAAGATATATTCATTATGTATTTTGGACAGAGATAAATTACATGAAAGGATACGTTGGGGGATAGTTTGGGGTATATTAAAATTATAGTTATGTGGATATCTCATTCAGCCCGACCGTCGTATTTCTCAAATTTTGGAGGCGTCATCTAATGACTATGCACCAGCTGCAGGAGATGGATCGACCTTGATAATTCAAGGGCAGTGCCAGATCAGCGTGGCGCCGACAGGCGCCAAGCTAAACTGGCACTACCCTTGAATTATCAGGATCGACCCATCTCCTGCTGCAGTGCTTCAGGGCTGAATGGGATATTACCAGCAATGGTATCGTCTATGGGGTTGCATGTACTGCTAAACGACATTTCAGTCGAACATTTATGTTAATGGTATTTATTTATTTATTTATTTATTTATTCATATTTATTTATTTATTTATTTATTTATTTATTTATTTATTTTAAATATTATTTTATTTTATTTTTTTACGGCTTACGGTTGTCTGTCTATTCTTCAATAGCGAAATACTGCATCATTCTGAATTTCCAGCGTGTTTTGCAGAACATGTTCATCAACAGTGACACTAGCGTTGTTCATTACGAACATTTTTCTCACGCACACATTCCTACATAGTATGAGTATTATGTACAGTTTGCTGCAGCCGGCTATATCCACATAATTACTTGAACCTATATGAAAAAATATAAGCTTGTGAGATTTATTTAGTTAACAGATGTTATGAAGCCAGTCTCCCCTTTTTCACAATCACAAAACGAATGGTTTAACACAAGGGCGGATCTGGGGGGGGGGGGGGGTCCAGGGGTTCTCTCCACTCCCCGGACCAAATTTTTGTTTTTTTAAAATGCTATAACAAAGTCTTTTTTTGGGGTGTATGGAAAAACCCCTCCCCCCCCCCCCCCCCTCTCTCTCTCTCTCTCTCCCCTCTCCCCCCCCCCCCCACCCCCACCCCCTCCTCTTTTCGACCCCTGGAAGCAAGGTCTAGCGTCGGGTAGGCCTTTAGTATGAGGTTGAAGGTCCCCAAACAAAAAGTTGGAAACTGCCCCCCCCCCCCCCCCCCCCCCCCCCCCCGTCGAGTTAACTGATCCCCCAGTAACCCCTTCAAAGCCGAGAGAGAAAATGACCACCCAACTGCAAGAGGTTTATGATCCTCACGAGCCCCAGCATCATGTGAATAGGCACATTTAGTTCCCTACTTATTTTTAACAGCAAGCTTGCAAGTTTCACTGACGAGCAAAAGAAATGCGACGCTTTTTTAATCATCGGAAACACTTCAGTGTTTCCGATGATTTAAAAAATGTCGCATTTCTGAATGAAAGTGTTTCAGACGATCCCAAAAATGTCGCATTTCTTTTCATCGAAAGTATAGATATGTGCGTTGAGAAACATCCTGTGCACAATTGAAATTCCTGCATTCCAACATATGAAGAACAACAGACGGCGTCATCTCTATTTTTACCTCGTTAAGCCTCGACTACAACACACGCAGATGGGAAGTGTTAGTTATTTGGGTTAAACGCCGAGCTGGCGACTAAAGCCATCTCACGAAGTTGGGAAGAGAATGTTAGCTCTGTTGTATACTACTCACAGTTAGTTAACGGGCAGACAGACAAATGGTGACGAGTTTAAATAGCACACGTCTGTCAAAGTTTAACGGCTTTGCGTGTCGGTAGTGGTTTTAGTCGCGATGATTCCTGTCGGAATCATCGCGACTAAAACCGCTACCGACACGCACAGGGTTATGATTTTTGTCATTAACTTTTTGGACGAGACTGTATAGTCTGCAGTCTTGCCCTCAATTTCAAGACAAAATCTTAAATTTGAAACAAATCTGAAACCATGATCATTTTCAATGTGAACCGTAACGTTTTGCGTGCAGTATAGTTTTTGGTTAGCTTGACAGTACTTTGTGAACCATTACTTTTTAATTATGTTTGACAAATGCAATATTATACCTAATATATGCATTTTCTCTGATTTTATGTTTCACAATTTGCTTTGGTTTATGGCGTAGATACGAGTGTAGTCATAAGTCTGAAACCACCTTGATCTATTATTATTATTATTATTATTATTATTATTATTATTATTATTATTATTATTATTATTATTATTATTATTATTTATCATCATCGTCATCATTATCTTTTGCTTATAATACAGGGGCCTGAGTACCCTGTAGGTGTATCAGAAATGCAACTCGATTCAGTCCTTGTTAAGCCTGCAAGTCACAAAAAAAAAAATACTCATCATGATATGGTTTCATGTTCATTTATTTTGTTCACTTCTATAGCATTTTATAGTGGCATAGTAAGGGAAAAGTCTTCGGGCCGACGACGGCCTCATTTGATCTGCCGCGGACTGGCAGACGTGGGCTTGAGAGCTTTGCCCTCCGAAGGCAGTGACCGGCATGCATCTTAACAGTAACGCCCGTACCTAATAGGAAATAGTTATCAGTCGCACAGAACAGCCGCTGTCAGGGAAAGGACTTAACTTATTCAGCCCCGACACACCACAGCAAGACACGGATCGAGCATGATAGTTCAAGGGTGGTTCCGGAATAGTTTGGCGCCCATAGGCGCCAAACTATTCCGGCATACCCTTGAACTATCATGCTCGATCTGTCTCTAGAATCGTAGTGCAGTCCTTCAGAGGGCACCTTCACATTTTGGGATTTCGGTCCCGTGCTAGAATGTGTTAACATATTCGAAACGTCCTGCATTGGGACTGATACGCGGTATACAGCGAATGCAGAATGTCTCAAATGGGTTAACTCTTTCAAGGCTCCCCGCATGAGTTAACTCTTTCAAGGCTCCCCGCATTGCCGACGGCAACGTTATACGACTTGCTTACTTGCTTAATTCCTTGGATTCCTCGTGGAACAAAGGGCCTCTGCAACAGTCCTCCAGCGCACTCGATTCTGGGCAGCCTTTTACAGTTCACCCCACGACAGGTTTCAGCTCTTCATTTCCTCTTCACAGGATCGTCTCCAGGTGGTCTTAGGGCGACCAACCCGTCTCTTTCCTTGGGGGTTCCACTGCAAAGCTTGCCGGGTGATGTCCTGTGGGGGTTTCCGCAGGGTGTGTCCTATCCATCGCCATTTCCGCCTGGCAATCTGCTGGTCGATGGGATCTTGGTTTGTCCGCTGCCACAAATCGGTATTCTTTATTTTGTCTGTCCACCTGATCTTCAGTATGTTGCGAAGGCAGCCGTTGACGAATACTTGGAGCTTGTTGGTTAGGGTGTTGGTGACTCTCCAGGTCTCTGAGCCATAGAGGAGGACAGACTTAACGTTGCTGTTAAAAATTCGTAGTTTGTTGCGGACAGACAGAGATGTTGACCTCCAGACTGGTCTAAGGGTAGTGAAGGCGTATCTCGCTTTAACGTTATACGACACTTCCGCGGATATTGATGCGGGTGGTGGTGGTGGTGGTGGTGGGGGGGGGGGGGGCTCTTGGTTGAGTTAAGTCGTGTAGGATTCCAGGACGCATGATAACTTTATTATCTACAATGTTTCGACAGATTCAAAATTTTAAAAAAAGTAGAAATAAAACATCTCTAGCCTTTTCCTCAAAAATAATTTTAAAATTATACAAGTCAGACTGAAAAATCTCCGGATTTCTCGAGCCCTTACAACCGTACGAAAAACCAGGTTCTTCATCCTAAGCCCCAACAGCTGCGGCGGAGGCGTGAGAATCTTTGTATTGGGCTTACTATATATTCACACCAATGTTCATCCTCAGCTTTAGATCAGCTATAACCCATTTAGCCCGGAGTCCCTACAGCAGGAGATTGATTGACCATGATAATTCCAGGGTAGTGCCAGATTAGCTTGGCGCCTTCAGGCGCCAAGCTAATCTGGCACTACCCTTGAATTATCATGGTCAATCCACCTCCTGCAAATGGTACATGGTCGTTCGGTAACACTTCCAAAATTTAGGTAAAGTACCCTTCTAGCCATAAGAGTTGAGAAGGCTTTTAGGGATTATTATAGACTTACTTTTTATTATATTTCACTGGACTTCCCCACTACACTTGTATGCATCGCTTGCCGCTTGAAAAACGCAATGTACGTGATTGAAAAAAAAAAGAAAAAATAGTTTACGCAGGTGCATTACCGGTAAAAGTATAAGAGAACAGGGTATCATCACATGGAAACTCTTAGCAACGCTCAAGCTGTTCGGTCTAATTAAGTTACTTTGACAAAACATATTGAAAAGAAATGTTCATCGGAAACCCAAGTCGTAAGAATCCACTTAAAACTGAGAAAATCTGGCGTGGATTTCTCGTTAAAATTGGGTAGTGTTCAAATCCATGGGGCACAGATCCACATAAAAACCTTCATCCGCAATTGTCGGGTTTCTGAGGGTACAATTTATAGCTGTGTTCCTCATGCCCTCAACTCCAGTCACCGTGGGTTAATCTACGGTACTCTTTTTGTCTCTTACGCACTGTAAGATTTGAAATTCAGCCGAGTTAGTAGAAAACCCAGATTTTTTATTTTCAGTCGGTGAACGTAAGCCCATGGCGGCTGTGCACTAGCAAGAGGCATAGATTCTCATGAGCCTCTGCGAATGCAGGGGCTCATGAGAATATATGCCTCTTGCAGATGGATTCAGGCGGCTCAGAGACTGACTAGTGTGTCTGCCTTTTTACCTTTCTCATTGCACATGCTTTTTTTTTCTAGCAGCCGGTATGCGTCATGGTGAATGTATGTATTCTTCGGGTCTCCGGGTGCTTCGTGCATGCAACCATGCATGGTTTTCAGTTACACACACGGTGCCGAGGCGGTTGGGAGTTTTCGAAAGAAATAGAGGGAACAGGTAAGCGGCCTCAGTCGGAGCGAGCGAGCGACAGGAGAGAGAGAGAGAGAGAGAGAGAGAGAGAGAGAGAGAGAGAGAGAGAGAGAGAGAGAGAGAGAGAGAGAGAGAGAGAGAGAGAGAGAGAGAGAATTGTCTTACCTTGCTTTTGTCATTATGGGCAACTAACCTGGTGGTTAAAGGGCGCAAACTTAACAACATGACTATACTGTTATTAATGACGTTTTCCATGTGACTTATCAAGTATTAGCAATCGCCTGATCAGAGATTCTTTTATTCAAATCTTGACATTTATTTATTTTATTTTAAAGAAATCTGAACTCCTTAAATAAAATTATGCTCAAGTTTGGCATTGACCCGTCTGGGAATGCAAAAAGATCAGCTTAGTATCCACACTGGTCACCTCCCTCGGTCCGCTCCGCACAGTCATGGGGAGAAGGTCGAGCCGGAAGGTGCCCATTGCGCAAAAGGCCGTCGGGCCAACATCGGCCCGATGGCCTTTTGCGCATGGCATTGGGTACAGTAACCAGTGTTATTAGACTCCGCCGTCTCTCTCTCTCTCTCTCTCTCTCTCTCTCTCTCTCTCTCTCTCTCTCTCTCTCTCTCTCTCTCTCTCTCTCTCTCTCTCTCTCTCTCTCTCTCTCTCTCTCTCTCTCTCTGACGGGGAGATTTCTGGCATTTATTGGTGTTCCAGACATGCGCGTGTTGGACAGTGTTATGGGTGTATTGTGTTCTTAGTCTCGCTCCATTTCTTATGGCAATAGCTTGGCAAATGTTTGCGTCATAACAGATGGTAGATAAGTGCACACAGTTGGTTCACAATCCACAACACACATGTTTGTTTGTTTGTTTGTTTGTTTGTTTATTCGTTGGTTGCATCGTTCGTTGGTCGGTTGGCTGGTTGGTTGGTTGGTTGGTTGGTTGGTTAGTCGTTTCACTTATTTTGTCAGTTGAACATTAACCCATTCAGCCCTGACCCACTGCAGCAGGAGATGGACCGACCATGATAATTCAAGGGTAGAGCCAGATTAGCTTGGCGCCTGTCGGCGACAAGCTAATCTGGCACTACCCTTGAATTATCATGGTCGACCCATCTCCTGCAACAGGTGTAATATAGTCGTTAGATGACGCCTCCAAAATTTGGGAAATACGTGCGTCGTGCTGAATGACTAAGTTGTTCTTCCTCTCGTCGTTTACTTTTCTCGGGCTTCACTTTTCCATTGTTTGTTGGCTGGTTGGTTGATTGTGTGTTTGCTTCCTGGTTCGTTTGGATGACCGGATATTTGTTTCATGAAATGGGCGTATTTTTAAATCGGGGCTATAATGTGGATCCTGTCAAATAAGATCGTCGGTGACTTCTTGCTGGAAAAGACTGACGCCAATTTTGTTACTGACCCGCATTACAGATATACTGACGAGAAAAAGAAATGCGACAAAATTCGAGTCATCGGAAACACTTGCTCAGTGCACTTGTTGCATTTCTTGTGCTCGTCGGCAGCATACTTCTTGCAATGCACGTATTGAGACTTTCGCACTGCATGCTTTTAATGTATGCCGGAATAAATATTCCTCACAGAAGGGTTAATGTATGTGCACAGAAGCACATAAAGTAAAACAATAATGCTTTTTTCTTTAAGCAGTGAAAATTTTTAAAATCGGCAGTTCTGTGCATGATAGCGGATAGTAAACGTTCAGAAAAGATATTAAGCCCTTTGCGGGTCGCAATTCTCAAATTTGGGAGTTGTTCTGAGGACTTTTACTAGTTCAGGGGAATTTACATCGTCCTTGATAGTTCAAGGGTGGTGGCATAGCTTGGCGCCTAGAGGCGCCAAGCTATTCCGACACCACCCTTCAACTAGTATCATGGTCGATCAGTCTCCTGCTGTAGTGTGTCATGTTTGAACAGATTACGACTGCATACAAAGACATTCCCTTCACATCAACCTTCGGGACCCCCCACCCCTTCCCCTCCACCCCTCTCACACCCACCCACCCTTCTGTCTTCCAGCCCTTCAGTTCACGTGCTAAATCTTTCATGAAACTGCTCTTCCATGCTGTGTTTCAAACTCTAAATCTGCCCGCCTGCACTCTTTAGACTCTTTAAACCCTAAGATCTCGCGTTCAGTGTTGCCGACGAACGTGTTGGCGAATAGGAGATCAGATAAATGGGGCAATTTACGGGGTTGCGGCACAGTGTCTTCGACGCCATGATGCAGCCATATTTTTTAGTCAAGTCTCACTGAATCTCGCGATTCAAAGATAATGCAAAGTTTTTCATATCATGCGCCTGACTGTCTTTGACGTCACTTTTCTGGATTGCAAGGCCGCATGTCTTGTCCGCAGTGAAATCTGACTAGGTCTAATGCGAAACAGCATCGAAATAACGAGTCTATGGTCTTGTGTAACTTATGGTTTATGAATGTATAAATTTACTTTGCTAAAAAGGTTTAAACCAAATGAGATGGAGTTCTCGCTTTTTCACGAATTCAGACAGCTTACTATAAGGTTTGTGACATGGAAGGACTGGTTGGTTGTACACTGCTTAACGTCCCGACAGCAACAATACCTTCTCAGGACATGCTTGCGTTGCAAGTGACCTCCCCTCCCCGCCCCCCCCCCCCCGCCCCCCGCCCACCCCCTCCCCACCCACAGCCAAAAAAAACCCACTATGTATTGATTGTATGCTGCAAGCCAGTCTAAAATGCAAAATCAACTTAACCCTTTTCATCCTGATACACTACTGCTTGAAATTAATTTTACTATGATAGTTCAAGGGCGGTGCCAGAATAGCTTAGCGCCTGAGGTGCCAAGCTCTTTTGGCATAACCCTTGCACTAAATGGTTGATATGTCTCCTGATTTGTAATGTAGTCTTCATAGGATAATTAGCAATATTCTTTAAAACCTATTTAGCCCCGACGCCCTGCAGCAGGAGATGGGTCGACCATGATATCTCATGTCGGCGCCAAGCTAATCTGGCACTACCCTTGAATTATCATGGTCGATCCATCTCCTGCAACTGGTGCATAGTCATTAGATGACGCCTCCCAAATTTGGGAAATACGGCCGTCGGGCTGAATGATTTAACGTCGCATGAGGTCAAACCTACAGATTACCCCATCTGGGCACTTGGGTGGGGTTAATTACTTTTTAGGGTCACCCTGTTCCGCCCCAAGGGGTGTTTTTTTTTTTTTTTTTTTTTTTTTTTTTTTTTCTTTTTTTCTGGGACATATGTTTCTGCTACCAGTGGTCCATTCACGTGTAGTTTTCTTTTTTAAAAGTCTCCCTACTGTCTGCGCTGCCTGTAGTCCTTGATATTGGGCGTGTGTTGCTAAATGGTCCCTTGCACCTAAGAGATAATAAGTTATGTGTTTGCGGTTCATATATATATATATATATATATATATATATATATATATATATATATATATATATATATATATATATATATATATATATATATAAGGAAGTCATATATATATATATATATATATATATATATATATATATATATATATATATATATATATATATATATATATATATGACTTCCTTGCATGCATTTTCTATATTATATTATAATTATAATTATTGTCTACTCTTTTCTGTAAACTAGAGTACGATAAATTAGCATGAAGGTACTGCGTCCCTGGCATGTTTTGCATATTAGACCGGCTGGCGATATACATTCATTATTCCTTTTTCTTTTCTTTTTTTCTTCTTTTTTTCGCAAGCAGCCAACCAAACCACCGATTAGCACGTTTCTATTTTTTTTATGGAAATAATGATAGAAACTCAAGGTGCCGGCTTGCAAATAGCTTACGCCTATCTATCCAGTCATCTTGCTGTGAGTTGCAACTTGTTATCTCCGACATGCCCTTCCTATCTCATTAACCCACTCCCTGCCAGTGTTCGAAGATTGTGTATCAACAATCATTTTTCTAATCAGCTCCTAAGAGCCTCTACTCTCCAAAGAACATAAATATGAAGTTGGATTGGCAAGAGACATAGATCCTCATGAGCCCCCGCTCCAGCGGGCGCTCATGAGGATATATGTCTCTTGCAGTTGTATAATAACTTTTTTCTCGCCAGTGAACATAGGCGCATGATGAGTGTGTGTTGATAACTCATTAAATACGATTTCTCTGAGCCATCACCGCTTATGGTAAACACTTAAATACACGGTGTCAGAAACGGTGACAAAGTTGGTCAAACTTAAACGAAAGTTACATGTTCACTATAAAATCGCTGATAATAGGTTTTTTTTTTTTTTTAATGTGAAACTATGCAAGATCATTTTAAATACAGCTGATCAGTTTGAAAAAGGATCTGACAACAAAACAAAACAAAACAAGAAAAAGGAAAAAAAAAAAAAAAAAAAAAGATCGTTGCTGAGGTCGAGATGAAAGCAACAGCTCTCGTTTCTGGCTGGTGGTCAAGACTCAGCTTGAAGATAATAACACTATTAATCTCCGAGTTTTAGGTCTGATGCTTTCTCCAGTAATCAGCTGTGATTAACCCCTTCACTGCCGATAAAAAAGTGAATGCTATCTAACCGCAAGAGGCATAGATCCTCATGAGCCCTCGCGACTGCGGGGGCTCATGAGGATCTATGCCTCTTGCCGAGACCACTTTGTGTCGAAGTTCTTTGGACAGCTGTGAATTTTGGAAGTTCAGTAAACAGAGATTTCAGAAACAAAATGTACCTACGTTGTCAGGGAAGGGGTTAAAACGACATTGGATAGTTATAGATTGTATTTGCTTTTATTTTTCAATGAGTCTGCAGTGAACACGTCACTTCCGTTCACAGCTAAGTCTGACTTACTTTGTCACCTTTGAATACCTTGCATTGCATTATGGAGTATACATCATGCATATACCCTGCGCGCAGAAGACTCATTCAGAGAAATCGTATTTATTGTATAACCAGCTCGCACTCGACAGGCGCCTATGGCAGTGAAGATGTATGAAAACATATCTCTGCATCTAATATGTAATGCATATCCAGTGTTATCGTGTAATGTATGACCAACCGCAGGCACACTCTGCTCTATTAAACGCACGCAGTTCGCCAAAATCTTTCCTCTTAAACGTCATATTTGGCCAACGTCTTTATTTATCACACGTCAGAGATTTTTGCCAACATGTCAGAACTGAACATTGAACAGGTGCCCACCTCATCAGATCTTAGTTGTACCGTTATTATTTTGTTACTCGGAGAAGTGTGCCTTCACCGATACAGCAATTTTGCCTTACAGGCGTTTCCACGGTGAATCATATAAGAGCGGTTCGTTACGATTGATATACCTTTTCCCTTTGCAACGCCACAATAAATTCAGTATAACGGTGATACATTGACAGAATGCACCTCTTCTCTGCCTGCAGACGCAGACTGAGTGCTTGAAATCATTGTAAATTCAGAGATCCCCGGCCGTCAACGTGAACATAGGATACAAAGGTTATTCTTTTCAGCAAGAGGCATAGATCCTCATGAGCCCCCGCAGGTGCGGCGGCTCATGAGTATCTATACCTCTTGCAGTTCGTTGGTGGTCTATTTTTTCTTGGCAGTAAACGGGTTTTAAAACCTAGTCATTTCCCATTTTGAGGTCATTCTCACCCCTTTATACATCTGGATTCAATTAATACAACAAAATGGCTCTTTCACTCCAGAACGACCCGGGAGTCACTTTGTTTCGAAGTGACCCATGGTAAGTCAGTGTGGCATGAGAGACATATTGGCGGTTTACTGCACGAAAGTCAAACTGACTGTCACGTCAAATTTACTCAGGTTCGATACGCGTACGTCAAAGTGTGGGTCATTTTGACGTATTACACCAGCCCAGTGTCATTCTCTCTATACCTCGAGCCACACTGGTTGTCTCGCTCGATTCGCTGCCGCTGGCAGCGAATCGAGGGAGGCAACCAGTGTGGCCTCAAGCGTCATCAGAACACCCCTGTCATTCCCTCTACAACGTGTTTTTGTGTGTGTGTGTGTGTGTGTGTGTGTGTGTGTGTGTGTGTGTGTGTGTGTGTGTGTGTGTGTGTGTGTGTGTGTGTGTGTGTTTGTTTGTTTGTAGTAGTAGTAAGGATTTGTGAGCGCCGGGAATGACAGCTTTCAAACGATTTAGCCTCCAGTGCCTGCTATTCTTAATTTTCGCGCCGAACGTCTACAAGCAATAAAGAATCCCTCTGCATACTGCGCGCTAGACGGTGCGTGAACACACGTGGTGTTGTACCTCAAGCTCTATTTTGCAGTAGAACTATTTGATGTCAAAGAAAGTCTTACGGTAAGCAAAATGTTCTCGGACCTACGTAGTGCTTAGTGGAACTGATTGATTGATTGATTGATTGATTGATTGATTGATTGATTGATTGATTGATTGATTGATTGATTGATTGATTGATTCGTATGTAATTTGTAACATTATTCAGTTATTCAAGCTGCGTTGTTTTATGAGTGAACAGGAGACTAGCAATAAAGAACCTATACTTCACATTTGACGGTGCGTGAACGCGTGGCCGGAAATATGGCTGCTACCAATTAGCTCAAAGAACAAACCAGCTAATCAAATCCTACCATTATAAACCCTTTTACTGACCGAGGAAAATTGAATACCACCCAGCTGCAATAGACATAATTATATCCTCATGAGCCCCCGCAGTTGCGGGTGCACATGAGAATCTATGCCTTTTGCTGAAACCACTTTCTATCTATGTTCCTTTAAGGTTTGTGGATCTCTGAATAAACAGGATTTTTTAACTCATTGTGCCCGAGGTACGAAATACCCACATTAATTTTGGAGTTATCCTCTGAGGACTGCATTACAATTCAGGAGACAGATCGACCACGATAGCTCAAGGGTGGTGACAGAATAGCTTGGAGCCTATGGGCGCCAAGCTATTCTGCCAACACCCTGATGGTCGAACCATATCTTGCTGTGGTGTGTCGCGGGTAGAATGAGTTAAAACCAAAATCTGCGTCTGCGGGCAGTGATGGGGTTAAGCTATGCAGGTCAGTTCGTGTTATGCGGATGGAGCTGAAATAAATTAAACAGCTTGATCTTATAATTATTTTAATGTGTGACAACATTTGTGTGTGTGTGTGTGTGTGTGTGTGTGTGTGTGTGTGTGTGTGTGTGTGAGAGAGAGAGAGAGAGAGAGAGAGAGAGAGAGAGAGAGAGAGAGAGAGAGAGAGAGAGAGAGAGAGAGAGAGAGAGAGAGAGAGAGCGAATGTTATAGAGAACCCGTGTTTTTCATTTGACGGTGCAAATACGCCTGAACCGAAGCGCTACCTGTTGGTTTAGAGAACTAGAGAATGTAGGAAGTCGTCACGTGTGATCTGTCTCGTGAAGCGTACTCATGTTAACTCATTCGTGACGTGCCGGCTCCGATACGCGGCTTATGCCGCGTATCCGGAGGCGGCACGTCTCGAACGAGTTAACCCCTTGACTGCTATTGTCGACGCCGAGATAGAAGGGACTTTTTAGGACGGTTCGCGGTGGGGCGATTTTAATAGCATGTCCATGATGTCAAAGTATGGCAGGCCTAAACCTCTCACAATTATTGAAGTAACAAGATAAAAATTACGTCATGTCTAGTTACGTTAACCTCGCTGTGCGTATGTATGTATGTGTGTGCGTATGTATGAATGTGTGTGCGTATGTATGAAAACAAGAAAATCTCCGATATTTCTGTACAGACAAGCTTGAAACTTGTCGAAATACTTTCTTAAGTGTGTGGTTAAGAAAGCCTCCGAGCATATTGTAATTGAATGTCTCATTGAAGACATAAACAACCGTTATGGGAAGTCGGTTTACCCAGATTACAGTCCGTAATTTTTGTCAGAATTATTTACTTGAACTTTTGCATATATCTAGTTTGGATAAAGACATTGGATGAGTTCGTTAGCCACCTTTGTATCTTTTCAACTGTTTTAGTAAAATCTAATTCTTTGCAGAAAAAAAGTAAAAAGTAAAAAGCCGCGACTTTTTGAGAAAATCAGACGGTGACGTAAAAACAGCAACTCAGACATTGACGCAATACTCTAGGCATGACGTAATTCTCTCTCTCCCTCTGACACATACACACGCAACGCGCTTGCAGAGTGCAGACTTGAACTTCATTGGAGTTCATTCGACAAAGCCGGATGTGATTGGTTTCAAGTCAACTGAAGAAAAGTGACGCCACGCTTTTAAAAAGACGCGCCTTGTGTACTTTTGTGTATGCAGAAGTCAGTCGCCATCGTCAGTGCCAGGGATCGAAGGTGCGATTACTTACAGTTGACCATTTTTCTGTGATCTTAGTGGTCTGACTGAGGTAAACATATTGCAACTATACATAACAAATTGTGTAGTGCAGATGTGTAAGCCGATCTTGAGTAATTCAACCCACGCCATGCCTTTACATCTGTGGGTTATTTTTTCGGTGGTCATTTGTAGGCCGATGTGATGAGATGGGTCAATAATATCTGCATTATGGTCAATGAATGGCACAGGGAAGTCAATGGGCATTTTCGTGCACCGTCATCACTACTTTTCTGTCCGTCATTTCGTGCTCTTATTTAAATCGTTATCGTGCAACAATCCCAGGCCTTTCCTGTTGTGATAATCTCCGCCCGTAGTTCAACTCACTGTCAGTAGCAAGGCGTCAATTATGTTAGCCCCAAGTCAGCAGATGCATTGGGCTACTCATTCCAGCTTGTAGACTATTTATACTAAGCCGCATGATAATCTATGACACTTGCAAACAAGTTTGCTTCCGTTGTATTCATAATGTTTTCCCATCTTTCTCGTGATCGTTCAGTGATGAATATAAATTTTCTTAACTGTATAACTTTGCACAAAAAGAAGGATATATCCTCATGGGCCCCCACGAATGTGGCGGATGATGAAGGTCCATGCCACGTTCAGATGTCGTGGAATACCTTTCGGGCAGTAGACTGTGAGTTTTCTCCCCATCTTTCTGATTATCTCCCATTCGTTTTCATTTTAGATCTATTCGGTCTGTCCACACACAGAATTGACGTGCTCTCATTTCTTATTGTTATAGTCGGAGGAATCAGGTATGTCACAGTTTTGGAACTGAGTTAGCTCAGGTGATCCGCCTCGAAGTTTCCTGATTTTCATCTTAGTGTAGGTTGATCTGCCGATATTTTGTCCGGGTATGTGCTGCAAATGTTTTCTCCCCCGAAAATGGTCTTTGCGATGTTTGTATAAAACCAGTTTCCATGCCGTGCTGTGTTCTCTCGGAATGTTCTATAAGGGATTTTTCATTCATCGTAATCTGAAACCCTTCGCCCCCCTCCCTACCCCCCCCCCCCCCCTTCTCGATCCATGACCTTGATAGTTAAGTACTGTGACTAGATCAGTGTGATCATGGTAACGAACAGGCTAGGCTGAAGATTCTCTTACTTTTCACACTGACCGATCTGGCCGCGGCTGTCATTAGTTATGATACCACAATCGGTATTTGTGCGACCCACAATTCAGAACAGTACGTTAATATATTCCATCAGGCATATGGACACAGATGCATTTTTATCCGCCACTCCGCTCATTCCCCCATGTTTAAAATCGTTGTTTGTGGTAGATTTGTTGCTTTAGCAGGTTATGTAGACAGGACTACGCCTGTGCACGTAGCGGAGATAAAGACTACGTCCCACACGACCCACTAGGCTGCAATTTATTCGTAGATCAGACAAAATGTAAGTCAATATTGTTCATGTTTAGCATCCCCTAGCTGCAAATAGATTGGTGCAACTGTAGCTAGTTGCAGAGGTAACAAATGTGGCCGCAAACTGCCATAATTTGATGAAATCGGCGAGATATAAGTGTGCAAAATTTGATCGATCGCGTGTCCGATTCTTTAGAAGGTCAAAAAGCAGGGTCCCACCAGAATCAAGTTTGGCTTCGAGAAGCTCAAATACCCAGAGGTAGCGGAAGCCTTCCAGGCAAAGATAGGAGGATAATTCGCGCCACTGCTACTTCTAGGTGCAGAAGACACAGACGTGGACACACTGATCGACACATTTATCACTGCTGTAACCCAAACAGCCAGTGAGGTCCTTGGCAAACACCGACAAGCAAAGAGACTTTGGGTTACAGCTGACATCTTTGTTCTATGTGACAAGCGTCGAGAATTAAACAAAAAGAAATCAGAGGTAGAAGGAGCTAAACAATACAGGGAAATTAACCAGGATATCAAGAAAAGCATAAAAAGGCAAAGAATAAGTGGACTGAAGATCAGTGTAAACACGTAGAAGAAAATCTGAAGAAAAATAATAGCAAAAAAAGCATACCAGCTGGTGAAAGACCTGACCAGTGTAAAACAAGGACGCTCCTCGACCATTCAAGATAGTGAAGGGAACTGTCTTACGGAAGACCAAGACATACTGAAGAGATGGACAGAGTACTGCTCAGATTTGTACAACCACCGAGCTACAGGGGACCCAGGCATACTTGTCAACCCACCCGTGACCAAAAATGGCAACTATCCCATCCTCCGAGAAGAAGTAGAGGCTGCAGTGAAGTCGCTGAAAAAGGGAAGGCAGCAGGAGCAGACAACATCCCTGCATAGCTAGTCCAAGAAGGGGGAGAAGACATGATAAGCGCCTTACTAACAATCTGCAATAAGATCTGGCAGTCAGGGAATTGGCCCACACCATGGACCCAATCACTTATAATAACTCTCCCCAAAAAAGGCAACTTACATCAATGCCAGCATTATCGCACGATCAGTCATAAATGACACCCAAGCAAAGTCATGATTAAGATCCTACTGAACAGGCTGAAGCCACAGGCAGAGGAAATCATAGCTGAGGAACAGGCAGGCTTCAGACCAGGGCACAGCACAACTGAGCAGATCTTCAACCTGAGAGTTTTGTGTGAGAGGTAACTCCAGCACCAGCAAGACCTCTATCATGTCTGTGTGGATTTTAAAAAAGCGTTTGACAGGGTGTGGCATGCAGCCCTTTGGTCCACCATGAAGCTATACAACATCAATGCCAAACTGATCAAAGTCATAGCAAACGTTTACAACAAGGCCACTAGCGCAGTCTGCTTCAACGGCAAAATAGGAATGTTTTAGGACTTCAGTCGGAGTCAGACAAGGCTGCTTGCTCTCACCTACTCTTTTCAACGTCTTCCTGGAAAGAATAATGACAGACTCTCTGAAAGATCATGAAGGAACTGTCAATGTTGGAGACAGAACAATCACGAACTTGCGCTTTGCGGACGACATTGATGGCCTTGCAGGAACAGAGAAGAAGCTAGCTCAGCTGGTGGAAAAGCTGGACAATACAGCCATTGCGTATGGGATGGAAATTAGTGCAGAGAAGACCAAACTGATGACCAATAACACCATTGGCATTGGCACTGAAATCATGATTGGAAGCCAAAAAACTTAAAACCGTTAATAAATTCAAATACTATGAGCCATGTGACAGATGAGGGATCAAAACCAGAAATACTGTCCAGGATTGCGCAGACAACAACAGCACTGACAAGATTGAAGACCATATGGAAGGACAGAAACATCACACTCTGCTCCAAGATCAAACTGATGCGCTCTTTAGTCATCTCAGTGTTCTTGTGTGTCTGCGAGTCATGGACCCTCACGGCATACATTGGAAGGTGGATACAAGCCACTGAAATGAGATATTTTCGAAGGCTGCTTGGCATTTCATACAGAGATCACATCACGAACGAGGAAGTGGGAAACAGAATTAGGCAAGGCATTGGGCCCTATGAAGACCTATTAACCATTGTGAAAAAAGTGCAAACTAAAGTGGTATGAGCATGTCACGCGTTCAGCAGGGCTTGCCAAACAATCCTGCAAGGCTCTGTGCAAGGAGGACGAAGGAGAGGAAGACAGAGGAAACGATGGGAGGACAATATCTCAGAGTGGACAGGACTGAAGCTGGGCGATACGCTAAGAATGGTAGAGAACAGAGAGGATTGGAGGGAGCTTGTTGCCAAGTTTTCAGTGGTGCCCCAACGGTCGGCAAGACTACGGGATGTAGATAGATAGACAGACAGACAGACAGACAGATAGCTAGTGTCCGATTCATCAGGCCAGATTCTGATGCTTAACTGCGTCTACACTACACTAAATACACGTGTCAACATCCTTGTGGATTGTACAAATGACAAGTGGTTAGGTTAGGGAATTTTAGTGTCCTTCGAACTGAAAAAGCTTATTTGATGTTGGGACTATGCTGTGCAAAAGACGACCTTGGTTGATCAGAAATGGCTTACGGTGTGAGAGATTTGGGACTACACTGTGCACACGACAAAAACATGAAACATGTCTTGTTTGAAGTACTTGCAATGGAACTAGTAAGTATGACATGTCCAAATGCCAAAACAAAAATTAACATTTGAAGTAAAGCAAATATGATATTTAGGCGAATAATATGTATTACGTAAAATAAGGTATACTTGCAAAACAACAAAGTCGGGTTGCCACATTCCTTCTGCCAATGAAGATAAGTAGCGGCTAATCTCTCTGTTTGTTTGTTTGTCTATTTTGACAAAGGGTATTTACCCGAAATATTAATAAATTGTGTTGTACCCGTCTTTTCTAAGCGTGTTTCTTTCTCCGTTGGGTACTTCTTTGCATATTACACGCTTGGCAGTCACCTTTTTGGTCTGGGTTGATTATTAATAGAATGGACTTTTATAGGATGGGTCGCACTGGGGCGATTTTAATAGCATGCCCATGATGGCAAAGCCGGGCAGGCCTAAACCTCTGACAACTGAAGTAACAAGATAAAAATTACGGTATTTCTAGTTATGCTAACATCGTTGCTGAACGTACATTTGGCGCGAAAGGTCGTATGCGTGTGTGTGTGTGTGTGTGTGTGTGTGTGCGCGCGCGCGCGCACGCGTGTGTGTGTGCGTGTGTGTGTGCGTATGTATGTAGACACGAGAATCTCAGATCATTGCTGTACGCACAAGCGTGAAACTTTGCGAAATACTTTACTTAAGGAGGTGGCTAAGACAGCCTCCGAGCATGTTGTAACTGGATGTCACATTGAAGACATAAAAGACCGTTGGTTGACCCAGATTAGAGTCCGTAGTTTTTGTCATATTTACTTGAAACTTTGGATATATTTAGTTTGGAGAAAGATATTGGAAGAGGCTGTTAGCCAGCTTTGTACCTCTTAAACTTTTTTAATAATAATTATTTATTTTTGCAAGTTTTGGATCCACTATATACTCCCATAAAACAGTCATCCCTGGAAGAGGCTGTGTGGAACGAACAGTCGGTCCTGGAAGAGGCTGCGTGCCTTTAGGATGAGTGACGTGAAACATCAATTTCGTCACTGTGTACACAGCGTCGTGAGACTAGCGATGTCATGACGTCAAGCTTATATTGACGTCATTTAATAATAATAATAATAATAATAATTTTTATGTTCGTGCAATTTTTCTTCAGAATTCCTGTCGCTACTCCAGCCCACAGAACATACTAAAGGCGGGAAGCGCCGTTTGTCCGTCTTTGTTTGTGTGTGCCGGCGTGTGTGTTGATCAGACGATGGTTTAGAGAGGAGGGAAATGGATCAGAAGGATAAGCTTAAAATATATACAACTGTGAATGTTCCTAAAAGAAAAATGCATATGAGCTCCAAACAATACCGTAGACTTTTGGATGAAATCCTCATCTTGTTCGATATGAGATATTTCAACATCGGGATCAGGTCAAAGACAAAATGTAGAGTCAGTCCCGTGATAGGGAGGACAGCTCTCATATAGAAGGGACTTTGTGGGTTATGGTTTATCCCATCTTGGTTTTTTTGTTTGTTGTTGCGCCGGACAAGACGCGTATCAATTGACTGCTAATGACGACACCCGTCATTAGCAGTCAATTGATACGCGTCTTGTCCGCTGAGCAGTTATCGTCAGTAGCGGTCAAGGGTTTAAGCCTTCACTGCCAGTTGACGTAGATTGTGTGACTTCATAGCAAAATGCAACGCCAAAGATCCCCAGATGTCAAAGGTAACGCACAGGTACAAAGTGGTTTCAACAAGAGGTATAGATTACCATGAGCCGCCGCAACTGCGGGGACTCACGAAGATTTTGTCTCCGGCGATTGGATCGTGTTTACCTCTTCATGGAAGTCAAGGGGTTAATGGAACCAGTTACACAATGAACTTCAAATATTACACAGTGCAAGATGACCCCAATTGCTTTTGCGTTGTATTCAAAGTCATTGCGGAGTAGTTCGAATAGAAAAAGTGTTTTAGGAACCTCTTAAATTTGCAAAACGTGTTACCTGTCATTCAAGACCATCATTCAGGTGACTACACCCACCTAACTGATGGTTTTTAATGACCGGTGAGGTCTCATAAGGGCGACCATTCAAAACAGGTTCTGCTGTGTCAGACGTTGGTATAAGCAAATTTGTCTGTAATTAAAATTCAAAGGTATTATATATGGGAGTGTGTTTCGTGTTCTAAAGACAAAGACCAGGTGTCAGTTGCCTGAGTGAGCCTGCGCCAGCCACGCTAAAGCGGAGCACCTTGCTTAGTGGTTGATGCAGAACTAAGATAACTCATGCATCTGACCCCAGGGCAGTAAAATGTGTCTATAATAAAAGTTGGACGCAACACTTTTTTCAGAGGCCCCAACTAATTTCTTTCTATCTTTAATAACATGTAACTGACTTTCGATATTACAACAAACTGGGGTCCGCTGGCATATTTTGTTATACCACACGCTTGCTGTAACCAGTGCGCAAAAGGCCATGGGCCGACATCGGCCGCCGTTGGCCGGCGCACGGAGTGCGCGGGCCAACCGCGGCCGACTTCGGCCCGATGGCCTTTGCGCATTGGGTAATAAACTTGTTTCACAATAGACGGTGCATGAGCAACACGTGGTAGAACCCTAACCTCTACCTGTTGGCTTCAAGAATGAGGGCGTCTAGTTCTTCATTGTTCTGCGCTTTACCTTGTTCACTTACACAGCCAACTGACACACGCGAGACTCGTCAGGTTTAAACGTGACTAACGGAGCAAGTAGCTGGATCAGTCCAAATCTTTGTCTATTATACTGCACACATCACACACATACCGTAAATAGATAGATAGATAGATAGATAGATAGATAGATAGATAGATAGATAGATAGATAGATAGATAGATAGATAGATAGATAGATAGATAGATAGATAGATAGATAGATAGATAGATAGATAGATGATAGACAATAATAAATTAATAAATAAATAAACTGATTCGAAAATCAGAAGCGTGTTAGAAAGATGCACGAAGCTAGATTAGTCCAAATCTTTGTCTATTATACTGCACACAACGGCATCACACATACCATAAATAAATATATAGACAACTAAATATATAATATATAACTAACTAACTAAATAAATAAATAAACCATCAGATTAACAGAGGTTTTTAAAAAAATCAGAAGCGGGTCAAACAGATGCACAAATCTGACATATTTCATTGAATTAAAAGGGCCGACAAACATGCGATGCATCGCATGTTTGTCTGCCCTTTTGATTCAACGATTGCGTCATAGTCGTGCATTCTTTTGCCATGGTGCTTCTAATGCACTCGTGTATTCTTTAGATCTGCTTCTCATTTTATAGAAATCGTCTCTTACCCAATTAGCAGATCAATTGTGGTTGTTCGAAAACAGTGTTGAGTAGGCTGGCGCTTGGAGTAATCAATCGGTGGTCGACCGTGATAGCTGAAGGGTACTGCCTGATTAGCTTGGCGCCTGTCCAGGCGCCAAGCTAATCAGGCAGCACTCTTCAGCAATCACGATCGACTTGAACACAGCACCTAGCGCCAGATCTTGAAAGAGTTACCTGTGGTGTAACTCGGAACACCTGAATCCATTGGTGCTTGGGTCATAAATCGTTCCTGAGGGTACGGATGAGGCGGGATGTTTCTTGTTTTCGTGTTAGTTCTTTTTGCCTGGGTCTACATGTTTTCTTGATTTTGTGTTACCTTCGTTGTTTCCTTGGATTATTCAGTCGTTACTGTCTGGTGGTCTTTTATGAAGGTGAAAAAAAATATTCAGAAAAAAATATCGGTGACTAACAAGCGCGTAAAACGGAAAGAAATACCCAACACAGAAAGAAACACGCTTATAAAGGACAAAAACAGCGCAGAGCTGTGTTCAACTTGTCCTATCTAAGTATGTTCTTATTTGTTTGGCATTTCTATTCTTTTTATGAAGATTACCTGCCTACAGGATATACATAAAATAAAGTTTGTTTAAAATTTGGTGGTTTTGTATTATAATGACATATGATTCAGAGGCGGATCAGTTACCTTGAAAAGGGGGAGGGGGGTGTTTGGGACCTTCAACCTGACACAAAAGGCCTCCCGTGGCCGGAAAAATCTAACAACGGGGTGAGGGGGGGGAGGGGGTGAATGGGGGGGGGGGGAGAACGCGAAGGGGGAAGAAGGCGTGTGTGTGTGTGTGTGTGTGTGTGTGTGTGTGTGTGTGTGTGTGTGTGTGTGTGTGTGTGTGTGTGTGAACACTCTCGCCACTAGCTAAAATATCAAACAACGGGGGTGGGAGGAGGAGGGGGAGGTAGCGTGTGTGTGTGTGTGTAGAAACTAGCCCCCAACCCAAAAAAAAAAAAAAAAAAAAAAAAATCAAATAGAGAGCTGGTTGGTGGCGGATGAAGGGGATTCCGAACACCCCAAAAAGGGACTTTGTTATAGCATTTTAAACAATTTTGGGTCTGGAGGAGGGCGGGGGGGGGGGGTCCAGAACCCTTAGGACCCCCCCCCCCAAGATCCGCCCTTGTGAGTCCAAGCTGTAAAATTGTTATCAATTTGCCTCAAGTGTAGACAAAAATCAGCAAGTTTTCAATAATTTTCTCATTCTAAGAACCGTGTCTATAAACAATTTAACACTTTCCCTGCCACTGGACTCATTTTATGAACAGTAACCTGGTCATTAGAGGTCAACTTTCAATACTGGGCATTGCAACCCTACTGGTTAACGTCAGCGTTAACCCGTTCACTGCCAAGAAAAATTCAACACCATCCATCTGCAAGAAGCCGGCTCATGAGGATCTATGCCTCTTGCTGAGACCAATTTGTAACCATGTTCCTTTGATGGATGTGGCCGTTCGTCGCTGAGCCTGAACAAAGATTTTTAAAAACAATTGCGTGCAGGGAAGTGGTTAATAATAATAATAAATAATAATAATAATAATAATAAAGGAGATTTGTTAAGCGCTTATTCTAAAAGTAGTTCTAAGCGCTGATACAATGAAAAGGCTAACAGCTAACACACACACACACACACACACACACACACACACACACACACACACATAAACACACAACATACGCACGCACACACACATTGGATAACCCATTCAGCCCTGACGCACTACAGCAGGAGATAGGTCGACCATCTCCTGCAACAGGTGCATAGTCGTTAGATGACGCCTCGAAATTTGGGAAATACATGCATCGGGCTGAATGACTTAACACTGCGAGTGCCGACCGAACAGTTGCGGAACACTTATCGAAGGCCCGAAGCGAGAACCGACCTAACAGTAACAGTGGTAGATTTTTTCCCCCTGATAGCACTGTAAGGTGACTATTCCACTAAGAAACAGGTCTCAGACTTTACTAAGTTTAGCTTTATAGACTCGAGGACGTCAGGAGTATTCTAGGCCCGTGTCTGCGAGACTGAACTCGACACTCACGCCAGCGATCAGCTTGATTCATGTCGATGGATTTCACACATGCTGTGTAAATCACGACAACCGAACTCCTCCGCCAAGACTATAATTGGGCCGGTAGGTCGCATGGGTCAGATATAGCGGGGTACAACAGAACCTGTCTTGAGCGGCCACCTTTATGAGAGATCGCTTGTCATAAAAGACCATCATTTAGATGGGTGTAACAGACTAAATGATAATCTTTAATAACAGGTTGTAGGGACCTAAATGAAGGTCTTTAACACTGAACAACTTTAAATATGAACACCATCCAACTGCAAGAGGTATAGATCCTCATGAGCCCCGCAGTTGCGGGGGCTCATGATTATCTATACCTCTTGCTGACACCACTTTGAATCCGTGTGCCTGGGACAGCTAGGGTCTTTTTTTTTAAAGTTGAATCGATGAGTATTGCAGAAATCTGCGTCTGTTTGCAATGAACGGGTTTGTGACAGAGAGCTTCAGCATTGAAGACCATCATTTAACTGGCTGTAGCACCTAAATGATGGTCTTTTATGCCAGGCGACACTTTTTGCCCTTCAAGACTTATTTTGAGAGAGAACCTGTATTTTAATTAAGGCCAGTTTTAAAAGCGCGTTGTTCAAAACAGATCCTTCCGTACTGGCATTCGGTCTGTAGTTTACCTTCTTGTTCAGGGTAGCGTGGACGATGTTCCAGAGACTGTATAATCCCAATGTCAAAAGACTGCATAATCCCACCGCCAAAAGTCTGGCTGGATTTCTAAATGCCAAAGAAATTATTTTTGATCATCCAACAATTTTAACTCATTTAACCCCGACACACCACAGCAAGACATGGATCGAGCATGATAGTTCAAGGGTGTTGCCAGAATAGCTTGGCGCCTATGGGCGCCAAGCTATTCTGGCACCACCCTCGAACTATCATGCTCGATCTGTCTCTAGCATTGTCATACAGTCCTTCAGAGGGCAACTTCAAAATCTGGGGATTTCGGTCCTGGGGCAGAATGGGTTAAATAACAGTACCGTTTATGTATTTGGGAGTCTTGGGTCTATTGTGACCATCTAGTCTCATGCCGGTTTGTGTGTGTGTGTGTGTGTGTGTGTGTGTGTGTGTGTGTGTGTGTGTGTGTGTGTGTGTGTGTGTGTGTGTGTGTTTGTGTGTGTGTGTGTGTGTGTGAGTCCGAACGACTTCCTCTGCGGCTATTTTTTTTTTTTTTTTTTTTTTTTTTTTTTGACTGGCGAAGGTAGTGGGTTCGGTCGTGTTGGATTGCCAATCTTTTTTCGTTGCCACGTTTTCTGCACAGCACGGTTACTCTAGATGTCCATTCTCTTTCAACTTTTATTATTTTACCTTATTTATTGTCTTTTTACATTTTAATTACATTCTATTATGTTTTTATTTTTATTTTGTTATACTTTACTTTTGAAATTTTATTTATTTTACTTATTTTATTTCATTTTATTTATTTTTTTAGATCATTTTATTTCATTTCATTTCATTTGGCTGTGACCTCTTATATATACCTTACAGAAGATGATATGTGTTGGCCTTTGATTTCTGATCTTGCGGCCTAAGTCGGAAGATCCACCATGAAAAACTAGCACACATTATAACACGCTGAAACTTTGCATTCTCAGTGTCAGTGGGTCATGTAAGTTCACTTTTGGTGCAAAAGCACTACTTTGAGTGCTTTGTGTGGCACGACTGTTAAGGTCTTGGCTGAACTTTCCAACACTGGCAACCACTTCCGCACAGGCCTCCTAGAGGGCAAAAGTTCCTAGGGCTGACATCGGCCGTCGTCGGTCCGCGCACGCGTGCGTGGGCCGACGACAGCCGACGCCGGTCCGATGACGTTTCTTGCTTATCGCGGTGATGGCGGCGCTCTAGTGCCAAAATTTCCGGGTCCACTTAAAAAAAAAAAAAGGACTCTCTGTAAAATTGTTTAGTGTCACGAACTTGAAATCTACAACGAGCGACTTAAAAGCCAGAGTAACACGGGTTGTGCATTCGAGGTTTGTTGTTAGAGTCATTTCTTATTTTACCGCCAGGCTTTCCGGCGGCACTCAGTTTAAGATGGGACGAGACGAGACCGGGCCGGCCAGTGAGGCCGGAAAAGGTCGTCGGGCCGATGTCGGTCTTAGCTGGTCCGCGCACGGTCGGCGTCCACGGCTAAGGTCGACATTGGCCCGTGGGCCGTTTGCTCACTCTTGGGGAAAGCTTACTCACAGCACTTAGTAGGTAATTGCCGCACTGAGACGAGATTTGCGAAGCAGCTGCTTTAGGATTGTATTGACTGACTGAGTTGCAAGTCCTTGCTATAGCAAGCCCTCTGCTTTACTTTACGTCACTTTTTGGCAGAAAAGCTCCAAAACCAGGCAGGGTTAACGCACTTGAGACGTGCTCAGCATCCGGAGTATGATACGCGGCATACTGCCGCGTATCCGATTGCAGCACGTCTCCAAATGAGTCACAGCCGTCAGTGAGCCCGCGACGGTTCAGATAGCACCTACGTTATAAGATCCTGGTAAATCAACGTGGCACAGTTGCAGTGCGGCCGAATATGTCGGTTGCGAGTTCCCGAGCAGCGCGAGAACGCTCGATAGATTACGCGACTTTGAGCCAAGACGAGACTTGGCGAGCCACGGAGTGTGGGCAACTCGGCTAGGTCTTACGCTTAGCCGATACTGTTTTGCTGTAAATCACACGTGATATGCGGTACAATTTAAGCTGACGTTGACAAATGACTGAGGATGATTGCTTTCTGATCATACAGTTGTTACAATACAACCTTTTAGTCCATAAGCTAGGAAGGTCTACCGTGCACCCCCCCCCCCCCCCTCCCCCCCCCCCCCCCCCAGTACTCAATAAGATGGGTTTCAAAGTGTTCCTTAGTATGTCCTGAGATGTTTAAGCCATGTTCCCCGAAAATCCTTAGGAACACACCAGAGATATAGCCGATGGAGCAAGGGTACCCCCATTCACGCTCTTCGCAGGTGCTAAAATGAGGTTGAGAAACATTTTCCTCTACATAAATCAGAATTCATTTCAGAAACCAAAATCAGGCAATATTATGTTAAGGCACACGTTCTGCATCCTCTGCAAAAAACAGAATGAAAAAAATATTGAATCTCTGGCTCACAGTGAAGGTATTTGTGCACCCAGTAAACGACCATTTCCGCGAAATCGCAAAAAAAGACAAAAATAATGTGTCAGATGCCTTCAGACATTTTCTATAGTGCTGGCAGTCTATTTTCAGGCTTACATCATTAAAACAGGATGTCACAATTATTATAAACTTGACTAGGTGATGCTGTGATCACTGTGAGTGCCACAGTGGTTGATTTTGTATCCCTACCCCCAAGTTGTAAAAATACACAAAATTAATTAAAAAAAATTACTAAAGTTATTCCATTTCATTTTGACCTCTCTTTACCTATTGAGTTTAAATAATGTGAGCATAAAGTGCAAGAAAATAAGAAAAGTCGGCATCCATTACGGTACATTCGTGGTGAATGATAGCTTTTTCCCATTTAAAATTGCCGAATTGGGAAACGTACGTTGTTTCCGGTGCCCTCAGAAATTTTGTATACAACCGATAGGTCTTTATTTAGGTTTTATTGGTTAGGATAGAGTACCACAGTTAATCCCAACCTGATTTTGTGATGCTGTGATGCATTTAGGGGCCACAGTGGCTGAATCTGCTGCCCTACCCCCATTTTACCAGTACGCAAAGTAACGCAAAATAATCATAAAAATTGCTTACATTATACTCCTCTGTTTAAATATTTTTTGTTGCCAGTTTTTTTTTTTAAGTATGCATATTGGGCATAAAAATGTGTGATCATTTCATTAATTTCAATGTGACTCATCAATTTAATTGTAACTATTTTTAACTGGCTGGTCTTTTAGGCAATATTTTACCTAGCGTAAGGCGGGTCTAGTAAGGTCTCCCCTTTTCCTTTCATTTATTTTCGTCTAGAAATGTGTAAATATGAATATGCGTAATAAAGTTTCATGGCTCCTAATAGCCAAAACAATCTTATCAAAATACTTAGTTTCCACATGTCCACCATGAGATCTCCACTTCCACCTTCTGCAACGTTCAATTTTTTGATGGCCGTCTTTAAATCTTATATTGTTCTGTCTGCCAATAAGTGAGCTGTCAAGAGCTAGGCAGCATGTTTTCAGAGTTTTGTGTACAGGGGCGTGTCTTCTGGTCAGAACTGCCAGCAGACCGCTTCTCTGTATGGACATGTTTGGAGAATGTGCTAAGGAGACCGATTTTCTACGCCAAATTCGCATAGGGCTGTTTCCGCATGACCCAGTCTCACGAGGTGAGTCCAGCAGGGTCCTTACAGTCTGTGAACATTTGTGAAAGGTGTCAAAAAATGACAAGGTTTTTTCAGGGCCCTAGAAAGTCTGTCAATTTCAGTTCTTTTCCTTAAAGTCTGTGAAAGTTCGTAAAAAATGACAACGTGCTGGCAAACTTTTAACTATTTCTTTTTTTTCTCCCCCAATTTGTGACTAATCCATTGCGAACGATCATGCTGACGCTTGTTGCAAGTGATCTATATTTAGCTCTGATCATAAAGTGACTGCATGGCCTTTCTGCCGAACATTCTGATTGGTTGTTTATGCTTCTACCGAGCTCCGCCATTCGCTAAGCGTTCTTTTATTTTGGTATATTTTCATGCATTAAGCATGGAAGCTTCAAATAATTGCTGATACAGAGTGATCTAATTAAAGTGTGTAAACCTTCAGGCTTCAGTTTGGGTTTGTGAAACGTTTATGAAAAGTTTGTGAACTTCATTCCTGCTTTTCTGTATGGACCCAGTCCAGATTAATCAGTGCGTAGATGAAAGATGGTGGCCTGGCTCTCCCTGTTCAGCTTGTTGATGTCGTCTGCCCACGGGCTGCAGCCGCCATTCTGCTGTTGCCAATGACTTTGTTGTTGTAGTGTCTTGGTTTCTTTACTGTTACAAGAGGTTGTGATCTTGAGGTAGTCTGGCACCTGCTTTGGCCAGGCTGTCAGCCTCTCCATTCCCAGCTAGACCAGAATGCACTGGAATCCACTGCAGCACTATTTTGTGGACATAGCATCCAGTCCATCTTGAAACTTCCTGGTGAGGTCAGTGGATCACGCTTTCCTTTCCCTAGCTAGTGCTCTGCTGCTGTGTTGAGCACCTGCAGATCTGGACGATAGTTGGAGCTGCTGCCGACAGCTAGTAAGGAGAGCGAGGTAGTAGTGCGGTCTGCACAACAGATGACATGCCACTTTCTTCATTCCACACGGCATCTTGTGCGGTATCACAGCTGCTGTGAGGGTAGCGCTTGTGCATAACCTCCAGCAAGAGAAGTTTGTGCAGTGCCGCGACCTTTGGCAAAGAGTCCTGGAACATTGTTTATGTTGTCTTGAAGGCTCTTTTGAGATGTCCAGGTATCTGAAGAGAGCTGTTTACAAATCTTTGGGCTTGGTTCCAGGACATCAGTTTTAGCCCTTTGCAGGACCTTGAGTTGGCGGTTCAGACGTAGGAGTTTCTGACGGTTCTTGGTCTGCTCCTGTAGTCTCCCATGCTGTCGGTGTTTAGTAAGTCTTCATCGTGCGAGCTGTTCTGCGTTCCAGTGGCTCCAATGTCCTACATTTCCTATATTGGGGTGCTCCAGATGGCTCTAAGAATGTCACTGCATCATGAGAATGACCCATGTTCTGCATCTTGTCAAGCCTGGCTTTTGAGGTTTAGCAGGCAGTGTTTCATGTTGTCGATGTATCTTGGTACCGCACTACTGGTCTGACCGAGCAGGTGTTTGCTTGTGCCAGGATGCTGTAATTTGCGCCAATTGGTCCCCACCAGTTTCTTCATCAGAGACTTTTTTTGCAGCTCTAGCTTCCATGGCTTCGATGTGAGACCTCCACGTGAATCCAGTAATTTATTTGATGCCAGTAAAATTGGCCTGTCTGTCTTTGGTACTGGAAGGTCTCCAGTTTTGAGGTGACCTCTTCCGTCTGATTGAAAGAGATGGTCTAGCTCAGTTTGAGTGGCCTCTTTCAGTCCAGCTGCTGACTCTATTGGCAGCATCCTGGATTCTGCAGGATGCTATTTCTTTGTTCTGCTGCGCTCCACACTGCAAAGTCATCCGCATGGAGGATGTTCGAGACGAACCTTGGTACTGTTGTACTGATGTCATTAATGTAGACCATAAACAGCATTAGACACAACATCTCCCTGAAGTACACCTTCCCCGAGTTTTGACAAGACTGCTGAATGTGCAGACAGTAGAAGCTTCAGCGGCAGCCCCTGTTAAGCATGCCTTAAATAAAAAGAATTACAATTAAATTGATGGGTCACATTGAAATTAATGAAATGATCACAATGTCTGTGCTCAATATGCATATTTTGTTAAGAAAACTGGCAACAAAAATATTAAACAGGAGCAATTGTTATGATCATTTTTCGTTCCTTTGCGTACAGGTAAAATGGGGGTAGGGCAGCAGATTCAGCCACCGTGGCCCCTAAATACATCACAGCATCATAAAATCAGGTTGGGAGTAACTATGGTACTCTATCCTAACCAATATAACTTAAAAAAGACCTGTCAGTTGTATACAAAATTTTTGAGGGCATCAGAAACAACGTACGTTTCCCAATTCGGCAATTTTAAATGGGAAAAAGCTATCATTCACCACGAACGTACCATAAAGGATGCCGACTTTTCTTATTTTCTTGCGCTTTTTGCTCACATTATTGAAACGTAATAGGTAAAGAGAGGTCAAAATGAAGTGGAATAACTTAAGTAATTTTTTCTAATTAATTTTGTGTATTTTTACAACTTGGGGGTAGGGATACAAAATCAACCACCGTAGCACTCACAGTGATCACAGCATCACCTAGTCAAGTTTATAATAATTGTGACATCCTGTTTTAATGATGTAAACCTGAAAATGGACTGTCGGTGCTATAGAAAATGTCTGAAGGCATCTGACACATTATTTTTGTCTTTTTTTGCGATTTCGCGGAAATGGTCGTTTACTGGGTGCACAAATACCTTCACTGTGAGCCAGAGAGTCAATATTTTTTCATTCTGTTTTTTTGCAGAGGATGCAGAAGGTGTGCCTTAACATAATATTGCCTGATCTGGGCTTCTGGAATGAATTCTGATCTATTTAAAGGAAAATGTTTCTCAACCTCATTTTAGCACCTGCGAAGAGCGTGAATGGGGGTACCCGTGCGCCATCGGCTATATCTCTGGTGTGTTCCTAAGGATTTTCGGGGAACATGGCTTAAACATCTCAGGACATACTAAGGAACACTTTGAAACCCATCTTATTGAGTACTGGGGGGGGGGGGGGGGTGCACGGTAGACCTTCCTAGCTTATGGAGTATTTGTTTATTTGGGAAAAAAATGCTGAGCAAAACTATCACTCAACGCACATTAACACTGCATAATGGCGGTGCAGCCAGTCACTGTTGCTTCGGAAAATGGTCTGCCATGTCGTTTCACTAGCTAGTATGATTATTTAACTTTGTTATAACAACATTAGTTGCATCGTATTAATGCAAACTCTGCTAATGTTGGGCAAATTCACGGAAATAATGTTTTTCTGTACCGGCAGTTTTCCTGCTCGCACTGCCGATCGTCCATAGTGACGCGCTGTGCTTGCCCACGGCCCATTGCGCTTGATCGCCTCTCGCGCTAAAGAGCACGCTAGTTTGGGGAACTCGCGATCTCGGTGTTCAGGTCGTACTCCATAGCTGTCCCTGTCCCCCGTACCCCGCCCGCAATGGCCGTCCATTATCACCCCGGTGCCCTGGACGTTAAACCCCGAACCGCGATGGTTCTAGAGACATCATCTCTTTAGCGCATGACACAGAAGGGGGTTAACCCCTTCACTGCCGTGGAAAGAAGAGAACACGATCCAACTTGCAAGAGACATAGATCCTCATGAGCCCCCGCGACTGCGGGGGCTCATGAGGATCTATGCCTCTTGCGGAGACCAATGTGTATCCATGTTCCTTGGACGGTGTTGGCTTTTGGTCGTTGAGTGAACGAAGATTTCAGAAACGAAACTGTACGTGCAGCGTACGTGCATTGGCAGTGAAGGAGTAAAACTTGACAAATTTGTGTAAAAAAAAAAAAGATAATTAGATAAAAACTGACTCCGGACGTCTGGAAGTGTCTGAGGAAGAGACACTCTGCCCTGACATCCGTGCACCCGCTTACCTTGTTGGAAGAGAACGTGAGACATGACGCCCTGCAGTCTGGAAAAATACTGCATTCACTCTGATCCTTCTTCTATGACAGCCACCCACGTTACGTACATAATACAGTTTCCAAACAATGTCTGATGCATACTGTCTTAACATTTTCAATACTGACAGCTTCCGGGAGGGGGAGAAGGGGGGGAGGGTGGTGAAGAAAAGGCACCTGCCAGAGACTATATACCTGTAGCAGAGGGCGTATCCGTCAAAAGAATCCAAGCCTGTATGCCAAAGAACTTTCTCCTTGCCTGTGTGTACGTGCTACAGCCAGTCATGCAGGCAGTGTTTTAGCCGGGTTAACTGAGATTTGAATCATGCCCATCTGGTGCCACAGACGCTAAGCTAATCTAAAACAACCCTTGAACCAACAACCTTTAGTAGTTCAAGGGTAGTGTCTGATTAGCTTGGCGCCTTAGGCGCCATGCTAATCAGGCACTACCCTTGAATACCAGCCCATCCGTCTAACCCTGCGGATGCGAATGTTGAAAGAACGAAGGCACGTGCATTGACTAGGGCTAATGGTGTCGGGTGTGTTTTGGGTAGGATGTGTCGAACCACTCATACACCCATCTGCTGAATGTCAAACAGGCAGCGCCAGGACAATGATACTATTCTGGAAACATACCTACGTCTGTCTGACTCTGTGTCATAACACCTGCTGCTTCTCGGCGCCAACGACCTGTGATAACCCGCCTTTCAATTAGCTTGGAATAATAACCCAACGAAGACAGAAGCACGCATACAAAAGACAGTTTCAACACAACTATAACTGCCTTTAAACTTTTTGTGTTTTCTTTTGTCTTTCCGCGGATTAACTGTCTTTTCTAACTGTCTTTTCTAAGCGTGCTTCTTGCTTCGTTGGGTCATTCCCTTCGTTTGGCAGTCCCCTTTTTGGTCTGGACTTCAATTAGCTTTGGTACCGGTTTCAGGCCACTTTATAAATTTGACTGAATACAAGCGATCAAAATTTCCGAAACCTCAGTAGCTGAGCTGACTCTTCGCACCACGTGAATGTCCTGCGTTTGTAGTCTTGTACTTTGTTTGTCCGCAGAGTGAATGCGTGTGTGTCACGTGAGCGTGCGTGTTGGGTGCAGTTTGCGGCGCTTTGAGCGGATTCGCAGAATTGGGAAAAAGCGCCTATATAATAACCGGTATTCATTTTATTATTATTAGCTTGCCGCATAGACCTGGGCACCTTGGGCTGTGGTACGCGGTAGAGACTGGTAGAGTCCTGCGCCGGAGACCCATCTCAGCGGCTAACCAGATGATTTCAACATGTGCGCTGGTTTGTGATTTTGGACCTTACGGTTTTCAGCCGTAAGGTAAAAATCACAGACCAGCACACTCAGAAACATGTGCGCAGCTTGGCTGTGGAAGTGACACTGAAAAGATATCATACCACCTGCGCTCCCTCGACGCACCGTGACACTGAACGTTGGAAAAGGCACCGACTTGGAAAGGAACTGCCCCACCCCCACCCCCTCCATCCGAAGAGCCTCACATATGATACATAGAGGACCTTCTTCAATCTCCGAGACTCAGACAACAGTATCCTGAGCAGACTGCGAGGGCTCAGAAGGCTAGGTGTCTGCTCAAGTGCTTCAACTCATTCGCCGATGCGGCTTGCCCAAAATGAGTTCAGTAAAGAATGAAACTTATTTACGTCTGTTTTTCAAGATGAAGTGATCATTCTCATCTACACTATTCTTCCTCTGTTCAATGTGGTTATCCATTTAAAAAGAAAAAAAAATCAGCTGGTAGAAAATATAACTGAGAGAAGGAAGTTTTGTCTTGTGAGACATAACAAAGTGTTTTGAATATTGAATTGAATCTTGCATCTTGACAACAGACCCTCGTAACATTTTTACCTTTCAGAAACACATAATTACATGTAGACAGCTGACACTATACCAGCAACAAGAAAAGATCTTTATCAGTCCTTCCATCCGTTCAACAAGCAGCCGAGATCTTCATCAGCGCCTCCAAATGTACATGTACAACAGACACAAATCTTCATGAGCTCAGAGAATGTCGCGGTCCCTGCAACTTGCAAGAAGCAAAGATCTTAATGAGCCTAAGCAGTCGTGCGAGAGGTAAAGATCTTCACGAGTCCCTGCAAACTGCAAATCTTTGCCTCTTGCCATCGGAGCTCTTCTAGGGAAGATAAAGAGAGGTAAACAGTCAGGGGCGGATCAGTTACCTCTGGGGGAGGAGGGGGGGGGGGAACATTTTGTTTGGGACCTTCAACCTGACATAAAAGGCCTCCCAGTGGCATAAAAAAAGAAGTTAAAAGCGGCAAGAAGGGGGAGGGGGGGGGGAGGGGCACGCCAAGCGTTCGTAAGAACCTCTTTGCGCCTTCTCATCACCTGCCGAAATATCAAAAAAAAAAAAAAAAAAAAAAAAAGAGGGAGGAGGGACTTTCTCATTACACGCAGAAATATTGATAGGTGGGGGTGGGGGTGGATGGGGGGTTTTAAAAGTCAAAAAATATATAGCATTTTAAAGAATGTTTGGCTTGGTCCAGAAGCCCTTTGAAACCCAACATCTCCCCCCCCCCCTCCAGATCCGCCCCTGAACATTACCTGCTTGGATACAGAACGATAAGAGAGAAAATGGCGCCGTAACACGAGCAATCTGCCCCTAAGGATCACCGCAGCTTTCGCGTGTCACACAAATATTGAGTAGCTGCAGCTCATACAAAGTGTGCTGGTCTGTATTTTGGACCTTGCGGCTTAGACCGACCAACTGTGTCTGATACCTTGAAAACACTCAGGGTACTGCAGGTGGCAGTTTGTACTCATGTCTCCGTGTTGAGAAGTTTGTTGTCTTACTCTTGTCCCTATTCCATAGAAAATGCACATTTGCTTCCATTTTCACAAACATATACCGGCGAGCAAAAGAAATGCGACATATTTGGGATCATCGAAAACAGGAAAGTGTTTCCGATGATTCCAAAAATGCCGCATTTCTTTTGCTCGTCAGTACATTTTCGTTGTCAAAGCACGAATTTGGGTTTCTATTTGTTGTTTCCTATTCTGTTTGATTCCACGTTTTCCAAAGTTGATTTTTTTTTTTTTTTGCTCTATTGTTTCTGGTGCTATTTTATTGTTATTCTGACATGAACCTCTCAGAAAACAGCTTCTTCGATCGGTGTGAAAGAAGATGATAAATGACAAGATTTAAAAATAAAGGGAAAAGTAGATGATTCATCAACTTTCCATAGGAAAGTACAAGACAAGGTTCTCTCTTAGGGTGCAAGGAAATTTAGCTCTAGCTGGAGGCATAGAATGTATGCCCCTGCAGAAACCACAGAAAAATACAATACAATACAATACAATAATACTTTATTAATCCCTCACGGGGAAATTCACTGTCTGCCCATACAACACATGGCCTCATCAATCACTCATTAAAAAAACAAAAAAAAAACAAAAAAACAAAAAAAACCACACATCACACTCAATTAAAGAAAACACTCAATTAAAGAAATGAACTGTAACAGACATATTGTTACCTTTGAATAACAATAGTAATAATACTAGTAATAATACTGAGAGGGCTAGTACTAAGGACGGAAGAATGTTGACCGACACTATCTACTGATATTACTGTTGAAAAAGGTAACAGCCTGAGGGACAAAAGAGTTGGCATAACGTGATGTACGACTTTTGGGTACTCGGAGTCTGCCACTTCGTTCGATACGTCTGCTGTCAAATTCATATCTAAGTGGATGTGTTTTGTCATCAAGAATGTCTGCCAATTTGTTTGTAATCCGTCTGTTGTACAGTGTGTCCAAATTATCCTGTGCCCTACCAATCACCCCACCCCCTTTCCGGATTACTTTGTTAAGACGATCTTGGTCTCTGTTACATAAATTTCTCCCCCAGCACGTCAGTCCAAAAGTTAAAATGCTAACAATACTGGAGCAGTAAAACATCTGTAAAAGCTGAGTGCTTACATGAAATGATCTGAGCTTTCTCAAACAGTAAAGACGGGTATGCGTTTTTTTCACCATCTGTGTTTTGTTTCCAGTTGAGCGCGTTGTCAAAAAGAACACCTAAATACTTGTAGGACTCTACATGCTCAACTTCTGTTCCCTTGATAACAACAGGACCGGGGTGCTGTTTGTTATTCCTGAAATATATGACCATCTCTTTTGTCTTGCCAACATGTAATTCAAGGTAGTTTCTATCGCACCACTCTACAAAGTCATCGATCTCTTGTCGATAGTGTCACCGCAATGTTCCAAAATGTTCCTCAGTGCCCCGTTCAGCTTTTCGTAGTCTGTATGCACGCTACTCTGGGATTTACAGTTACGCAGTCTAAAAAAAAAAAAAAAACCGCGGCAGCTCTGATCAATTATATCTGCTTCCGTACACATAATTTTTTAAAAGCTGCTTTGAATGTGGTTGTCTTTGCAGGTAGGCAGAAGTTCCTGCCTTTCCACCAGTGTGCCTAATGGTGTGCTGACGAGGTCGCCTAGACCGAAACAGCTGTCCACACCGCCTGGACCCCCCCCCCCCCTCCCTTTGGGGGACCTAGATCTACATTTGCATGCATCAAGGGGCTGGACATTCAGTGAATCCAGAGAGGGGGGGGGGGGTTCCATATTCATTGCTTCCAGTCACTTAGCGCACCCTTGTTTCCTATCCCTTTCAGTTGTGTGTGTGTGTGTGTGTGTGTGTGTGTGTGTGTGTGTGTGTGTGTGTGTGTGTGTGTGTGTGTGTGTGTGTGTGTGTGCTCTGACCAATCTCGATCTATGATCATTGGTCGATAATGCACAATTCTATCTTCTGACAGTGCTTTTACCTACTTTACTTTGTAATTTTCCTAAAATATTAGCACTGGCAATCTCCCCTTTACTTTTCGTTTATTGAAAGTACAAGACGTTTATCACAATACATGCACGTTAAGACATAACAAGAACAATCTATCTCTCGACTCGTATCCTTAAACCTATAGCTCAAAATGCGTAAGTGCAGGGGTTTCTTTCAAGTTCTGACAGCATCTGTACATCCGATCTCACTCTCAGTTCGCGTCAGACAACACTGGTTGTTTTTGGCGCGTCTGTTCAGTGCATTGTAGGGAAGACAGGCAGAAGCGCAGACGATTCAGGAAGTAAGCATACAGGCATGCATTTTCAAAACGCAACAAAAACAATCGTAAATCCAAGAATTAGAACCCCAGCCGTTCAGCGAGCACGGATGCAAACAAAATTAATAAGGCAAGCAAGAGGCATAGAACCTCATGAACCCCCGCGACAGCGGGGGCTCATGAAGTTCTATGCCTCTTGCGCGCGGCTGGGTGGTTCTGGCTGTGTCGCGGCAATTCAAGGGGTTACACCTTGGTACAAAGCAGCTTTTAAAAAATTATGTGTACGGAAGCAGATATAACTGATCAGAGTTGCCGCGGATTTTGTTTTTTTTTTTTAGACTGCGTAACTGTAAATCCCAGAGTAGCGTGCATACAGACTACGAAAAGCTGAACGGGGCACTGAGGAACATTTTGGAACAAAAGTTTTTCAGTTTTCACTCGCTTTAGGACGTGTTGTATTGAGCTTCTACATATATATAAATAAAGAAATTAAAAAGTGCGGAAAAGAGATCGGACTTGTTCAGATAGCTTGTCCGTTATAAGGTCCTGGTAAATGAAAGTGGCACAGTTGCAGTGCGACCGAATTGATCAGTGCATTGATCAGGTAATAACTGTCCTTGTCCGCCATAGCCCACCCGTTAGGACCGTTCATTATCACCCCGGTGCCGTGGACGTTAAACCCAGAACTAACTGTAGTACGGAAGTGAATAAATGTTATAAAATTTAAAAAAAAAATACAGATACGATAATCGGAATGATTAAGAAGTTATATTAAGTATTGGGCACTCACTCACTCACGCACTCAATGAACGCACGCGCGCGCGCGCGCGCACACACACACAAACACACACACACAAACACACAAACAGACACACACAACACACACACACACGCACGCACGCACGCACACACACACACACACACACACACACACACACACACACACACACACACACACACACACACACACACACGCACACACACCTCTGAGGCAAATGATGAAAAACTAAGTGCGTATAACGGCTTATTCATAAGTACTGCTCTAGCTCTGTATGCTACCTGTTTCTCATTACTTGGTACGCTAGGACGCCGTATGCAGGAGTCATAAAAACCCTCTCTTTTATCATCACACTAGTCGTTAGGAATTAGACGGAAGACGTCACAATCCACTCTGACTCCCACTGCTATGATGGTGTGTACAGTATAGTCCTTACCTGCCAAGTCAGTCAACAACCAGCTATCTACTGAAAAGGGCACAGATCTAAAGCTCTACGCGGCTGGATCCCCAGTGGGTTGATCGATGCCTCTCGCTGGATCGAATATTTATTTATGTTTCCCCCTACATCGTGTTTTGGAAATCTTGGTTAATTCAATGCCAAACTGAAGAGACCCAGTCGTCCGAGGAAAGTGGATACAAAGAGGTTTCAGGAAGAGGTATAGATCCGCATGAGCCCCCGCAACTGCGGGGGCTCATGAGGATTTATGCCTCTTGCAGATGGATTGGAAGCGAAGGCCGGGGTTTCTGTATAATATAACATTTCTCGTGCACAACGGTTATCCAGCTTTCATCCTGCGATGAATTGAGAGATTTGTTCAGCGCTACTGAACTGACCAGAGAAATGACAGGTATTTTCATTTGGCCTAGCCTTATTGGCGCATTTAACGGTGAAATTTGCGGTTTTTATGGTCGGTCCTACTGTCTTAACTATATACAGACAATTATTGTTGGCAACAATTACAGTGAAAAAATGTACTTTCCTTACTTATAATGTGTGCAGTCAAGAAAGGAAAACGAACGTTTAGAGATCTCGATGCATTGAAGTTTGTTGCATATTATATTTATTATTATTATTATTATTATTATTAATTTTTGTTCTTATTTTTCATCAAACGATCACTGTTACAGACGGCAAAAGTCCATTGGGTCCTGAGGGTCTGGTAATCGTCATATTTTTTCTCGCTCAACGCAGGAAAATGCACACGTGGGTACAAGATGAGGGCCTGGTATGTTGACGCCAGCTTGAACTGCGTCTCTGTTGCTGTGATCTTTGAGGATGGAAAATACTAGCATGCGTGAGCGTCATACTTACATCCGAGTGGCGTGAATTAATTTCCGAAACAAGTGGTGTTATGTGGGGTACGAGGGCGTACAACATAGCATTAGTTGCTCATCCCAGTGGTATGAATTATATTTCCGAAACAAGTGGTGTTCTATGAGGCATGAGGATGTGAAACACTGTATAACTTATTCCTGTATCCCGAACATCTGCACGAGGAATAGATTCTGATGTGCCCCTGCAGCCTGCAAGGCTGCAGGGACACATGAAAATCTATGCCTCTTTGGGCATCGATCTGGTTCATTTTGACCTCTGATTGAGGGAAAATAGTATGGGTTTAGTTAACGATGTTACGTGCAGGGCAAGACGTCCTGGGCATTGCGCTTCATTTTCGACATGTACACCTACGCCGTCTACATTTCTTTACTGTTTTCTTTTTACCCTCTTATTTTATTTTGATCTTTGCCCCTGTTGGTTGCCTTTTGCCGTGGTTCGGTTGAAACAACAACAACAACAACAACACACAAAAAAAGACGGACAGTTTTGGAGAGAGCAAAATGTATGTACTCAGGGGTTTTTGTTCCCGTTGAAGCAACAGTTTTGTTTTCCCCCTCAGTGGATAAGCCCACTTCGTTGCAGAGAAAAACTGAGCACCACCCAACTCAAGAGGCACAGATCCTCATTAACCCCCTGCAACTGAGGGGGCTCATGAGGATCTGTGCCTCTTGCTGAAACCAATTTGTATCCATGTTCCTTTGACGGCTGAGGTTGATTGACGTTGACATTACAATGATTTCAGAAGAAAAAAACAACAATCTTCATCAACTGGCATTTCGGGTTAACCACTGGTCTTTTGCTGTGGTTTCGTTGGAAAGACAAAAATAACAAATCAGAAGTTTTACAGACAATTTGTTCCCCTTGATGTAAGTATTTTGTGTTGATGTATTTTTTTTATTTATTTATTTTATTGTATTTTAATTTTAATTTTAATTTTAATTTTAGTTATTTATTATTTATTAATTTATTATTTTTATTTATTTATTTATTTATTTACTTATTATTTTTTTATATTTTTTTTATTGGGGGGGGGGGGGTGTGGGGGGTGGGGTGGGGGGGGGGGGAGGGGGGGGGGGCTGATACAGTGTAGGTATTGCGTCTTCAGAATCAATACAGACCTACTCTCAGCATACCCTCAAGGTCTCAAAGATGTACTACAGCTGTAGACTTACCACTCCGTGGCCATATAAGTGGTCGCAGATTGGAAGTCTTGTAATTTTATTTTCCTAGTTTGGATGGACTCCTTTTAACTGAATTATGCAGATACAAAAAAAATAATGTGGCTCAATTTTGTACGCATTTGTGCTCATTTCCTCAGTCTGGGCTTTCATTTGGCATGGTACTGCGATGGGAATATACGACGATTATTTTTTTTAATGCAATCTTGCCCGATTGTTTATAGTTTTGTTTTGTTGTTTTAATTAGAAGTGGTATATCACAATTTGGGGATAAAAGAGACTCTGGCACTACTCTTAAACTATCAGTATACAGTCTTTAACTCCTTCACTGCAAGTTGAAGCAGACTGTGTCTGAATGAGAAATCTATATAATTATTAATTTCACGCCAAAGAGCCCAGCCGTCCTAGGAACAACGATTTAAAGTGGTACCAGCAAGAGTCATAGATCCTCATACACCACCGCGACGGCTGGGGCTCATGAGGATCCATGTCTCTTACAATAGGATGTTGTTTGTCCGCTGTGTCAGTTCCGGTTGTGATGGGGTTGTTAGACACCTCCCAAAGCCGGAGCGCGGCACTACATGTCACATTACATAGTCAAATTTGGCCAGTTCAGGCAGTGCAAGGACCGGTGTTTTTAAAAATAATTTTTACCTTGTTTTGAAAATTTGTAGTAGGGCTGGATGTTAGAATTTGCTGGAAATTTCTGGTTAGATAAGAGGAGACATCAGTGTTTGGTGCTTTGATTCATACCATCCTGAGCTTATCCAGTGGACAATTGTGGGCCTATGTTGAGTTGCCGTTGACGTAGTGATTTGAGGGGCACGCTGATTTCAGCTGTGCTTGGGTGTGGGGTTGGTAAGGAATCGGGTTCATAGCCAAGAAATGAGACTGTCAATGTGCTGTTTTTATTGTTATTTTGTGCATGGCAAATGTGCAACTGGTGGGCAGTAGTGTTTTTTTAGGGGATTGAAATATTAGGGGATGCCTCGGACTGACTATGGCTAAGAGACTGTACAGTACGGAAACGGCCGCACTGTGTTCCGTGGCCTACAGGAAAGAAATCCTCCTTTATCTTGGATTGGACGCTGGATCTGGCTCTGCTATTGCCCAGGTCTGGTGTGGTCCCTACAGAATCGGGCATTACGAGCAATTAGCCGTGGCCTTTTCTTGTACACACCCCTATGCAGGTTTTTTATCTGCAAGAGTCACAGATTCTTATGAGCCCCTGTTATAACAGGGGCTCATGAGAATCTATGCCTCTTCCTGGTAAACATGGACCCCTTTCTTTTACACCCTCATGGGGTCGAAGGTATGGGATATGGGGTATAGGTTGGCAGATTAAGACAAGAGGACTCGTGTGTCCGATTGTATTCCAGCATCTTGAGTGCCGTTTGGCACAGCTAGGTCGAATGGATTATCTGGTCGAAATTACCATCACGCCGTGCCAAGTATGCATAGTTTTTATCACACCGGTCGATGCTGCATGATTTCCGGCCAGTAACCTTTTGTTAGAGTGACAAAACACCTGCACTTACATATATTGCGTCGATTTCTTTTTCAAATCAGAAATGTTATTAGGTACTATGACGAAGGTGTCAGGGGCTATAATTGTTTGTCCAGCACTAAGTAATTTCCCTTGGTATGATACAGACTCTAAACAATCAGCGCTTGTTGTGCATTATTATTATTAGTATTAGTATTATTATTATTATTATTATTATTATTATTATTATTATTATTATTATTATTATTATTTAGAGACTTAGAAGCATCTTGAACAGTATCCGGCGTGACCACACTGCAGATACACACAACCTGTTCGTTCCGCTTTAAATTCTTCTTCTTCTGTTCGATTGTTCGTCCCGTTAGTTTCTTAGTTTGTTTTCTCTCGTTCAAAAAAAAAAAAAGAAGTATTGAAGATTTGTTATTCAATAGTGACCAGTAAGAAGAATTATTGTGTACAGTTTTACACAATTCTGCAATAGTCTTTCCAAGCGAGTGAGCTTCGTTTTGTTTTCCTTACCGACTTAGCTCCCTTGTCTGTGGCAGAGTCGTCTGTCTGGGAGTTATCTGCTTGCTAGCAGACGTATACTGACAGTCGCAGACGTAAGCCCTGGTCAGCTCCTCCGAGCGAAGATGTAAATCAGTGCGATCTCTACCAGCAAGAGACATAGGGTCTCATGCCCTGCGTAGAGGGACCCATGATAACCTATGTCTCTTGCAGATGGTTTCAGGGCTTGCCTGTATGACTACCGATGATCTTTGGGACCTTTTCCGCCGATTTGAAAACGAATGGAGTCCAGATGTCTGACGTCAAGAGGCGTAGATTCTCACGAGCCCCTGCAACTGCAGGGGCTCATGAGAATCTATGCCTCTTGCAGACGGAATCACTAGGGGCTTGCAAAAAGACTGCCGATGATCTCTGGGACCTTTCTGCCGTTTTGAGAACGAATGGTGTCCGCGTCAACCTTTCAGACGTGCATTTGGGCGGGAGATTGGAGGCAAAAATGCGTCCCGCTGGAATCCGTGCACGTGGTACATACCCAGAGCGCACAAGGTCTTCGGGCCGACTATCGGCCGCCGTTGGTCCGCGCACGAGCGGCGTGCGCGGGCCAACTACGGCCGACGTCGGTCCGAAGACCTTGTGCACATTGGGCAGCAGGTGTTTTCGCCCCAAATGCGCACAGGCTGCTACAAGAATGCAGAAATATAAACTGTAATACACGCCATGTGTAAAAGATATCAAAATGAAGTGTGCACCAGTGTAACTCAAATGAAATAAAAATCGTTTGGACCATGGCGCACTCATAAGACGTACGAATGATGCAGTTGTGTTCATTTGTAGGTGTTTTAGCGGCAAGTGCCGAACAAGTTCGGCAAGTCTCAGAATGAAAAAAGTACAACGAGTTAAACTCGGCTCAGTCCACTCTGTATAGGGTCTCGAAGCTGATGTTACGGGACATTACCCTTCCAGGTTCCGGCTCCTCCTGTGCAAGAATGAGAAATAAATATGTAATAAATTAACAAGTAGTGTCGGCGGTGGTATAACCGACAGTAACTTAACACATTCTACCCAAGGAACAAAATCCCAAAATGTTGAAGTTGCCCTCTGAAAGACCGTATTACAATCATACAGAGGGATCGAGCATGATAGTTCAACGATGGTGCCAAAATAGCTTGGCGCCTATGGGCGGCAAGCTATTCTGGCACCACCCTTGAACTATTATGCTTGATCCATGTCTTGCTGTGGGGTGTCGGGGCTGAATGAGTTTCGAGTTTATGGCGGTGTTGGTTTGGCATGGCCGTGACCCAGCCACAAAACTGACAAGCTGGGTGCCGGTGCTGCATGTGCTTCGAAGATTTCTGTCGTATACCAGTTAGGCTAGGCTGTGCTTGGCGAAACAACCAACGTAATGATAAAGTCCGCACTCTTTGTGGAAAAAGCGGTTTTTGTAAAGTGCACGAGTGAAGGCTATGAGCGAAGCACACACCGAAGAAAGAAACACGCTTCGGAAAAGACAGTTACAACACAGTTGTGTTGTAACTGTCTTTTCTAAGCGTGTTTCTTTCTTCTTTGAGTTCTTCTATGCATTACTGCCGTTTTACGTGCTTGGGCAGTCACCTTTTATGGTCTGGATTACGAGCGCTGCTTTCTTGCACTACTTTCCTGTAGTAATAACCAACTGCGGCAAAGACTGAAGTCACTGAAAATCACTGTGGTTGGTTGTTGGGGTTTAACGCCGAGCAGGCGACTAAGGCCATCTCACGGCGGGAAAATCACTGTGAGCAGTGTGATGCACCACGTGCGAAACTAAATATCAGCGGAATATTCGCTACATGTACAGGACATAAAAATGGGGTGAGACGTATTAATGATGCAATTGTGTGCGTGTTAGATTGCCATTCATTACTGAGCAATCCCGCAAGGATGGAGAATACATCAGGGCTCCCGAAGCAAGCAACTAAGTCAATGATAGGAGGTAATGGATAATAAATCGAGTGGATGAATGGAATAAACAGGATGGGATACAGACATATAACCATGCGTGCCACGCGTGCAGAGTATGCCGTACGTTTTATGCACTTTGCTGCCAGATATCACGAGTTTCGAGCCTGAAACCTGAATGGTGACCGAAATGTCGCGTGAAGAAACACATGCAGGTGGGACCGAAAATTGGCATAATATAATGAACGTAGGACTAACAAGAGACATAAATCCTCATTGAGCCCCGCGAATGCGGGGGCTCATGAGGGTTTCTATCTCTTGCAGCCGGGTAGCGTTTGCCCAGGAAACATGATTTTTTTTTTTTTTGCAATGTTCGCAGTGGGTGGGGCGACGGGGGAGGGGGAAGCCTTTAAAGGCCCACTACCGCCGTAACTGTTCAAATATGCACTTTTGTACTGAACAGATGGTTATGAAACACTACACACAGGTCTAGTTATGGTTCATTTAGACACAGGACAATCCAGTTCAGCACAGGTCGTCGTAATAACAAGTAACCTGACAAAGACTGTAACAGATGGTTATGAAACACTACACACAGGTCTAGTTATGGTTCATTTAGACACAGGACAATCCAGTTCAGCACAGGTCGTCGTAATAACAAGTAACCTGACAAAGACTGTAACAGATGGTTATGAAACACTACACACAGGTCTAGTTATGGTTCATTTAGACACAGGACAATCCAGTTCAGCACACGTCGTCGTAATAGCAAGTAACCTGACAAAGACTGTAACAGATGGTTATGAAACACTACACACAGGTCTAGTTATGGTTCATTTAGACACAGGACAATCCAGTTCAGCACAGGTCGTCGTAATAACAAGTAACCTGACAAAGACTGTAACAGATGGTTATGAAACACTACACACGTCTAGTTATGGTTCATTTAGACACAGAACAATCCAGTTCAGCACACGTCGTCGTAATAACAAGTAACCTGACAAAGACTGTAACAGATGGTTATGAAACACTACACACAGGTCTAGTTATGGTTCATTTAGACACAGGACAATCCAGTTCAGCACACGTCGTCGTAATAACAAGTAACCTGACAAAGACTGTAACAGATGGTTATGAAACACTACACACAGGTCTAGTTATGGTTCATTTAGACACAGGACAATCCAGTTCAGCACACGTCGTCGTAATAACAAGTAACCTGACAATGACTGCACTCCGTTCTACAAATACAACGATATCAGTACGAGAAACCGCTAAAAATAGATTGACACGCTCAGTAAACGGATGCGCAGAATAAATAAGCGCGACTACGCGTGTGTGTTTGCTGCACGTCTAAACTGTTGTTAAAGTTCATTAGGTGTGTCGACAAGGCCTAATGAACACAAGTGGTGCTGAAATGTGTCTTTAGGTTTACGCGTAATCGTGCTTTAAGGTGCACTCAGATTTGTGTGACTATGTGTGCTGGTGTACTATTTTCGACCTTAATGCCAAAGACCGCTAGGTCCAAAATCGCAGGCCAGCACACATATCTTTTCTAACCTTCTTTTCACAGTCTATATCAGTGATTAGGGATGGGTCGCGGTGGGGCGAATTTAATAGCATGTCCGTGATGTCAAAGGCGGGCAGGCCCGCCTGGCAACTGAAGTAACAATATAAAAATACGTCATGTCTGCGGTTACGCCAACCTCGCTGCTGTACGTCATTTGGCGCGAAACTCCGTATGCGCGCGCGCGCGCGCGCGCGCGCGCGCGTGTGTGTGTGTGTGTGTGTGTGTGTGTGTGTGTGTGTGTGTGTGTGTGTGTGTGTGTGTGTGTGTGTGTGTAATGACGAGTATCTCAGATATTGCTGTACGCACAAGCTTGAAGCTTAGCGAAATACTTTTTTCAAGTGGTGGCTAAGACTTAAAGAGAGCCTCCGAGCATATTGTTATTGGATATCTCATTTAAGTCATAAAAGACCGTTTATAGAAAGTCGGTTGACCCAAATTAGAGTCCGACATTTTTGTCATATTTACTTGACATTTTGGATATAGCTAGTTTGGATAAAGACATTGGATGAATTCAATAGCCAGCTTTGCACCCTTTCAGCTTCTTCAGTTAAAATTAATTCTTTTCAGAAAAAAAAAAATAAAAAAAAATAAAACAGTAAAATACCTTGACTTCTGGAGAAAGTCAGACAGTGGTGGTGACGTAAAAGAAGCAACTCCGTCAACACGCAGACATTGACGCAATACTCTAAATATGCCATAATTCTCTCTCTCTCTCTCTCTCTCTCTCTCTCTCTCTCTCTCTCTCTCTCTCTCTCTCTCTCTCTCTCTCTCTCTCTCTCTCTCTCTCTCTCTCCCGCCGTGAGATGGCCTTAGTTGCCTGCTCGGCGTTAAACCCAAATAACTCTCTCTCTCTCTCTCTCTCTCTCTCTCTCTCTCTCTCTCTCTCTCTCTCTCTCTCTCTCTCTCTCTCTCTCTCTCTCTCTCTCTCTCTCTCTCTCTCTCTCTCTCTCTCTCTCTCTCTGCTTATCCGGTTAATAGTCTGCCACCGTACCACCAGTTATGCCAGGTGCCCACAGCGAATGGTGCCAATGGATACGTCAGCTACTTACGTGGTTGGTAATTCCGCAGTGTCGTGTGATCAGTGATCCTTCACCGTTGTGCTTCGCAGATTTCACTGTGAGGCAGTTCATTATTACGTCAGTGTTACGTGTGCTTCTTTATATACGGTTCTTCTGCGTTCGCTTGTGATTTATTCCAAAGCAGTGATTAACTGTGTACCTCAACTTCTGTGATTTTCTCGCCTGGTTTGATTACCAAAGCTCCGCTAAGTTTTCATTGTGACAGTACGGTTTCAAGTGTTCAGCCTACGATACTTCACATCGCAGGCTACACCATTTGTTCATTTATTTAGACAGCTTGCGCAGCATTAATACGTGGATACATTATTAATCAAAAGCGATCTTCATTTGATAACGCTGTGTTGGACACCATTTGTGACGTTTTGATACGAGGTGCTATAACTTCAGCCGCGCTTTACTGCATTAAAACTTTATTCCCTATTCCCTCTGTTTATATATTTTTTGTATTATGTTGCACTTCATTTGGGAGAGTTAAAATTCAACATGACCCATAATGCTCAGACACACGGAAGCCTTCAAACTGGTCACTTGAACATCTACCATCTTTTTAACAAGGTGGCCGATTTGAATTTTTTTCTAAACTCGTCTGAACCATTCCACCTGTTTGGTCTTAGTGAGACGCGACTTAACTCCGACATAAGCGATGAAGCCGTTCACATACCTAACTTTAGGCGACAGAGTCACCCAGACTATGCATAAAAATCATTTTTTGGGATACATGAATTTTGATATATCATTTTATTTAGAAATCATTCTAATTTCAATTGATAATAATATTTTTGCTTAGACTGCAGTAGTTTTTTAGTTATTAGCATCCAAAGAGGGGAGGGTCACTATCAAAATGTTTAAAATGCCGAATGTTTGCTGAAACCGCTATATATGCACACTGTTTTCCAGATAATTTCCACATTTGTGGATGGACTTTCTTCAAATTTTGCACAAATATTGCTGGGGGCTGCTGCTTTGGCATGAAGCAGGATTATTGGACTAAACTGATTCTGAACAAATTTATGTAGGAGTGTGTGCTGTATTTTTACGAAAATTTTTACGTAAATTTGCAAATGCCATAACTGACAAACTATTGACACAAGAATAAACATAGAGGTTCATACTATAGTCCTACATACATATAGTCTGCTGTAAAAGAGTTGTGGCTCAATCTCTTTTTGTTGTGCACTGGTGAGTTTGACACTGCCAAGCATTTTCCGCTATATGATAAAAGCATATTTTCAAATATTTAATTTTTTGGACATCTTATTCAATAAGCAGGTTTAAATAATTGTTATCACACTAAAGTACCACATTTCTGCTATCACTCTGCCAAATTTCATAGCTGTACGTGGATTAGACAGCCGACACTGTTTTGAATGATTTTGGTACTAAAGTCTGGGTGACTGTGCCGCCTTTAGCATCACTCGGCGTGACCCTCGTGTACTTGGTCAGACTGGGCTTGCCGTTTACATCCATAACTCAGTCCAACATTTAGTAAAAAGGCGTGAGGACATAGAAACTCCGGAAGTTGAGTGCATTTGGTTGCAATTTAGGGCTCCAAAAACTAAACCCGTCTTCATCGGCTTTTGTTATCGTAACCCATCAGCCAAGTTTGAATGGTACGACGATTTATTGCATGCAGTAGAAAAAGTTGGCCTACCTAACTGTGATGCGTTGCTACTAGGCGACTTTAACATAGATATGTTGAAGCCCCATACCGCGTGGGATTGCATCACCACACAAACCGGCTTAGAACAATTAGTTTCGGCCCCTACTAGGATCACAAAAACAACCGCAACACTCATTGATCACATTTACACCAACCGCCCCCTTAGTGTGTTCAATGTTAGTGTTCCTGACCTCAGCATCAGTGATCACTTTCCTACTGTGTGTTCCTGGTCAACAAAACTGCCAGTGCATCGTAAGAACGGGCACACAACTATAACGTACCGCTCATTTAAACAGTTTAATCAGTCTGCTTTTCTAGCAGACCTTGATCAAACACCATTTTATAATGTCGTTAATAACGAAACTGACCCTGAAAAGGCTCTGACTATTTGGTATCGACTCTTTACAGGAGTGCTTAACAAACACGCCCCTTTACGGCAAAAGCGGGTAAAAAACCACACGTTACCGCCTTGGCTAACGCAAGGAATAATTGAAGCTATGAAATTGAGAAATGACTTAAGAGGACACAAGCTATTTAACGAATACAAAAAACAACGTAACCGTGTCAAGTCTATGGTACGCAGGGCTCAAAAGTCTCTCTTTGAACGAATGATTAAAGAAGACAGAGATACTGCCGCACTCTGGCGCGCAGTTAATCTCGTCACCCGAGTTAACAGCAAGAAATCGTCAGCCATTCCTTCTAGTATTACTGCAGACACCTTTAACAAACATTTTTTGTCTGTTGCCGAGTCAATCATACCCTCAAGCGGAAAAGCGTCTTACACATGCCCGGAGTCCCTGCTTAACTTCTGTAAGCAGAAGACTAAGGACAAACCCCCCTTCTCTATACCGCCTCTAGCTGTGTATGAAGTAGGAAAACTGATCGGGTCACTGAAAAACAAAAAATCATCGGGACCTGACGAGATCAGTCCTAAAATCCTGAAACTGTCCCTTCCCTATACAGTAGAATCGTTAACGTATATTTATAACTTATGCATCCAACAAAATATATTTCCATCAGAACTGAAGCAAGCCAAGGTTATCCCTTTGCCTAAATCAAAAGATCTCTCTGATGTTAATAACTATAGACCCATCTCAATATTATCCAGCCTTTCCAAACCTCTTGAAAGACACGTGCACAAACACCTTTATCAATATTTGGAGAGTCGCAGTCTATTGCACGTATTTCAGTCCGGCTTTCGCCCCAAGCATTCTTGCCACACGGCACTAACAAGACTTATTGATGCGTGGCTAGCATCCATAAATAACTCCCAAATAACTGGGTCGATCTTTATTGATTTTAAGAAAGCTTTTGACCTTGTAAATCATAACATTCTTTTGTCAAAACTTCAAGCATATCTCTGCAATGCAGGTGCTGTCTCATTGTTCACTTCATATTTAAGCGGAAGGAAGCAAAGAGTACTGTTAAATGGATCCTACTCCTCGTATGGTCACGTCAAAAGCGGCGTGCCTCAGGGTTCTGTCCTCGGGCCATTGCTGTTCTGCATATTTATCAATGACCTTCCACTGCATATTAGTTGCCGCGATATTTCTTGTGACATGTTTGCTGATGACTGCACACTACACACTCCTCACAAAAATGTAGCTGCAATTAACACGCGTCTGCAGGAAAGCCTGCGCGAGGTCACCGACTGGTGTCATTCCAACTCCATGTCCCTGAATCCGTCAAAAACAGAATGCATGGTTATAACCACACGTCAAAAGCACCAGCTATGCCCGCTCTCTCTTAGTCTGTCTATAAACGGCAGCCCAATTGAGCAAGTATCACACCACCGCCTCTTGGGGGTCACTATAGATGATCAGCTTAAATGGCAACTGCATATTAATAATGTGTGCAAAAGGGTTTCCAGAAGCCTGTATATGTTGTCAAAATTGAAAACAATTACTGACACAGATACGCGTCTTCTGTTCTATAATGCTCATGTCAAGTCGCACATAGACTATGCATCAACAGTGTGGGATGGTTCTAGTGATGTACATTTAAAGAGGCTGAACTCCCTACATAGGAGAGCTGCTAAGCTTATATTTCCCGATCCCGAACTCTCAACTGACGAAAAGCTTAAAACTTTAAAAATTCTCCCTCTATCCCAGCACTTTCAGTTCAATAAAGGTGTATTGATGTACAAGCTGTACAAGCAATCATGTCCACTGTACTTGAGTTCTTTTTTCTCAGAACGGACATCTGTAGCTTCTAGACATGGACAACAATTCAAAGTACCCCTGCCGCGTATTGATTTATTCAAAACCAGCTTGTCATTCTCGGGAAGTTCATTCTGGAATTCTATTCCTGCAGAAATTAGAAACGCAAAGACGCTCACCTCATATAGGGACAGCCTCTTCAAACACCTAGAATCTCTGACGTAATCAAATCATTACAGCATTGGGATAACTTGCACGTATGTTCAGATGTGTACATGTGCGTGTGTGTGAGTTTGTGTGTGTGTATGTGTGTGTGTGTGTGTATGTGTGTGTATGTGTGCGAGAGAGAGAGAGAGAGAGAGAGAGAGAGAGAGAGAGAGAGAGAGAGAGAGAGAGAGAGAGAGAGTCCCTTTTTCCCATAGCCGTACCATAATATTTGAATGCCAAAGAGTACCTTTGAATACTGCATGTACTGTGTATAATGATTTTGCCTTCATATGTGTGTGCTCGATATGTTGGGCGCGCGCTCGCGTATGTGTGTGTGTGTGTGTGTGTGTGTGTACTGTATGTGTGACTCTGTGTGTGTGTGTGTGTGTGTGTGTGTGTGTGTGTGTGTGTGTGTGTGTGTGTGTGTGTGTGTGTGTGCGCGTGCGTGCATGCTGTGTGTGTGTGTGTGTATGTGTGTGTGTGTCGGCGTGAGAGAGAGAGAGGGGGGGGGGGGAGATAGCACCTGCATACATATTTGCCCTTGCTGTATGAACTTTAATGTACTTAATGATTCTTTGTTTATTGCTTTACTTTGTATTTTTACTCATTTTATATTTTTGTGCGTACGCGTATGCGGGTAGGTATGTCTGGAGTGCGTGTCCGAGAGCGTGTGTTTGTTTTTGTGCGTATGTGCCTGAGTGCGTGCGTGTGTAAGTGTGTGTGTGTGTGTGTGTGTGTGTGTGTGTGTGTGTGTGTGTGTGTGAGTGTTCGTGCGTGTGTGCATGCGTACTGAATTGCGGTGTACATGAGTGTGTGTGTGTGTGTGTGTGTGTGTGTGTGTGTGTGTGTGTGTGTGTGTGTGCGTGCGTGCATGCGCGAGTTGTGATGTGCATGCGTGCGTACCTGAGTGCGTGTGTGGGTATGTGTGTGTGTATGTGCGTGGTGCGTGCGTGCGTGCGTGAGCGAATGCAGCAGTGCATGCAGCAGTGTGTGGTATGTGTATGTTTACATGTCTATGTCACTTATGTAGTAGATGTAGCAACGGCAAGTTTGAAAACTGGTCCTGTTACCAATAACTTCTACCGTTGGAAAATAAAGGTTCATTGTTCATTGTTCATTGTTCATTGTTCTCTCTCTCTCTCTCTTTTTTTTTTTTTTTCTTCCCTTTACCATTGCTCCCCCTCCCCCAACACACCGTAGGCGTTCGTCCTATACATGTATTAATGTAATGTAATTGATGTGTTGTAGATGTAGCAACGGCAGATTTGAAAAATGGCATTGCCTTTGGCATTGTTAATATCTTTACCGTTGTAAAATAAAGATTCATTGATTCATTGATTCATTGATTCTCTCCTTTTCCTTCTAGGGGATTTTAACATTGACACTCTTAAACCTCACCCATCATGGGAGTGTACGGCCACTGCCTTAGTCGGCCTTCAACAAATGGTCACTGACGGTAACATCGCCCACTAGAGTTACGCCATCATCAGCCACTGTTATAGACCATATTTATACAAATAAACCGCTGGCAGTTAGCAACGTTCACGTTGGTAGTCTTAGCGTAAGTGACCACTATCCGGCGAGCTGCACGTGGCTGTCCAAGCTTCCAAAATTAAAAAAGCAAGGACATACGTGCATAACATACAGATCATTTAAAAAGTTCAATGAAAATACATTTCTGTCTGATCTAGCTTCTGCTGAGTTTACTGAAGTGTACACTGGCAATGAAACCGACCCAAATAAAGCACTAGATACGTGGTATCACATCTTTCTCAGAGTGCTAGATAAACACGCGCCCTTGAGACAACAAAGAGTTAAATACGCCACTTTACCACCCTGGCTGACTGCGGATCTTATCGAGGCCATAGAGCACAGGGACGAGCTGAGAAGAGAGAAGCGTTTCACCGATTACAAGAAAGAACGTAATCGAATAAAATCCATGGTTTTGAAGGCAAAGAAATTACTTTTCGATAAAGTTATTCATGAAAGTAAAGACCGTGCCACAATATGGCGTGCGATAAATTTAGTTACTAGAGGCACGAATAAAAGCACAGCTCCTTTACCGCCGCATCTCACAGCAAACAGCCTCAACAGCCACTTCGTCTCCGTAGCAGAATCATTAATCCCGCCGGGAACTATGTATGCCCGGACAACTTAGTCGATTTCTGCAAGCAGAGAACTGCCGGCACAAAACCTTTCATCATACCCACTATAGCGGTCCATGAAGTTGGTAAATTAATTACATCCTTGGAAAATAAAAAATCATCAGGACTGGATGAGAGTAGTGCGAAAATACTCAAGATATCCCTCCCTTACATTGTAGAGAGGATCACTTATATCTACAACCTCTGTATTAATTTTAATTGTTTTCCAGACGCATTTAAAGACGCGAAAGTAATACCTCTACCTAAATTTAAAGATCTTAGTGAAATTAATAATTTTAGGCCCATATCACTTCTACCTGTTCTATCCAAGCCCTTAGAACGGCATTTTCACAAGCATCTATCTATATACCTGGAAAGCCGAAAATTAATCTATTCATTGCAGTCGGGCTTCAGATCAGAACACTCATGACACACTGCGCTGATACGGATGATAGACACCTGGTTATCTTCCATCAACGACTCAAAACTTACAGGAGTCATGTTTCTAGATTTTCGTAAAGCCTTTGATCTAGTAAACCACGAAATACTGATCAAGAAAGTTGATTGATTGATTTACATTGCTTAACGTCCCGACAGCAACAAGGCTTTCTCAGGACGTGCCTGCGCTGCTTGTGAAAAAAATAAAATAAACAGAACATTGAATTATGTCGCCAGCCGGTCAAATACGTTAAATAAACCTAACACATGGGGCTAAATAAAGCTAAGACCATTTAGCAACTCACAGGCAGTGCAGACAGTAGGGAGAGTTTTAAAAAGGCAAATACAGGTGAATGGACCTCGGGTAGACAGAAACACATGTCCCAGAATAGAGAGAAAAACCCACCCTGTGGGGCTGACCAGGGTGACCCTGGGAACTAAAAAATACCTAACCCCACCCAGACCCGGGTGGGGTGATCAAGAAAGTATCCATGTATACCAACAACTCAGCGTTGTTTCTCAAATCCTACCTCGAAGGTAGAAAACAAAAGGTATTACTAAATGGCTCATACTCGAATCAAGGGTTAGTGAAGCATGGAGTACCACAGGGCTCTATTCTTGGTCCCCTTTTATTCTGCTTGTTCATAAATGATCTTCCTCTTGCGATAAAAAATGAAAGCGTTACATGTGATATGTTTGCAGATGCTGCTGCTGTACACACGCCAAATAAGGATATATCAAACATCAATTCACGACTGCAAAACACACTGCAAGATATTGATGAATGGTGCAGTCATAATATTATGATTTTAAACCCGGTAAAAACGGAGAGCATGGTAATTAGCACCCGCCAAAAACACCAGCTTGGCTTTCTCTCACTCAGTCTGTCCCTCCAAGGCAAAACCATCAGCCAAGTTACTAACCATCGCCTGCTAGGAGTCACGGTGGACAACCAGCTTAGGTGGCAGCCACACATCAGTAATGTTTGTAAAATTGTCTCCAGAAATCTGTACATCTTAGCAAAACTTAAACACATTACTGATATGGAGACACTTCAACTGTTCTTCAATGCCTATATTAGATCGCATATAGACTATGCTTCTACTGTGTGGGATGGTTCGAGCGATGTCAATTTGAAAAGATTGAACTCTCTACATCGGAGAGCTGCCAAACTAATACTCCCTGATCCCAGCTTAACTACTGACCAAACATTGGCAGCCTTAAAAATTCTGCCCCTGAAAGATCATCTAATTTACAATAAGGAATGGTTATGTTCAAGGCATTAAACGATAAGCTACCCGATATATCACATCGCTATTACCGTCCAGTCATCATACTCGATCAAGGTTAGTGAAGCATGAGTACCACAGGCTCTATCTGGTCCCTTTATCTGCTTTTCATAAATGTTATGTTATGTTCATCTAAGATCATCTAATTTACAATAAGGGAATGGTTATGTTCAAGGCATTAAACGATAAGCTACCCCGATATATCACATCGCTATTTACCGTCCAGTCATCAACATACTCCAGATCAAGAAAATCCCTGATTGTGCCGCGACCTAGAATTGATCTCTATAAAACGAGTTTGACGTTCTATGGCTCTAGTCTTTGGAATGCCTTGCCTACTAGTAGAAACGTCACGACATCAGCTACTTTCTCCTCGTTTAAAATCAGTCTCATCAAGTATTTATTGTTGTCAGCAGCATCCCCGTGACTGTGCACATATTGAAAAATACTATTTCTCATTAGATCACTAATTGCGTGTATCACAGGTTTCGATGACTCATATTTATTCGGTACAGCTTGTATGTAGCCAGCTACTCATATGACGGACTAGCTTAACGTTGTAAGTCGCGTAAGCGTGTGTGTGCACGTGTGTGTGCGTGTGCGTTTGTGCGTGTGCGTACGTGTATATTAGAGATAGAGAGTGGCGTGCTCAAATGTGCATGCGTTATGTATGCGTATTAGGTTGTGTGTATTCTTATTATATTATTTTAATTAAACCTCACAACATGTCATTATGCCCGACCAGTAAAGTTGGTAATTCATATGTCACTTCCCCCTTACATTTTTTTTTAAATTATTTATTTTTTTCTTCTTCTTCTTCATTCTTGGCTTGTGCTGTGTCATGTAATTGTTTTCCCCTTTTCAGTAGTAGAATACAATTAGTGCGATAGTAACTCTGTAATCAGTAGATTAGCAACGGCAAGTTCGAAACATGGTTGTTACTACCAAAACTTTTACCGTTGTCAAATAAAGGATCATTGTCATTGTCATTGTCATTGTCATTCTATCTCTCTCTCTCTCTTAAAGAACATCGAGTACTTGGCACACACATTGATAACTGTCTCAGCTGGCAGAGCCAAACAGATAAGATATGCAAGGTGGTCTCAAGAAATTTGTTTCTTCTTGCTAAACTAAAATATTTCACTGACAGAAAAACAAGACAACTATTCTATAATGCACACATTAAATCGCATATTGATTATGTCTCATCTGTGTGGGATGGCTGTAGCGATGCAAATTTAAAAAGATTAAACTCACTCCATAGGCGAGCAGCGAAACTTATATTAGATAAAAACATTCCACAACAAAGCAGTACCGACGAAAAACTTGCTTTACTTCATATGCTCCCTCTCCGTCAACACTTTGTTTTTAATAAGTTAGTAATGGTATATAAGGCCACAGTAGGAAAAACACCAGCTTACATATCTAATCTTTTCAAGACTTGTAGCACACCCTACAACACACGTAAAAACGACCTGGTAGTTCCAAAGCCCAGAATAGACATATTCAAGACGTCTTTTTCTTACTCTGGTACAATACTGTGGAACGCACTCCCCAAAAAGATTAAATCAGCACAGTCTGTGAGCTCCTTCAAAGCCCAACTACTACAATATTTACTCAGAAATAATCGAACAGATTAGATGTACTCTACAAACTTTATTAATAGTATCATAAAGATGATCATTAATTCTGATTCCGTATCATGCTACTTTGATCTGCTATCATACATTCAACTTGCATCATATTTGCACGCTCAAATGTGTGTGTGTGTGTGCGTGCGTGCGTGCGTGTGTGTGTGTGTGTGTGTGTGTGTGTGTGTGTGTGTGTGTGTGTGTGCGTGATTGTAACGCATCACTCGAGTAATAGGCGTCATGCGTTATCCTTGTGCTGCCTTACATCTGACTCACAGTGTGTGTGTGTGTGTGTGTGTGTGTGTGTGTGTGTGTGTGTGTGTGTGTGTGTGTGTGTGTGTGTGTGTGTGTGTGTGTGTGTGTGGTGCAACGCATCACTCGAGTAATGACCGTCTCGCATTACTCTTGCGCTGCATTGCATCTGGCACACATGTGTGCGTGCATGTGTGAATGTAACGCATGACTCGAGTAACAGACACCATGCGTTACCCTTGTGCTGCCTTACATCTGACTGAATGTGTGTGCGTGCGTGTGTGTGTGTGTGTGTGTGTGTGTGTGTGTGTGTGTGTGTGTGTGTGTGTGCGCGCGTGTGTGTGTATTTTTTTTTTTCAATTTCTCAATAGTTACAGTTGATGGTTAGTGTTCAATAGTTTACATTTGAAGTTTTAACTTTACTCCTTCAGTTTTTAGTTGAAATCTTAAAGAGTTAATATTTTTCATATAATCTATGATCATCTTTATGTTTATTTAAATCTATTGTATGTGCACGTGTGAGTATGTGTGCGTGTGTGTGCGTGATTGTAACGCATCACTTGAGTAACAGTCACCATGCGTTACCCTTGTGCTGCCTTACATCTGACTGAATGTGTGTGTGTGTGAGTGCGTGCGTGCGTGCGTGCGTGCGTGCGTGTGTGTGTGTGTAACGCATCACTCGAGTAATGCGTGTTTTACTTTATTCTTGTGCTGCCTTACAACTAGCATACGTGTGCGCAACAGCCGCCGTATGTCAGTATGTGTCTGTGTGTGTGTATGTATGATATTTTCAATTCATCAATAGTTACAGTTGATGTTTAGTGTTCAATAGTTTACTTTTGAAGTTTTAACTTTACTCATTCAGTTTTTAGTTGAAATCTTAGGGTTAATATTCTTTCATATAATCTATGATTACTTTTAGGTTTATTTAAATGTAATGTATGCGCATGCGTGAGTATGTGTGCGTCTGTGTGTGTGGGTGCGTGCGTGATTGTAACGCATCACTTGAGTAATAGGCACCATGCGTTACCCTTGTGCTGCCTTACATCTGACTGAAAGTGTGTGTGTGGGGGTGTGTGTGTGTGTGTGTGTGTGTGTGTGTGTGTGTGTATTTGTGTGTGTGTGTGTGTATATATTTGTGTGTGTGCGTGTGTGTGTGTGTGTGTGCGCGCGCGCGAAATATTTCTGTTTATTATTATTATTATTATTATCCTGTCTTCTTTTTATTTTTATTTATTTGTCATGTTATCTTTTCTGCTGTTATATTTATTTAAAATGTTATTAAGGACAGACGTGTAAAAAGGCCTGCGTGCCTACTGTCTTCATCCTTAGAAAATAAAGTTTCAATTCAATTCAATTCAATTCTCTCTCTCTCTCTCTCTCTCTCTCTCTCTCTCTCTCCTCTCTCTCTCTCTCTCTCTCTCATCTCTCTCTCTCTCTCTCTCTCTCTCTCTCTCACACACACACACACACACACACACACACACACATATGCGCGCATCTCCATTGGAGATGTTTTGAGCGCGCGCGCACGTACGCACGCACGCACAGGCACGCACACTTCGACGCGCTTTCAGAAGAGCATGCAGGTGTACTTAGTATATCATGTAATTAGATAAAGTCAACTTGATTTCAAACAAATTATAGCAAGACTGAAATTGTACAGTGAAATTCTAGTTTTGTCACCATTTTCTCACGTCTTGAAGCGAAAGTGAAACTCATATCACGTAAAATACAAAATTGAAAAAAAAAAAACGTCATGACAAAATGACGTTTGACAAACCAATGACGTGTATGCACTGCGCCCATTACACAGCTCACTGACGCATTGGCAGATCTGCGAGGCTTTTCAATAGGACATATTTCAACATCAGTCAGGTCAACGACAAAAGGTAAAGACCCTTGACAGCGAGGACAGCTCTCATATAGACGGGGCTATGGAATATGGTTCATCCCATCTTGTTTACTGTCCCTCGTGCGCATGGTGGAGGGAGGGGGGGGTGAGGGGTGGGGTGGGGGTGGGGGGGGTGGGGAGGGAAGGGAAGAAGCTCATAAGTACAAAGGAGAAGAGCAAAAAGTCATTCATTCTACGGCATTCTCACTTCATGACTCAATAATAGCTATGTAAACTTGCTTGTGCAACATTATTGCAAGATATATACCAGGAACATCGGTACAGAAATATTGGCAACTATCAGCCCTTTGTTGTACGGAGTAGGTCGCTTCCCACAATTCTTGTATTTATATTACTTTTATTGATACAGTAGTAAATTAAATCCTTTGTTTTTCTAAAAATGTTCCTGTCAGTATCCATAGTGCTTTAATTTACCATTTCCTGTTAGTGAAACCTGATAGTGCGCATGTGCTTTTATCCATAATTTTAATCTGTTGTACTTCTAGCTAATATTTTCTTATACCCAGTAGCGTAATCTGTATCTTACTTTCATCCGTCCGTATTTTATCTTCAAAGGTTCTTCCTTTCCGCTTGACTTGACAGTAGTGTGTTTTCACCTCCCTCCTCGCTTCATTGGCGAACAAACACACAGATACCTACAGCCTCCCGGTCATGTTCACTCATGCGTAGGCCCCCTTCATTAACGATCCTGCTCGGTGAGCCAAAGGTCCTCGGGCTGACGTCAGCCAGAGCCGGCCCGCGCACAGCCGTGCGCGGGCCGTCTCTGTCTGACGTCGACCCGAAGATCGTTTGCCGCCGAGTTACCAGCGGACGCCTCCAGGATAAACAAGGCACCCTCTGATTATATACTATGATCTCATGCATCCGTGGAATGGAGACGGTGTTACGTGTACCTATAATAATCTAGACTATGCGTTTCTCATACTGCCGGGGTTGTTTCACTACCAGCACCACCAACTCAACATAACTCATTCAGCCCGCGACACACCACAGCAAGATATGGCTCGACCATGATAGTTCAAGTGTGGTGGTAGAATAGCTTGGCGCCTACAGGCGCCAAGCTATTCTGCCACCATCCTTGAACTGTCATGGTCGATCTGCCTCCTGACGTGTAATGCAGTCGTCAGAGGATAACTCCAAAAATGTGGGGATTTCGTCCCTCGGGCACAATGAGTTAAGATGCTGCACAAGTCGCAAGAGAAAGATCGTTTGACAGAGTTAGCTAAAGTGCCTGATTCAATTTGGTCCGTTCTGAATTCGACTACGACGTACTGCCTCTAAGAAAGGATGACCGATTTCAGAAGTAATCAGAAGTAGGTCAAATCAATAGTAGGTCAAAATTGCACGTGTTTCGACGAAAACAATGGATTAAAAGGTTTTAATCCACTGTTTTCGTCGAAACACGTGCAATTTTGACTTACTTCTGATTTCTGGGAAAAAAAGACCGCTGTTCCTTCGATGGAGAGGAAATGATGTTACGTGTATCTGTATTATTCGCTGCTCACATGCAGGACTTGATTCACTGCCAGCACCAGCTACAGGAGAAGCCGCAAGAAGCAGATCGTTGGACTGACACTCACAGTGATAGCTAGAGTGCCGGATTAGCTTGGTTTCTGCTAGAATTCGCCTCCGGCAAACTGCTCCTAAAGATCAGAGAAAAAACACAACAAAGACAGAAGCGCGCTTGAAGAAGACAGTTACAACATAATTTATTAATATGTCGGGTTAAAACCTTCTTTTCAAAATAGACATACAAACAAGTACACAATTTGCAACTTATCTTTTTGTGATTGGAAGGCTGGCATCTGCCCGAGGACCTTCAAGTTAACGCACCAAGCAGAATTTTCCCTCTTTAAACTGAATGTGTCGATCACTTTTTTTTGGTCATTACATCTAACCTTTAGGAAAACGAACGCTAGATGGAAAAGTATGTAGTTGAGTCAGCTGAGGTCATCTGCATCTGCGCTTTTCAGAGGAAATAATATCATGGCCTGTTTGTGACTACTAAGTTGCGAATGCATTTTAGGCACAAACTCGATGGAGAAGTATGGCGTTCAGACAGCTGAGGCCAGTGCAAGCCACGTATTCTAACTCACTGTACCCCAAGGCCAAAATCCCCAAATTTCCCCTTGTCCTCTGAAGATTGCATTGCAGTGCAGGACACAGATCGACCATGATAGTTCAAGGGTGATGCCAGAATAGGTTGGCGCCCATAGGCGCCAAGCTATTCTGGCATCACCCTTGAACTATCATGGTCGATCCTATCTTGCTGTGGTGTGTCTGGGGTAGAATGAGTTAACTCATAAAGCCGCGTATCCGAATGTAGAACGTCTCGTATGTGCGTATGCTCAGCACTCATTCAAAGGCGCCACACATCAATAGCTGCGAAGGTGTTGATGCGAAGATGTTCACACTTCCGCAGCTATTGATGCGGGCCACGTTGAATGAGTTAATTAGGTTATAGGCAGGCCTACTACTGCAACAAGTCGGCGTTGTGTGACTGAATGGACGGCTGTATGCGAATGGGAAAAAACGAGAGGAAGCATGTCTGAAATATTCCAAATGTCATTCCGAGCGGCATTCTGAGCGCAAATTTAACACATTCCACCCCGGAACCGAAATCCCCAAAGTTTGAGGTTGCGCTCCGAAGGACTGTATTACAATTCTAGAGACAGATCTAGAGACAGATCGAGCATGATAGTTCAGAGGTGGTGCCAGAATAGCTTGGCGCCTATGGGCGCCAAGCTATTCTGGCACCACCTTTGAACTATTATGCTCGATCCATGTCTTGCTGTGGTGTGTCCAGGGCTGAATGAGTTAACTTCTAGCCGTCGTTTCATGATTTCAAGCTGAGCAATGCAGACTTAAAATGTTCGTTCCTTTGCCGGGTCCCACCAAAGTGAGATATCTGTCATTCTTATTTCAAGGATAATGCTGATGCCACTAACCTCATACCATGTCTGTCAATAGCTACATCACTCATTTTGCTGTTTCTAACTGCAGCTTTATGGCGCTTTGTGAAAAAAATATGATTCTTGTCGTTCTCTTCCGCGAATCAGTTTAAAACGCATTCCTAGTTAACGGGTTCTCCAGGATAGCTTAGTTCCTAACCCCTTCACTGCTAGTGCGGGTCGCAGATTCGCCGTTTTTGAAATCACCGACAGTCAATTCAACGTCAAAGATAGCCAGACGTCCTAATAGTACTACTATGCGTGGGTACAAAGTGTTTTCCGCAAGAATCATAGATCCTCATGAGCCCCCGCAACTGCAGAGGCTCATGAGGATCTATACCTCTTGCAGCTGAGCGTTGTTCAGTTGTTGTTTTTTTCAGTTTGTAGACAATGAAGGAGTTAACACTGCACCCAAATGATGTGAGAATAGAATAAGCTCAGTATCTGACACTAAGCACGGGACATAGATTCACATGAAACCCCAGCAGACTGCAGGTGTTTATGAGAAGTTATGTCCGCTCTTGACTCGCAGATGGGGGAGCGACTGGATAGTTTCGTTTGCTGTCCTCGCATCTTTGTTCAGGCTTTTTAAACTCGTCCGAGTGACTTTTCTACTACTTCACCGTGAAAGCCTATGGCATTGCCAAGCATTTTATACAGGTCAGCCGCAATATATATCACGATACCCGGAAGCCATACATTAACTCATTCTACCCCAACACCGAAATCTTTAAATGTTGCCGTTGTCCTCTGAAGACTGCATTGCAGTGCAGGACACAGATCGACCATGAGAGTTCAAGGGTGATGCCAGGATAGCTTGGCGCCCATAGGCGCCAAGCTATTCTGGCATCACCCTTGAACTATCATGGTCGATCCTTATCTTTAGGTGGTGTGTCTGGGGTAGAATGAGTTAAGTCAGACCACGTTAGTGCTGAAGTTAAAATACTGCTCATTGAAGTTACACAGAATTGCGAAGACGAAAAATCACTTGGCAAGCAAAAGGTCCTAGGGCCGGCGTCAGTCTTAGCTGGCCCGCGCACGATCGTGCGCGGGCCAGCTAAGACTGACGTGGGCTCTGGACCTTTTGCTTGCCAAGGGACCTAAACAATCGTGCGCGTTATGTCCCTAATATCGGTATACAGGAGGGCGTAATACTGACTCCTTTGGTCGTTACGGTAATTGTCGAAATTCATCGCTAACTTCCATATTCATATATGATATTGTGTGTGACAAAAATGGTGTGGCCTCTGAGAGCAACACGTCGCTAATGGTATTTATTTATTTATTTGTTTGTTTGTTTGTTTGTTTGGTTCTTTTTTATTTGTTTGTTTGTTGATTGTTTGTTTGTTCGTTCGTTTGTTCGTTTGCTTGTTTGTTGGTTCTTTTGTTCGTTCGTTTGCTCGTTTTGTTCGTTCTTTCGTTTGATCATTTGTTCGTTCGTTCGGTTTGTTTCGTTCGTTCGTTTCGTTCGTTTGCTAGCTCGCTCGCTCGCTCGTCCGTCCGTTCATTCGTCCTTTCGCTCGTTTATTTATTTAATCAGTTAGTTAAACCTGGTTTGCTTGCTTGGCTTTGTGTGATTGTTTACAGATTCATTGACTTTGCATGCTGTGTCTCCACCCGCCGACTGGGCCTATTCACAATGATGGATGTCGGATCTGTAATAAATGACGCCGGCAAGCGCACCGGTTCGTTCCTACTGTTACACTGAAAACAAAAACCGTGACCCGTGTACCCGGTGTTTGCTCTCAAAGATATTGACTCTGTCGAAGCGTCTCAACCAATTAAAGCTTCCGTAGATTACTTTTTATAACCCCTTCACTTCCGAGAGAAAAGAAGTGAAGACTGACGCTCCAACTGCAAGAGGCATAGATCCTCATGAGCCCCCGCGATCGCGGGGGCTCATGAGGATCTATGCCTCTTGCTGAGACCAACTTGTACCCATGTTTCTCGGACGGTGTTGACGTTTGGTCGTTGAGTGAACCACATAAATTGTACGCTCAACGGCAGGGAAGGGGTTAACGACTGTACAGACAGACAATAAACAATGTTCTCTTCATTCGTTGTGACCTAGACCCCTGGCAAATTCAACTTGACAGTCCCGTTGCCAGACTGTTCCAGAAAGGTCTCACCCCCTCCCCGGTAATCGTTAGTTTTATTATCCAGAAACAACCCGCTTCTCTTTCAATAATCTACACTGCTCTCCCAAAATAATGAGCTAAAATTAACTCCGTAATTACAGGTTGCACTTCTGCCGTATTTTAACACACTGAGCGGTGCATAGGTCGACAGTTTGACCCTTTCGCTTCCGAGAAAAAAATGCACGTGATCAAACTGCAAGAGGCATAGATCTAAACAAAAAGGGTTTTCCTTAAAAAAAAACAATGCTTGTGAATTCAACGATTTCTGCCAAGTTGCAATGACTTCTATTCTGTCAAAATGTATGGAAAATGCTGAGGCATCTGTTAAATGATGTTGCTAACTACTGGATCCACTCCAATTTGCTTACAAAAATCGTCGTGTGGAAGACGTGTGCCTTACTCTGTACAATCTTGTTTTCAACATCTTGAAAATTCAAAAGCACATGTAAGAAGTCTTTTTATTGACTTTTCTAATGCTTTTTATACGGTTGAACTACTGATGCTTTTGCAGCGTGTGATGGACTTTCGTGTGAACACAAGCAGTTCTGTGGGTGCGAGACTTTTTGAAGGACAGGCCGCAACGTGTAAATGTACATGGCAGTCTGTCTGACCAAATGGTGTTAAATTCGGGCTGCCCTCAAGGTTGTGTTTTCTCTCCGACATTGTTTTCTACACATACAGACCATATGCGTTGTCATACTGCCACTTCTCGTATCTTAAAGTTCTCAGACGACATGGCTCTTGCACGCCTACTTCAAAAAGAAGACAGTCTGGCTGAGTACTTTGTACAGATAGCATTATTAGAGTCATGGTGCAAAGACAGTTTTCTGGAAATGAATGCCACAGAAAACCAAGGAGCTCGTCATTGATGACAGAAAAGTTGATGATATTTTTGTACCTGTCTTAATTAATAATCAACCTGTAGAAGTGGTCACTGAATTTAAATACCTTGGCACAGTTGTGGATAGTAGGCTGTCTTTTACTGGAAACACCGATCTCATTATGTAAAAAGCAAACCAACGTCTGTACCTTCTTAAAAAACTGAGAAGTTTTGATGTTAGTTCCAAGGTTTTAGAATCCGTTTATAGAAGCCTGATTGAAAGCATACTGACCTTTAACATCAATGCTTGGTATGGCAACCTCAGTATGAAAAACAGGGGCAGACTGTCACGTATCGTCAGAACAGCTGGCCTAGGAGAGTACCCATTAGATGATCTGTAAATAAGGGCTGTCCGAAGGAAAGCTGCTAGCATTGTCAGTGATCCTCGTCACCCACTATTTGATCAGTTTCAAATGCTACCATCAGGCAGACGTTTCAACATGCCACTTGCCAAAAATAATGTTTTAAGAAGTCTTTTATTCCAACTGCTGTCTTGATTTTGAACTCTTGTTTATAACGACGTGATATATAATGTGTGATCTACTTAACATTACCTCCCATCTTGTGATAGATTGCTTGTGATAAATTACCTGTGATAGATTCCTGCAATGAAAATTTTAATGGCGTGTTCTTATAGTGTTTATTAGTGTATTGTTTTGTTGTTTTATGACGAGCCAAAAGGCACATTTTTTTCTTGCTTTGACTCGATCAGACAATAAAGTTGTATTGTATTGCATTGTATCCTCATGAACCCCCGCAGTTGCGGGGGCTCATGAGGATCTATGCCTCTTGCTCACACCACTTTGTATGTATGTTTATTGGGACAGCTTTGACTCTTTCCTGTTGAACTAACACAGACTTCAGGAACAATATTTGCTACCAATGACAGTGAAGGGGTTAAAATGTCCTCTAAGCCCCGCATACAAGTTCAAGGTATAGACTGATCATGCTCTTTATGCTAGTAAGGGACTGCCTTTGAACTATCACGATCGATTCATGTCTCTCTTGAAAGGTATCGGGGCCTGAATGAGTGAAGGAAGTTCTTCAAAGATACACTGAGGTTTCAAAAGAAATGCGACACTTTTGGAAGCATGGGAAACACTTCAGTGTTTCCGATGATTCTAAAAATGTCGTATTTCTTTCGCTTTTCGGTATATATTCGTACATCAGTCTAACCACACACTGACTTTAAGGTTCAGCACATCAGGTGCACAACAGCAGGTCTTTTGGGATGGTTGCTGTTAAAACTGACTTAACTCATTCTACCCCAAGACCGAAATCCCCAAAGTTTGCCGTTGTCTTCTGAAGACTGCATTGCAGTGCAGGACAGATCGACCATGATAGTTCAAGGGTGATGCCGCCAGAATAGATTGGCGCCCATAGGCGCCAGGCTATTCTGGCATCGCCCTTGAACTATCATGGTCGATCCTTATCTTACTGTGGTGTGTCTGGGGTAGAATGAGTTAAGTTTATTTAAAACAAGGGCCAAATATATGCATCGATAGTGTTCGCATGCAATATAGTAACCAATAATTTGTGTTTTGGAGGAAAACGGGGGGAAAAATGTTTACATAATAATGTGATCCGATGCTTTCCTCACAAAATCGTTATGAGCATTTCCTGTTGAGATGCAGGTTCCAGACTGATTTCGTCAGAAAATGGGAAATAAATCAAAAGAGGCAACCGCATCAACACATGATTCAGCGCCAAAATGTCACTTCCGGGGTTTCGCGCGAATTGTGTTTCAGTCCCGTGTGCCTGTTTTGGCCACTGATGTGGTACACGTCAGTTTATTGACCTTTGCCGTAAGCTGTATGGGTTAAGCAGGATTAGTAGTTGTCAGTGGCGGCGGTGCACAAAATGCGAGATGGTGTGCTGTCGAGGCCGATACTGAACAACTGAACAATCTCCTCTACAGTACGTCACAGCATTGACCCCTTGACTGCTAGTTTCTCAGTCTGAGCTGACGATACCACTCGGCGTAACTACGCGTCTTTCCCGCCAAACGGCATCGTCAGTAGCAGTCAAGGAGTTAAAGCCCCAAGTGCCATTTCTCAAATTTTGGAACTGTTGCCTAACAACTATGACCACTGAGTTGTAGGAGATGGATTGAGTCATGATAATTCAAAGGTAGTGCCAGATGAGCTTGGCGCCTGAAGGCGCCAAGCTCATCTGGCACTATCCTTGAATTATCATGATCAATCCATCTCCTGCTGCTGGGATCCCGGGCTAAATGGGTTAATCGGGCCTATGGTCTGAGGCTTATCAGTTTCTTGCAATCTGGACCGGACCTAACAACCGACTCCCATGAGCTCTTCGTCAAACTCTATGAGGCGAGATTTTCTTTAATTTCTCTTTAACCCCTGAACTGCAGGGGGCAAAGGGAACGCAACCCAGCTGCAAGAGACATAAATCCTCATGAGCCCCCGCAGTTGCGGGGGCTCATGAGGATTTATGTCTCTTGTTTGTCCTTTGTTCTTTGTGCCTATTTTATGTGTGTCCAATGTACGTATGTTAACTTTCTTCACTGCGAATGTTCATCAGTGCCTGGTATTTCAGTTCTGACGCAAAATCCGCGATCAATGGCAGCAAAAGGGGTTAAGTTCATTACCTCAGCATGTGAATGTGATGTCTTTGTAAAACTGTTAACAGGAATATTGGGTGCTTGGAAAGGATCGCTCGGAGGACACATGTTTCCTTGTCTGGCACTTGAGAGTGCGTAAACAGACATGATAAACTACATTTACTTCATCACTTCAGTTCGGCGCCAGTGAAACCGCTCCTCCGCCGGACGCCTCATAACGGCCGTATTCATCTAGACAAAGAAAAATGTAAATATTGTCCGTTCCTATGATGCCAATCTGAGAGTGAAGATGAAAGTCACTTCACCTTGTTTAACCTCGCGGTAGTTTTTCACAATGTCCGAGCCTATATTGCACGTCGTACAGTTACATGGCTTTGTGAAACAGTGTTTACAAATGTTACGTCTCTTATTCTGACGTAATATTATGACTGGAGGACACGATGCTTCATCTGTCTGAGTCTCCTATCTACTAACATGTTTTCTTTAAGCCCATCGAAATTTGTGTTCCGCTGCGGCTGACCTCTCGGTACCGTTCCAAGGCTGTGTTAGAGAAATGCGCTTTCGCGGTGTGCATCAATGGACAATCTATTTTACTTAGTGTAGTCAGTGAAAAAACGGCTTGTTTTACAGTGACTTGAATAAACAAATACTTTAGATTGATCCACTGATATACATTTTTCAGCCTGTGGTGCGGTGCGTCACGTCCCTGAAACCAAAAGACAGATGGTGACTTTAAAATATCTTTTCCCATAATTATACAAATATCATTTCCTGTATTTCCTAGGCCCTTGAATGTAAGAGATTAGTATCAGATGGGAGCAGGTTGTCTTCCATTTGATAGACGTTTCAGTCTAGCAGCCAGTTGTGTTATTGTTCACTTCTACCGTAGCACACAGTCTCTACTGCGAGGCATCTACGGACCCACATCCGTGACATGGCTCTCAGCTGGGTAGATCGGTGATACGCACTTTACGGTATTTTTATTTTAAAAATACGCTCACTGCCGGTACACAACACATATTGACAGCTTCCAACTGCAAGAGGCATAGATACTCATGAGCCCCAGCAGTCGCGGGGGCTCATGAGAATCTATACCTCCTGCTGGCCGCTTTAATGTCCTTTCACCCTCATTCGCGATAATCAGCGGTGAATCTGAGATGACGTAACTCATTCGCGGCCAGCCGCATCCGAATGCGGCTGGCCGCGAATGAGTTAAAGCGATCTGCTTCTGGGCGGGCTTGCCGATGCAGCGCCGGGTTCTCAATGCTGCTTTGTCTCAACTGAAACTTTTGTTACCCTTCTTTCAACAATCCATTAGAGAAAGCACGCGCAACAGAGGACTCGGATTTACACTGGCCCGTATGCCCATATGGAGAACTCTCTTGGGTACAAAGGAGAAGAAAGGCGGAAAAGTCTTTCGGCATTTTACGACATACACACTTCACGCTCAGAAATCCAGACCAAACAGGTGACTGCTAAGCGATTGAAATGCAGAGAAGAACCCAACTGAATGAAAAAAGAAACACTCTTAGAAATGACACTTCACATGCCGCTTAGCTTCTTCGCACTGACAAGATAAGTAGCGACGAACTCTATACTTCTTTGTCTATTTTGAAAAAAATGTCAAAGTACCAACGGTGATTACTCTTCAGCACCATTTGTGTTTGTTATGCCTTGTCGACACACATAATGAACTTTAACAGCACTTTGGACACACAACAAAATCACACCCCTCATTGCACTTAATGTCTATTCCGGGCGGCCGGAGGCTGTGAGTCGGAGTTCGAAACGATGATGTAGGCAGAAGCCTGAAGTGAAGGTCATCAAATATCAACGCACTTTTTATCAGGCTGCGCGAGCCGCGTTAGCGTGTCAATCTATTTTTATCTGTTTCTCGCACTGATAGTGTTGTATTTCTAGAACAGAATGGAGTCATTGTCAGGTTACTTGATATAAAGACGACGTGTGCTGAACTGGATTGTCCTGTGTCTAAATGAACCATAACTAGACCTGTGTGTAGTGTTTCGTAACCATCTATTCCAGAAGTGTATCTTTGAACAGTTACGGCGGTAGTGGGCCATTTAATAAATTGTGTTGTAATTGTCATTTCTAAGCGTGTTTCTTTCTCCGTTGGGTTCTTCTCTTCACACTAAGAACATGTATGCAGGAGATACTGCGAACTATCCGACATTAAGTGCCTGCGACAGGTCCCTTTTATGTCTGTACTCTGGTAGTGAAATGGTAAATCCAACCTCAGTCTCCTTTTTTACACTCGTAGACTTTTTTTTTTTACTACCAGTCAGTGGTTCAGGATAGGCCCTATCACTTTTTGCCTGCCAGTGGTTCGGGGCTGGGTTCACCAGAAGATACCATCGCCCTGTCAAAATCTGTCGGCCTGCTTTGCGTCTCGTGCTCAGCCCCCCTGTCGGCTTATTAGAGAGGAATTTTTGACAGGTACTAGTAAGTCACACAGACACACCCTTCTATCTGGAAAAAGGCACAGCTCATCATCGGCCCCATGCAACTGCAGCGCTCTATCCGAATAACAAAGCTTTTTTTTTTAAAACTCATTCGACCCCAGACGCACCACAGCAAGATATGGATCGACCATGATAGTTCAAGGGTGATGCCAGAACAGCTTGGCGCCTATGGGCGCCAAGCTATTCTGGAATCACCCTTGAACTATCATGGTCGATCTGTGTCCTGCACTGCACTGCAGTCTTCAGAGGACAACGGCAAAATGTGGGCATTCCGGTCTTGGGGTACAATGAGTTAACCCGCTCAGTGACAGCTCACGCAGACTGTGTTTCTGCAGTCTTCGTAAATTCAACATCAACAATCCTTTAATGTCCCAGGAGCATGGATTCAAAGTGGTGTCAGCAAGAGGCATAGATCCTGGTGAGTCTCCGCAACTGCGGGGGCTCATGAGGATCTATACCTGTTGCAGTTGGGTTTTGTGTTCAGATCTCTCGGCACTGAACAGGTTAAAACAAAAAGCCGGACTTCATTACATCTGTACCCATCTGTCAGAGACAGATCTCAGACAGCGAGTTCCATCTAAAAAAAAAAAAATTAAAAAAAAAAAGCTTCTGCAGATGCTAAGGATAATCTATGCATTTTTACAGATCTGTAAACCACTTGCTGGTTTGTATTTAGCTCCTTATTTACATCACTGCCCTCCACACGGAGAAAGGGGATGACTGTCAGCATGTGTCTGTGTTTTTTTTAATTGTTGTTGTTGTTGTTTTTCTTCGGCTGACACTCGTCTGTAGCAGCATGCGAGACACGCGCGCGCAGGTTACGCACGAGTGCTATCGCACGCGCCGGGGTCGAGAGTAATATGTATTTGATCAGATTACGTACAAGTCCGTACAGCCGCGCCTCACACACTTGTTGCCTCCCTCGACTCGCTGAGAGCACCGCCGCATCGAGGGAGACAGTCAGTGGTACAGTCCCTCAACAAGGCTTTTCAGTTTCGTCGGTCTGCAAGGGGTGCAGACTCACATGCACTTCTGCAGCTCTCGGTTCCCATTAGACTCTGGCGCCTCCTTCTACTGAGCGCCGTGTTGCGGAATCATTTCAACGTTCATAGCCTAGTTCACAGTTTACGATTGTATGTAAAGTGCAGTGCAGAGACAATCCGAACATCAGGCAACTGCAAGAGGCTTAGATCCTCATGAGCCCCCGCGGATGCGGGGGCTCATGAGGATCTATACCTCTTGCTGACACCACTTTGGATCCATGTTCCCGGGACAGCTAGGATTTTTGTGTTGATTTGCATCATCTCATCCTGCCGAATGGCGTTGGGGGACTGAGAGGCAGCAACAGCATGCTCTCACGATTAGAAGCTGTACACAGCCTGCGTCAGGTGTCGCTGAACGGGTTAAGATAGTGAGTACACTGAGGGAATATCGCTTTATCTGCAGCATGCACCGGCTTATCTTGAAAACGGGCGGAAACATCCAACATGCGGCGAACATGTTTAGTTGGAAAATATTCAAAAGAATACAAGCAACAAAAAACAAACCAACAAAAGTGAATAAATAACTAAAATAATAAATAATGTAAAGAACACCCAAGTCGATTTCCCAAAATAATATATTACTGTGTGTCTGTGTAAATGAAAGAAAAAAAAAACGTCTTTTTTTCTTTCTTTTTTTTTCTTTACTTTTCATGAGCTACCGAGCGAAAGAAACACCAGTAAGAATCTGAGGATGGAGGTGGGAAGAGAGAGAAATGAAATGAAATGAAACGTTATTTTCCAAGGATAAAAGAATAGGTGCGCAGACCTTTTTTCATTCTTGTCCTTAATACAAACTACAGCGGGGGAAAAAAATCCACACACACACACACACGCTCGTACGCACCACGCGCGCACACACACACACATACAAGCACGCACGCACGCGCACACACATACACACACACATACACACACACACACTGACACACCTACCCACTACACGCTCTCATACCACCAATAGAGGATCTCCGTAAATCAAAAGCAGGGTACTAAAAGTAATAGGCGCAGGCGTGACACAAACAACGGGTAAAATGCCCGGACCAAAATGCGCTATCACGATGCCTGTCCGGGCCTCCAATCCACCGCTGTCGCCAAAACACACGTAAACCTGACCCGCCTCTGATTCCCGAACAACCTCCATTAGGCATTACTGACATACATGTTATGCACAGCTGCTACACTTTATCATTTCAACTTACATAAACATCGCCAACATCGAATAAACTGAACATAAACTACAAACTATCAAAATTAAGTCAAAAGTATTGATTATCCATCTGTTGACTTCCTCTTAAAAACACACACACATCCGGCACGCGCGGCGCGCGCACACATACACATGTTTAATGAATAGTCAAAACGCAGAAGCTATTTGCGCTTTGTAAGCGGCTCATTTAAGTGCCGGAAAAGCCTTGACTTGAAAGTGGACATGGAGGGAGCTTCGGTAACTAATGTTGGTCGGAAGCGAATTCCAAAGTTTAGCCCCTGAATAGGACAGGTTAGTTTTGAATATATCAAGTCGTGGCCTAGGTACTGGCAGATTGTTCCGTGCCGTCATGTACGGTGTGTTAGCATAACTAAACAAATCCGAAATGTATGGTGGTGTTCTAGAGATGATGACTTTAAACATTAACACGCCCTTGTTGTACATAAGGCGGAGGTTACGTAACGAAAGCTTGTCAAGGGCTTTCAGTCGCTCGTAGGTGCTGTCCCTGCTGTTAGGAAGGATTAGCTTGGCTGCCCTCCGGTGGAGGAAATTAAGCCTCTTTAAGCATGCAGCACTACACCCATCCCAGACTGTAGATGCATAATCAATGTGAGACTGAATGTGACAGTTTTCTCGACTGCGAATCTGTAAAATAAATAAGTTTTGAAAACAGAAACAGATTTCTGGACACAGTTTTGCATACACTGTTTACATGTATAAGCGAATTTCCCCATGAGGGATTAATAAAGTATTATTGTATTTATTGTATTGTATGTGCATGCCAAGACAACTGATTGGCTATAATGACGCATAGCAACCGGTGCTCGGTGACCTGCCTAATCAGCTCACAATTAAGGGAATAGGTTAAGTGGAGGCGGGTTTAGCTGATGCTTTTGACGTGTAGTGATTAACATGCACTCTGTTTTAGATGGATTAGGCATCGTGTAGTTGTCTCGGCACCAATTTGAGACATCTAATAGACTATGTTGCAAAGAAGAGTTAATTGTGGATATTTTTGCCGACGACACCTCGAGAGTTGGGTCGTCTGCAAACAAAATGCATCGCACATTTGGTTGCGAGATACATAAAGGCAAATCATTAATATATATATTAAAAATAAAAGAGGTCCTAAGATAGACCCCTGGGGTTCTAATGCTTAATCGTTAATCGCACCTTCTGACGAACGATTACCGTTGACAAAAACATATTGAGACCTATCGCTTAGATAAGATTTAAAGAAGGAAGCAGAATCTGTGTCTATGTGGTATGCCAACAGCTTTTTTAGTAATAGTTCATGGTTGACTAAGTCAAAAGCTTTAGAAAATTCTAAAAGTACCGTGCCGGTCATTTCAGCATTGTTGGTGGAAGTAAGCCAAGTATTTGTTAGGTGAAACAACGCAGTGTGACATGAGTGAAGGGGTCTAAAGCATGACTGTAACGAATAGATCAACTTATGTCTATCAAGGAAATGACTCAGGTGCCTGTGGACATGTTTTTCTATCGGTTTAGACAGACAGACAGACAGACAGACAGACAGAGAGAGAGAGAGAGAGAGAGAGAGAGAGGAGAGAGAGAGAGAGAGAGAGAGAGAGAGAGAGAGAGAGAGAGAGAGAGAGATCAATGAATCAATGAATCTTTATTTGACAACGGTAAAGATATTGACAAAGCCCGAGGCAATGTCATTTTTCACATCTGCCTTTGCTACTTCTACAGACAAACAACAATTATATACATTAGATACATAGTCTGAGACTAAAGGATGCTGGGGGAGGGGAGGGGAAAAATAGCACGCACACCATTACACAGAATATAGTAATACTTGCGTGCGCACACTCATTCACATAAATAGCCATGGTTAATGAATGAGTTCCTACTAACAGTGTGTGAACTGAGCCTGATTTGTTCCTATAGCAAGTAAGTATTGTAGCTACTTATGATTGCGATGCTAGGTATTTAAAAACTCTTTCCTTAAAACATGATATCATAGGAGTGGTCTTTACATAGGATGGAAGGGAATTCCACAAAGTTGCCCCCGATAATGCTAAACTGGTTTTAAATAAGTCAATTCTGGTTTTGGGTACGACGTACATGCTTTTTGTATCCCCATAACGGGGCTGAGACCGGACTAGCACCTGGGTTAATTATTCAGGAGTTCCGCTGTTATTTCGAATCTTGAACATGAGAACTAACTGATTCTTAAGAGAAAGAAGTCCCGCTTTGTGCATCTTATCATCAGTTGTCAGAGAAGGGTCCGATAAGAGTAACTTTGCTGCTCGTCTATGTAAAGAGTTCAGTCTTTTTAAATGTACATCGCTGCAACCATCACACACAGTCGAAGCTTGATTAATGTGGGACTGGATATGTGCATAATAAAATAATTTTCTGCTTTCAAAATCATTGAAGTATTTCAGCTTGGATCGCATGAAAATGTTCCTTGAGACAGTTTTATACACTTTATCTGTGTGTACTTGCCACTTGAGCTGATCATCTATGATCATCTCTAGCAGGCGGTGTTCCGAGATTTGTTCTATTTAATAACCTTCCAGCGTCAGCTCAAGAGAAAGGGGGGGCTATCTGATGCTTTTGTCGTTTCGCAATTACCATGGACTTAGATTTAGCAGGATGGATAATCATTGAGTTATATTCACACCTCATTAAGGCTTTGCTGTAGTTTTTTTTTTTTTTTTTTTTTTTTTGTAATCACTTTAAGGTTTTTATTTGCCGTGTGGATTGAAGAGTTTAGTTTAGTTATTTGGGTTTAACGCCGAGCAGGCGACTAAGGCCATCTCACGGCGGCGTGTGGATTGAAGTATCGTCAGCAAACAAGTCACACTGGACAGATTCGGATGTTAGATGAAGAGGTAGATCGTTGATATATAAGTAGAGGCCCCAAGACCGAACCTTGGGGCACTCCAAACGTTCGAGTGTGATCCATTAACCACTACTTGTTGCCTTCTTCCCTTTAGGTATGAACTAAAAAAGGAAACTGTTGAGTCATTTTTCAAGTAGTGACTAAGCTTTTTAATCAGAGTGCCGTGGTTAAGATTAAACGCCGCCTTAAAATTTAGATATATAACACCCGTCAACTGATTGTTATGTTAGACAACCACTTATCTGCACGTTTGGAAAGTGCCGTAGGAACATTTCAGACGAAATCCAGACTAAAGGGGATGAAGCATGTTACGTGTTTCCAAATGTTGAGATAGATTTTTGTGTACATGTCGTTCCAGGGGCTTGCTTAGCACGGACAGTAACGAAATCGGTCTATAATTATTCAGATCTGCCCTGTCCTTGGATTTTGCTTTTGGAATAGCAATACAATACAATACAATACAATACAATACAATAATACTTTATTAATCCCTCATGGGGAAATTCACATTTTTGCCACCACAAGTGCTGCTTACATTCACTCACTCGCTCATTCCACAAATTACAATAACAGAGCTACACAGTGGAAAAATGACTCGGGACGGGTGAAGCCCGTCGCCAAGGCATCTAATGGCCAGCGCCAGTGGCCTCATCCCGACCCGAACCTCCCTGACAAAAACAGAACACTAAGACAGCCCTATGTCCCCTGAACACACTATTATAATGTTCTTTATTAAGTTCCTACTTGGCTAAAACTAGTACATAAAACAAGTTAACAACAGAAACAAATCACCCGCGTCGATACGGAGATGATCTTTTTTTTTTTTTTTTTGATCACTTTTGCAGTGTCACGATCCCCGATTCCGGGGCGCGAACTATGAGCGCTACCACTCGAGTACAACCATCCCACAATAACACAAACACCAGAGGAACAATTACAACAACATGTATTACATATAAAACTAACGAATCCAAATATCCTCATTCAATCCCAACCCCACACTCACGCACCACATTCACACACACATCCACACTCCCCAGCATGAATATCCAACATACGCAATACACAATAACATCAAATATATAATAAAGCAAATACCCTTAACAAAATACAAATGAAAATTGAGAAAAAAATGAATATAATTCACAAGTTACTGGATCTCCTTGGCGGGAGCGCAAATGACAAGCTCAGATTAAATGAATGCTTCCGCTTCTGCGATAAAGTCCTCTATAGCACATGGCTCCTTTTGAATAAGTAGAGTACACAATATTTCTGTCACTGCGACAAAGTCCCTCTCATTATATTGACTCCACGATGAAATGAAATTAGCCTTACAACGTTCCTTTATAAGTTTACAAATGGACAAAACTTTACTTAAATTAAGTTAGTAAACACTAAACGGGACGACCCGACGCGGGCTACACGCGGTGTCTGCCGCCACGAAGCTCGCAACAGCGCTCAGGTACGGTGTCGTAATCCCACGAGGAGTGACACAGCCAGCCTCCCCTCTCACAATCGTACCACCCAGCCCTTCCGCACATCAACGGCGGCGGACTAATCCACTTAGTTCTTTAGATCTTTGAATGCACTGAAACAAGGGTGCAAAAATACACATATGAATAACTAACAAAAAGAAGCAAGGTAATCACCTCACCCTTCCCACAACTTTAATTGCCGTCTTTTATATTCCTTCACCTCTCTCCCGAAACAATAATAAATTCAAACTCAACAAAACGCACATTTACACATTACAATATAACTCGCTCCCGAATTTACCCTCCGACACTAAATGCTACCAAATAAATAAATGACATTTCTACATTCTTACCCTTCACCCCCCCCCCCCCCCCATACTCACTAACCAAAATAATAATAATAATAGAACAAACAAACACAGACAACCCCCCTCCCGCCCCCCCCTCCCGCCCCTCCCCCCCCCCCCGCCACTCCCCCCCCCGCCCCCCCTACCCCCCCCCCCCCCCCCCCGAGCCTATGGCCACTAAAGAATTGTTGTGTGCACTTAGGCTGGGACGGAGACAAACAAACAAGACAAGCCAGGGGTTCAGTCGTGGCAGTTTTCTCTCTTCCTAGGACACCCGCTCCGGAGCGACCAGGGCCGTATCACAGGGCCGTTACAGAAGAACGACGCAGCTGCTTGAGGACTGCAGGAAATGGGAAACCATGCCTGCATGCCCTCCCTCAGAGACTGCTGCTACTTTCGCTGCGTGGGAGCAACTGATTTACAATTTGGATTTAGTACGGTTTGGCAAACACTTGCGCTCTGTAAAAAGTGCGATATTAGTTCACCGAATCAGTAACCACCCGATCGCGCAGAGCAATCACGTGCGTCACAAGCCGACCTCCGCAACCTGGCTGGCACCAATTCCCCGTGTAAAGGCCAAACAACTCACCTAATTCCCTACCCGTCCTATCCTTACCCGGTGACTAACCAATCTCAGTCACCCCCCCCCCCCCCCTAAATTTAACTCCCCTACAAAAATAAAATTAAAAAAAAAACGTGTCGTGACATGCAGTTTTAAGCTGTGTGGGAAATACACAATAATGGATACACAGGTTGTAGATGTATGTAAGTGATTCAACAGTGTAAGGTATAGATAATTTCAAAACCTTAGAATTTATATCATCAGGGCCTGATGATTTCTTGTTTCCCTAGACTACTTATATAAAATGATTTGTCTACTTCAAGTACTGCAAGTGGAGGAATGTTAAAAGGAGCCACACCGGCAGTTCTCTCATTGCAGAAGTCAACTAATACGTCGGAGCACGTATCGCTTACATTGTCTTGTGTTTTGGATAGCCCATCAGCTACGGATAAAAAGTGATTATTAAACATGTCAGCGGATAGATCACTCGGAAAAACTGAGGCCACATTAAAGCCTCTGGTTAAGGACGCCAAATACAGCCGAACCGTTTTTGTTGTCACGTCTTTGATAGTATTCTTAACGAAGGCTTTTCTCGCACCACGTAACACGTACTTAAGCCGATTACGCTGTTTTATAAACTCATCAAATTTATTTTCTCTCCTGAGGGTGTTCCTAAGCGCCATGGCCTGCATTAGTTCTTTTATTATCCATGGGGGCAGTACCGCGCTTTTGGCATGCCTTTCAGTCCTTCAGGGCTGTGTGTTTGTTAAGTACACTAAGGAACATGTTGTATCATACAGAGAGAGAAACATCTGGGTCGTTGGACTCAGTTACTGCGTCAAAGCGCGTATTACTGAGATCATGTTAAAAGGCATTTTGATTAAAATGTGTAAAGAAACGATATCTTGTGGAGGGGATATGACCTTGCTTTTTTATCTTTTGAATTTTCACAGACCAGACGCCACAGGGAAATGATCACTGATGCTGAGATCGGGAACACAAACATCCGTTACTGATTTGGGTTTATTGGTATATAATTATGTGGTCTATGAGAGTGGACGAGGTAGCAGTAATCCTAGTTGGTGATTTGACTAGCTGTTTTAGACCAAATAAGGAAGATGTTGTTTTTCAAGCAGTGTGAGGTTTGAAGACGTTGATGTTGAAATCACCCATTAAAAGTATATCAGTGTTCACTTTACAAACTTTGTCTAGGTAACAGGTGAAATCGTCGTACCAACTAAAGTCAGCCGCTGGGTTACGATATAGAAAGCCTACGTATGACGTTGCCAAGAAAGGACGTTTTACTTCAATCCAAACGCACTCAACACCTGCGGTTTCTAGATCTTGCCGTCTACGGACCAAATGTTGCATAGATTGATGAATGTAGACTGACGGCAATGCCTGTTTGGCCTGGGGAGGAAGGATCTCTTCTAACTACAGTAAAGTTAGAGATACTTGTCTAATAGCCGGCGCTGTTCTTATGGCGACGGGCCCCCAGGTAGCAACTGTGAAAGTATTCGTCTTTTTTTTGTGCGTATTTTTGTTATTTGTGTAACTAGTCTCAGCCAAGCAGAAAGTTTAAAAACATTATATTATGTGTTATGGAGATACTAAGATAAAACCGTTTTTAGTTTGCTTGTGTTAGGGAGGTTCAGGTCGGGTTGGGGCCGTTGGCGCTGGTCATTAGGCGCCTTGGCGACGGGCTTCACCCGTCCCGAGCCATTGTCCATTTGTTTGAAAACTGTCGTGTGAGTGTGATTGCGAGTTGCACCTGAGGTGGCAAAAAGAATTTCTCTTTTTGAGATAATAAAGTACTCTTATTCTTATTCTCTTATTCTTATTCATCACTTATGTGTCTCGGTAACACCAAACAAGTGAAACGGCGACGGTGTGGGATCGTTGAGAAAGCATGCTAAATCGGTCACCTTATTGTAGAGATGGAACACATTAAGATGACCAGTGCTTCAGTTACATTCATTTTTGCTAGCTTTTACTATTGCAGTTGGGACACAGTTAAGGGACAGACACAGCAGTACACACAAGCAACACTCATGCGCACTGCATATGAGTAACCGAGAATTAGCATTTCCACTGATTTACTAAGAATACTGAATAGTTTTCAGATGCGCACAAGCAACGCTCATGCGCATTATAAGTGAGTACCGACAGTTAGTATTTCGTTAGGAAAGGCAGCAGTAGCCGGGCCTGCATGGCCTGGGCTGAGTCATGGCTAGGGTTGCCCGTTCTCCTGGCTGTTCCCACCCTCGGGGGGCTTTGGCCATGTCTGTGGCGGGCGCAGCAAACGAGTGACCGACAGGTACATTGCACTGTGTACATTGCACGGGGTCCGCCTGTGACACAGTGTGCGGCCTGGCTAAACCGTAGTCAGCGTACAGTGGAGGGGCGTGGCCATGCAGTTGCTTGTTCGGGCTGAGGTGAGAGAGAGAGAGAGAGAGAGAGAGAGAGAGAGAGAGAGAGAGAGAGAGAGAGAGAGAGAGAGAGAGAGACACACAATATCAGCATCGTCTGCAGTAAACAGTGGTGTATAATGTTAGAATACTTGAAAAGAAGACATCGGTCCTCCCCAAAATATGAAACCTACAAACACGAACAGAGAAAAAAAAATGCTGCTTCAGCTAAAAAGGGACATGACCGATGGAGAGAGCACAAGGTGAACTAACACATACAATATTACTTAACGCATTCAAGGCGTCCCGCATCAATAGCTGTAAAAATGCGGTATAGCCTGATCGCCGGCAACGCTATACGACACTTTCGCAGCTATTGATGCGGGCCGCCTTGGATGAGCTACCTTTTCAACAACTGAACTCTCCTTCAATGCCGTTTAAGTTTGTGACCCTTTCCTTGCCATTCCTTTTCTCTTGTAAGTGTGCTGGTCTGTGATTTTGGATCTTACGGCTTCAAGCCGTAAGGTCCAACATCATAAAGCAGCACACAGGAAACTGTTCGATGTTATCAGGCAATTTGGGATCTTTAAACACGAGGCAGCAGATGCACAGCAAAAAAAAACGTCAGGGCCACAAAATTTACTGAATTTCGTAATTCGATGATGCTGTGCGCTTTCACAAAAGATAACGGTCTCTAGTCGCAGGTTGAACACCCATGCCGCTGTTTGCAAGGAAATTCATGTAAACCTACATGGGGGAAAATAGCACAGTTGTCTGTAGCACCGCGCAACGTACTAACGTCTCCGTCAAAGACACAGGTTTAAATTCTAACGTAGTTTAACACATTCTGCTCCAGGACCGAAATCCGCAAATTTTGAAGTTGCCCCCTGAAGACTGTATTACACTTCTGGAAACAGATTGGGCGTGATAGTTCAAGGGTTGTGCCAGAATAGCTTGGCGCCTATGGGCGCCAAGCTATTCTGGCACAACCCTTGAACTATCACGCTCGATCTGTGTCTTGCCGTGGCGTGTCGGAGTTGAATGAGTTAAATGCATGCGATCGTACATGTGACAATGGGCCAGATTCCCGGAAACTCCCTGCAACATGTTGTGTTCTCATGCAACCAACCTAGGTTTTCGCGAAAACGAAAAATCAACTGTATACATTTTGGTCACAAGGCAGCTACGAGCATGTTATTGTTGTTTGTTTGTTTGTTTGTTTTTTCGGGGGGGGGGGGGGGGGGGGGTTGAACCGGCTACAGGTTCCAGATAATCAAAACGAAATCAAACATGATTTCGCGTCAAAACCGCGTCACATACGAGAATAAATGCGAACCGAGGGAACTGTGATTTTTGCAGACAGATGGAAGGATTCACGCTAAATGTGCAGCCGTTAGATATTTACAAAGAAAAACCAGGTGTCCATTTTTGAGGAAAGCGAAAATTTTCATTGAATAATAAAAATGGACATGCTGGGTTTTGCCAAATAACGGTAAAAGTGACTCTTTTGAGAACTATATGTCACGCTCAGAGCCAACAGAGCTTCATTTAACCCCATCTCTGCCACCGGAATCATTTTTAGCCACAGCAGTCCAACGGGTATGGATATAAACTGTCTTCAGCAAAAGGCATAGATCCGCATGAGCCCCCGCAGTTGCGGGGGCTCATGAGGATCTATACCTCTTGCAGATAGGTGGTGTTCACGTTTTCCTCGGCAGTCAAGGAGTTAACAATAATCGTCTCAACAACACTTGCACGTCGCGGGAGATGGAATCATCAGGATAGCCCAACTTGAGGACAGTTTTCTGTTAGCTTGGCGCATCCCTCTGGAAAAAGCCTTTTAAGCAATGCTCACACATCGCGGCAGGTGGTTCGACCGTGAGAGGTCAAGGGCAGTGCCTGATTAGTTTGGCGCCCTTTCGGGCGCCAAGCTAATCAGGCACCGCCCTTGACCTCTCACGGTCGGTTTAATATTCCATACTTGGCTGTGGGAGAGCGAGAGGGATATAAATGAAGCTAGCAAGACTTCGTCGGGAAAGAAAGATGCGCCGGGTGCTATCTTGTCAAGGTGGTGCACATTTTTTAACTGCTTATCTCTCCTTCGGTCTTGATAATTTCAAACATTTTGACATGGCTTAGGTATACATACGAGCATCTAGCCAGAAATATCGTTCTGTTCGTGCAAGTGCTGAGGTAGGAAAAGGTTTTACGTCCGTTGGGGCGTCTCTTTTTAATATTGTAAGGTCCTTGTAGGGTGTATCCATGATGGTATCTCTCCCCCAGGCGCGGATCTGGGGCGGGGAGGTGTGTGTGTGTGTGTGTGTGTGTGTGTGGGGGGGGGGGGGGGTTACAGAGGTTCCGGATCCCTCCCCCCTACCCACTCACCCACCCACACCCCCGAGATCAAAAATTCTTTAAAATGCTATAACAAAGTCCCTTTTTCGGGTGTTTGGAAACCCCTCTCCCCCCCCCGCCCGCCCCCATTGTTTGATATTTTGGCGAATGGTGAGAGTCTTAACACACACGCGCCTTCCCCCCCCCCCCCTCCCGGTTTTTCGATTTTTCGGCCCCTGGACGCAATGTGTAGCGTCGGAGACGCCTTTTGTGTCAGGTTGAAGGCCCCAAACAGCATGCTTTGAGGTAACTGATCCGCCCCTGCCCTCCCCCCAATCCCCCAACCCCATCAAATGTATACATGTTCCTTACCGCCTTTGAAAATCTTCCTACGCCTCTGCAAGTAGGGGGAGTAACTGCATACAGGAAAATCAGGTCGCAAATTATGTTTGCAGTGCATTAAAACTTATCTAAACTTACGTAACCATCCCCAATAATGTGAAATATACTTCCGGAAAGTTTTATGTGAATTCATAAAATATGAATTTAAGAGTAAGTGGGTACATCCGATAGCTCCAGGATAGATGTCCATGATTTTGTGTTCAGTTCTACATCGAGTGCACATTTGCTGTCTACATCGATTCGCTGCCGCTGAAAGTAGCGAATCGAGTAGGTCAACCCGTGCATGCGTACCTATTGGCGCCGTTTCTTTCCCAGTTGGGTTCTTCTTTTTTTCATCCCCTGAAAGCAAGATCTAGCGTCGGGAGGCCTTTAGTATGAGGTTGAAGGTCCCAAACAAAAAGTTGGACCCCCCCCCCCCCCCCCCCCCAAGTAACTGGTCTGCCCCTGGAGGTGTCTATATATATTGTGTGCTAGCTGATGAAGCTTGATCGAACATGATAGTTCAGGGGTAGTGCCAGATTATCTTGGCGCCTGAAGGCGTCAAGCTACTCTTGCACTACCCTTAAACTATCATGGTCGATTCATCTTCCGCTGTGCTGTGTCTTTACACAGTGTTACGACTGCACTGTCCTACGTTCGTTTCTCTCTCTCAGCTTTGCACTGCTGCTGACCTTTTCCGAAACATGTGTACCCCCTGGCTATCCCATAATGTTACCTTTTTATAATTATGCTTATGGTTACCAGCAAAACATATCGCGAAGAACAAACTTGTCCGTGTGGAAGCTAGACCACTTGATCTAATCTATACAGACAGCCCTCGATGGGTTTTGCCCGTCAAAATGTCCCAGTCGCCACTGAGTTACATCCCAGTGCGCAAAGGGGAATGGGGACCGACGTGGGCCGCCGTTGGCCCGCGCACGGCCGTGCGCGGGCCAACGGCGGTCGACGTCGGCCCGACGGCCTTTTGCGCACTGGGATGTGTCTTTCGGCAAAGGAAACAATAATTATGTCCATGGTACGCACGCATACGAACAAAATGGCTGACTTTTAAGACTGTCTGCCATAAATTACATTTAGTCTAGTCGCGGAAGACGGAGCAATTTCACGTATTTTAACTCTTACCAGTTCGCTCTATTTGAGGCCAGTGAACAAAATGACTTTTACCCTCACACATGACCAAGCAAAAATGCTGCTGAAAGCTCTTCTAGTGGTCAAAAGTTGGCTTATTATACATCATATTAAAGTGCATTGAGTCAGCTTTCAGTCAGGATAAGTAAAAAGTCTGTACTTAACGTAGTTTAGAAGTTGTTGTTTATTTAGCGACGAAGAAAAAATGGTGTCCGGTTTCCAAAAAACAGTTTTCACGAAAGTCACTAAGAAGAAAATTTTTTTGTTTCTTGCCCCTTTGTTTAAAATGTGAATCCAGTGTGTGGACAAATCATTTCTACACATTTTTGTGAAGTTTCAAGAAAATATGTTTGAATTTCTAAGAGTTACGCAACATAATCTACACCGGTCAAGGGCAGGAAAAAGTGGGCGTGTCAACACCTGGCATGACTGAGACAACAAACATGTGCTTCTCTGAAAATCTCTGACTTGCTGAAAATATCACTGAGGCAATACACAGCAAGTAATAAAACTTGTTTATGTACTTCATAAATTTTCACGATTCTGAACCAGACAATAGGTAAACAAAGACTCACATGGATAGCACATGGTCAAACCAAAATAGAAAGTGTCACAATGACCTGCGATGGTTTTCTTTCGTTTTTTCCACATCGCTGGTGCTGGAATCATGTTCAGTGGCCTGGTTGCTGGAAGATTCCCCTTCAGTGAGATACTCTTCACTTTTGGACTCAGATGAACTCATTTTGACGGAATATTCGCAGAGAGAAATCGCAAGCAGTGAAAATAACGCAGTAGGGAAAGCAAGATGGTGGACGTAGTGACTCGATCGATAACAAAGGTCACGAACAAACTCAAAATTAATATTTTTTTCATTCTATCATATGAAAGTGACTTTCTAATGTCAATAAGTTATTACAATAATACTGAGAGTAAAAATTAATTGGTTTTAATTCAGTAAACACGATGGAATTTTCCATGGGCGTGGCTTCGTATGTATACATACGATGGCCAAGGGAGCGAACTGGTAAGAGTTAAGGCGAAGGCGTATGCGGTGCTGGGCAAGGGGCATGGAGTGGTTGTAGTAGCTAAACGCAGCTCCCCGTGAAACTGGACCCGCGGGGGTTGATGAAGACCGCGGGGGTAACGATAGTTGCCCTAAGTAACTACCTAATTAGTACTGGGCCTTAACTCATTCTACCCCTAACACGCCACAGCAAGATATGGAAAGACCATGATAGTTCAAGGGTGATGCCAGAATAGCTTGGCGCCTATGGCCGCCAAGCTATTCTAGCATCACCCTTGAACTATCATGGTCGATCTGTGTCTTGCACTACAATGCAGTCTTCAGAGGACAACGGCAAAATTAATTGGGGATTTCGCCCTTAGGGTACAGCGCGTTAACCCCGATGACTTTCTCCGTCTGAGGACCATAGATGTGAGAAAAACAGGTGTAGGATCCAAAGAGAAATGTCCGCCCTAGAAAGGCAAAAGATAATATGTTCGCTTTCTGTGAAAAGCGAGATTTTGATTGTAATGCAATAAAAAAAAATATTGCTTTTTACACAAAATAAACATACCGTCTTTTGACATCCTGGGACTCTTATTGATGAGCCCCAGCGGTTCAGGGTTTTCATTAGAATCAGTACGATCTGGCAGCAGAGGAAGGGGTCTGGTTCTGCAGGACTCCGTGACATCGTCCAAGCTGCTGTATCTACGTCTACCCTACCCTGTATCTACTACCCCAATCGTGGTGTACCTTTAACCAAAATGACCATAAGTCTAAGGCCGAACACCCGAACCCGATCCAGGCGCCCGCATCCACGCCAGCCAGAGGTATAGATTATCATGTGGCCCTGTAGCTTCAGGGTCTCATTATACATTGATTATTTACATCAGTCTTGCAGATGATCAAATTTATTAATGATTTGTTGTGGTGTCTGTGGGTTAGGTCTTTGTGTGCTGGTTTGTGATTTTGGAAGGCCGTGAGGTCCAAAATCACAAACCAGTACACATTTGGTTACTGCCCTAACTCATATCATACTGAGGCTAAAAGCTTCAAATTTGTACACTGCCATTCGCAAGCTACATTATAGTACTTACAGATAAGGATGTAGACCAATGGTTTTAGTTCAAGGGTGGTGTCAGAATAACTTGGCGCCTAGTGGCGCCAGGCTATTCTGGCACTGCTCTTGAACTATTTTAGTCAAACTTATTTTACACACTGGTGTATTCCAAATGATAAGGGTTAGGCGGCCTCAAAAGTTGCTACTCGGTGTGTAAACGGGCACTAACAAATGTTCCATGTTCTGTCAACGCCAGTTAGCGTAATCGACTTTCCGTGGCCATCAAAACAGCGGCGCTGTCTGTAGCCTGACCCCTCTGTCTATCGGATGTCTAGAAAGAGTATTTTCGTACTTAATAATTTAGTAACTCGCACACTGTTTACCTCTCTCGATCTGCCGCTGCTGAGGCGTATGACCTTATTAAAATATATAGTGTAAAGCTGGAAGTAGGAGATCTGTGGGTGTGATGAACAATCACGATTTTTTTTCCTTTGGGGTCTACCGATGGCATTCCGTATATTTCATTGTAAATAGGCCGGTTGCGAATTCCCGAGCAGCGCGAGAACGCACGCTAGATTACGCGACTTTGAGCCAAGACTAGACTTGGCGAGTCACGAAATGTGGGCAACTCGGCTAGCTCTTACGCTTAGCTGATACTGTTTTGCTGCGAATCACAAGTAATATGCGGCAAAATTTAAGCTAATGTTGCAGGGACTAGAGACGATTACTTCCTCTTCCTACAGTTGTCACAATACAAACCTTTAGTTTATTTTGTGGCAATAATGCTAAGAAAAACGATCTCTCAATGTACATTAAAACTGCATAATGGCGATGAAGCCAGTCACGGTGGCTTCGGGAAATGGTCTGCCATGTCGTTTCAACAGCTAGGAAAATTATTTAACTGTGTTATACCAACAGCAAAACAGATGTATCTTATTAACTCTTTCCAATCGGAACGCTTCCGGTTTAGCGTTAGCCCAAACCAACTCTGCTAGTGTTGGGCAATTCACGGAAATAATGTGTTTCTGTACAGACAGTTTTCCTGCTCGCACAGCCGATCGTCCATAGTGACTCGCTGTGCTTGCCCAACGCCTCTCGCGCTAAAGAGCGAGCTAGTTTGGGGAACTCGCGACCTCGGTATTGTGACCACTGTTTCTGTGGATGGATGCATTGACTGATTAAAGTGACTGACGGATGGATGGAGGGATAGATGAATGGATGGATGGACGGACGGGCGGACGGATAATGGATCCAAATGGATGGATCGACGGGCGGATGGATGGATGGATAAATGGATCCAGATGGATGTATGGATAGATGGACGGATGGACGGATAAATGGATCCGGATGGACGGATAAATGGATCCGGATGGACGGATGGACGGATAAATGGATCCGGATGGACGGATCCGGATGGACGGATGGACGGATCCGGATGGACGGATAAATGGATCCGGATGGACGGATAAATGGATCCGGATGGGCGGATAAATGGATCCGGATGGGCGGATGGGCGGATGGACGGATAAATGGATCCGGATGAATGGATGGACGGGTAAATGGATCCGGATGGACGGGTGGACGGATGGACGGATCAATGGATCCGGATGGACGGATGGACGGATAAATGGATCCGGATGGACGGATAAATGGATCCGGATGGACGGATGGACGGATAAATGGATCCAGATGGATGGATGAACGGATGGGCGGATGGACGGATAAATGGATCCGGATGGACGGATGGACGGATAAATGGATCCGGATGGGCGGATAAATGGATCCGGATGGACGGATAAATGGATCCGGATGGACGGGTGGACGGACGGGTGGACGGACGGGTGGACGGACGGGACGGGTGGACGGACGGACGGACGGACGGATGGATGGATGGATGGAGGAAGGGATGGATGGATGGAGGGAGGGATGGAGGGATGGAGGGATAAATGAAGAGATGGATGGAGCAACGGAGAAATGAAGGAAGGAGAGGAGGGGGATGGATTGATAATTGCTTGAATGCCTGGATGCTTCGATGGACGTTGGACGTCGAAGAGAAACCCGTGATAGAGACTGAAAAAGAGAGAATATTAACTGCCTTTTGATGGTTCGTGAGTTTTAGTGTGGGTTGGGGTCGGATGTGGTAGGGGCTGGGGGGGGGGGGGAGGGAGTGGGGCAATTAACTCATTCAGCCCGACGGCCGTATTTCCCAAATTTTAAAGGCGTCATCTAATGACTATGCACCAGTTGCAGGAGATGGATCGACCATGATAATTCAAGAGCAGTGCCAAATTAGCTTGGCGCCGACAGGCGCCAAGCTAATCTTGCACTACCATTGAATTATCATGGTCGACCCATCTCCTGCTGTATTGCGTCAGGGCTAAATGGGTTATTCATTAAAATTACAAATTATTTTGACGTACAGAGATCTTCTTACGTTATCGGAACGTCATTTCTTGTGACGCAGCACGAAGACGAAGACATATTACAATCGGGAAAGGTTGCGTCATTTTTTTTGTGACGCAGCACCAAGACGAAGACATATTACAATCGGGAAAGGTTGCATCTGTATTCAAGAAAACTCAATTGCAATGTTAACACATTCGAGACGTGCCGTAACCGGATACGCGGCTTCAGCCGCGTATTCGGTTGCAGCACCTCTCGAATGTGTTAACGCATGTCATTCATTTTGCCTTTACCTCCTATCTTTCTTGTGTGGGAGTTGTTATGACATCTGAAAGTTACTCCGTAAGGGCTTCATTTGGCTAATCTCAACCCGAACGTCAAACAGACACGCAATCATCTGCACGAGGTATAGATCCTCATGAGCTCTTGCAAACTCCAGAGCCTCATGGAGTCCGCTTGACCTCGTGATGTCATCATCTTGCCTCTGTCCTGTTCAGATAGAGGATGGCGATTGGCATTCATGCTTCTATGAAAATACATTGCACAAAAATCTCCATTCGCGTATAATATGTGTGAAGGTTAGCCATTCATAAAGCCACAGCTGTAAAATAAATATTAATTTTAAAAAAGTGTCTTTAACATTTTTGTAGGAATCTTTTCAATCTAGTGATTTTACATACCAGTACAGCAACAACTTTAGTTAAATTGATATGTCAGCCTCCTATAGGCACAAAACTTGTGTAAAGCATGCATAGTTTAGAATGTTAGGCTTCACGTTTAAAGTTTTTTTTCTTAAAAAAATCACCAAGATATGAAGAGCATTAAAAACATTCATTTATTCATTTGTAAATTTACTGTAAAACACAGCTCGCTCTTCTGGCTGCAGAGGCTCATGAGAATATATCTCCTTTGCAAGTGAGCGCTGTATGGTGGTTTGTACGAAACTGTAACATTAATGTAGACATGCTCAGATTAACATTCCTTTCTTTTTTCCTCTTTGAACCCCTTCTCTGCCGTAGGTGCTACGTTGAGTTTCTGAAATCTTTCTTAATTCAAAGTGAAATTGCCCCAGCAAGAAACATGAACACAAAGTGCCGTCAGCAAGAGACATAGATCTTCATGAGCCCCCGCGAATGCAGGGGCTCATGAAGATCTATGTCTCTTGCAGTTGGATCTTCTTCACTTTTTCACGACATTGAAAGGGTTCAAGTCGTATAAAACAAAGTCTCTAACATTACAAATACGTCGACGTCGAGTACGGAGAATTGAAACTGAATCAGAACAAGACAGGTTTTCCCCATGCTCCTGTCACATCAAACGCTGCGCAAGGTAAACGAATGAATAGGACCACCTCCGTCGCTCCCCAGAACTGACGATTCATTCGCAAGAGGCACAGATTCTCACGAGACTTCGCAGCATGCAAGGGCTCATGAGAATGTTTTGCCTCTTGATGGCAGAGACAGGCTCAATTTTACACCCTCAAACTGGGTGCGGGCAAAATCTGCAACGTATTTTACATTCTCCTGACTCTCAAAGCGAACCATTCTAAATCTGCATACCACGCTAACCCTAGCTAAAATAATCGTTTATTTCTTCTTCTTTTTTCTGAACTAAGTTGATCAGTCCAAGCCCAATCCAACAAGAGGCACAGATTCTCATGAGACCCTGCTACTGCAAAGGCTTATGAGTATCTGTGCCTGTTACAGACGGTGGCAACTGGCTGAGAGTTTGACTACGTATCTCAGCGGCCAAACAGCTCGCGTAATACCTAGGACGGATAGCACAAACGGTGCTTTCAGTGCAGGGCGCGCATTTCAGAAGCAGCCCTTCACAGACGTGTAAGACTGACACGAGCGCGGACAGAACTCGCGTCTGTGTTAATTGGCAAATTGGCCGCTAATCACGGGCTGATTGTGAGCGAGACTTTCCACCTGCTGGAAAAGCTAAGCGCTTAACCCCTTCACTGTCGGAACTGCACAGCAACCATGAACGCCCAAAATGCAAGAGGCATAGAGGCAAGCCGCGGGACTGAGCTCATGAAGATCTATGCCTCTTGTGGACCTCGTTCGTGACAGCGTTTCTCATGGACACCCAGTAAGAAGTGATTATGCAATGGGGTCTTAGACGTCATTCCATCCACCGGCAGTGAATCGAGTTAAAAATTGCAAGCGGTCTTGCCTTTCGGATAATATATCAAGTTGCTGAAATTCTCGTCTCTGCTTGCGAGTGCTTGATGGGGTTTAAGTGTTGTATGTGCTCCAATGTCTTCAGTTTTGTGTTCTTGATTAGAGTTAATGTCATGTGCTTAATTTTATAATGCGACTTTCCTGTCGTGGCCCTGTTGAACTGTTATATCATTGAACCGTGTCTTAGTTTAACTCATTGTTCGCCAAGGTCGAAATCCCCAAATTGCGGAGCTGTCCTCTGAGGACCGTGTCACAATTCATGAGACAGGTCGACCATGCCAGATCAAGGGGGGGTGCCAGAATAGCTTGGCGCCTATCTGGAATGGTCGATACATAAGTGGCTGTGGTGTGTCGGGGCTGGATGAGCTAATAGCCTGTACTAGTGGGCTTTACGGAACCACTGACAGACTGACCAACTAGTCAACCCGTATCATACTGAGGCTAAAAGCTTCAAATTTGTGCACTGCCATATGCAAGCTACTTTATAGTACTTACAAATAAGGATATAGACCATATAGTTCAAGGGTAGTGCCAGAATAGCTTGGCGCCTAAAGGCGCCAAGCTAGTCTGACACTACCCTTGAACTATTTTAGTCAAACTTAATTTACACACTGGTGTTCTCCGAATGATAAGGGTTAAACACTGTTCGGCTCAAAACACAGTGTGTGTACGTGTACATGCATTTGGTCAGTAATATTTGTGAAAATTTCATCGAAGACTGTTTTTGGATGAAAATTCCATCCGCTAAAATTAGACGATTTAACGAAAATCAGAAGTGAGTCAAATTTGTTTCATCGAAAACAGTGGATTAAAAGCCCGGACAAACAAGCGATAATGATTTAGATTTACACATATACGCATAATGCGTGTGTTCTAAATTTCGTTGTAATTTGCTTATTATATTCTATGTTGTGCTATTTCTTCGTCTAATCTACTTTAATAATCCTTTCTCTTTTCTTTTCTATTCTTTTCTTTTATCATGTTTTGTCATTGTATACCATTTTGTTTATTTAGTTTTCTGTTTTGTTTTAATCTTTTTATATACATAATGCTCTGTAATTTATTTTTATTTGTTTGTTTTAGTCGTGCATATTTTATTTTATTTCAATTCCGCTGTGAACACTTTTTGAAACCACTGTTTTCATCAAAACACGCTCAATTGTGACCTTCTTCCGGTTTCCAAACAACGTCTGTTGACTTTACATAAAACATTTCCTTATGTGACAATGTGGTAATCGCAACAAAAAAAAAGTTTAATTGTTTCACAGTGTGAATATTTCTCCACTTTGATACTCTGCCTAAGCACAGACGGGCAACCTACACTGTTCTCGTGCGTTTAAATCCATTTCTCGTCTTGCGCTACGACAATAAACAATTAAATAGACGAAACAAACCACTTAAAACGCCTTCACACTCTGAGCATATTTCAGGTATTCCTGGTGTTCCTGTCTGCAAGATGTAACGAGCCGCGCTGGCAAATGCAACCTTGGGCCCGTCCAAACTGTTGAGGAACGGTTTTGACGTCCTCACTGCCGGAGCACGGCAAAACACCCAGTTAGTTATGCGAGAGGCATAGATCCTCATGAGCCCCCGCTCATGAGGATATATGCCTCTTGCAGCTAGGTAGCGTTCGCCTGGCTCCGGCAGCTAAGGGATTAACCACATTAACATTTTCTTGGACCACGTCCTCACAAAATCTGACCCGACTGCCACGACCCCGGCATACATATTTACGGGCAGTTCGTTCTGCGTTTTGTGTTCTGCTTTTTAAGAGAAGTACTTCGTCTCCGGTGGCAGCACGAGACATGCTTTTCACCTCTCTCCCCGTCAGGTCTCATCTTCACTCCAGTCCATTAGTCTGTGGGGCTCGGCAGCTCGTTTGCGAGAGGAAACAGACCCTCGTGAGCCCACTACCGAGGATCTGGTGCCTCTTTTGCTGGTTTCATTTTGCCTCCGTTTTTCAGCCGGCAGAGAGGGAGTCGGTGAGTTTAGTCAGCTACGGTCTCAAGAACTGATTTGGCCAAGTCATTTACCGGGAACGCAGGTTGTCGAAGGGTTGACAGTTCTGAAGAAAAAAAAAGTACATGATAACACAGTACACGGTACACGGCATGTGTTCTTTACTTTGATAGGAACCGGTTTAGGGAACGCTGAAGAGGTAGCTGAGGATTTGCAGCAACGAACAAAAGTCTTAAGGCCCCGCTACACGAGCCCGGTTTTGAGGCCGATTCCCGATCAGTTTCGAATCGGTAGGTGATCGGACCGGACTGCAAAAACGTGTGCAGTGCCACACATTCCCCGACTTTATTTAGCCGACCGGCCGTTTGAATCGAAGATCTAGGTCGTACCTGTTCAGCGAAATGGCTGCTAGTTTTGACAGTGATGATGATGTGCTTGCATTATCAGTAGTTTTGCATCATATTCGGGAAGAGGCGGGCGAAACATCGGCGGCAACGGCGGTGTTACTGATCACAACAGGCGTGTTCGGCCATTTGCAAACTGAAACGACATGCTTTGCGAGACGCGCTCTGATTGGTTGAAGCTTACAACCGGGGCCGATTCGGATCGGAAAAATAGAGCAGGTTCTAAACACCCGATTCCCAGCCGATTGGGACCGGATCGGATAATTGACGTCATCCGATCGCAATCGGATCGGAATCGGCTTAAAAATCGGGGCACAACCGGCCCGTGTGGCGGGGCCTTTACCGGACTCAGAGAAACTTGAAACCAGCGACTGCGGACACTGCATGAAGCATCTAGATTAGCAAACAGACATGCTGACCCGAAACAGATGTTCCCGCACTGGTGCATGCTGCAAGACGGTATTATGGGTGTAATGGAAACGCCCCTATAGAAGCCATCAAATTTATAATCTTTACGCCGGAAAACTGGCTAAGATTTCTAAGTTGGGTGACAGTTTCAAAAACTAACACGGGGCCATCTCTTCCTTGTAGGTCTATCGGCATCGGTCACAATGAGTTGGTCAGAAAGAGAACTAAAGTTGTTCGACCCGACAATAGCCGCTGTTGGCCCGCGCAGTGCCCAAAGGTGTTCGGGCCAACAACGGCCGCTGTGTGTGTGAGTGTGTGTGTGGTATAAGATGAATGTTGAGTGTTACTGTTATATCTGTGTATATAATTTTAAAATTATTGTTTTGTTTCCATTTTTCTTTTAAATTATTGTTGCATGAAATAATGTGTGTGAATATAATGTCTTTATTATTATTATTATTATTATTATTATTATTATTATTATTATTATTATTATTATTATTATTATTATTATTATTATTATTTAACCTATTTTATGCTGTATATGTTAGCAACGGCAAGTTTGTAAAATGACAATAAACTTTTTACCGTTGATAAATATAGTTTCATCTTATCTCTCTCTCTCTCTCTCTCTCTCTCTCTCTCTCTCTCTCTCTCTCTCTCTCTCTCTCTCTCTCTCTCTCTCTCTCTCTCTCTCTCTCTCTCTCTCTCTCTCTCTCTCTCTCTCTCTCTCTCTCCTCCCTCTCCTTGTGTGTGTGCAGTGGCAGGGTAGGTACGTCTTTGCGCAACGATGATCGTAAGTAAGTTTGCGAACGGGGTGTCTGCCATCCTCTGGGCGATAGGGTCATGACATGATATTGCCATTGTGCACTCTGCCATCAAGCACACGCGGGGCAAGTTCGCTATACTTTGCAGTCGGTCCGCTCAAGGTAAAACCAGCACAAAGAAGTAAGCCACAACGTAAACTTCCTCAAAACGAGGGCTATATTTCAAAGTGTCAATTCAGTTCCGTTCAGTTCGGTCAAGATGCGATCTCTGCGCTCGGAAAGGCCCATACGCGTTCTGTGCACCCAACCCATTTGAAGTCTTTCCATTAGGAGTTCCTTTTGATATTGCAGCCGCAGAGCGGATCAGCTACCTCGAGGGGGAGAGGGGGGGGGGAGGGTTCCAACCTTTTTGTTTGGGACTTTCAACCTCATACAGAAGGCCTCCCCGACGCTGGACCTAGCTTCCAAGGGCCGAAAAATTGGAAGGGGGTGAGGGGTGGGGGGTGGGGGTGGGGGGGGGGTGGAGAGAAGGCCCGTGCGTGTTAAGACTCTCGCCACTCGCCAAAACAACGGGGGAGGGGGGGGGGGCAATCACCCCGAAAGGGACTTTGTTATAGCATTTTAACGAATTTTGGGTCGAGGGGGGGGGGGGGTTCCGGAGCGCCTGGAACCCCCTTCCCCCCAGAACCGCCCCTGAGCAATATTGGGCTGTTTTCATAGTTTCACGGGCTTGCCTTTTGCAGACAATGCTCAGTCTAGGAGACAAATTAAATATACTGACGACCAAAAGAAATGCCGGCACAAATATCCGAATCATCAGAACACATTTTCAAGTGCTTTCGATGGTTCGAATGATATTTTGCATTTCTTTTGCTCGTCAGTATAATATGATCGATTAAACGTCGACAGCTGTTTTCTAAGATACGGGTGATCTTGAAGAGCTTTGTGTAGATAAGAGGGGGCCTACCTTCAGCACGAAGCAGAATGTATACTTTCAAAGGTCTTACCCAATGGGCAAAAGGCCAATCGGGCCGACGTCGGCCGCCGTTGGCCCACGCACAGCCGTGCGCGGGCCAAAGGCGACCGACGTCTGCCCGACAGCGCACTGGGTACGTGTATATATATATATGCATGCACAATACACTTATTATAATGCACACGAAAGCTTCTCTTTTACCAACGGTGGGGCGCAATAGTTAGATTATTTACTTTCTTTTGGAGTGTGTGTGCAGGGAGAGGGGTGGTTGGGTGTGTGTGTGTGTGTGGGGGGGGGGGGGGGGTTGCAGGTGAGATGGAGTGAGGTGGGGTGCAGTGAGGTGGGGTGGGGTTTGAATTGTGTGTGGGGTGGGGGTGGTGGTGATGGTGATGGTGGCCAGGTGATGGTGTGGGGCATGCGGGAGAGGGAATGTTGATGTTGGGAGGATTGGGTGCAGGTGGGATGGAATCACGGTGGGATGGGGGTTTGAATTGTGTGTGAGGGGTGGGAGATTAGGGGGTGGTGGCGATGGTGATGGTGTGGGGGAAGGGTGATAGAGAATGTTGATGTTGGAGGTGTGGGGCTGAGGGGATTATCCACCCCCACCCCCACTCCTACAACATCAACATTTTGTGGTGTTGGATAGAAGGGGCCTCGTGAACCACGTATACCAGACTTGACCCATCTTGCGCCGTCCTGACTGATACCCCTCACACTGTGGAAGGCGGACACCTGCCTGGGACCTCGCTTCTCATTGGCCAGAGCTAGATCATTAGTGACGTAATCGTCTCCAGTCACAGCGAGAAACCCGTACCACCTCCTCAATCGAAGGATGCGAGTGGGACCAGCTTCTGCTAGAGGCATAAGATTCTCATGAGCCCCTGCATTCGCAGGGGCTCATGAGAATCTATGCCTCTTGCAAGTTGGAGGTGATGGTTGGGCAATTGTCTCGATGCCTGTGCTCAGGTGTGCGTGCATGTTATAGAGCTCTCAGGACGTCTGTCTCCAAATGGGATGTTCTAACTCGCCGCATGCACATCTGCACATGACAGGCATTCATGCGGACAGACTGAAAAGTAAGAAGGTATGTCCTGCGTGTCTGTCTCGGTTGGTTAACCCATTACATCCTGAGACTGTTTTGTAAAATTTGCTTATTGTCCTAAAGAGGGTACATTACTGATTAGGATAAAGATAAACTGTTTTAGTTGAAGGGTGGTGCCAGCATAGCATGGCGCCTCCGACGCCAAGCTATGCTGGCAAAACCCTTCAACTATCAGTAAAATTTATTTCATGCAATGGGTGTATCAGGATGAAAAGGGTTAACCATGTTTAAGCCCTGGCACTGGAACAGGAGACAGATCATTCTTGGAAATTATTTGTAAGGATGGTGCCAGGATAGCTTGGCACCTCCCGGCGCTAAGCTATTCTGACAACACCTTTGAACTACCAAGATCGATCTGTCTCCACAGCCGTCAACGTAGTTAGTCTTCAGAGAACAATTGTCAAATTTGAGGATTGATGGATTGATTGATTGATTAATTGATTGATTGATTGATTGATTGATTGATTGATTGATAAATTATCATTCTTATGTTTATTTTTATGATTATGGTTGTAATGATTGTTATGTTGTTATTATTATTATTATTATTATTATTATCATATTGTGCAACCTTTGCCTTGAAACAGTTTTCTTAACTGGAAATGTAAGTTTGTATGAATGTAGGAATTCTTTAAATCTGCTGTAAAAGTGGCGAATTATTCCGCAGACATTGGAAATATGGTATTGTTCACAGCTAATCGTGTGCACATAAATACACACGCATAGAAAAAAATTTACAGCACGCATATAAACCATACATTTTACCTCAAACGGAAAGCACATGAGGTCTAACGCGCACTGTATTAATTAAATGACTAATACTGACTTTTTGTGACTAATCATTTTTCCTGGACTCGACCTGCGATTGCTCTAACATTGCGTAGTGTAGTGTTAGCATCGCCTGTGCCAACTTCAATAAATCGTTCACTTACAGCGCCATCTGTTGGAGATGAGTCGACTGTGGTGGTTCAAGGATAGTGCCTGATTAGCTTGGCGCCAGGAAAGGCGCCAAGCTAATCAGGCACTACCCTTGAGCTATCATGGTCTAACCTGCAACGTCGAATTGTGAGTGATTCTCGGTAGACGAGTCTGAAAAGGAAAAACGTTGGGCCCGTAATCTAAAGGCATAAGTAGACATTAGGCATAGTTTATATAACACAATCCCTTCTGTCAATAAGACCCTCCCACCCTGCCAGAAATTCTTATGACTTGCAGGTGAGTTCTCTTTGAAGCGGAAGTAATGTTACAGTGATCTCCCCTTTATCCTGTCTCTGATACTTCCTGAGAACCCGTGGGCACGAGCAGACTTAGTCGTTTTTATCATAGATGTGTTATTTTAATGTCTGGAATTTTTATCGTGGAACGTGCAAATGCCCGGGGTTATGCCTGAATAAAATGCTTTTGGGGCCTTCGGGGGTGTTGGTTGGTTTCGGGTGAGGGAGGGGGCAAACCGGTGGGGATAACTGCCTCTGATGACCATTCTAATCATACTGATTTCAAAAGGTAAATGTTGTTTTCTGACATTTTTAATTGTCACTATGAACAGACTTATGCATTGTGTGTGTGTGTGTGTGTGTGTGTGTGTGTGTGTGTGCGTGCGTGCGTGCGTGCGTGTGTGCGTGTGTGTGTGTGTGTGTGTGTGTGTGTGTGTGTGTGTGTGTGTGTGTGTGTGTGTGTGTGTGTGTGTGTGTGTGTCAGTGCTAAATTCCGTTGCAATTTGTTATTAATATTATATTTTATTTTGCATTATTTTTTTAAAATTCGATTCTATTCTTTAGTCTAATCTACTTTAATCCTTTTTCTTTTCTTTTCTATTCTTTTCTTCTTCTTTTTTTTTTCCATTTTATACCACTTTGTTTATTTAGCTTTCTGTTTTGTCTTAAAGTTCTTTTAAAATATATATGTTCTTATTTATTTTCAATTATTTGTTTTATTCGTGTATGTTTTATTTTATTTCACTTATTTCGAGTTAAACTGTATATCTTACTTAGTCTTTTCACTTTAACTCCAAGTTTTATTCGACATTTTTAGACTCGTTTGCTAAACACTACAACGTGCAGGTCGCGAGAGATGAATCAGCAATGATAGTGAGTGCTTTGTTTATTATAAGTTACGATTTTGTCTCAGCCGAGAAAATTTGAACACCACCCAACAGCAAGAGGCATAGATCCTCATGAGTTTCCGCGACTGCGGGGGGCTCATCACGATATATACCTCTTGCTGAAACCGCTTCCTATCCATGTTTTATGTGACTGCTGATGTGGAAGCGAAGTTTGAAGTAGAATTTACACTCAGTGATTTCATTACCAGTCTTGCGACCGCTGGAAGGAAAGTGGTTAACGCTTGGCCCTGAAAGCGCCAGAGCCGGTCCCGCCGTACGAACAGGTAATCAATGCCTCGCAAAAGCTAAGCCTGCTTTTGATAGTCGCCACGCAGTTCGACCTTAAGGAACATCACACCTTTAGTTTATTTATGTCTGCCCTATCTTATCATAACTGTGCAACCTAACCTAGTCGCTGTACAGCACAGCCCTTCAAGAAATTCTGTTTCGTTTTGCAAGAGGCATAGATTCTCATGAGTCCCTGATACCGCAGGGGCTCACGAGAATCTATGCCTCTTGCTGTCAGAGATCGGTTTATGTGCGTCGTTATTTTGATGGAGTGCGGGTTGGGTTTAATAAATTCGCGTGCACAGAAAATGTAATTGCCGGCATTTAGGTGTCAGAGATTGGTGGCAGACTCCCCGGAGACTGTGACCGTGAAGCTCTTCTTCAGTCTTCCCACGGGTGTTCCGCTACGCTGCCACATGGCGTCTGTGATGAGCGAATTTACCTCATTTAGTATAACGTGGGGCAAGGCGCGACCGCTAACTCTTTCAGTCTGAGGACCCAGGGTCGGTTTGCACGTAATTTTCAATAGCCAGCGCGTGCCTGTCATCTTCCTACAGGCTTTGCTTTGGACTATTTTTTTAGCCTCGCACAAAAATATTCCCGCATTGCAGAGGGACAGTTGCCCAATGCGCAAAAGGCCATCGGGCCGACGTCGGCCCGATGGCCTTTGCGCACTGGGTGGTTGGCAGTTGGTATCCCAACTTGTGTGCTGGTCTGCGACATGATGTTCAGTAAAGCCGCCTATGGCCAAATGTCGTCATCACAAATCTCGTGTCCAGCGTATTTCAAATGTACTATTGTTATTGGAATCGCATACAATTGTATCTGCAAGGGAGGTGCGCGATATTGGATTCGTTAGACACGCTGCCGCATGTCCTCAGTCGCAGATTCTGCACCGGATTCAAAACATGTTTAGCCGTGGGACAAAAACCAAGACTGCACTTTTACAGGCCACGCGCGATCTGGCCGCTGCTGATATCATGAATAGCGAGGGGGGGGGGGGAGAATTTAAGAAAACAAAAATCCTCATCGTTATTCAGTCAGCTTCAGAGGTTTGGGATGATTGCTGCCAAATAAATTTATTATTATTATTATTATTAAATTACTGGCGTAATAGGCCGGTTGCAAGTTTCCGAGCAGCACGTGAACGAACGCTAGATTACGCGAATTTGAGCCAAGACTAGACTTGGCGAGCCCCACGAAATGTGTGCAAGTCGGCTAGCTCTTACGCTTAGCCGATACTGTTTTGCTGTGAATCACAAGTAATATGCGGCAAAATTTAAGCTGACGTTGACAAAGGACTGAGGACGACTGTTTCCTGATCATACAGTTGTTACAATACTCTTTTTTTTATATATTTTTGTGGAAATAATGCTGAGGAAAACGATCTCTCAACGTACAACGTGCATATGGCGATGAGACCGGTCCGCTGGATTTGGAAAATGGTCTGCTATGTCGTTTTAACAGCTAGTATAAGTATTCAAAGATGCATCTTATTAATGACAATTGGGCGATTTCACGGAAATAATTTGTTTCTGTACCGACAGTTTTCCTGCTCGCACTGCCTATCGTCCATAGTGACTCGCTGTCGGCTTGCCCACGGCCCACTGCGCTTTCTCGCCTCTCTCGCTAAAGAGCGAGCTAGGTTTGGGGGAACTCGCGACCTCAATATTGCCAAATTAAATTGCCAAAGCAAATGAAACTTATGAGTACAACCGTAGTGCTAAACCGCTCATTCACTTCCTGCGTAGACGGATATCTCTTGGCTGGACTTCGCGAACGAAGATTTTATAGGAGTTGCCCACGACGTCTGCAGGCTTGTTCGTGGTTGCGGAGGCCAATCCGGGACAGGCAGGTTCGACCGCAGTGGCTGCAGGGGAAGGTATGGCCAGAGTTCTGAGTTGCGGCATCTCTGTTCTTTTTCTCCTGAGCCGCTTGTCCTTAAGGCTAGCTCTGCGAGAGTCCTCAAAGGAGACAGCTGCCTTGTAAATAGTGGAGCGCCAGGTGTCACGGTCCACAGCAAGCGAAGACCACTGGTGGTGGTCGATTTGGCAGGCACTAAGTGACTTCTTGAGACAGTCTTTGTATCTCTTCTTTGGTGCCCCTCTGTCACGGTGTCCAGTAGCAAGCTCGCCGGATAGACGGATATACCATCGTGTATATTCAGTTCGGCCGTAAGTGAAAGGCCTGTTTGACTTCTACAATAATAAAGAACATGTACGTGAATACATTAACCCCTTGGTTGTTGGACTATGTGAACAACATCCACGTGCAAGAGGCATACATCATCATGAGCCCCCGCAGTTGCGGGGGCTCATGAGGATCTATGCCTCTTGCGAACGTGACATTTCTGTCGGTGTGTTTAGTTGATGTTCTTTGGATCGCTGGGGCTCAGTCCGTTCGGAGTTTAAATTCATAAAGATTTTTAAAATACAATCTGCGTCTACTGGCATTGAAGGAGTTAAGTGACCCACATACCTATACTATGATCATCCACAGGCCTTCTCCATGGGCCAGGTCACTATGTTTCTCCAAGTGTGAACGGCGACCCGTGTACCGTGTGTTCTCAGCTGCCGGTCCCTGTCCCTGCACATCACTCTCATTCTCTCACGGATCTCGCCCCATCCCGACACATCGTTCTCGTCTGAGGGTTGAAATGCAGAGGCACATCACTGCCAGCAAGAGTCATAGATTCTCATCAGCCCCTGTGATTGCAGGGGCTCATGAGAATCTATGCCTATTGCAGACGGAAAGTGCAGTGCCCTCCCTTGCCCCTGTGGGAATTATTAGCGGCCTCGTGTTACAGGAAACGCGGTGTGAGATGGGAAAGCGGGTGGGAATTCAGGGCAAGATGACAACAGCAGGTGAGAAAAGGTGGAGTCACTGTCTACCTGGATGAGTATTCAGTGGGAACTTCAGTCTACATACTCTTTTGCATACTTAGTGAGCCATATGATATGGCTTTCGGTCGACTTTCACCACTGAAGTGAGCATAGATTATAGCAGTCAAGTCTGAAATTCTGTATTCATCACGGAGAAGAATCCAACGGAGAAAAAAAACACGCTTAGAAAAGACAGTTACAGCACAATTTATTAATTGTGTTATAACTGTGTTTTAATAAATTGCGTTGTAACTGTCTTTCTAAGCGTGTTTCTTTTTCCTTTGGGTTTTCTCTGCGGATTTTACAAGCTTGGCAGTCATTTTGTTTTCATCACACTGACATGGGACCTATTTAAACCATTAAATCCTGAGGCTCTTTTTTTTTATTTGCTTATTGTACTATGAATACTACATTACAGATTGAGAGATACATCAACCATTTTAGTTCAAGTGTGGTGCCAGAATAGCTTGGCGCCTCAGGCGCCAAGCTATTGTGGCACCACCCTTGAACTATAGTAGTCACATTTATTTAAAGCAGTAGTGTATCAGGATGAGAGGGTTAAACTGGACGGTTTCAAGAGTACATGCATGTATATATATATATACCTGAATGAAATGATAACGTTCACTGTGGGATCCTGTAACTGTAAGCAAATATTCTTCATACAGTCAGTATGAACTCCATCCCGAAAGACGAAATACGGTCCCGTGCAGTAAGTTAGGGCAACAGACTATCGATTGATTGATTGTACATTGCTTAACGTCCCGACAGCAACAAGGCTTTCTCAGGACGTGCCTGCACTGCTTGTGAAAAAAAAACTAAACAGAACATTGAATGTATGTCGCTAGCCGGTCAAATACGTTAAATAAACCTAACACATGGGGCCTAAATAAAGCTAAGACCATTTAGCAACACACATCCAATATCAAGAGCTACAGGCAGTGCAGACAGTAGGGAGAGTTTTAAAAAGGCAAATACAGGTGAATGGACAAAGGGTAGACAGAAACACATGCCCCAGAATAGAGAGAAAAACCCACCCTGCGGGGCTGACCAGGGTGACCCTGGGAACTAAAAAATACCTAACCCCACCCAAGTCCCCCAGGGCAGACCCGGGTGGGGGAACAGACTATCGAGTCTGTGGATGGAGAGGTTGGGGGGGGTGGGAGGGGGGGGGCTCATGAGGATCTATGCCTCTTACAAATGGACCTATACAGCGTTCTCATCAGGAGTGAATGGGTTAATCACAGGCAAGGATTAGCTTGTTTGCACTCTGCGCTCACAGTCTTTACCAACAAAGAGCCGCGTTTTCGTGTCTTCTATTGCTACAATCGTTAATTCATTCGCCATGTGCCGCATACGGATACGCGGCAATTTGTCGCGGATTCGTATGCGGCCTGTCGCGAATGTGTTAACATTACTGTTTTGTGTGCTTTTTTTCAGTGAGTATAATTTCCAAAACCAACAAATCCGTGCTCTCTTTGGGATATTTGGGACATTAATTTAAATAGAACTTACATTATGAGAATTCAGAATGCACAAAAAGAAAAATGTAGAAAATTACCGATGTGTGAAATGTTTTGATTTTATATAATTACGCTTCAGATACAATAATTCAAAACTGTGAAATTGTCTAACAATTTGGTTTGGCCGTTTCTGAATTATGCACATTTTTGCCAAATTTCTTTGACGGCACTACAACACTCAAAGTCCATCTTTTCTATTTTCATCTGTGGTTTCTTAACCTTTCCCTGCCACTGGTCGCCGATCACGGATTTTTGTTTTCTTTTGTTTCGTAATTCGTTTTGTTCAACCCAAGAAAGTCCACCCATGGAACATAGTTATAAAGTGAGGTCAGCAAGAGACATAGATCCTCATGAGCCGCCGCAACTGCGGGGGCTCATGAGGGTCTATGCCTCGCGTAGTTGGACGGTGTTTGATCTTTCTTCGTAGTGAAGGGATTAAGGGTGGCTGTGCGAAATTCAGTCATGTGTCAGGGGCGTCAGATTGGAGGAATAGGCACTTTCTTATGAGTCCCCGAAGATGGGCGGATGGACAAGCAATCTACCCGAATTTCTTACCGAATACTCGCAAGAGGGACATAGTCAAAATCAGGTTAAGTAAGATCGTGCTTAGTTAGTCTCAGTATGCTAATTACAGTTGGTGTAAATGGGACACAGTGGTCGCTGACCTAATTAGTGTGGATTACTCAAGACATATTCTTGACTATGAAACACTCAAATTAATGCGTGTCAGGACACATCGACGAGTTTTTTTTTTATCTGAAATTCATTTTTGTGTGTGTGTTTTAATTGGTCTTGATGTTTATGTGTTGTGGTCTGTTATTTTATTTTATTTTTTTAACAGTCGTAAGGTCTAATTTATTCAACGAGCAGCACACAGCATGGACTTCAAACATTCCGTGGATTCATCCAGTCCGCTCCATGCGCAAGAGGCACATTTCCTCATGAGCAATTGCTGTGGTAAGGCGGGATCATGGGAATATCCCGATGAGCTAAAATACATCGAGCACGGGCCAATGGCGGCCGACGGCGCCACGATTGCCTTTGCGCACTGGGCTATGCCTCTTGCTCGCAAGGAGTTGCCGCACTGACATCCACACAATTCGAGGTGTTAACTCATTCAAGGTCAGCCGCATCAATAGCTGTCTTAGTGTCGTATAGCGTTGCCGCAATTAGCGACACTTCCGCAGCTACTGATGTGGGGTCCCTTAGACGAGTTAACAGCACGACTGCGACGAAGACATGCCTCAGTGAACAAGGCTTTCCAGCGGAACTTAAAGAGCTCCTTTATTCCTTATAACAAAGTGGCGTAGCCTACTGGCTTTCCTCACTATCAAGAGGTTCAACCTATTGTTTTTGACCTCATTTTGATTAAAGAATAAATCATTTTATAAGACGCGCTGACACAATTATACCACACTTTAAGTTCTGCTATACTATACAAACACTCAAAAAAAAAAGTGAAAAAATCTTTACATCGATCTGACTGCAACGACCACTTTAATGACAACTTAAAAAAACCCATACAACTAAGGCCAGCTGCATGAGTGAGCGTAGTCCTGCGCCACCCACTAAGCAGGGCGCATCCTCTATGGCAGAGCGCGGCCTTGCTGAGTGGCTGGCGCAGGGCTAATCTCGCTCATGCAGCCAGCCCCTAGAGCATACGTAAACTAACTGTACCTCAACCACCGCATAGACTTCCCAAACGGCTCAGTTGTCAGTGTGTCATTGACTTTTTGACTTTTACTGTGTTAACAGCTTCTTCCATGTTGATAATTTCGTCGATACGGAAAATACATGTAATGCTTAGACCGTAGGGGTCACCTAACGACTATGTACCAGTTGCAGGAGATGGATCGACCATGATAATTCAAGGCTAGTGCCAGATTAGCTTGGCGCCATCAGGCGCCAAGCTAATCTGGCACTACCCTTGAATTATCATGGTCTGTCCATCTCCTGCTGTAGGGCGTTGGGGCTGAATGTATTTTTTTTAAATATAAAAAAATAAACACGAATAAACAAGCAAATACAGCACAATTGTAATCACTCGCACGATGAGGCAACTTTCTTGTGGGACGATACAAACCTTACTTGATTTAGTAAACTAACCTTTTCTTAGCCAGGCAGTCGCTCTTAATTAGTTTCGTACGACAAACATATTAGTCATACCCTGTTAGTTTCGTGCAACTGGCGCACTCAACTCGTCCTTTGCACAGCTGACATTTCCTGACTCACGGACATGACAGTCACCTATTTCGTGTTTACATAATTATTGTCTTCGTTATATGCCACCACTTAGCTTCTGTCAGAATATGACACTTCCTATTTGTTCTTTTTCTGGTTGTCTTAGTCATGACACCTAATGGGTGGAAAAAACAAAACAATCATGTAACAAACCCCTTTGTTTTCATCCCTACATCACACGAGCAGTCGCTTTAGCGCAAACCGTACCATGTGATCGTGATACAAAAACCCTTGTAGCGACAAATGGCGGACTTCTTGTAGCCCTCTTTGTGACGCATCTTGGATGCGAGTTTTGTTCTATAAAAGATCACCAAAACGTTCTAAAGTAAAAAGTTACTTAGTGTTGTTCCAAACAAGCACACTCAGTACGGGAGATGGCAACGTCATGAAATATTTTAAATTGCGTCATAAGTCTATTATGTATAATGTATATTCCTTTGACGTCAGTCATGTCTGGCGTGATCCAGGTCGGAAGATGTCTTCTTGATTTCTTTTACGAAAATAGGAACAATGAAAACAAATACATTATTGGTAGGAGGGGTTTGCTGCACGGACCCTTGTAGGCCTTCGGGAGGTCAAAGGAACCATTGTACCCCTCAGGCCTTCGGCCTTCGGGGTACAATGTTTCCTTTGACCTCCGGCTCAGGCCTAAAAGGATCCGTGTAGAAAACCCCTGCGACCAATAACTTATAATGTATTCCCCTCATTTCTAGAGCCAAAAGTCCCATCAAGGGTGGTGCCAGATTTACGCTCCTTAAAGCGTTATGCTAAGCAGGCACTACCCTGGATTATTATGTGATCGTCGTCGAGTTATCGACCGCAGAGGGAAGGAATCTACGTTTTTTCTGCCAAGAGATATGTGCCTCTTACTGGCTCCGAGCGTCACGGCAGTCATTGACGCTCGGAGCCAGTCAGGGACACACAACTCTTGGCAGAAAAAAATCGTAGATTTCCTCCCCTTGTTGTGATAACACCGGAAGTGGCACAGTCAGTCATGGCACTGAAAAAAAAGAAACACTTCTTATGAGGAGGCCAGCGCTACAAAACCATCATAGGTAGGCGAACCCTTCCGTTTGTGTGCTGGGGCCGGTTGCTTCAGCCACTAAGCAAGGTGCTTCGCTATAACGGAGCACGTTGCTTATAGTCTAGCAGCTGCCCTTCATAGACGATCAGCCGTTTACGAGATAGTGATTTTCTAGAGAGTAACAAAGGTTTGGGTATATCAAAATGAAGTCTAGTATGAATAAAAGCAGTGCGCACTCGTTTTAAACCGCCGGAGGATGGAGACATTTTTCTGTAGCACATTTTGTTTCCAGTATGGCTGCAGACGAAACCAGGACCGTAACGGCCATGTTTACAGGGGATCAGTAGTTTACACGGGTCTCATTGTTCCTGTATTCAGTGGTAGTATGCACTATATGTCACTTAAAAAGATTTCATTTTTTAAAGTAAAAATTTCACACTTAGATATATTAAGAGAAGAAACAATTACGAAAACGCTTGCCTTGAACTCAAAATTAATATCGTTACTCAACAATAAGTTATCCCAAATCACGTGATCAAAACATCACGTGATGCCACGACCTAAGCAGACGTGAATTTTGATGTGCCGACGGGTTCTTTTTTATTTGTTCTACATAAGCTTGTTTGTTTAAAAAAAAAAAAGCAAACGTGTCAAGTTGCTGTGTGCATTTTTACGGCTTGATAAAGGTTTGTCACGTTTATTTCCATTCACTTTACCATCGCTTTGCCCGTTTCATTTCGACAACACAGCACCAAAACAAAACGCAACCCACAACACAAACGCTATCTTCAAAACCTATGCTGCATTCTGTAAAAGAAAAAGAGTGCCACACCACTTGGTTTTAACTGTCATGGCTGAGCAAAGTTTCGGAACTTGATTAATTATTTTATGCAGCAGTAACATTTATTTTAATCAGTTGCACTGACAAGCTATGTTGTGATGTGCGATCACTGCCAGTGCCAATTATGCAGTCTCAGTGATCACTGATGGTACAGTACACTTCACACTGAAAAAAAAAAATACACAGCACAATGTGAACACGCTTGGAAGTTCATGCAATGCTTTGTTTAAAATTGAACCCTATCTTGCTAGCAGTAGCCTACTGCACAAAAGAGGAACTTATTTTGCTGCTGTGTTATTTGCAGTTTGTCTGCATATAGACATTTGCAGTTCGCTGCAAGGATTCTTAGCAGCTGACATTAGCACTGACATATTGGGATTAAAACGAGAAAGAAAACGGAGAAAGGTGACACAGAGATGATTTAATAAATCAGTCAAGTGATCAAATGAATGAGATATCTATGTTTTATGATAAACAGCTAGTTATGGGAGGGGTGGGGGGGGGGGGGGGGTGGAGGCACATACTTTATAATGTACACGTACTATTTCTTTCAGTGTTTCCATCACCCACTCATAACACCATTAGACTCGATGAGTTGTCATGTTTTGAGTGGTTTACAAAATACATGTACTTGTTGCTGTTACATTATCTTCTTACTGGTTTTGACATTTCGCTGTAAGATTTACAGTCCCATACTTTAAGCGTGTTCCCCCTAACGCACACAGAGGTTGACTGTATCATTGATATGCGTGTGTAGGTAGCGTTTGGTTTTGTTTGAGTTGGCAGTTTTGGCCTCACCTTTAAGTTTGGTGCCGCTGTGCATGTGGCCACCAGTACTAGTTACAGAACTGATGACTGCATGTGCAGGCTAGTTCACGGTATCAAAATGTGAACTGGGCAGCCTATTGTTTGAAGTGATCAGTGGTATCAACATCCATGATGTATGTGTGCATTTGGCCACTGGTACTGTTTACAAAGGTGCTGTTTACAGAACTAGTGGCTGAGTATGCATATTATTATTAGTACTGTTATTGTTATCAGGTGTGGCCTTATCTCTAAGTTTTGGTGCCCCTGTGCATGAGGCCAACAGTACTTTTCACAGAACTGATGGCTGCATGTGCAGTGTGGTTAACTGTACACATGAAATTTGTAGGTGGGCAGCTAAAATACAGGCAGTCAATACAAGCCACTTGCTTAACCTGAAGTCTCTATATATAGATTTTACAGTCCACTAATGCCCATCAGTATACAATTGTGCATGTCTTTTGTGGGTATTCTGTGGTTTCGTATGTGGGCTGGGGTTGAAAGTGGGGCGGTATGGCATCCACACTGAGACACCAGCAACACGTCACCCTTCTCAGTGTGTACTCCCCAACCCTCCTGGCAGAGCCTGCTGAAAAGGACAAGTTTTACACTGACCTGCGCAGCCTCATACAGAGCACCCCTGCAGACGACAAAGTCATCATCCTTGGCGACTTCAACGCCAGAGTGGGCCAGGACTCTGCAGCCTGGAAAGGAGTCCTCGGCAAGCATGGCGTCGGGAACTGCAATGACAATGGCCGCCTACTGTTGGAGTTCTGTGCAGAGCAGCAACTGGTCATCACCAACACTACTTTTCAGCAAAAGGACAGTCGAAAGACCACCTGGATGCATCCTCGCTCCAAACACTGGCACCTTATCGACTATGTCCTAGTGCGTCAGAGGGACCGCAGTGATGTCCTCCTCACCAGAGTGATGCCCAGCGCAGAGTGCCACACTGACCACCGCCTTGTCCGCTGCAAACTCAGGCTCCACGTCAAGCCAAAACCCAAGAAATGGGGGCCCCCCAAGAAAAAGCTTGATGTTGCCAGCCTTCAGCGCGACGACGTGAAAGCTGCCTTTCAGACAGATTTACAGCGCAGGCTCAAAGACACAGCGGACCCAGCAGACTCCTCCCCTGAAACACTCTGGGAACAACTGAAAACTGCTATTGCAAAATCCTCTGCAGAAGTCTTGGGTTTCGCTAGAAAGAAGAACAAAGACTGGTTTGACGAAAACGATGTTGAGATCCAGGAACACCTAGCAAAAAAAAAAAAAAGAGCCGCCCATCAGGCCCACCTAGCCCAGCCTTCCTGCCCTGTGAAGAAGTCTGCCTTCCGCCTCGTCTGCAGCAGTCTCCAGCGCAAGCTCAGAGATCTCCAGAATGAGTGGTGGACCAGACTTGCACAGAGGACCCAGCTTTGCGCTGACAATGGTGACTACAGGGGCTTCTACGAAGCACTGAAAGCAGTGTATGGCCCCAGGCACCTGGTACAAAGTCCCCTGCGAAGCGCGAATGGCCAGGCACTCCTCACAGATAATACCTCCATCTTGAACCGCTGGTCGGAGTACTTTCAGAGCCTCTTCAGCGCTGAGCGCACTGTTCAAGAAGCAGTCGTCCTACAAATCCCACAACTCCCAGTAAAGGTTGAATTGGACGAACCGCCCACCGCTGAAGAGACCCTCACAGCCATCCACCAGCTCAAGAGTGGCAAAGCAGCAGGCATTGATGGAATACCGCCAGAGATCTGGAAACATGGAGGCACAGCACTGCACAACAAGCTCCATGACCTCTTTCTCTGCTGCTGGGAGGAAGGAACACTACCAAAGGATCTCCATGATGCTGTCGTTATCACCCTGTACAAGAACAAAGGCGAGAAGTCTGACTGTTCCAACTATCGGGGAATTACCCTGCTGTCCATTGCTGGGAAAATTCTTGCAAGGCTTCTCCTGAATCGGCTGGTACCTGCCATCGCTGAAGACCACCTCCCAGAGGGCCAGTGTGGCTTCAGAGCAAACAGGAGCACCACCGATATGGTCTTTGTGCTGAGACAGCTTCAGGAGAAGTGCCGCGAGCAGAACAAAGGGCTGTACGTAACGTTTGTCGACCTAACAAAAGCGTTCGACACTGTGAGCAGGCAAGGCATGTGGCAGATCCTGGAGCGACTTGGCTGTCCCCCAAAGTTCCTCAGCATGATTGTCCAGCTACACGAGGACCAGCAAGGCCAGGTCAGACTCAACAATGACCTCTCAGAACCATTCCCTATTCTCAACGGCGTAAAGCAGGGCTGCGTGCTGGCACCGACCCTCTTCACCATCTTTTTTAGCATGATGTTGAAGCAGGCCACAGTGGACCTCGATGATGACGATGCAGTGTACATCAGGTATCGTCTCGATGGCAGCCTGTTCAACCTCAGACGACTGCAGGCCCACACGAAAACCCTAGACCAACTGATTCGTGAGCTGCTGTTTGCTGATGAAGCTGCCCTCGTTGCACACACAGAGAGAGCCCTGCAGCGCATCACGTCCTGCTTCGCAGACGCTGCCCAGCTCTTTGGACTCGAGGTCAGTCTGAAAAAGACAGAGGTCCTCCATCAGCCGGCACCCAAGACAGTGTATCGCCCTCCTCACATCACCATTGGCGAGTCTGAACTAAAGTCAGTGCACCAGTTTACTTACCTTGGCTGCATTATCACGTCGGACGCCAAGCTGGACAAGGAGCTTGACAGCAGGCTGGCAAAAGCGAACAGCGCTTTCGGGCGACTTTTCAAGCGGGTGTGGCACAATCAACAGCTGAAAACAGGCACCAAGATCAGCGTGTACAGAGCTGTGGTCCTCACCACCCTGCTGTATGGTTCCGAGTACTGGGCCCTCTACCGCAGCCAACTACGACTCCTCGAACGCTTCCACCAGCGCTGCCTGCGCACCATCCTGGGCATTCACTGGAGTGACTATGTCACCAACGTCGAGGTCCTTGAACAGGCTGAAACTGTGAGCATCGAGGCTTTGCTGCTGCGGACACAGCTCCTCTGGGCGGGGCATGTCTCCAGGATGGAGGATCATCGCCTACCAAAGATCACCCTGTTCGGCGAGCTTGCTACTGGACACCGTGACAGAGGGGCACCAAAGAAGAGATACAAAGACTGTCTCAAGAAGTCACTTAGTGCCTGCCAAATCGACCACCACCAGTGGTCTTCGCTTGCTGCGGACCGTGACACCTGGCGCTCCACCATTTACAAGGCAGCTGTCTCCTTTGAGGACTCTCGCAGAGCTAGCCTTAAGGACAAGCGGCTCAGGAGAAAAAACAGAGATGCCGCAACTCAGAACCCTGGCCATACCTCCCCCTGCAGCCACTGCGGTCGAACCTGCCTGTCCCGGATTGGCCTCCGCAGCCACGAACAAGCCTGCAGACGTCGTGGGCAACTCCTATAAAATCTTCGTTCGCGAAGTCAAGCCAAGAGAGACAAAACCTTCATTACAAACAAACATAAATTAATAATTTTAATAAAATAATTATTTGTGTTTAACGCCGCGCGGTAGACTATGGCCATCTCATGGCAGTTAAATAAATAAGATAAAGTAAGTCAAAGATACCTGGGACATAAAAATGCTAAGTAAAGTATAGATTATGATCATGCACAGATGTACATTGGTGGATGTTCTGCGGTTTTGTGTGTGTAACTGGATTGGGGTTGGGAGCGAGCGATACTGCACCTATTACTATGTACGTGTATAAGACATAAGACATTTATTTATTCACCAAGTAAAACGTTACAAGGATTTTTGTGTGGCATGGCGACAGTAAAATATGTCCTCACTTGTAGGGCATTCATCATGTCATACACTTAGTTGGTGATCATCCTATATACAGCACTAAAAGATAGATAAACACAATATTAAACACAAATAAGTCATATGTCACAAATCATGGAATCATGTTGTTCCGTGCATGGTGATGTATTGAGGACAGCTTCTGGAAAAAAAATTTGCATCTGAATCGAGAGGTTCTGGCTTTAAAAGCACGAAACCGCCGGCCAGAGGGCAGAAGCTCGAAGAGATGATTGGCTGGGTGTGACAGATCTGACAGAATAGTACTGGTGGCCACGTGCACAGGGGCACCATGGTGTATGTTCTTGAGCTGTATGCTGATGTGTATGTACAAAACCTACATTACAAACAAACAAAATAAATAAATAATTTAAATAAATAAGATAAAGTAAGTCTAAGGTACCTGGGACATATGCATGCTAGGTAAAGGATAGATTAAAAATTATGAACATACACAGATGTGTATGTCCTAATTTTGGTAGGTGTTCTGCGGTTTTATGTGTGTATTTAAGTAAGGGTTGGGAGCAGGCAGTATGGCATCTATTACCATCTATATATGTGTATATTTTCTTGTTTGCTGATGTGTATGTACAAAACCTTCATTACAAGCAAACAAAATAAATAAATAATTTAAATATATACTTATTTGGGTTCAATGTCGAGCAGGCGACCAATGCCATCTCATGGCGGTTAAATAAAAAAGATAAAGTAAGTCAAGATACCTGGGACATATGAATGCTCAGTAAAGGATAGATTATGAACATGCACAGATGTAAGTGTCGTTTGGTGGGTGTTCTCTGGTTGTGGAGTGGGGTTGGGAGTGGGCAGTATTACCATATATATATGTGTATGTGAACATCAGCATATGAACAAAACCTACTTTTCAAACAAATAAATAATAAATTTAAATAACTAGGACATATGAATACCAAGTAAAGGATATATTATGAACATGCACAGATGTTTGTTCTGTGGTTTTGTATGTGGGGTGGGAAGCGGGTGGTATGCACCTATTACCATATATGTGTACATGTTATGGTACATGTTATGTTCACATCATATATGTGTATATGTATGTTCTCATCTTGTATGCTGATGTCCCCCACCCAGGTCTACCCTGGGGGACTTGGGTGGGGTTAACTACTTTTTAGTTCCCAGGGTGACCCTGGTCAGCCCCACAGGGTGGGTTTTCCCCTCTATTCTGGGGCGTGTGTTTCTGTCTACCCTTGGTACATTCACCTGTATTTACTTTTTTTTAAACTCTTCCTACTGTCTGCACTGCTTGTAGCTCTTGATATTGGATGTGTGTTGCTAAAGGGTCTAGTTAGGTTTATTTAGTGTATTAGACCAGCTGGCGACATACATTCAATATTCTGTTTAGTTTGGGTTTTTTCACAAGCAGTGCAGGCACGTCCTGAGAAAGTCTTGTTGCTGTCGGGACATTAATGTACAATCAATCATTTTATGCTGATGTGTATGTGCAAACATACATCACAAACAAACAACAACAACAACAAAAATTAATAAAATAAGTTGGGGGATACCTGGGACCTATGAATATGCATGTTAAGTAAAGGATAGATTATAAACATGCACAGATGTAAGCATATTGAAAACAAATTTCCTCTCCCTGGTGACCACTACCATACCACTATAGTGATCATGTGCATCAAGGAATTCCTTCCGTCCATAATTAAAAGGATAAATAATAAATAAATATGTAAGTGAATACATACATGAATCAATAATAAATAAATAAAACATGTAATAAAATAGAGAGGGCTACTATCTGTATTGTGTCTCATGCAGTCCTGATAAAGCTTAATCATAAGAGTCCTTGTGAGTACTTGAGTGCGGATTGGTTGAATTGGTTGCAAAAACTAAAATTTTATATTTAGGTGTTTAGCTGAACATGGTGATTTTGATGGAAACGGTTTGGAAATGGATTTCACTCTGCCTGGCTTGTGCTTAAGACCAGTCGGATACGAGTGTGCTTGACCAGTTAAAAATCCCATCTCCACTAATAAAATAAACAAAAAGAGCAGACCTGCACTTAGAGCCGTTAGGCTGAAAAACAGACGAACAACATGCATGTTGTATCCGGCCAAAAAGTCTTCAGAATGTTGAAGATGGTCGGCAGACACATTGCACAACATGCACAAAGGGAGTTTACTTTCGATATGCTTTCCTCCCACAAAAGACCGAGTTCTATGGAAAAGACTGTTTTCAAGACCAGGAAAAATAACGTATTTGACGTTGATAAGATGTTCAAATCGAAAATAATCTCTGTTTCAATTCAGGAGCAAAGTAAAGCTTCATCAACCGTGCGCGTCTGATTGACTTCTTTAGAAGGCTTCTCGCTGACCGCCATTTTGAAACTAGCGACGCGACCATGCTTACCGCATTAAAAATAATACTTTTAAACTTATTTTATCGTATATATGTATGCATGTTTACTTGCTGATGATTTTAATTTACTCACTGGAATAAACTTGTAACTTGTATGCTTGAAATTTTCAATGTTATGCACAAAAAATGTCTTGCACCTTATCGGGGCGGTGTACGAGGACACATCGAAAAATAGCTTTCGAAAAACACTTCTACAAAAATGTCTCCATCCTAAGGACAAATATTGTTGCCATGCATAAACGATATGGCATTAGTACTTTCGTTTCGTACCTGCAAACCATTGTTACTCTTTTGACACCAGATATAAACACTTCACAGCAGACTCCTTGAAGGTTTTGTTCCGGGATGTTCCCCCGGACAAAATCTTCAATTTTTTGAGAGAATGCAATATTTTTAACAAGATCTGAGCATTCATAGACTATGTGAATTTTTTTATTTGCCCTTTTTGTGAGTCTGTAGACGTTTCTTTTCCAGACATGTGCGACATTTTAGCCTGAGATTTTTAATCTATATTTACATCTTGTCTTAAGACCTTGCTTTTAGTCTGGCTGACCAGATTTTTACCCATCCCGCCGTGAGATGGCCTTAGTCGCCTGCTCGGCGTTAAACCCAAATAACTAACCAAATAACTAGCATTCAATACAATGTTACGAAATGTAATCAACAACTTTGACGTCATATTTGAGGTCACTAGAATAATCGCGCCTTTTCCGGAAAGTTCTAGGTCAAACGAGGTCGGACTATAGCAACAATGTAACGAGAAGACGCGTCATTTTAGCTACACAATATACAAATCGATCGCAATTAAAAAGGTCCGTAATTCTAATCCCAAATAACTTAAATGAATATCGGATCTTTCCTATGATCAACACACACATGCTCTCAAAAGAATAACAAAACCACAAACGTAACATTCGCAATTTTTACTGTATAAGTAACGCTGTAAATAACTATACAATAACTCTGAACGAGGGATTACTTAACTTTTGACGTTTGAATTTCTATAAATGACAGACAGTTCTGCTCTTTTACTCAGGATAGTTCTCGGGATCGACGCGTACCCAAGCTATAGAAATGTTGTTACTTGCGTCTGCGATTGTGAAAAGAAGAGCAGAAAGTTTAAGTTGAGGCAAAACGACATTGACAACTGGTTGTATCAGCAAATGTTTAGCCATCAAAGCCCGACCTGGAGCAGATCGCTTTAACCTGTTCAGTCAAGGGAAAATCTCAACACCACCCTAGCTGCAAGAGGCATAGATCTTCATGAGCCCCCACAGTTGCGGGGGTTTATGAAGATCTATGCCTCTTGAAGAACCCTTTTTGCATCCATATTCCTAGGACATCGAGGGTTTCATTTTTTTTTTCGGTCTTGATCTAACGACGACAGCAGAAATACAGTCTGCGTCAGCTGGTACAGAACAGGTTAAGTTCTCTAATAAAAAAGGTGAAATTGTGCAGCATGAAAGTCCGATGACATTTATGGACTTTATTTTTCATTGTTTTATCGATTATTTGACGGAAGCTGAAGCACAACAGCCGCATGCACTGGCTTACCGTAAAACTGCATGTGAAAGAGTGCAGTGAAATTGCCGGCGTTTCACATTAATTTTGTGATTTAAGAAAAATAAAACGGCGTTTACAAGTATTTGAGGGTATATTTCGTGCATTTAGGTTCCATTTCAGCGGAGTACCTACACACCCGCATCGTGCCGAGTCAACCATATCTTGAGAGAAGTAAGTTCACAGTTAAACATGCCCATACATCTGTTCACTTGTTACATAATTCTATTACTGTATAGTAATAGACTTGTGCTTGTTACCGTGGACTAACTTTTGCTCGCCAGTGGGGTGACGTATTTATGTATCCTCGTTAACCCCGCCTTAACTACCGTTTCAAGGCAAACGCTACCCATCTGCAAGAGACATAAACCCTCATGAGCCCCCCGCAGTCGCGCGGGCTCATGAGGATTCGTGTCTCTTTGTTAGTCGTATGTCAAAGTTCTGTGTCCCAAAAAAATCATTTCTCTGTCTGATTTTCACTATAACAGACATCACGTGCGACAGACATTCCTTAACTCATTCTACCCCAAGACCGAAATCCCCACATTTTTCCGTTGTCCTCTGGAGACTGCAGTGCAGTACAAGACACAGATCGACCATGATAGTTCAAGGGTGATGCCAGAATAGCTTGGCGCCCATAGGCGCCAAGCTATTCTGGCATCACCCTTGAACTATCATGGTCGATCATCTCTTGCTGTGGTGTGTTTGGGTTAGAATGAGTTAATCCTTACTTTGCCTTCCGATAAGATTCGTTAGGATAATCATGACGAAGTGCGTTCCACGGAAGTCTGCTGCAATAAAATCAAATTCAAGACGTCAGCGTAATGAGCTTTCTCCATGGAAACTGCTTCTCCCTCTGTGCAGCCACTTGCTTAACCGCTTCAGTGCCGAGAAAACTTTGAACACGATCCAAATGCGAGAGACATAGATCCTCATAACCCTACGCAGTTGCTGGGGGGCTTATGAAGATTTATGCCTCTCATTGAAGCCGCTTGCTGTCGAAGTTCCTTGGACGACTGGACATGTTTTGACGATGAATTCACACTGATTTAAAAAAAAAGCAATGTGCGTCCTCTGGGAGTAAAAGGGTTAACACGGCTCAAGGTCGTAAGATCATCCGAAATGTCAGGCTTTCACAAAGGTAGATATATCATTGACCCCATTGCCTGCTACTTACGATACCCTCGGCGGAAAAGACGCGTGACAACGCGTCTTTTCCGCCGAGTGGTATCGTCAGCAGCAGTCTAGGGGTTAATCACACACATTAGGACAACAAGAGCCACACATCCTCAAAAGCCGTCGCATCCGGCGGGGGTTTATGAGAATCTATATCTCCTGCAGGTGCGTAATATCTGCCGGCAAGAAATCACAATAAAATCTGGCGAAAAATAAATACGCGAACAGGTCGAATGCATGACTGCAGAAATCAAAGGCGCAGCAGCTGAAGATAAGATTATTTAAGTTTAATGTTCTCGCGTTTCCTTTTATTTCAGAAAACAGACCAATTACGATTAGATTAATTTGAAAAGGTGAGAACGGAAGAGTGTTCATTGGCAAAAGATTTTCGGGCTAGTGTTACGTACGTATCGAAAGTTATGACGTTTTTAAATCTTTTAAACTTATTATTTGTGATAACCTTTTGCGAACGTATGTTCCAGTCAACGCATCTCAATGTGTCACGCGCCGATAACGAATCACATCAAACGATCAGTCGGGTAGGACCATTTGAAGATCTGTCGAAGCGGAGTGGGGAAAATGTGTTTTCCGATTAACTTCAATGTGGGAAGGGGGGGGGGTGGGGTGGGGTTGGGGGTGGTGTGTGTGTGCTGGGGTGTGGTGGTGGTTTTGTTCAAAGTGCACTTTGTAGCCTGATTGTGTTTCCTTTTGGCGTGCACATGATGACAGTTATTTCGGAATTTGTTATCAAGACAATTATTTTGTAAGCTATCTCCCAATGAGCCATTGGGCCAACAGAAGTGCGCGGGCCAACGGCGGCCGATGTCGGCCCGATGGCCTTGTGCGCATTGGGAGCAATAGCTAATATTCTCTGGGCCGCGACTTTCGGCGGAACTGTGGACCGTTTTGCTTTGCCGCGAACGCGGCTTATCAGTCCCAACGTCCCCAAGCATTTATATTACAAGCGCATGGAAACACGAACCACTCTTTTCCGCGCATTACAGATGTCTATTAAACGTGGTGAGAATCACACTTGGGCGACGGCAGCTTGGAAAAGCCAATGAAGCACACCGCATAAAAATCGCCATGTGAGAAACACAGCCAGCTTTATTGGGGCCAGCAAACGGCTATGCACATTCTCACTGACGCGCCTCTGTTTCTTCCCCACGTGCAAAAGGCATGGATTCTCATGAGCCCCTGCTGTGCAGGGCTCATGAGAATCTATGCCTTTTGAAAACTAAAGGATTTGGCTCGGGGACCTATAGGGACAAATCGCTGAGGTTTCTACAGATTTCAGATTCTGTTAGTTTCATTATCTACCACCGTCGTATTAGGCGGTAAAATTTATGTCCAGTTCAGCCGCAAGTTCATTGCGTTATCTATCTCGACAACAGATATAAATGGCAAGAAGGGTTCGTGATGATTGTATGTGCTCGTCTGTGATTTTGCACCATACGGCTTCAAAACCGTAAGGTCCGAATCTGCGGAGTACCCAGACATCGCGGTTATAAAACAGATTTGGCGGATTCTCCCCAGTACGCAAAAAGCCATTGGGCAAATGCGGGCTGGCCGGAACGACCCGAATGTAACTGCGGCATACGTCGGGCCCGGTGACCTGCTGCGCACTGGTTTCGTGGCGTTGCTTGCCAGTGTCCCCTGTCCGCCCATCAAACCGTACTGATTGTTTCCTGGTTCCCTCGCCTCCACAGTCACAGTGACTAGGACTTGTACCGTCATAGCTGGACAGAATACAATCAAGGCCAGCATCTGTAGCAAGAGGCGTAGATCATCATGGGCCCCTGCATTCGCAGAGGCCCATGAGAATCTATGCCTCTTGCGTTTGGGAAGACTGTGTAATCGACTGACAGAACTTCTTCTTTACTCCTTCTGTGTCCGGGCCTCTTCCATTACTTTTGCTTAGATGAGTTCATGGAGAAGGCGCTACAGCGGGACCTGTTTGCAACGACCACCCTTGTGAAAACCACCTGTCAATAAAGACCAAAAGTTATGTTGCTGTAGCCAGCTAACCGATTGTCTTTAGCGACAGTGACACCTTTTGGAAGATTGTTCTTTGAAGACCAGTTTACTCGTGCGAAAAGTCGCTTGCTTGCATGGTGTCGCTGATGTTGTATTTTTTCACGACAGACATTAATGCATAGACATCTGAACGCATTTAGAATCTATAGATTTGATCAGGGCCTCAGTAGATCTGACCACGATGAAAGCAACTTGAAGAACCGTCCCAGACAAATTTTCTCTCAGACGTTTCTAGTATTTCAGTCACTTACTAAGTTACTATGAACTATATTTCCAGACTTCTTTCATTGGACTGGCAACATTTGCTGAACTAATGATAGGTCAGAAAATCTACTTGCATTAACTCATTCGAGCCTACCGCATCCGGATACTCGACATATCCGGATGCGGCACGTCTCGTGTGAGTTAATCTGACCTGGACTGTTCTACTTCTACCGTTTCTCACGTGCAATAAAATGGATCATTGTCTGAAACCACCACAACTGCCACCGTCTGAGTTGCATGGATGTGAGTGATATAATTATGTATGTGAGTGTGGACCTGTAATGAAATCTTGCGTTTTCAGTGTAAATTTGCACGATTCATTTGAAGAAAAAAAAAGTGTTTTTCAATGACCATTAACAAATCATGACCACAGACCTCCGCGAATCATGAGTCTAGGAAAAAAGGAAAGAACATTCCTTGATTTTAACCCTTTTCATCCTGATACAGGCCATTGCTTCAAATAAACTTGACTGATAGTTCAAGGGTGGTGCCAGAATAGCTTGGCGCAACAGGCGCCAAGCTATTCTGGCACCACCCTTGAACTAAAAATAATGGTTGATCTGTCTCCTAATCTCTAATGTATCCTTCAAAGGACAATACGCAAATTTTACAATGGGTTAGCCGCCCACACCTTTCACCGCTTCAAAACTGACTTCTCTCCCTTTCCCTCAACCCCCCCCCCCCTCACCCCTTCCCCTACCTTCCTCTCCATCTCCTACCCTCCCTCCCCCCCCCCCCCCCCCATGCCCTTCCACCCCCCGCCCCCCCCCCCCCCCCACACCTCCCGCCGCCCCAGTTCTATAAACAGCTAAAACGTTTACCGATTCCACGTGCCATGAGAACCGGTCCTTACCCTTCAAGAATGAGTATAGCTAGCTAACTGTTATCAAACAGCGTGCTTGATTAGGCATGGGGCAGGAAAGATGTGTTGTTCATCACGTCATTAGGACTCCAGTATACGGGCCCAGCTCTCGCTCTGTAAGCAGACTGTGAGTAAACGGTCCTCGCGCCGACGTCGGGCCGTCGGCGTTGGCCGGCCGCGCGCTGCGCGGGCCAGCGACGGCCCGACGTTGACGCGAGGACCTTTTGCTTGCTTGCTATAATCAGCGGCAGTGCCACAACCTCCATCCTCACTTTGTTTGCCTTCTTCGCTCATCTATAATAATCTGCATTTTACCGTTTTGCGGCGTTCAGTAGAGGATGGCCGTTTGACCGTGATACCTTATAAGAGTTGAATTTTTAAAATTTTTAATCGAAGCAGCTCCAGGTGATGTGCTAATCAGGCACTACTGTGATTTCTCTTTCGCAGAGGTGCCATGGTCTTCTTCCTACGGAAAGTAAGTGTCCGACTTATGGTTTAACTCATTCGCGGCCAGCCGCATCAGGATGCGAGATTTATTCCTGCTTCCGGATGCGGCTGACCGCGAATGAGTTAACGTAAACCTTTGGCTGTCGGTAGCGATTTTAGGAATCATCGCGACAAAAATCGCTGCCGACAATCAAAGGGTTTATCATCTTGAAGATTCCAGCACGGTTAACTTCTTAATTTGCGATGCGGCGGCTGCAGTAGAAGCGAAACAGTTAAGGAAGAGTAGACGTCACAATGACCTCCTCCAGGGCTGAGGGTAGATGCAAATTGGGCTGTTACTTGCCTGCAGATGACAGCTTTCTTCCACGAGCCCCTGCCACACGAAAGACATTTTCCGTTCACAGAGGTAAAGATCATGACGCTCGGTGTCTCTTGCAGACAGGTTGTTAAGTTATGGCTGTTGATTGTTCCGTCAGAAGTTATGCTATCACAGGCTTGAGGTTTGTGGAGGATTTTCCTCGGCATAAGGAGCAATGATGTAAATAACTCGAAATTGCCATTTGCAAGAGGTAGAGATTGTCATGAGCCCCTGCCACGGCAGGGGCTCATGAGAATCTCTACCTCTTGCACGAGGAAAGTGTTGTCTGCTCGACGGATGGACAGTGAAAGCAAGGCAGGGAGAATTCGACTGAAACGGCGAAAGAACTTCAGTTGACTTGTAGTCGGTCGTCTGCTGTGCTCACCGGACCAGTTCCTTGTGTTGGCGAAGAACGTGCTAAGGCTTAAAATTTTTTTCTTTGAATTTATTTCTGTTTATTTGGCCTTGCAGTCGATTTATGCTAAGTTTTAAGACCGGGACGGGAGAGCGCCAGGAATGTGTGCTTAGAGACGTTTATGGTGCGTTATTACGGAGCCCTACTCAGCAACGTTGTTGGGGTAATTCCATTTCATGTGTTATCAGGTCCGTTTGAAGCAAAAAAGTGTTGCTTGTATATCACGATTTTTTATTTTTTTTATTTTTTATTTTTATTTTTATTTATTAATTTTTATTTATTTATTTATTTATTTATTTATTTTTATTTATTTATTTTTTTTTTTTTTTGGGGGGGGGGGTGTGTGTGTTTGGCTGTGGGTGTTTTTGTCAGGAATCACCTCAATCAAAAGAGCTACCGACAGCCAAAGGCTTCATTCAGCCCGACGCAAGTATTTCCCAAATTTTGGTGGCGTCATCTAACGACTATGCACATGTTGCATAAAGATGGATCGACCATGATAATTCGAGGGTAGTGCCAGATTAGCTTGGCGCCGACAGGCGCCAAGCTAATCTTGCACTACCCTCGAATTATCATGGTCGACCCATCTCAGCACTGCTGTAGTGCGTCAGAGCTGAATAGTTTAATTGGCTATGCCGGTCACTTAGCGAGCTTTGTATCAAAGTTTTATTCTATTACAAGAATTTTGTATTAATCATCCAACGTTCATGAATGTATCGGCTGTGCACGTAGGATCGGAGATTCCTGGAACCTATATGGTGTGTTCTGTTATCAAAGCATGCAGTCTTTTTAAGCGTATGCTTAACGCCTTCACTGCCGAGTAAACTGAAGTGACCACGATCCAACTGCAAGAGGGGGCTCATGAGGATCTATGCCTCTTGCTGAAATCAACTTGTATCCATGTCCTTTGGATGGATGTGGCTTTTGGTCGTTGAATGAAACATATATTTCAGAAACAAAATATTTGTCTAGTGGCAGGGAGGGGGGGTTCATCTTCGATGAATAAATGTGTCAGGATTACCACTGAGTGCCGTTATTGGTGAGTATTTTTTCCGGACAAAATCTTTTTCAATCTTTTTTTTTCATATGTCATAGAATAATGTTTGTTTTGCGCTGTGTGTACTTTGAAGAAGGAAATTATACTCAAAACGAAAAACTCACCAATGTGCGCGTGCGTTTTGCTTGATTGCTGTGGAACGTGCGTTGAAGGCAAAGCTTTCAAATGACTTGGTTCTGTTAATTGCGAATCAAATGATTGGTAATTGTTCTGTGTCAAGTTCTTTGCCGGTTCTTTCGCCCTAACTGTTCTGATCCACGTGTTGATCAATACGTAGAGAGGTCTTGATTGTACCGATGAAGAGCTTGGGAAGACTTGTGAGAGGACGTGCTAAACGAATCAGTGTCACGGATGTCTGCGTCTTGTGGTTTCAATCGTACACCTTGATTGGACCCCACACTGCAGCAGAACACTAGAGATTTGTTGGGTGGATCCTTTCAAAAGAAATAAAGAAAGAAGTAAACACCACTCATCTATAAGACGCATAGATCCTCATGAGCCCCCGCATTTGCGGGGGCTCATGAGGATCTATGCGTCTTACGTGACGACGCTACAGTGTACTTTTCTCTTGTGTGGATTGGGCGGTTGGAGTTTTTTGGCGTTGACTTTACGATGATCTCAAATTTAAATGTAATAACTGTCACCCCTTTTGGGGTATGGAGCTGGCAAATATTAACCCGTTCATTGACAAAGACCAGATTGTGTTTCTGAAATTGTTAATGCAACGTCCAAAAGACCCGGCCGTCCGAGCAACATGGATAACTACTGGTCTCAGCATAGAGACATGGAGAGAAACATAGATCCTCATGAGTCTCCGCACCTGCGGGGGTTCATGAGGATCTGTCTGACTGTGTTCATCATTTTTTGCCAGTGAAAAAAAAAACCCCACCGTGAACAGGTTTGATGGGCAGTTACTGTCATGTCATCTTCAATGTTAAAAAAAAAAAAAAGATCGAAATGTGAAGCAAACAGGTCATACCTTTTATCGTTCAAAAAAAAACGCACCTGCGGGGGTTCATGAGGATCTGTCTGACTGTGTTCATCATTTTTTGCCAGTGAAAAAAAAAACAACAACACCGTGAACAGGTTTGATGGGCAGTTACTGTCATGTCATCTTCAATGTTAAAAAAAAAAAAGATCGAAATGTGAAGCAAACAGGTCATACCTTTTATCGTTCAAAAAAATCGCACAGACGTAACCCCTTCAATGCCGAGAAAAAAAAGAACGAGATCTAACTGCAAGAGGCATAGATCCTCATGAGCCCCCGCGACTGCGGGGGCTCATTAGGATCTATGCCTCTTGCTGAGATCACTTTGTGTCCCTGTTCCTTGGACAGTTTTGGCTTTTGGTCGTTCAATGAACTCAGGTTTCAGAAACGAAATCTATGTCCGTTGGCATGGAAGGGGTTACCGCTGACTAATTTTTCAGATACTTATATAGGATATACTTTTTGGAGATTGTAAAAATAAGGACATTTAAAAAAAAAAAGATGAAATTACTTTTCTTGGGTGTTCATAGAGCATTTATCACAATCACAGACCATTATTCTGAAACACAGCTGGTCGACCACTTGTAGTGAAGTGGATATGACTTCAGTTTTGTTAATGACTCCAGTCATGGGGGGTAAACATACCGATTATCCCTCGCAATCGGTAAGCAAAATTCAATCGGGCCGAAGTTTTTCTCTCTCGCCAACTGCGGTAGGTACAATATTAATAAAGCAATAAAAACGCAGAAGACAGAAATATTTACGAAGCAAACTTACGATCACGAAGTTCTGCTGTAGGAATAAGAGCCAAGGCTTTGATATCGTTGAAATGAAAATCTCTCTTGCGTCACGGATGCCATATTATCATAAGCGTGACGCCAAATGCTTCTATTTTGGTCGCTAATGCGTTTTCAAAACTGTTTACTGATTCTATCAGGAGAATTCAAGAAACCGTGGCGTACAATGACTTTTATTGTCTTTGTGAGGCAAGAACCGCTCGCCTGCCATTATATATTCAGACTCTGGATTAAAGCATTTCACGGACTTCCTACGTCTGAGGTAAGTAAATTTGACAAATGTTTTTTTTTTCAGCAAGAGGCAGGGGCTGATGATAATCTATGCCTATTGCAGATGAATTGCTTTGGCTCATAGACTGTTCCAAAGAAATGCTTCGGGATTAAAAAACTTTTTAAGTAATGGAAAATGCATCAGTTACATCTGAAGAACCACTGTCTGTTTAAACGGCGATAATACCTCACAGATACGTCTGTTGAATTTGGCGCAAACGATTCATGGTGCCAATTGTTAGAATGATAAATCCTTTTGATTTACAAAATGTCACCTGTTGGTTTTTATTCTACGCACAGATGCAGAATTATTAACAAAGCCGGGAGGGCCACTTGAAAGGAATCAGAACAATGAAACTTATATTTAAAGATACAACTTACGTCCATATTATGCTGGATATTTCACTTAGTTAGTTAGTTATTTGGGTTTAATGCTTAGCAGGCAACTAATGCCATCTCAAGGCGGGGCGTGCAAAAAACTGGCCTGCCAAACTAAAAGAAAGGTATTAATTAAAACAAACTAAACATGTATTTTTTAAGTATTTCCAGCTAACATGTCGTACAGGTCTTTAAGGGATATGTCTACAGACTCTTGAACAGGTCGAGAAGAGCCCAACGCAGAAAGAAACACGCTTAGAAAAGAAACAACACAATTTATTAAATTTAATAAATTGTGTTGTAACTGTCTTTTATAAGCATGTTTCTTTCTCCGTTGGGTTCTTCTCTGCATTTTACACGCTTGGCAGTCACCTTGTTGGTCTGGATTGCGCATTTCTTGAAAGGATCAAAACAATAAAATTCACATGGTCTACAAATAAAAGAATCTTGCTGAAAATATTGGACTCTCAGAAAACTGAAGATTTTGTTCGTGGCCGGATACGTCCCGGATACTCAGATGTGTGTAGTATACATGAGGAACGTCAGTTTAGACATTGTATTCACAACATAGTCTGAAAAAGCTTTCTTAGATACCTGCAATGAAAGTCAAACCCATTCATCCCTGACGCCCTACAGCAGGAGATGGGTCGACCATGATAATTCAAGGGTAGTGCCAGATTAGCTTGGCGCCTGTCGGCGCCAAGCTAATCTGGCACTGCCCTTGAATTATCATGGTCAGTCCATCTCCTGCAACTGGTGAATAGTCATTAGATGACGCCTCCAAAATTTGAGAAATACGGCCGTCGGGCTGAATGAGTTTAGTAAAAAGAAAACTGTTGAGCATTTTTTAAAAGTTGTCACTGCTGCTAAACTGTTTTTTTACGCAATCATTATTTTTTTTTATGAGGCTACTTATAAGCATTAACCCGTTCAGTTCCGAGAAAGTGTGAACACTACCGAACTGCAAGAGGTATAGATCCCCATGAGCCCCCTCAGCAGTTGCGGGTGTTCATGAGGATCTGTGCCTCATGCTGATACCACTTTGAATCCATGCTCCTGGGGCATCTAGGTAGTTTTGGGGGGTCTTGAATTAACGAAGATTGCAGACGGACAAAGTCTGCGACAGCAGGGCATTGAACGAGCTAATCGCTCTGTCTGACGGTATACCAGACGGCAACATGCGCGTATTTGTATGTTCCGGAGCCATTTCGCTGATCCGTGATGGCAGTAATTTCTTTACTATTCTGAGCTAACGGGTTGAGATTTATACTGACAGTCCTATATCACACATGAAGACGACGAAACAGTTGAAGAGATAGCTCGACCATGATAGTTTAAGGGTGGTGCCAGAATAGCTTGGCGCCTGTAGGCGCCAAGCTATTCTGGTACCACTCTTGAACTATCATGGTAGACCCATATCTTCTTGCAGTGTGTGATGTGAGGCCGGCTGTGTTCATAGAGTATTGTGGTGCCGGTCGAATAGCCTGGGCGTCTGCAGGCGCCAAGCCATTTTGGCACCACTCTTTGAACTATCACGGTCGATCCATATTTTTGCAGTGTGTTAGGCCGGCTGTGTTATGTTATGTCTGAATAGTTTGACGTCTATAGGCCCCAAGGTATTCTGGCACCACTCTTGAACTATCATGGTAGACCCATATTTTCTTGTAGTGTGTGACGCTGGTTGTGTTAAAGGAGTATTGTGGTGCCGGAATAGCTTGACGTCTATAGGTGCTAAGCTATTCTGGCACCACTCTCAACTATCATGGTAGATCCAATTTTCTTATAGTGTGAGAGGCTGACTGTGTTAAAAGAGTACTGTGGTGCCGGAATAGCTTGGCTTCTATAGGCGCCAAGCTATTCTGGCACCACTATTCAAATATTATGGTAGATCCACATTTTCTTGTAGTGTGTGAGGCTGGCTGTGTTAAAAGAGTACAGTGGTGCTGGAATACCTTGGCGTCTATACGCGCCAAGCTATTCTGACACTACTCTTGAACTATCATGTCAAATCCATATCTTGTAGTGTGTGAGGCTGATGCTGGCTGTATTAAAAGAGTATTGCGGTGCCGGAATAACTTGCCATCTATAGGCGCCAAGCTATTCTGGCACCACTCTTGAACTATCACGGTCGATCCATACCTTTTTGTAGCGTTTGAGACTGCGTTCAAGACCTCTGTTCCCTGCTGCAGGTACTATCGACAAACACGCCTGATTAAGCAGAGAAAATGAGGTAAAGAGGTACAGGCGATTAGATCACTGAGCGCCTGCCGTTTACTTGGGTAAACAAAGGGCGCGGAACCGCTCTGAGATAGTGAGCAGGCATCGGTGGAGAATACGTGTACGATCAGTGTGTTAGCTGAATCGGCGACTGAGCACATAATAATAATAATAATAATAATAATAATAATAATAATAATAATAATAATAATAATAATAATTACGGTATTTATAATGTGCTTATCTTGTAATAATTATAACTCTAAGCGCGCACTCACAACTCGCGCACGCATGCGCACGCTTTTGACAATGACCCCCGTACCACAAATACCTTATGACAGTCAGCTTAGGGTGCGGAGTGTGGTGGCGTTATAGTGCTAGAACTGTTGAAAGAGGTAAGTTTTGAGGGCGAACTGGAAGCAGGAGAGAGTGTTCCTGACGGAGAGATAGTGGGAGAGTGTTCCAGGTGGATGGACAATAGACGGAGAAGGAGCGGGGGGCGAAAGAACTGAGTTTGGTGCGGGAGATGTGGAGGCGGAGAGAGTCGGAGGCGGAGCGGAGGGAACGGGAAGGAGTGTAGGGGTGAAGTAAGTTGGAGAGATAGGCAGGAGCGTAGTTGTTAAGAGATTTGTAGCAGAGAGACAGAATCTTGTATTGGATGCGTTGGGGATGGGGAGCCAGTGGTGGAGTTTGAGCAGGGGTGTGATGTGGTCGGATTTCTTCTTTCTGATGACGAGGCGGGCAGCATTGTTCTGGACGCGCTGGAGAGTGAAAGTGGTGGAGTGAGGAAGGCCGGAAAGGAGAGCGGAGTTGCAGTAGTCGATGCGAGATAAGATGCGAGAGACAGCAAGTTTGGTGGTGGCTTCACTGGTGAGGTATTTTCTGATCTGAGTGATGCGACGGAGGTGGAAATAGCATGCCCAGGCCGTGGCAGAGACAAAGCTGGTCATGGGAAGAGGAATCGAGGATAACGCCGGGGTTCTTGGCCGAGTCGGAGAGGGGAATGGGGGTGTTGTCGAGTTGAAGATGGAGAGAGGGAGGGAGCTGGGAGAATCATCACAGTGAAGGCATTCTCGGTTCACAGTGATGGTCCAGCCTAAACAAATGTCATATATGTAGTAAAACTGTTGCCGCTAGGGTTTCACGTGAAAGAAAAACAGAAGATAGTGGTAGAAAACCCTTTAAAATAGAAACAAATAACGACGTTTCGGATCAAAGATCCTTCCTCAGGTGACATGGAAACAAACGTAGAACAGAAAAGAACACCAGAAAGAAAAGACGTCATCCTGTATAGAGAGAATTTAGAATGACGTAAAAAAAAAAAAAAAAACACCCACACACACACACATAATGACGCAAATACACATGCACAAAACACGTAGCACAAAACTTACGTCTATATACATACACGTCACTGCATACATTCGCATTCACTCGTGCCTACTGCAGCTCACGCACATGCACACACACACACACACACACACACACACACACACACACACACACACACACACACACACACACACACACACACATACACACACACTCAAAGGTAGCATCCAGTGTCAACAGTGAGGTCAAGCCTGGCACCAACTACCCATCAGGCCGAGCATACATCCCTAGGGGCGAATGTTCAAGCCGCGCGGATGGTAAGTGCCAAGCCTGTCCGCGAAAAAGGATTCTGTCATTTTGCGGCGGATGAAGTGGGATGTATTTTGCCAAAGGATGCGTATGCTGAAATGTGTGAGGCTATGAGGCGGTTCGTTGAAATGACGTCCAACCTGGTTGTTGTATCCGAGGCGGATCGAACGAACATGCTCCTCGCAGCGTTCAGGGAGTGTACGGTATGTCTCCCCCACATACAACATCTTTGGGCAGTGAGAACATGAGATGACATAGACAATATCCGATGACTGGCATGTGAATGATCGGTGGACATGAAAAGATGACAGGGGTCCGGTGATGACGGGGGATGTGTTGATGTACGGACATGCTTTGCAGTGTGGTTGCTGACAAGGGTGTGTGCCAGGTGGTAAGGTGTTAGATGCGCGAAGTGAACTGTGAACAAGATGATCGCTTAGGTTAGTGTCACGTTTGTAAGCGACCAGCGGAGGCTCAGGAAATATGTCTTTCAATACTGTGTCATTCTGAATGATGTGGAAGTTCCTGAGGAGAATGTTTTTGATGGGGATGTTGTGAGGATGATACGTGATACACAGGACCGGCCGGTCCTCTGCAGCACTGTGAGTTTTCTCCCTCAAAGCTTCACTTCTGCTTGTGGCCTCAGCCTTAGAACGAGCGGTGTTGACGATGTCTTGGGGGTATCCCTGGTGTGAGAAAAAAGTGGCCATGGTTTGGGTCTGGTTGGTGAAGTCGTCGTCGCTGCTGCAGATCCGACGGAGTCGCAGAAATTGGGAGAATGGGATACCGTTTTTGGTGGCGGCAGGATGGCTTGATGAAAACTGCAGGTAAGTGTGGGCGTCGGTGGGCTTGTAATGGACGGTAGTATGGAGTTTGTCAGAGTCGGCTTTGGTGGATATTCGGATGTCGAGGAAGGGCACAGACTCCTCGGAAATCTCATGCGTGAATCGGAGAGACGGATGAAACGATGAGATGAAATTGATGAATTGAAGTGTGTCAGTCATGCTTCTTGAGGTGACGCCCAAGCAGTCGTCGATGTAGCGCTTGAAGAGATCTGGCAGAGGTCCAGTGTATTGAGTGAAAATCTTCTCCTCCACGTAGCCCACAAACAGACAGGCATAGGAGGGCCCCATTTTAGTGCCCATGGCGACTCCTTTTTTCTGTTTGTAGTGCTGACCCATAAATTGAAAGGAGTTCATGGACAGCACCAGTTCGGCTAAGCGGAGGATGGTTGTGGTGTCGATCTTCAGATGATGTTTGCAGATGAAATGTCATATAGCTGGTAAACTGTCGGAGAAAAAATAAAGCTAATTAACACATTCCATGCCACTACCCGTACGCACATTTTTGTTTTTGAAATTTGTGTTCGTTCCACGACCGGTGAAAGCCAAAACCGTCCAAGAAGTATAGAGACAAACTTGGTCTCAGCAAGAGGTATATATCCTCATGAGCCGCCTCGACAGCGGGGGCTCATGAAGATCTATCTCTCTTGCAGCTGGAACGTGTTCAGTTTTCGCGGCAGTGAAGGGGTTAAATCGTGGCACGATGGTCTTTCGCCGTGCGCCTTCCTTAGCGGACTGCCGCCAAAAAGTTCATGTCGTCAAGCAGCTGCTTTATATATATATATGTATATATATATATATATATATATATATATATATATATATATATATATATATATATATATATATATATATATATATATATATATGTATATATATATATATATATATTGAATTTATTGAAAAATTATGTCCCTTGGAGCTACTCTGATTGAGTGCATTTTTTGGCTTGGGCGACGCCTTTGTTATAAGTAATGAATAATTGTACCACAAAATTGCCTAGGTGTAGCCTTTTCAAAATTAGTCAGTCTTCTTCCACTGCAACACCCCATAAAGCTTTAGGGATGCAATCCACGCTGGCCTAGTGGTTGCTACCAGTCAAATTCTGGAGGCGGCTTCTAGTATATGCGTTGTGTTTGCAATTTCAGGTTACGCCGTATGCCTACCTGATGAGACCCACCTTGGGTCGAAACCGGTCGTAGGCGGCAAAATCTTAAATCTATCCAGCAGGTCCAAGATCTGTTTGGGAATATTCATGCACTAGCCTCCCCTCTCGGGGGGAGGACTGGTTATTCTCCAGCGGGTTGCGGGGCGCCTGGGGGTAGTCCCTATTACTTTATGTAGTAGGTGTTCAGTGAAAGGCTCAAAAGATCTAATAAGCGATGCAGTCACAAAAGGACAGCTGATGTCCTGATGACACAATGCAAGCTTACCAGCCTGGATTTCCATGGCATTAGCACAGCATTCTCAGAATTTATTGAAAAATTATATATATATATATATATATATATATATATATATATATATATATATATATATATATATATATATATATATATATATATATATATATATATATATATATATATATATATATATATATATAGGGTTCGGGAAGCTGACGTCATCACGCTAGTCGTGGCGGCCATCCTGAGAGGATTCGCGATTCATAGGGCACTTGTCAGGACAATGTCAGGAAAGTCCTGACGTGCTATAGGCAATAACAGCAAGTCTTGCCATCACCGTAGGAAACCGCTCACCAGAATCTGTTTTTGTTTGTTTCCAAAGAGGAAGAAACATTAAGAAAAACGTGTTGAAACACTACTTCGCTACTATCTGGAGACTATTCGATCCTCTTAAGATGGCGGCTTACGCGCCGACGCTGCTAGGCAACGCGGGGACCTTCCGAACCCTATAGGAAAGTTTAAAAAAAATAAAGCGTAGTCCATGTCCAGTCTACAAAGGCGGTAGGCTGTAACTGCACTGGAATATTCGGGCTGATTTCTGTTTGAAAGTTAACCTTTCGCCTGTCGGTAGCGCTTTTTGTCGAGGTGATTCCTACAGGAATCACCTCGACAAAAAGCCCTACCGACAGTCGAAAGGTACATTTTGTGTCGCCACAGAAAACAAAATTTGAAGTTTATCAACACAGCCACTTTCCGTCAGCGCGGTGCAGCAAGCTCTCAGATAATTCGCTGTGTGACCGAGGGCGGTGAACTGAAATTGTCAGAGAACTGAAAGGACAATAGTGTTTTGGGCTCAAGGTGTGCCTATCAGCGATGTAAAGCCTGATAGAGGTGGTGACCGTAAGTACGACCGCTCAAAATCACTTCACTCACTGTCGAGCGGCTGTGATGAAGCAGGCCAATGATGTTCTTTCTGCACAGTAATTCAGTGGCGCACCGCTAGCTTGTGGACAATTGAGGCTTAGACAATTGCGGCTAACATGCGCTTTTGGCAGCCAGTTCTCCTTCCTGGGTATTTTTGCGTCTTGATTGGCAACACATAACCCTGACTGTTTAAGAGCACCCCCCCCCCCGCCCCCCCCTCCCCCCCCCACACACACACACTCCCTATGAGATAACTTTCTTGTTCGGAGTTAACACCTTCACTGCCGATAAAAAAAAACCTGAACAACACGCAAGTTCTTCAAGAGGTCTAGACCCTCATAAGCCCCCGTAACTGCGGGGGCTTATGAGGATCTATGCCTCTTGCTGACGGCGTCACTTCATGCCCATAACCCTTGATCGTCTGGGGCTCTTTGCTGTTGTGTTAACAATTTAACCCATTCTGCCCCAGGCGCGAAATCCTCAAATGTTGAAGTTGCCCTTTGGGGGACTGTATTACAATTCTAGAGACAGCTCTAACACGCTAGCTCAAGGGTGGTGCCAGAATAGCTTGGCGCCTATGGGCGCCAAGCTATTCTGGCACCACCCTTGAACTATCCTGCTCGATCCATGTCTCGCTGTGGTGTGTCGGGGCTGAATGATTTAAGAAACACAATGTCAGTCCACTGGAAGTGAACGGGTTAAACTCAATCGCCTCGTTTGTTTGTGCTTTTGTTTCATGAAAAAAAGTTTTCGACAAAATAATATTGAATTGGTACGTATGCCTTTGTAATCGTTTTCACGTACTATGTCAGTTTTTATGTTTCAGTTTTTTTTTTTGTTTGTTTGTTTGTTTGTTTTTTTGTTGTTGTTTGTTTGTTTTGCAGAGGACAGTAATTCATAATCAAGTCCATTTGGAGGGAAAGCAAGATTTTCATTGACGTAGTACAATAAAAAAAAATTTTGCTTTTCGCAACAAAAAAATGGACATACCCAATGCGCAAAAGGCCATCGGGCCGTCGTTGGCCGCCGAATGGCGGCTGACGTCGGCAGGATGGCCTTTTGTGCATTGTGTGCTGTCTTTTTTATTTGTTTTTTTAACGGAGCATATTCGACTTTTGCACAAAGGATGATATGGCATCGTTATTGTGTTTATCTTTCCTTGCAGTTTAGAACTTGAAAAAAAAAATACCGTCTTCTGCTGAAGCCAAGGTTTCATTAGCTGCACATTGAAGGCCCACTACCGCCGTAACTGTTCAAAGATACACTTCTGTAACAGATGATTACGAAACGCTACACACAGGTCTAGTTATGGTTCGTTTGGACACAAAAGAATGCAGTTTAGCTGTTTAGCACAGGTTGTCTGTATATCAAGTAACCTGACAATTACTCCACTCCGTTCTATAAATACAACGCTTTCAGTACCAGAAACAGCTAAACATACATCGACACGCTACCGGCTACGCAGGATATACAAGTGCGATTACGCGTGTGGTTTTGCTTCATGTGCAGACTGCCATAGAAGCTCATTAGGTGTGTCGATAAGGCATAACAAGCAGAAATAGTGCTGAAATTTGTATTCCGTTTTACGCGAAATAGTACGTTAAGGTATTTGAGTTCATGCAGTCTTGTGATATGTAACTCCTTCAGTGCCCAGAAAAACTAACAAGATGGGATGAATCATAACCCACAAAGTCCCTTCTATATGAGAGCTGTCCTCGCTTTCAAAGGTCTCTACCTTTGTCTTTGACCTGATTTTGATGTTGAATTATCTCCTATTTTTAAAAAAAAGTCTCGCAGATCTGCCAATGGGTCAGTGAGTTCTATAAGGGGATCAGGACATACGCGTCATTGATTTGTCAAACGTCATTTTGTCATGACGTAAGTTTGAGTTTTTACGTAATTTTATATTTTACGTGATATGAGTTTCACTTTCGCTTCATAGGCTTGAAATAAATGGTGACAAAACTAGAACTTCTCGGTACAATTTCAGTCTTGCTATAATTTGTGTGAAAGCAGGTTGACTTTACCTAGCTACATGATATACTATAAGTACACGGGTCATCTGCATTCTCTTCTAAAGCGCGTCGATGTGTGTGTGTGTGTGTGTGCGTGTTAGTGCGTGCATGCGCGCGCGCTCCAAACATCTCCAAGAAGCATAGATCCTCATGAGCCTGGAGGGCGCATGAGGATCTATTCCTCCTGAAGATGTGCGCATGTGTGGTGTGTGTGTGTGTGTGTGTGTGTGTGTGTGTGTGAGAGAGAGAGAGAGAGAGAGATAGAGAGAGAGAGAGAGAGAGAGAGAGAGAGAGAGAGAGAGAGAGAGAGAGAGAGAGACGTCATTTAGAGTATTATGTCAATGTCTGCGTGGTGACGGAGTTGCCTCTTTTACGTCACCGCCACTGTCTGACTTTCTCTGGAAGTAAAGATTTTTTAGTGTTTTAATTCTTTTCTGAAAACAAGTTATTTTTAGTAAAGAAGTTGAAAGGATACAAAGCTAGCTAACGAACTCATCCAATGTCTTTCTCCAAACTAGTAATATGCAAATGTTCAAGTAAATATGACAGAAATTACAGACTCTAATCTGGGTCAACCGACTTCCTATAAACGGTTGTTTATGAGACATTCATTTACAATATGCTCTGAGGCTCTCTTAGCCACCCACTTAAGAAAGTATTTCGCCAAGTTTCAAGCTTGTGTGTACATAAATATCGTAGATTCTCTTGTTTACATACATATGCACACACACACATACATACATACGCACATACGGCGCTTCGCGCCAAATGTACGTTCAGCAGCGAGGTTAGCGTAACTAGACATGACGTAACTTTTATCTTAATACTTCAATTGTTAGAGGGTTAGCCTGCCCGCCTTTGACATCATGGACATGCTATTAAATTCGCCCCACCGCGACCCGTCCTAAAAAGTCCCTTCTATAAATAGAAGGGACTTAAAAACCACCCAACTGCAGGAAGTATTGATCCTCATAACCCCCCGCATTTGCCTCTTGCTCAGTGAAAGCACTGTGTATCCATGTTCCTTTGAGGGCTAAGGGGTCTTTGGCGTTGATTTTACCGTGATTTCCAAAACACAACCTGCTTCCTCTGGCAGTGAAGGGGTTAACCCTTTTGTGCGTGTAGCACATGAGTGTTGCATTTGCGAGGTCTCATGAGGATCTACGCCGATTGCTGAAACCACTGTGTATTCCCGTTCCTTTGACGTTTTGATGTCTTGCACGTTGAATTACGATTTCCTATACACAATCTACGTCCTCTGGCAGTGGATGAGTTAACCCGTCTGTGCACGTGCGCAAGAAGGTTAACAAGATTCGAGACGTGCCCGCATCTGGATACGCGGCTTTATGCGGCCGCGTATCCGGATGCGGGCACGCCTCGATTGAGTTGAAGAATTGTTTACTAAGTCTATAATCCCTTCGCTTTGTAAAGTTTCTATGTCTAGGCTTGATCTCATCTGCCACAGATTACGTCGCGTCATCCATCAACGTCACAATCAAGGAAACAATCTTCATTTGTTGAAATTCCAACAAGCCTCTCGCCAAATCCACCACACACACGAGGGAGGAAGCTAATTGTGGGAGAATGTTTTGAGATGGTTTAAGCCGACGACAATAACACGTTTCCCTTTCTTTCTTTTTCATCCGCCGCTAGAAGGCCGCTCGTTGTCTGCTTGGAGTTCAAACACTTAACCCATTCAGCCCTGACGCACTACAGCAGGAGATGGGTCGACCACGATAATTCAAGGGTAGTGCCAGATTAGCTTGGCGCCTGTCGGCGCCAAGCTAATCTTGCACTGCCCTTGAATTATCATGATCGATCCATCTCCTGCAACTGGTGCATAGTCATTAATTGACGCCTCCAAAATTTGCGAAATACGGCCGTCAGGCTGAATGAGTTAAAAACTACAACTAAATAACGCTTTCCTGTTTGCATGAGTTGTTTGTTTGTTTGTTGTTATTTTATTTATCTTTTTTGGTTTTTTGTTGACATTCGGTGCCAAATTTAGGATGAGCGATGAGAGGTCAAGGGTAGGCATTGATTAGCTTGATGCCTGGAGACCGGAACAAACTCATCACCCTGTTTAGTGCCGTTTAATTGGATGCAGGTTAATTTTTTTTTTTTAATGTATGCTCTGAGTAAGTAGAGGCCGACAAGCTCTCTACAACATGAGACGTTTCTTCTCAACTCTATTTAACCCATTCGAGACGTGCCGCGTCCGAATACGTGACATGGGTATCCGAATGCAAAACTTCTCGAAAGTGTTAACCGTCTTTCTGTTGGTAGCGGCTTTTGTCGCGATGATTCCGACAGGAATCCCCGCGATAAAAACCGCAACCAACAGCCAAAGGGTTGGCAAAGACTGCCAATGATGGTCTGGTTGATGGTAGATCTATCACGTCCTGGCTTTCAGGCCCGACCAGCGTCCGCTGCGTTTCTACCCTCTACTCAGGAGGCGATCAGTCCATAAGGATGTAATACTAAACCACAAGAAAATCAATTCGAAATCACTGTTAAGTCACACTGAGCCTGATAAACGATTCAGAAAAAAATAGGATGAGGTAAAGGTAATGAAACAAGACAAGACAAGATCATTAGTCTTTCATGTATTATTGGACAAGGACAAGAGTTTGTTAACTCATTCAGCCCCGACACACCACAGCAAGTCTTGGATCGAGCACGATAGTTCAAGGGTGGTGCCAGAATAGTTTGGCGCCTATGCGCGCCAAGCTATTCTGGCACCACCCTTGAACTCTCATGCTCAATCTGTCTCTAGAATTGTAATGCAGTCCTTCAGAGGGCAACTTCAAAATTTGGGGATTTCGGTCCTGGGATAGAAAGTGTGAACAGTTGTGAAGATGTATAAGCTACTCAATATGTTAGTAGGCTACAATGCGTTTACACGGTTAGTCTTAGCTGTTTTCTCCAGTTCACTATTATTAACTGATTTTTACTGAGAAAAGTATGTTTGTGCCATTATATATCAGCGAATGTGCATCAAACTTATAGCCGATATCTTTCCTCCCAACAGAGGATAAAGGAAATAAAATCGTTGGCTCTTTCAATCGGAGAAAAGGGAGTAAAAGAAAACAGATGGGGATACGAGAAACGACACGAGACCGCGAGACGAGACGAGGCGAGCGAGACGCGTCGGCACGAGACGAGACGGGACGAGACAGGACGAGACGGGACGGGACGGGACGAGACGAGAAGAGTCAGGACGGGTCGACACCTTGAAGGGAAAGGAAGGGAAGTTAATGGAACCGAAGAGGAGAGAATAACAGAGCCGGAACAGAAGGGAGGAATTGTTCTGCAGGTTCACAATAAGGACGTGACCCAGTGGCGTCACTGAGTTTGGAGGCAAAAGGGTTAAGTCTGGCTTGAGGTGTTGCATGTGACGGGGAAAACAAACAACGTGTGCACTGGCACCTTTGTGAGGCTGATTGTCTAGACCTGTAGTTCGCATTGGAGGATAAACACCTCACGGCCTGTTTGTTGTACACCAGCTAATCATGTGCTCGAGCCCTTTTTTGCTGACTGATTGAAACCACGAACTGCACTCCCGTGTGCAAAGGTTAGAACAGGTGAGAATCAGTCCTAGCATTTTAACCCCTCCAGTGTCGGAATACTGCGAACAACACACCCGGCCCAAAGCAAAAGGCATATCCTCAGATATATACCTCTTGCTCGCCTCTTTCAATACCGTGTGCCTTTAAGTAGCCCAGAAAATGAATTTTTAAGTGAGATACCCAGAAGTACAGTATTTATCCAGTACAGTATTTAGATATCCCCAGCAACTTGTTTTGCACTTCATATCAGCCAATGATCTCAACGAAGGGTGGATTAAACAAAATCCCTTGCATTATATCATTAACTAGGAAACTGAAAGCATGTTGACCTTTCGCGATCTGTAAGAGGAAACGCAATCACGCACACAAGGTTAACCCTGTGGCTGTCAGAAACGCGTTTAATTGAGGTGATGCCTGTACAAATCATCTGGACCAAAAACGTTACCTACAGCCAAAAGGTTAAAGGGAGATTTAGCTTTAGAATGAATGTTATCAAAGGGCAAAATCATTAATACAAACACGCGTACTGACTGAGCCTTTTGATTAGGTTTTTTTATATCCTCTCCTATACGCCTTGAGCTCTGCTTCAAAGCATTTTCCGTTCAGTGACTCAAATGACTTGCCTCGCAAACCGTGCGCGGCATTACAATCAAAGAGATCCCCAGATCCAGATGTATACTGGCTGTTGCAGATGAAAACAACAAGGACATCCAAAAGGAAGACTTAACTCATTCGAGATGTGCCTCCACCGGATACGCGGCATAAGCCGCGTATCCGGAGGCGGCACGTCTCGAATGAGTTAGGTATGCTGTGTGTGTCAGTGGATTTCCTGAATGTTTTCTTGCATTTCTCACTCAAGTGTAGATTGAGGCAACGTTTGCCGTTGGTAAAAACGTAACATTATGTAAGGAAAAGGTATGCGCTGTGAAGGTAAAAGTAAGTCCAGTGTATTACAATGAAAATCCTGCCGGTCACAAAAATAGACTTAACCGTTTGCGTGTCGGTATCGGTTTCTGTCGCGATGATTCCTGTAGGAATCATTGCGACAAAAAGCGCTACCGACACGCAAAGGGTTAATGTCTCTTCTCTGCCACCTTCACGGGGGAAAGGTCGGGAAGACTTTTTTTTTTTTCTTTTTCGGGAGAGCTTCAATCAGCAGTGACATTTTTATTTCTGGTCACTCACTGGTATCCCCTCCCCCCCCCCACCCTCCCACTCCCCACTCCCCCCCCCCCACACACACACACACACACTTCAACCCACACACCTCTCTCGTTTTATGTGTTGTTGTGCACGGCCAATCTTATCAATGCACTGTCTGTTTTCTAAGACAGTACAGCGCAGTCCATTACCACTAAAACTAGCGCTTATTGTCACCTATTTACGCCTTCACATCATAGACTGTAATATTTTTGTTGTCCGCTCTCTTTTTTCCCCCCGTTACCTGTTGCATCAGGTTTTTGTAATCGGTTTCTTAACAAACGCTTGTACTATGTTGCTTTTGTGTGTGTGTTAATTTTGCTCGCAATTCTTTGATTATAGCACACAATTTTTCTATGGTCATGTTCGTAAACAGCCACTATGCTGGCGTGTGATGAGATCTGGCGGCGGCCGCAATATTAACACCTCATTCGGCTAAACATTTCCTGGCATCAATAATAAACACCATTCGTTAGCTGGTCTGCGATTTCAGAACCCTTAGGGCCGGTCTGTGATTTTGGACCTTACGGCTGTCAAGCCGTGAGGTCCAAAATCACAGACCGGCCCTCATTTCCTTTATTGCCGACCTGCTGGCACCCGACAATCACTCCACGGCGCGCGAAAGGCCAGACAGTGAAATGACATGCTGACTCGCACATCTGTTAATGTGTACACTGACTTCCTATATGTCTGCACTTTACACCCGTACTGGCTGCCTGCATCAGTATTGTGTGGGCAGCGGCAGAAAAGAGCAGAACAGAACTGAAGAAAAAAAAACAATTTAGCTTTAGGCAGTGGTAGAGTTAACCAGTTCACTGTTTCGGGGACGATGAACATCCCTGTGAATAATGAACAGTTAACTTAATGAACTTTTATCACATTTACAACTGTAGAAGCGAGTATTTGGTTTCAAGACTTTTCAAACTAAGTTGCCTTTGCTTAGCGGTTTGCCATTGCGTCACTAATATAATAAATACTAGTAAACGCGATCACAAACAAAACAACAGCAAGAGGCAGAGAACCTCATGAGCCCGCGCATTTGCGCGGGCTCATGAGGTTCTATGCCTCTTGGTGGTTGCTGTTACATCTGCGTTTCTTATGCAGCTGCTCTAGTATTGGTTTTTCAGCCTTCGGCGATTTAAGATATCTCAATAGTGGTCACTGGCATTGAAGGGGTCAATCCAGATGATCTCCTTTAATCTGAGGATGCGATGACGTCGATCTCTGCCGGCCAGAAGAGGTGCAGATTCTCGGGAGCCCCTCCGCTTTCCACCTGTCGGCCTGCGTGTTATTTCAACGGCAGACACTAAAAGAGCAAGGTATAGAAAAAATGCGCCAAAGGTAATCGTGGTCTTCAACCAGATGTCCCTCTGTGTGAAGAGGCGTGTGGCGTCTTTGTCATCTGACGGCAAGTGCTATCGATTTTCATAAATACTAACCCGCAGCCAAAATCGATCTTGGACAGCCATACATGATTTTAAAAAGAGGAGCAGAGCATAACAGGTTTAAAAAAAAAAAAAAAAAACTTCGGTCAGTATAATTTCAGGACCATCACCATCGACAACCACACGACTGCTTCATCGTTTTAATGGTCCCCCTCAATACTGAGGACGCAGCCTAGAGGGGTACATGAGAATGCACACGTGTCATGAGAGTCCATGCCTGCGGTTCCCAGTAAGCAAAGGTCGTGGGCCCGAAGACATTTTACTCATTGGGGTACGACCGTACATATCTGTCTCAGTGTGGTGAAGAATGACGATGAAGATGGCGATCAACATTTTGCACCCAACCCAAGCATGAGAATCAGCCATGAATTTTTTTTTGTAAAGTTGCCTAGAGGTATTGATAGACTTGCGCTTGCATCTTGTGCTGCAGGAAGCGACCACTCAGTCGTGACGTGGCCCGCAGATAAGAAATGTTAATTCTTACACTTGAGTCTATGTGCTTGTCTCAACAGATCAATCGATCATCTTAGTTAAGTGTGATATCTGATTAATCGCTTCACCGTCGGAACGCAACGAACAGAACCCAAACCCAAGAGGTATAGAGCATCATGACCCCCTCCTCTCCCCCCCCCCCCCCCCCCCACACACACACACACACATTCCCTCGCAGCCGCTGGGGCCCATGTGAATCTATTGCCTCTTGCTTTGTACCCATGTCCTTGTCCGTGTTCTTGGGCGCTGAGTTAACTCATTCTACCCCATCACCGAAATCCCCAAATTTTGCCGTTGTCCTCTGAAGACAGCAGGACACAGATCGAACATGATAGTTCAAGGGTGATGCCAGAATAGCTTGGCGCCCATAGGCGCCAAGCTATTCTGGCATCACCCTTGAACTATCATGGTCGATCCTGATCTTGCTGTGGTGTGTCTGGGGTAGAATGAGTTAACAAACATTTCAGAAACAGTCTGCGTCCAGTGGCGGGCACAGGGTTAAAGTGCCAGATTCAGCCGTAGGAGACGGGCCCGTCTGCTATGAAGCAATGAATCTTTATTTTACAACTGTGAAGATATTAACACAGTCAGTGACTACGTCATTTTTCATACCTGCCGTTGCTAAATCTACGAGTAAGTACAAAATATACATAAAGCAGGGACATCAAAACACAGTGATACAAAATATACAGTCCACTAAAAACAAACACGCGCATGCACGCACAAACGCACACACGCGCGCGCGTGCACACACACACACACACACACACACACACACACACACACACACATGCATACACACACATACATACACGCGCACATACACATGATAGTTAGAATATACACGTGCATTCGTGTGTCTACGTATAACTAGATATTTTTTATTGTTATTTGGGTGATGTCAGGTATCTATAAAGACTTGTCTTGAAACGAGATAATGTCGGAGTGGCTTTAACGTGATGTGGGAGTTAGTTCCACAATGTGGAACTATGACAGCCTAAGAGTAGTGCCTAATTAACTAATTGGTGCCCTTTCTTAACTTCCCCTCATACGTGTGGGCAAATTGCCTCCTGTATTTAGCTCTTCATCGCCAGCTGACGCTCCTGCCTATCTCTCCAACTTACTTCACCCCTACACTCCTCCCCGCTCCCTCCGCTCTGCCTCCGACCCTCTCCGCCTCTACATCCCCCGCACCAAACTCAGCACTTTCGGCCCCCGCTCCTTCTCTGTATATGGTCCATCCGCCTGGAACACTCTCCCACTCTCTCTCCGTCAGAAACACTCTCTCTCCTCCTTCCAGTCCGCCCTCAAAACTCACCTCTTTCAGCAGTTCTAGCACTATATCACCACACTCCCCACCCCAAGCTGACTGTCGTAATGCATTTCACTTTTTGTGGTACGCGAGCCGTTGTCTAAGCGTGTGCATGCGTGCGTGAGTTGTGAGTGCGCGCTTAGAGTTATAATTATTATAAGATAAGCGCATTATAAATACCGTAATTATTATTATTATTATTATTAGCTGACACAGATATATGTGTTTTTTTAATCTTTGTACGTTCAGCGTGAAACAATCCCCAGCCGTCCAAGGAACATCGATACAAAGTGGTGTCAGCAAGAGGCATAGATCCTCATGAGACCCCGCATCTGCTATACCTCTTGCAGATGGATGCTGTTCAGTTTTTCTCGGCAGTCAAGGGGTTCTGAACCTGGTGTCTGGAGAGGTGCCAGTTTAATCAGGCACTGCTCTTACGCTGTTATGGTCATTTCATCTCTGAATGCTGTGTACAACCCAGCCTCCAAGCGGGTCCTAGATAGCCACAGGCAACCCACTCAGAGCCCGCGTCGGGCTCCACCTCGGTACTCATGGGCTTGCATGCTGGGGGAATACCTGAAGTAATTTCTGTTAACATTTCATTTAGAATTAATAGATATGCACTATTCTAATAAGGCACTATACCTTAGTTGTCATATCGTTCCACTTCCCACGGTTGGGGTTGAACGTGGAAGAGCTATATAAAGTATTGCTAGAACCATCGAATGCATCTTTTGCACGTAGCGAACACGCGTGGCAGTGGGGATCTGAAACTCCGATTAATCTTCTTTTTTTTTAAACTATCACTTGGGTTTGTGACCTGATTTACTGACTAGTTCTCCTGCACTCATTAATTCAGCTTGATTCGGTTAGATTTGCGACAGACAAATCAGTCCGGGGACGAACGCCGAAATCTACGCAATTAACAGACCTACTGGATGCGGTTCACCCCCTTCCCTGCTAGTGTAGGTACACTGTACGTGCATTTTTGTTTCTGAAACCTTGGTTCACTCAACGACCAAAAGCCAACAGCGTCTAAGAAACATGGATACAAATTGATCTCAGCAAGAGGCATAGATCCTCAAGCGCCCCCCGCAGTCGCGGGGGGCTCATGAGGATCTATGTCTCTTGCGGTTGGATCGTCTTCACTTTTTTTTATCGGCAGTCAAGGGGTTAAATTAGTATGCAAACCAGAAAGATGACTACCGGACGTGTCAAATGCAATGTTAATACCAAAAAATGCAAAGACAACGTGGGGATTCTAATTCAGAGAAGAACCCAACGGAGAAAGGAAGACGCTTAGAAATGTAGTTACAACACAACATCGTAGTCTTAATACATGGCGTCACTTGGAGTACTGTTTATGGGTGTTGATGTTCTCTTAAACGTTCGTGCAAATTGTATGCATTTTTGACAGCGCAACAGGTAAATGGTTAAAAATACACAAAACTAGTGCAAGTGTTAACATATTATAGACATATTATATATCAGTTGAAAGCAAATTGAATTTTCTTTCAAACAGGCACACTAACAACAAGAAATAATTACACTGTAAATCATGAAGAAGGGTTCAATGTCTAAATTTTATTTTTATTTTACCGCAAAATATTAAACATTCAATAGTCGCAAAGAAGAAAATTTTTTTATTACTGTACAACAGTCACTAAAAGAAGTTAATTCTGAAAGCCACTACAATTCCTGACAAAACAAGCCCAAGTATGTTAAAATTGCTTTATAAATGTATGTTCTATCCTCATGAAGACAAAGTGACTGAAATACGTAAACGTAGCACAAATGCACAAGAATTTGCAGAGAGCAAGTACGTGATAGGATGCGAATTTATTTTATTTTATTTTAATATATTTCGTATTTTTACAGCATGGAGTCATTCAAACATTAATGTGAACCCTATACAACTAATAAAATTAGTGAAATTTAAAAAAAAAGACGATTCTAAATTTTTCATAGCAGTGGAAAATTCCACTGTGAAAGCATCGATGGAATTCCATCGATGTCAAGGGAGGCAAACGTTTAAGAGTTAATCCCCTCCGACTGCAAGAGATATAAATCCTCATGAGCCCCCGCAGTCGCGGGGGCTCATGAGGATTTTTATGTCTCTCGTTGTTCTTTATATTTATTTTTTGTCACATTTTAGTATGCTTCTGTGCGCAGCCAAGAGGATGGAAAACAGTGGTAACACACCTGAGTGAGGATGAAACCTCAGTTTGAGCTATGGTTACAAATGTCATACCTCAGTGCCTTCAGCACTCACCGGCTTTGCAAGGCACCCATCAAACACAAGGAATTAGACGTTTTTCAATAAACTATTAAAATCTGTATTCTTCAGGTCGTGATCACTAGCAGCGAAGGGGGTAAGCAGAACAACACGCACGTGCGTATACATACTGAAGGCGCGATCCTTCAGTTCCTTTACTGCTTGGACAAACTTGAGACTAGTCTCTGCGATTCAGCCTCCTAAGCGCGGAACCACACTTCACTTTCACTGAATTGTCCAGATCTTGGTCTCAGATACCAGCGGCTGGAATTGATGGCCGACTCAGCCGGGACTGTTGCAGCTCGCAAGAACAAAGCCCGTATGCACGAGGCAGAGATCCACGTGAGCTCATGCACGCTGAAGGGGGTCATGACGATCTAGAGCTCTCGCTGGCGAGGGTGCATGCAGTTTATTTATGTGCGTTCTCTTCGTGTGAAGAATACCATCTGGGATGCAGTCTAAAAACTTTCATCTCCACTACTGAATATCTTGTAACTTCAGAATAGTCTGTTTTGTTTTTTTTAATCAGTGTAAGTCGCGAGATATAGATCGACCGTGCTACTTTAAGGGTAGTGCCAGATTAGCTTGGAGCCTGCCGGCGCCAAACTAATCTGGCACTACCCATGAAGTTGCACGGTCGATCCACTGCCCGCTGTTTGGTGCTGTAGGCGAAGTAGTCACTGCCGTTTTGTCTGTTTTTGCCATTCCCCCGAAGGAGCTCTTGAGATCCCTGACACCCGGCACCCACTGATGCTTAAAGCAGGTACACGTACTTTGGTGGGACTCTCTTGATTTCTTTTTTCCTGCTGTTCTTTCCCGTCAGAAGCAGTCAGACTGTGCCCGATTATAAATCAGGTGTGTATACTCTGTTTTTACACACGTACGTGTATAGACTTGCTCTAGTTTCATCTCTGTTTTCAAAATATACCAGGTAAGCTTGCATTAACCCCTTCACTGCCAGTGATCACGGCGGATTTCGTGTGCCGTGATACCACTGTACTGCACACTGGCCGCCGCTCGCGTGAAGACCAGCAAATGCAGTGGGACCAGGATGGACATAAAGAACATAGAACATAGAACTAACAAGAGACATAAATCCTCATGAGCCCCCGCGACTGCGGGGGTTCATGAGGATTTATGTCTCTTCAGTGCAGTTGGGTAACGTTCGCCTTGCCCCAGCAGTTCAGAGCCGGTTAACTACAATTCCCGTGCCAGCAAATGGAGATCGGTTGACAGTAATTTTACTGCTCAAACGTAGTGCGTGATTACCTTCGCAGCTACAAGGGTACAGAGTTCATCATAGACCACAGGGGTAGAAATCGAAGATTATTTTGCATGAGTTGTGTGCCGCTGTATGACTCTTAGGAGATGACGCGTTGATCCTCTCCACCTGCAATCAAACGCTGATGTCACTGTCATGGATGGTTACTCTTTTTAGACAACCTGAGTGCTTTGCATGTGATTCAGGATTGAGAGGTAAATTGCATGACTGTCGAAGTGACAGAGTGCTCACTCACTCACTGACTCACTCTCTTGCTCGCTCGCTTGCTCGCTCAATCAGCCAGTTAATCAGTCAATCAATCAATCAATCAATCAATCAATCAATCAATCAATCAATCAATCAATCAATCAATCAATCAATCACCCTATCAAGCAAGCAGACTACCTTTCAATAAATCATTCCATTGTGTCCCAAGGTCGAAATCCCAAACTGTTTTCTGCAGACTGTATTTCAGTTCAGCAGACATAATTATGGACCATGATAGTTCTAGGGTGGTGCCGGTTGAGAGGATAGTGTATGTCAGTATTAAGCCTAGTATTATGATATATATTAACCAGTTTTACACCCGACTGTGATCACCAAATTAGTAACATATTTACTCTAAGAATTTCTGTTTTCATTTTAAACGATATACCTTTAATTAATTTAGACTTCCTAGATTTATAATTAGGCGTGTGTTGTGTGTGTGTGTGTGTGTGTGTGTGTGTGTGTGTGTGTGTGTGTGTGTGTGTGTGTGTGTGTGTGTGTGTGGGAGATGAGCGTGTGTGTGTGAGTGGGTACGTGTCGGTTTGTGAGATTAGTTTTTAGTTTTAAAGTTTTTACAGTGTGTAAAGGGCATTAGGTTTGTGTGATAGAGTATTAATTATTTCTTATTGTTGACTGTGATGTTTGTAATTGTAACGACACCAACACGCATTCCTATGCATTATGTTTCTTAAGGCAAATCGCAATGAACAGTATCTGTATCTCTATCTGTATCTGAATAGTTTGGCACCTATGGGCGCCAAGCTATTCTGGCACCACCCTTGAACTATCACATGGTCTATCCATATCTTGCTGTGGTGTGTCGGGGCTAATCGAGTTAATCAACTATTACCTAGTGATCATTGCGGGTGTGTGCACCCTTTGGCTGGTGGCCGCGTAACATAGTTTCACATTGCTTGGGTTTTCACCATATAGATATGCAGATAAAATCTCCGAACCTTGCTGTCGTCGCAAGGGATCGCCACTGCCTGCATTATTTGTTAAATTTCGGTTTCTTTGGGAATATCAGGTAGTGAAAATAGCCTGCACAATTTTCACATTTACGCACAAACCCCCAACAGTGGCTGGGATACAGAAATTCGGGTCAGTGCGTCTTTACCAGTCATTACCCCAGTAGCAAAACAGTCCTAGGGCCCACGACGCCCGCAGTGGGCCCGCGCACAGCCGTGCGCGGGCCCACTGCGGCCGTCGTGGGCCCGAGGAGCTTTGCATACTGGTACATATAATTATGCTTGCAGATTATGCTTTTTTACAGCACCTGCGCGTGTACAACCCCGCTTTCGCCTTCAAGAGTCAACTGTTGAAGATGGAAAATTTATCATGATAGCTACAGTTGCTGCATGAATATTAAGTGTACAGCATACCGAGGCACCAAAACAGCCAGCAACTTCTCGTGAGCAATATACCAATTAATTGTACGATTACTCATATTTGTTTTACTGAAACAAGTTCTGTGTCGAGAATGGTTGTACTAGGAATCTGAAATACAGCCATCCCTGTGTGAAAAAGGGTTGAGGCCCTTTTAGCCTTATTGGTGTTTGCTCCTCTTTGACACAGTCGAAACCTGCCGTATACGGATACGCGGCTATTTGCCGCATATCTGGATGCGCCCCGTCTCGAATGAGTTAACCCATTTAACCCCAAGGACGCATTTCCCCAATTTCATGGGTGTCAGCTACGGACTATATACCGGTTGAGATGGACGTCCATGATAATTCATGGGTAGTGACAGATTAGCTTGGCACCTGATGGCGCCAAGCTAATCTGTCACTACCCATGAATTATCATGGTCGATCCATCTCCTACTGTAGTGCGTCGGGGCTATGTGTGAGACAAGTCAAAGAAATGTGACTTCAGTAGACGATTTGAATTGTCCACCTGTTACATCTAGTGCACAGTTTTGTCATTAAAATACGTTGCATACATACAAATACTGCAAATCCTCCGACCGAAATGACATCCACGCCAGATTGACCAGATTGGCACGTTTTGCGTGAGAGAATTATATCAAGTAACACGCCAAAACGACGCTCACTCCAGATCGACCCTGGGTCTGTTTGGCGTAGGACACCACTGAAAATGTCTCTAACGTCAGATCTACCCTAGGTCTGTTTGGCGTACTTCACCAAAATGTTTCTAACGCCATATCGAACCTGTGTCTGTTTGACGTACGCCGCCGAAATGTATCTCACTCCAGATCGACACTGGGTCTGTTTGGCGTACGCCACTACTGAAAATGTCTCTCTCGCCAGATCGACCCTGGGTCTGTTTGGCGTACTACGTCGAAATGTCTCTCGCGCCGGATCGATCCCGGGCCTGATTTTCGTACGCCACTGAAATGTCTATCACGCCAGATCGACCCTGGGTCTGGCGTAGGCCACCAAAATGACTCTCTCGCCAGATCGACCCGGGGCCTTCTTGGCGTACGCGAAACAGACCTCGTGTTGATCTAGTGTGAGAGTGATTTTGGTGTACGTGTTGCACTATACGTACACATTTTGCTGGATGCAAGTAATCTTTTGGAAAATAAATAATTTGTCTGTAAAGGTAAACATTACCGCCTGCCAGACGTGGCAACTTCAGGTGTAATTATGATGTATGTGACACGGGGCGCTAGCAGCTGTGGCGTGAAGCTGTTTATTTGAAATGATAAGATTTCTGCACGAATTTCGAGATTTATGTGCGGTTTTTCAAATCCAAGATTGTATCGCTGCAGCAGCCATTTTTATTATACACGATGTCTTTTTCGATGTGTTTTTCTTTGAGCTTGTGTATTTGTTTTGAATGTTTTGACTTTGCATATTTTGTTTTTACAAGAGCGAAAAGGATTGGTGTGTGTGGATTTCTGAGATTTTTAAGCTTACTTCACTAACCGTACGCCTAAAATCACAGACAAGAACCCTTCTTTTTTCTTGTCTTCTTTTTTTTTTAACATATGCTGCTTTCAGAAATGTGCGTGTGCTTGTGTCAGAATCACGTGTACACAACGAACTACTTTCACGCTAAACCTTTGACCCATTTACATTTTTACGATGTATGAAAATGGCTCACTTAACACATTCTGCCCCAGCCCAAATTTTGAATTTGCCCTCTGAAGACTGTATTACACTTCTGGAGACAGATGGAGCGTAATAATTTAATAATTCAATAGTTCAAGGGTCAGTGATGCCAGAATAGCTTGGCGCCCATAGGCGCCAAGCTATTCTGGCATCACTGACCCTTGAACTATTACACTCGATCCATATCTTGCCGTGGTGTGTCGGGGCTCAATGCGTTGATTAAACTCGAATGGAGAGTGAGCGTAGCAGTGCAAATGTGGTTTGTACGTGTAAATTAAAAGAAACTGGTGGCATCTGCTCGCCGGCAATGGTAAGCGAGACCTCATTACTCAACTGTGTGAGCTGCCTCTGCCTCATGCGAGAAGAGGGCTTAACCGGGTTGCTGCCGAGAAAAAGTGAAAACCACACGACTGCAAGAGGTATAGATCCTCATGAGCCCCCGCAGTTGCCTCTTGCTGAAACCACTTTGCGTCCACGTGCCTTTCACAGCTGGGGATACCTGATACTGAATTTAAAATGATTTCCTAAACGCATTCTGCGTTCACTAGGGTTAAAGCGAAAAAGCGTTTTCAAAGACGAGTTCCGATCCCGATTTAGAGAGTACAAGTCACTTTAAACTCGTTATTTAATGCCTTAAAAGTGGCTCGCACTCTCTACTTGGGGAACGAAACTCGTCTAATTAGCAAGGAGACAATACGTAAAGACGCTGGACAGTTCAAAGCCACTTTAAAATCTTATATTCATGATTTTAAAGTGACTTGCACTATATGCATGTGGAACGAAACTCGTCTAATTAGCAAGGAGACAATGCGTAAAGACCCTTGATAGTACAAAGCTACTTTAAAATCTCGAAGTAATGATTTTAAAGTGACTCGCACTCTCTACATCGGGAAAGAAACGCGTCTAATTAGGAAGGAGACAATGCGTAAAGACCCTTGATAGTACAAAGCTACTTTAAAATCTTGAAGTAATGATTTTAAAGTGACTCGCACTCCCTACATCGGGAAAGAAACGCGTCTAATTAGCAAGGAGACAATGCGGCGTGAAGACCATTAAACTTTCAGCACGCTTTTAACTTGTAAGCATAATCACTCTGCAAAAATCATCTTTGGTGGCCGTTGCCAGTAAGTTTTCCAACTTCTGCCCCCATTACTGTCAGCATCGTGTCTGCACTTGGTATCCTCAAAACATATCTCCACAGGTGTCTGTCGGTGTGTTTTTCGAAGCTTTGTGATTCTCTGCCGGAAAATACCAACACCACCCAACTGCAAGAGGCAAAGAACCGCATGAGCCCCCGCTACTGCGGGGGTTCATGCGGTTCTTTGCCTCTCGCTGACCCTAGTCATATCCGCGTCCCTTGGATTGATACCGGGGGCTTCTGGGTTTTGAATTCGCCCTGCTTTCAAAGATTTAATTTTGTGTCCGCTGGCCGTGAAGGGGTTAACCTAGAAAACTACTTAATTCGAGGATGTCATCGGGGCCCAAATCTCTGCAGGCTAGGTGAGCCACTGATGGATCTTCACGGGCCAGTGCGGTATCAGGCTCAAACCTTTCAGAAGGTGGCTGTCCATGCGTTGATGCATATTATAGGCCTATGTTGTATCAGTATCTCTGTTATGTAGTAGTTCACATCTAAGGTCACTACGTAGGTCATAGGAGGTTAGGGTTGCACGAAGCAAGAGGCATGGATTCTCATGAGCCCCTGCGACTGCAGGGGCTCATGAGAATCTATGCCTCTTGCAGATGGGTCGAACTGTCATTGTAGAGTTTGTATTAAGTTTTTGATTACTCTAGCGGCTTAGCTGCAAACTCAGAAATCTTACGCAGTCTTAGCATGTAACAGAGAGGTACAGCGGTGCAGACTCTCACGAGCTTCTGCCAGCTGAATGGGCTCATGAGAATCTATGATCCTTGCAGATGGAATTAGGGCCGGCGACTGAGAGGCTGGAGAGCAATTTGGCAAATGTCACATCAACCTGTTGTAGAAATGTAACCTACGCTAGTTTTTTTTTAGCACGAACTTTGCTCCGAAAACAAGGCCCCGTCAAATTCCCGTTGCCCGCACACGAATATTTGGAAAGATTGATTGTGGTGTGTGCGTTTGGAAGGTATTCAGGAGAAGAACGAACGAAAGAACGTAAGCTTTTAAGAGCAGTAATGGGGGAAGTGGATGTTGTGGGTGGGGGTGGGGGTGGGGTGGAAGGGGGGGGGGGGAGGGGTGTTGAGAGAGTGCTTGTCAAGTTTGGTAGAGCAGGTTGTCTTGCATTCAAAGTTAATACGAGTTTTATTCCATCGGCAAAATTAACCATCACCGCGCGTTTTACAGAAATGAGCTATATCTAAATGTTTTACCTTCAAAAAATAAATTGAACACCACCCGCCACCCAACTGCATGAGCAGTTGCGGGGGCTCATGAGGATCTATGCCTCTTCCTGAAAACAATGGGTATCCGGGTTTCTTTGATGGCTGGGGATGTTTGAAGCTGAATTCACCACCATTTCAAAATTACAAGTCTTTGTCCATAGTCAGCAATTAAGAGGTTCAATGTACAGGGAACCTGAACAGTAGTTCGTCAGTCGCGTGCCATTAGGGGCCTGTCATCAAAACCGAAAATGATCCTGTGATCGCGATAGTTCTACGTATCTGAAGTGTTCTCGGTGCATGTTCATCTTCTGCCGTTACAGACCAAAGTTCTACTCGTTCATCTCTGTCGCTATCTGGCAAAAGACAGTATGTCTTTTTTGTTTTGTTAGAAAAGCGAGAGGTTCACTGTTATACAATGAAAATTTCGCTTTTCTACAAAAATGGATATAGTTGATTCAGCCAAATAACGCCGCGCTGCACGTAATAGGATCCCCAGCCAGCAAAAGATCATCGGGACGACGTCAGCCGCAGTTGGCCCGCGCACGGCCGTGCGCGGGCCAACTGCGGCAGACGTCGGCCCGAGGACTGTTGCTCGCTATAGGATCGAGACACCTGTTGTGCCGCGGTTCCGGTCGAGAGCTCCCCTGCTCTAAATGACATTCCGGCGAGCCCGGTGCATGTGATTGTGAGTAAACAATATGCAGTTAATTAGCCGCTGATGAGCCCGGGAGCGCGAAACAAACATTCATCAACAGGAGGCTAATTAAGTTCTGTTGTTTTGAGTTGATCAAGCAGGGAGCACAAATATACTGGAATCGTATCGCATTTACTGGTCTGAATCGTGGGCGCGGTCGATGGACTTGGGCCTTTGTTTTAATTAAAAATTGAAGCAGTAATATAAAAAGTGACATCCTTTTAACCTCGTCCCTGCCAACGGGCGTACAGTAGGCCTATGTTTCTGAAATCTGTGTTCACTGAACGACCACAAGCCATAGGGCGGTCCGTGGCGCAGTGGTTAAGGCGCCTACCAAAGGTGCGAGGTTCGAAAACGGGTTCCGGCGTCGGACTTTTCTCCTCTGGTAAGTGTCACCGTTAATTCGGGCGGACCGTTGGGGGTTCTTTCTCCGGATACTCGGGTTCTTCCACCCCCCCCCCCCCCCCCGCCCCGCTTTGGTACCGGTTTCAGGCCACTTTACAAATTTCAAATACAAGCGATCAAAAATCTCTGTAACTTCAGTAGCTGAACTGGCCCTTCGTCTGTCTTGTACTGTGTTTGTCTTAAATGGTGTAAATCCGTGTCTGTTACGTGAGTGTGCGTGTTGGGTTTCAGTTCGCGGCGCTTTGAGTCGATTTGCCCAAAAATTGAGAAAAAGCGCCTACATAATAACGGCATTATTATTATTATTACAAAAGTAAAAAAAAAAAAATGGACACAAAGTGGTCTCAGCAAGAGGCATAGATCCTCATGAGCCCCCGCTGTTGCGGGGGCTCATGAGGATCTATGCCTCTTGCAGTTAGATCGCGTTCACTCTTTCTCGGCAGTGCAAGGGTTAAACAACGGCGGTCCGGGGAGGCACGGCAGGTCGATGGTACTTTAAGTTTTGTACGCGCTAGAGTTCCTTCCGTCACGCTCAAAAGGCATTGGGAAAACTTCTGGTACGTGTGCCTGCTCACATCAATTGTGAAACGAACGGAGGAAAAGTCTTAATTGCGACAAGACAACATTGTAACTCGTTGTACCGGCGAAGTTTAACGATCGAAGCCCACCATGGAAGAGATCGCTTTGAATAATAAGACCGTTTAGCACCGTCGTGGTGGCCTTGACCTTAGGTCTTCCCTTTGTTGACCTTGTAGCACCATCGTGGTGGTGCATCAGCACTATCAAAACGCTTTATTTGTGTTTGTATATATTATTTTTATGCGCGTAGATTAAATTCGTTTAAAGGTAGTGAGATTCTGCATGCATACATGCTCTTTATTATTAAGACTGTAGGGGCAGTGATTCACATAAGTCCATGACATCCCAATGCGCAAAGGCCATCGGGCCGACGTTGGACCGATGGCCTTTTGCGCATTGGGATTGTACCTGCTTCCCTCCCTTGTATATTGTCAGTTTATCCATTTACATTTACATTTCTCAGTCTCAGAGGAAGCAAATCGGGTTGAACCCAATAACTGCTGAGAAAAACTCGAGCACCACTAGAGTGCAAGACGCAAAGAACCTCATGAGTCGCCGCAGATGCGCAGGGGCACATGAGGTTCTATGCCTCTTGCTTACACGTCTTTCATATCCGTGCATCTCCGAAAGACGGACGTTATCAGCTACAAGTCTGTGACGGTTTTATATGTATACTGAGAGAGATAGTATTTGTATTCAAGTTTCACCAAACTGCAAGCGGCATAGAACCTCATGAGCCCCCGCAGGTGCGGGGGCTCATGGAGGTTCTATGCCACTTGCTGGCATCACTCATGTCCCCTTACAGTGTAGAGGTGACACGTTGTCAGGCCTACGAGAGATGATATTATTCGTATTTTTCACTAATAATGCAAGTGGCATAGAACATTATCAGCCCCCTCTGGATCGGGAGCTCATGAGGTTCTATGCCACTTGCTGACTCCTTTATATTCGCCGACAGTGAAGGGCTCACACGTTGTCAGACCTGCGGCATGTTGCTGGCGTGTCAGCTGGTACTATCACTACTTTATTACTTGGACATTCGTTATAGTTTTGTGACACATTTGGAATTCAAGTACAAAGTGCAGGAGCTGTGCATATCAGTTTACAGTTAACTGTGTGAACACGTGTTGTAGTACGCAGGTGTGTCGATGATACACTCTTCAGTGATACTTGCAGTGGGAAAGACAGCCTTGAAGCTGTTGTTTTCAGCTGGGTGAATGCACGGCTTTGTTTGATTTTCTTTATTCGTTCGTTCGATCGTTTCTTCCTTCATTCATTCGTTCCTTCCTTCCTCGTTTGTCAGTTTGTTCGTACGTTGTCCCCCCCCCCCCCCCTTTCCCATTTTAATACGGTAGACTTTTAACATATGCGGGCAGACGCCACAATGTAAAAGTGTAGTAACAATTGAAAATAACGTCACGACTAGCTACGCTAGCATTGCTGTTGAACGCAGATCTAGCACCAAAGGTGTGTGTGTGTGTGTGTGTGTGTGTGTGTGTGTGTGTATGTGTGTTGTGGACGAATAAGCTTGAAACTTTAGGATATCGTCAAAAGATTTATCTCGAGGTAGTTTTTTTTTTTTAATTGCTTTCTACATTGTTGAAAAAAATGTCCGTTTCACAAAAACTGGTTGATCCGCATTAAAGTCCGTAATTTGTCTTAATCTTACTAGATATTTTGCGTATAGCTATATTACAGGACGACATTGCATGAGTTCGCGAGCTAGCATTGTACCTCTTCAACTTTTTGAATGATAATTAATTCATTTTGAAAATTTTCGAACCACGTTTCACTCTCACCAATGAGTCAGTCCTTGAAGAGAAGTACCCAACGGAGAAAGAAACACGCTTAGAAAAGACGGGTACAACACAATTTATTAATATTTCGGGTAAATACCCTTTGTCAAAATAGGCAAACAAACAAACAGCTTGGCAGTCACCTTTTTGGTCTGGATAGCCCTTGAAGAGGTTGCGTGGAAGAGACCCTTGCGTGCCTTTCACTCAGACAATGATAGTGACGTATAGCGCCAAATACGTCAGTGTTATACAATGTTCCTAACTAACGCAAAGCACGAAAGGTCAGTGTTATTCATGTGTATGGATAAAAGCAATGGTCTCCATTTCTGACAATTTGATTAAGTCACGGTCTGTGGGTACGCCAGCCCACAAAACGTGTAACTTGCGTCATGTGTGTCAGTTTTTGTGCAGATCGGAGGTTAGGGTGGGTTAGGGTGGAGAGAGATGAATCAGAAGGATAAGCATAAAAAAATAGTAGCAACTCTGAATGTTCCTAAAGAAAATCGCATGTGAGCTCAAAACAAAATACGGTACACTTTGGGATGAAATCCTGATCTTGTTATTTCTACGTTTCTTTGCTTTGTTTCTCTGTTCCCGATCAGTTAGGCGCTCCATTCGTTTGTGTTGTGTTATGACGTGTTGTCTTGTCTTGTATTGTCTTGTCTGGTGTTGTGCTGTGCTGTGCTGCTGTGCTTTGCTGTGCTTGGTTGGGTTGCGATCGTTGCGTTGCGTTGGGTAGCTGATTGGTTGGATGGTAGGTGGGTCGGTCGGTTGGTTGGTTGGTTGGTTGCTTGTATGGTTGGTTGGTTGCCTGGCTAATTGGTTAGTTGGCTGTTAGGTCCGTTCGCTCGTTCGACTTCTTGTTAGTTTGTTATTTCGGTCATATACTTTTAAAATTAATGTTTTAAATGCAATTGTTGCAATGATTTGCATTATGAATGTTTTCTTTTTCAGATATGTAAAAGAACAACGGCTACACATCTTGACAACTGTGTGAACTTGCTCGTGTGCTTCAAAAGGAATTTACCAGCGGATGGATTTTAACTTTTCCGGTCGTTCGCTTGTGCAGTGTGACCAGGTGGGGACGTCTGTCATTGTTTCTTTCATTCATTTGTTTTCTTACTCGGTAACACGTTACGGAGGAAAACTGTTAAAGCATTCGAGACGTGCTGCATCCGGATACGCGGCTTTATGCCGCGTATCCGGATGCAGCACGTCTCGAATGAAATGAAATGAAATTAAACTTTATTTTTCAAGGATAAATGATAGGTGCCATCAATGACCTTTTTTTTAATCATGTCCTTGCTTAGCTATAGCACGCACGTAAACACGCATACACATAATTGTATTATATATAAAATGTATACATAATAGTGAAAAGTACAGGCAATAATAATTCCATTTCAAATAATGCACACTTTACACACACTCACACACACACACACACACACACACACTGATATATACCAGTCCGCACACGCAGACACATACACACACACGTACTGATTTCTACCAGTCCACACACACACCACACACACACACACACACACACACACACACACACACACACACACACACACACACACACACACACACCATCACACACACACACACACACACACACACACACACACGCACACACTGACGCCAAGCAAAACATCGATTTTATGCCGCACTTACAAATATGCTAGAACATATTAGAAGACATAAAGAAGGCATGTCTTCTTTTCCGCTGAGGTATCAAAAACAAAAGAAATGACAAACAACACCTCAGCAAGTCTAAAATATTATGATACATGAATATGAACAAGGAAATGTTTCTGCAGTCAGATGACGGTATGTGAAAGAAAAATATGAAAAATATGTTTTCACATGTTCTTAATAAATTTATGTAGTTGGTTCTTGAAAGTGCTTTAATGTCTAAAGGAACTGTGTTCCATAATTTTGCACCAGAGTAGGAGAGGGACGTCTTGTAAATATCTAAGCGGGGCCTTGGAACTACCAGATTGTTCCCTGGCTGACGATTACTTAAAGGGTTAGTTAGTGATCTCCAGTCTCCCTCAGATTGCGCAGCTTTGTCTTTTGATGTAGTGTCCGTGGACATGCACCAGTGCCCATCAGGGTAGCTATGTAGTCATTGATGCATGTCAGCGGAGGGGAGGTGTGAAATGTCTTGATTTTGATCACTAACCCTTTAAGTAATCGTCAGCCAGTGAATCATGACTATTTCTGTGATCTGATTCTGTGTTCCTCATATGGAGGAGGTTTGTGTGTGTATAGAGCAGTATCACAATGTTCACATGGCTGTGCTGTTCCTCAGACAGAGGAGTAATTGGTTGTGTAGTGCTGTTGTCAAACACAAGGTGATTGCTTCTGCAGAAACGCCAGGTAGAACATTCTTTTCAATAGGAAAATTAACACCATATAAGAATCAGAAGTGCCCGATTAATCTTGTTTTGTTAGGGAGGTGGAGTGGAGGCGGGGAGGAGGACAAGCGCATGTAGATATGAGCAGCCCTTCCTTTAAAGTGCCAAATGCAGTGCTGTGTCCTGAGATTAAAGAAGAAAATTTTTAACAAATAAAAATCGTCACCTCTGAGAACTCTAGGTATGTCTGAGAAAACCCCAAGAATAAAAGAGACATGCTTAGAGAGAACGGTTACAACACGATAGTACAAGTTTAAAGAAAATCCCAAAAAGAAAAGCACCAAGAAATAATAATTTCAACACAACATATTTGTAATTGTTCTTTTTAAGCGTGTTTATTTCTTTGTTATGATTTTATGTTCGCCTGATAGTCACTGTTTTGGTTTGGATTTCTTTTGTATGACACAGTGTGGAAAAAGGGAGGTTGGGCCCCTCACCCCCACCCCCTCCCGGAGAGACACCCTCTGGATCCACCCCTGACACTTGTAATATATACTGACAAGTTAAAAAAAAATGCGACAATTTTGGAATCCAAAATTGGCGCATATCTTATGCTCGTCAGTATACTGCCAAAAAGCTAGTAAAGCCGACGTACTTCCACAATTTGAAGTTGTATGGTTTTCTTTTTAAAATCGTGTTTATTGTAATATAGCTACATGTATTTTCAAAGGGTATCGCACGCGTGGATAGATTTGTTTTCTTTTCTGACGCAAAGGTGTGAAAGAAAGGTTGGTCTATGGTGTCTTGTTACGGGAATACGGCTGAATGATTTTTTTTTTTTTTTTTTTTTTTAATCTGCGATTCGTCTGACCAAAGGCAGAACGGCGCGACTATTTACAGTAGAAGGTAGGACACTTCATCCACGTCCAGACAAAGTGACGGGCTTGTTCAGTTAGCTGTCTGTTAAAAGTCCTGGTAAATCAAAGTGACACAGTTGCAGTTCGGCCGAATTGATCAGTGTTCAGGTCGTACTCCATAAGCAATAGCTGCTCCCCCTCCCCTTCCCCCCCCCCTCCATAACCCGCCCGTTAGGGCCGTCCATTATCAGTCCTGATTATAAATCCTGGACTAACCAACCAACTTCATCCGCCATCTTTACCAACAAAACAAGCCACCAATAACAACTGGCGTTGCATCTTCTTTGCAGTCTAAGCAAAACGCAACTCAAGACGTGATTGGTGACTCGTTTTCTTGCAAAAGAATGTCGGCCGAAGTCACTTACACTCTACTGTAAATAGTCGCGAGTTCTGCCTTTGGTCATACGAAGCCAACAAACAAACAAGAAAAGAAAGGCGAATGAAGTGACATATCTGACTTCTCCTTCCCAGGGCGCACAGGCCATCAGGCCGACGTCAGCCCGATGGCCTTTTGCGCATTGTGTTCTCACTGGGACGAAAAATATGCTGCTGCAATTTAGTTTTGAAATTGGGATCCTCGTATGTTTCGTCGGACCGGGACGCCTGCTACAAAATTAGCTGACTCTGACTTTAGCAGCGGTTTCGTCCGTCTAACTGCCAGTCCCACTAAACCCAAGGTAATAAGCTCGAATTGAATTTACTTCTTTCTTTTTTTTTTTTTCTTTTTCTTTTTTTTTTTTTTTTTTTTTTTTTGGCCATCCTTGGCCTAGTGCATTCACATCGGCAGTCAAGAATATCCCTCCAAGCCCCAAGCATGCCGCACATGCCGCTCCAACACGTCAGGATCAGAATTGCGTGCGCTGGCCTGCGACTTTGGACCTTACGGCCGTAGGCCGTAAGGTCCAAAATCACAGACCAGCACACGGGTGTCAAAAACGATTACAGCCGATTAATGTATGATCCGCTAAAACTTTATTTTCCAGTTCGCTTCGCGTTCATGGGCCAAAATATTTTCGTTTAAAGCGAGAGCCTGATAACTAATAAGCCGTCACAACAACAGATGTTAACGGCGAATATATATTGCGATCGACTTTCACTCAAAGTTTGCTTTTGAAAGTTTAACACCGTTGCTGTCAGGGCGCAAAGAGCGACACTCGGACGCAATAGGCACAGATCCTCATGAGCCCCCGCAGTTGCGGGGGCCCATGAGGATCTGTGCCTATTGCCGCGCAATGCTTGCGGCGTCATTGAGGGCCGTATGCCTCGGGCAGCACTACAGGCACAGAATGATCGTTGCGTCATTTCTCGCCTTCTAACACGGATAGTAATGGTACACAATACCATTTAGGCCTACTGCACTACCCCTGTTGGGAGGTGAGCAATGACACAGTGATCATCCCGTGCCTGTGTCGGGCAGATGGAACTATAGGCGTACGGTACAGTCATTCTGCGTTAGTTTCGAAGGTTAAAATGTTGAACTACCAAAGGGTGGGTGGGGGGTGGGGGGGGGGGGAGGGGGGAGCGGGGGGGGGGGGGATCTGCCTTTGGGACAGAAAATTTGTATATATGCGAAGGACATCTTTTTCATACCATTAGTCGAACTAATCAGCGCCACAATGTCCACACAGTTGTCAGCAGTGAGTGAAATTTTCAATAATTTATAAATAATCCGTGTAGAACTGACGAAGACAGAAAAAGGCTGAATTTTTCGGATTTGTCCTTGATTTTATCGTCGCTGTTATGTCTTTTACGTTATTACATGCCACATTTTATGTTACAGTTTATTCACAGTCTTCTCCGTATTTTCAAAACACTCCTCTCTTAACTCAATCTACCCCATCACCGAAATCCTTCAATGTTGCCGTTGTCCTCTGAAGACTGCATTGCAGTGCAGGACACAGATCGACCATGATAGTTCAAGGGTGATGCCAGAATAGCTTGGCTTCTGGCATCACCCTTGAACTATCATGGTCGATCCTTAACTTCCTGTGGTGTGTCTGGGGTAGAATGAGTTAACTCATTACATCCTATAGATGAAACCGCCATCAGCTTGTTTGTGTATATCCTTTGAGGCATACTTCACAGTTCTGGAGACAGATCAACCATGATAGTTCAAGGGTGGTGTCGGAATAGCTTGGCGCCTACAGGCGCTAAGCTATTCCGACACCACCGTTGAACTGTCATGGTCGATTCACATCCTGTCGTAGCATGTCATAGCTTTGCGGGTTAACTGCAACAGGAACAACAGAGAACAGCAATGTAACCCAAATGCAAGAGGCGTAGACTGTCATGAGCCCCGGCGCCTGCGGGGGCTCATGAGGATCTATGTGACTTACTGGTCCGGCTTCCTCTTGGCTTTACTTCGCGAACGAAGATTTCATAGGAGTTGCCCACGACGTCTGCAGGCTTGTTCGTGGCTGCGGAGGCCAATCCGGGACAGGCAGGTTCGACCGCAGTGGCTGCAGGGGGAGGTATGGCCAGGGTTCTGAGTTGCGGCATCTCTGTTTTTTCTCCTGAGCCGCTTGTCCTTAAGGCTAGCTCTGCGAGAGTCCTCAAAGGAGACAGCTGCCTTGTAAATGGTGGAGCGCCAGGTGTCACGGTCCACAGCAAGCAAAGACCACTGGTGGTGGTCGATTTGGCAGGCACTAAGTGACTTCTTGAGACAGTCTTTGTATCTCTTCTTTGGTGCCCCTCTGTCACGGTGTCCAGTAGCAAGCTCGCCGAACAGGGTGATCTTTGGTAGGCGATGATCCTCCATCCTGGAGACATGCCCCGCCCAGCGGAGCTGTGTCCGCAGCAGCAAAGCCTCGATGCTCACAGTTTCAGCCTGTTCAAGGACCTCGACGTTGGTGACATAGTCACTCCAGTGAATGCCCAGGATGGTGCGCAGGCAGCGCTGGTGGAAGCGTTCGAGGAGTCGTAGTTGGCTGCGGTAGAGGGCCCAGGACTCGGAACCATACAGCAGGGTGGTGAGGACCACAGCTCTGTACACGCTGATCTTGGTGCCTGTTTTCAGCTGTTGATTGTGCCACACCCGCTTGAAAAGTCGCCCGAAAGCGCTGTTCGCTTTTGCCAGCCTGCTGTCAAGCTCCTTGTCCAGCTTGGCGTCCGACGTGATAATGCAGCCAAGGTAAGTAAACTGGTGCACTGACTTTAGTTCAGACTCGCCAATGGTGATGTGAGGAGGGCGATACACTGTCTTGGGTGCCCGCTGATGGAGGACCTCTGTCTTTTTCAGACTGACCTCGAGTCCAAAGAGCTGGGCAGCGTCTGCGAAGCAGGACGTGATGCGCTGCAGGGCTCTCTCTGTGTGTGCAACGAGGGCAGCGTCATCAGCAAAAAGCAGCTCACGAATCAGTTGGTCTAGGGTTTTCGTGTGGGCCTGCAGTCGTCTGAGGTTGAACAGGCTGCCATCGAGACGATACCTGATGTACACTGCATCGTCATCATCGAGGTCCACTGTGGCCTGCTTCAACATCATGCTAAAAAAGATGGTGAAGAGGGTCGGTGCCAGCACGCAGCCCTGCTTTACGCCGTTGAGAATAGGGAATGGTTCTGAGAGGTCTAAAAGCCCCCGTGTGGTCCGGCTTATTCATATTGATATGCCCCAGGCAGAAGGGGTAATCTTGTTGAACTTGATCTGTCAGTGATAGGCCTTCAGTTTTTAGCTTTGGCAGTAAAGTAGCAAGATGGGATGAACCATAACCCACAAAGTCCCTTCTATGTGAAATTGGGATCCTCGTATGTTTCGTCGGACCGGGACTCCTGCTACAAAATAAACTGACTGACTTCAGCAGCGGTTCTTCGCTATCAATGGTATCTGCCTTTTGTCTTTGACCTGATTCTGATGTTGAATTATCTCCTATTGAAAAAGTCTCGCAGATCTGCCAATGCGTCAGTGAGTTCTATAAGGGGCGCAGGACATACGCGTCATTGATTTGTCAAACGTCATTTGTCATGACGTAAGTTTTAGTTTTTACGTAATTTTATACTTTATACTTTATACTCATATGAGTTTCACTTTCGCTTCATAGGCTTGAGAAAATGGTGACACAACTAGAACTTCACGGTACGATTTCAGCCTTGCTATAGTTGATTTGCGTGAAAGCAGGTTGACTTTACCTAGCTACATGATATACTAAGTAAACGGGTCACCTGCATGCTCTTCTGAAAGCGCGTCGATATGTGTGTGCGTGTTAGTGCGTGCGTGAGCGCGCGCTCCAAACATCTCCTAAATACATAGATCCTCGTGCGCCTGGAGGGCGCACGAGGATCTATTCCTCCTGGAGATGCGCGCATGTTTGTGTGTGTGTGTGTGAGAGAGAGAGAGAGAGAGAGAGAGAGAGAGAGAGAGAGAGAGAGAGAGAGAGAGAGAGAGAGAGAGAGAGAGAGCCGCTCGCTCGAGAGAGAATGACGTCGTATTTGAAGTATTATGTGTCTGCGTGGTGACGGAGTTGCCTCTTTTACGTCACGCCACTGTCTGACTTTCTCTAGAAGTAAAGATTTTTAGTGTTTTAATTCTTTTCTGAAAAGAATTAATTTTCGCTAAAGAAGTTGAAAAGATACAAAGCTGGCTAACGAACTCATCCAATGTCTTTCTCCAAACTAGCTATATGCAAAAGTTTAAGTAAATACGTAAATCATCCGACTTTCTATAAACGGTTGTTTATGTCTTCAATGAGACATTCGATGCTCGGAGGCTCTCTTAGCCACCCACTTAAGAAAGTATTTTGCTAAGTTTCAATCTTGTGTGTACAGAAATATAGGGATTCTCTTGTTTACATACATACGCACATACATACATACATACATACGCACATACATACATACATACATACATGCATATGCACATACGGCGCTTCGCGCCAAATGTAGCCTACGTTCAGCAGCGAGGTTAGCGTAACTAGACATGACGTTGGGGCGGTCCGTGGCGCAGTGGTTAAGGCGCCTGCCACCAATGCTAAAGGTACGAGGTTCGATTCCGGGTTCCGGCGTCGGATTTTTCTCCTCTAGTAAGTGTCACCGTTAATTCGGGCGGACCGTCGGGGGTTCTTTCTCCGGGTACTCCGGCTCTTCCTCCCCCTCCACTTTGGTATCAGTTTCAGCCAACTTAATAAAATTTCAAATACAAAACGATTTCCAAATACCGTCAGTAGCTCGCTTGAGCTTGCCCTTAGCACCACGTGAATGTTCTGTGTTTACGTACAGTGTGTGAGTGAATGCGTGTGATTCACGTGAGCGTGCTTGTTGGGTTCAGTTCGCGGCTACATTCTGCGCATTGAGTTATATTATAAATATGAGAAAATGCGCCATATAAATGCTATGCATCATTATTATTATTATTAATTTTTATCTTGTTACTTCAATTGTTAGAGGTTTAGCCTGCCCGCCTTTGACATCATGGACATGCTATTAAATTCGCCCCACCGCGACCCGTCCTAAAAAGTCCCTTTTATAAATAGAAGGGACTTAATAATAAGTGTTTATTTAGGAGGATACCAGCATGTAACATGAACGCTTAAATCGTCGTCAGCTCGTGCCGGCACAATCATTTTACGTGTTCTCGAATGAGAAGCTCATTAATATGTCATTCGGCGTGCAGGCTAAAACCTTATCTATGCAGGCTTGAAATGTTTGCCAATATGTCAGACAAACGATATTAATTTGCATGCGTACAATCTAAACCCTAATAAACCCTACGGATGAAGATTATTTGAGCCGGTACTCCGTCAAGCAAGAGGCATAGATTCTCATGAGCCCCAGCTCTGCAGGGGCTCACGAGAATCTATGCCGCTTGTAGATGATAGTATTTATTTGATCATGAATGCATAACAACACATGGATGACTGCCAGTGGCTTTGGTTTGCGGGTTGTTCTGCTAAAGTAATAAAATTCCAGAAATTTTCTGGATGGTTGGGTGCACGGGTGGGTGAACTGAAAGCACGGACGGAGGAGTGGATACGTGGATGAATGAGCGGGTGGATGAACAGATGGGCGGATGCATTGGTGCGAGACGGATCCATATGTGCACGAGTAGGTACACGGTCAGACACACTGTGGGATTCAGGGACTCGCTGACAAGCTGTGGGATTCAGGCACTCGCTGATCGACACGTGCAAATTCAGTCCTGAAGATGGTTGACCAGTTCGATAAAGTTAGAGTATTTACACGCATTCCAGACGAGCCGTATACGGATGCAGCACGTATCGAATGTGTTAACGGGTGCCGGGATAGGTGTATGGGTGGCCGGACCGGCGAATCATGTGGAAACATGCATGGTTGGATGGATGGATGGATTGGATGGGGAGGGTTGGGGGGGGGGGGATAGACGGACACAAGGACGGATAGACTGACGGAAAGTATGGTGCCCAATACGGCTAGCGAAACCAATGCGAAGTAAGTCATTAGTACATGTACTATATTCAGCCAATCAGAGTTCACACATCGACCCACGTGACCAACTTAGCACATTTTCATTCAGTGTTTCTGCACCTTCTTTGGCAACCGGCAATCATTGCAACCTTGCAAAGCGATTCTGTCCACCTTTCTTCACCCAAAGTGATTATTCAACCAGGATATTGGGCGAGGAGATGCAGACACGTGCCTGGAGTTAAAGTATTGCCACAGAACCAAATATATCCCCTAATCACAGGCTAGCTAATGCCGGCTGGCTCCTTGTCACAATACAATTACAGTCCTTTTATTGAGGAGATTACGCGTACAACAAACACTTACTTAGTCTTCAGTGTTCCAGTGAAAGAGTGCTTAGGAACATAGACAGTAGTCAGATCAACACTGAAGAGGCAGAGCGGCATGAAGAGCCACATTGGAGCGCGGGATTATGAGAATCTGGTGGACTCATGGACAAATGACCTACTGGTACCCTTATGATGTTTGGATTACACGTAGTAGGTCTTAGGAGATGCCCCAGCCTTAGCGCAGTAACAAGCACCATAATCCTCTCCGTTTATTTTGAAGAGGCAAGTTGTGTTTGTACTACATGTACTCGTGCAATCAGCATTCTTCAAGTCATCAGTCGCAGAAGACATCGCAGTATTGCCGACAGGCGCCAAGCCAATCACACACCACCCTTAACACTTTTATCCCCAAGGTTCCATTTCAGTCTCAAATTTGATTTGTTGCCTAATGACTATGTACCAGTTGTAGGAGATGGATTGACCATGATAACTTAAGGGTAGTGCCAGATTAGCTTGGCGCCTTCAGGCGCCAAGCTAATCTGGCACTACCCTTGAATTATGGTCAATCAATCTTCTGCTGTAGGGACTCGGGGCTAAATGGGTTAAACTGCTGTCAAGTTCGAGTCATATCTCCTGAATTTAACGCGTTAACCCTTTGGCTGTCGGTAGCATGTTTGGTCAGCGATTCCTGCAACCAAACACGCTACCGACACCCAAAAGGTTATACAATTAGTGCAAACGATGACACATTTCGGCAGAAAAGACGTGGTTTTTTTTTTTTTTTTTTTTCGCCGGGCGGTATTGTCAGTAGCACCCACGGGGTTAAAGGCATAACTGACTGAGTTACGTCCCTGTTACGTGAGCGGTATGGTCTCACAGGGGAGAGCTGTCATGTTCGGGCCGGAGTCTGTTTACCTGACATTCAGCAGTTTGTTTTTTTACCTCACAGATAGCTGATTGTTGTTCTAAGTTGCCACGCTCCCAGAGGTCTGTCAGTATGAGTCGTGGGACTGATTAACCCCATGACTGCAGCTGACGAAACTGCTGGGCGCAAAAAGACGCGTAGCAGTCAAGGGGTTAACCACCATGCATGCCGCCTCCCCCCCCCCCCTCCCCTGCAGTCTATAAGGAACGAGCAGTGGCGCAGTAACCCGAACGGGGTGGATGCTGGAGGTGTTGGGGGAGGGGGGAAGGGTCATGTGTGGGAGGAGGGGGGTCCGTGGGGTCGGGGGAGTCGGTGGGGGGGGGGGGGCATGCTATATAAATGTATACCTCGGCTATAACTCCTTCACCCAGGGGAAAAAAAACGGATTTGTTCAATAGCATGTCCGTTGAAAGGTCCTGGTAGATCAAAGTGGTAGAGTTGGAGTGCGCCCGAGTTGATCAGTGTTCAGGTCGTACTCCATAGGCAATAGATTCCCCTGTCCCCCATACCCCGCCCGTCAGGGCCGTCCATGATCATCTCGGTGCTGTGGACGTTAAACCCGAACTAACCATAACTCCTTCCACGCAGTGGCTCATAGGGACTGTTCGTATCAACAACAGCAAAACAGACAAGACCCAAAAATACAGACCCCAAAATGCCTGACCAGCATGCAAAAACCTGCAATCAACCAACCGAACAAACAAACACAGAAACCAGCTAACAGAAAGCCCAACAAGAAGGAAAGTGTAACCCTTGTAACGTTAACCCAACTTAACCCCGTGGCCGCATTTTGCGAACTGTGGAGGTGTCAAGGCTATGTACCAGATGCAGCAGACGGATCAGCCATGATAATTCAAGGGTAGGGCCAGATTAGCTTGGCGCCTTGGGGCACTACCCTTGACTTATCATGGTTGATCCGTCTCCTGTTATAGGGCGTTGGGGCCAAATGGGTTAAACAAAAGTCACACTCCTCATCATACAAAGACTAGTAGCACATTATATTACCGTCTGGGGTCAACATTTGTACTGGCCTCTTTTCGGTGCCCCGTCAGTCTTCGAAATCACCTTCGTGGTGGACAAAAGACGTTAAGCCCTAAACGTTTAACGTGTTTGTTTGTTGTTGTTGTTGTTGTTGTTGTTGTTGTTGTTTGTTGGGGTTTTTTGTTGTTGTTTTTTTTTTTAGTTTTTCTACGAAGACAACAGAGTCATAATTGAACGAACTTTTAATATTTGCACTGAAACGCCTGTTCGTTGTGTGTTGTTTTCTGGGAGCTCTTGTCCAAAAGGTCGTAGGTTCGAATCCAGCTGGGGGTCAAAATTTGTACAGGCCTCTTTTCTGTGGCCCGTCTTCGAAATCACCTCTTTGGTGGACAAAAGACGTCAACATCTAAACGTTTAACGTTTTGTGTTGTTTTCCCTGTGCTTCAGTGATCGTCCCCTTCCTTTTCATCCCTTTCCGACTTCATCCCCGTCGTTTGATTTTCTGGCAGTCTGGGCTATACTTCCCATTGAAAGCTTCCTACACCACTGACCATAAAACCCCTCGCCTGCTACTGACCAATCCGTCCGGAGGCAAATACACCTGATATATTTTAACCCCTTGGCTGTTATGACGATACCCTTGAGCGGAGAAGACGCGTAGTACTCGTCGAATGGTATCGTCAGTAGCTGTCCAGGGGTTAAAATATTTTAGTTTATTAAACTCATTCAGCACGGACACATCACAGCAAGACATGGATCGAGCATGATAGTTCAAGGGTGGCGCCAGAATAGCTTGGCGCCTACGGGCGCCAAGCTATTCTGGCGCCACCCTTGAACTATCATGCTCGATCTGTCTCAAGAATTGGAATACAGTCCTCCAGAGGGCAACTTCAAAACTTGGAGATTTCGGTCCTGGGGTGTAGAATGTGTTAAGTTTATCTATCAGTGAAAAACGAGCATAAGCGATACAATCATTTCCCTTCGCGCAGTTTCTTATGTGTGAATGGGCGCGCTAATATGCAATTAAAAATGGATTTGAAAAGGAGGTGTTTGCTTTTTGCGGCAGGTGCGAGCGGAACAATGTGACCTGCGAGAACAAGCCTTACGCATCATGGAGTACTTTGTTTATGGGACCAGTATCAGCACCAGAAGAGTGACGCTACTACACAGGACAGTTTGAGGCTCACGGGACTAACAGAGCATAAGCCGCCAAAATGTGAGTCGAAAAGTGTGGTTTAGTGTACGTGTTTTCGGTGTGTATCATACGCCTGTCACAAAACAGACTTGACTACTGACGAGCAACAACAACAAAAATGCGACATTTTTTTAATCATCGGAAACACCCTTCAACTGTCATGATCGATCCATGTCTTGCTGCGGTGTGTCGGGGCTGAATGATTCTAAAAATGTCGCATTTCTTTTGCTGGTCAGTATATAGGTGTGTAATGGTTGTCTGAATAATTGTATATTTGTACATTTTGTTTGTTCGTTTTCTTTCGTTCGTTCGTTCGTTTGTTCGTGTGTGCGTACGTATGCGTTCGTTCGTTCGCTCGTGTTCGTTCATTCGCAAGTGTGTACGTTTGTTCGTTTTGGTTGGTTGGGTACTTGGTTGGTTGGCTTGATAGTTAGCTGTTTGGTCGGTTGTTGGGTTTGTCTTTCTAGTTTCACTCAGTGTCATGTATTCTTCGAATGCTGAATAATAATATCTTTTAAATTTGTCACACCTCCGTCTTGTGGGGCGTTAGTTTTGCCTCGTTACTTTCCACCAGTTTACTGTCTGTCTTCCGTCGTCTTGTTTCTACCTTTCTATCACTCTGTTTTTCTTGTGTCTTGTTTGTGTGCCGTTCTTTGAGTTTTGACCTAACGGCTGAAAGCCGTTAGGTCAAAAATCCAAGAACAGCGCACACATTGTGTGCACGTGTCGTTAAGCATAGAGTGTCCAGTCATCTCCGTTCTCCTCGTCGCTGACTCATCAGTCAGCTTTATTATTTTTTTTTTCTTCATAATATGTATAATTATGCTTGTGCTGTTC
>BTPG01000008.1:87629850-87924850 GCA_036245525.1 Semisulcospira habei | reverse complement strand
ACCTGTAATTGGGAACATGTCACTGCGGCGGAGATAATGAAAGGATCACAAGGGAAGTCTAGAGGCTATGATTATACAGAGATAATGTATGCGTGTGCTGGTCTGTGATTTCGGACCTTACGGCTTGCAGACCAGCGCACCGTCGGTGTCCATTCAGCCTCTCGACCAGCCCCACACAATCCGATCAGTGCGGCCCACAAGCGCTCTCGAGAATCTATTATGTGTACTACCTCTCGCTCAGTCTGGGAAGGCTTCTGATGGGTGGAGAGGAGCGTGTATGGGCCTTCCCGAACGCAGAGACCCCATCTTGGCCGAACGGAACAGAACTGAACTGAACTGAGCTCTTCAGCAGCACGTTTGTCTCATCTATCTACGCCTCCCCAATGCGCAAAAGGCCATCGGGCCGCCGTTCGCCTGCGCACAGCGTTACGCGGGTCAACGCCGGCCGACGTCGGCCCGATATGGCGTCTTATTCTACAATAGTGTTAGTCGAGAATTGTATAATTGTGTGTCGGCGGGTATAGATTAATCAATCAGGAATTGATGACGTCCTGAGTTGACTCATTCAAGGCGCTCGGCATCAATAGCTGCGAAAGTGTCGTATAGCGTTGCTCGGCGGCTATTGATGCGGGGCTCCTTGAATTAGTTTTATAATAATATTCTGTGGATATGTAATTGGTAAAGTCCTGGGTTAATTGCTTTGGTTTTATCGCGAAATACGAGTCAGGTGCTAAAAACCAACATCAGTCACTGAAGTAAAAATGATCATCGTCATCAACAACAGCAGCCCTATCACTGGCCATCAGTCTTTAAGTCATTCTACTCCAGACACACCACAGCAAGATATGGATCGACCATGATAGTTCAAGGGTGATGCCAGAATAGCTTGGCGCCTATGGGCGCCAAGCTATTCTGGCATCACCCTTGAACTATCATGGTCGATCTGTGTTCTGCACTGCAGTACAGTCTTCAGATAGCAGCGGCAAAATTTGGGGATTTCGGTGTTGGGGTAGAATGAGTTAAGTCTAAGCTACAAGGTAACAATAACCCCTTCACTGCTGGGGCACATAGAACCCTGCCCAGGTGCAAGAGACAGGAGGCTGATGAGGATGTATGTCTCTTGTCACTTCTGTGTTGTTTGTGCCTGAATTTGGTCCCATTCGCATCTATGTTCTTCACGCAAATGTCGATCAGTGTGCGGTCGTCACAGTCAGCCGTGCATTCCGTCGTCACTGGCACCGACTCCACCTACTCTCACTGAGCGGCGCTTGGTCAATTCACACTGTTACTAGAACTTTCCTGTGTGTTTTGACATTTTGTTGAACTTTTCCTTCCCAATGCGTAAAAGGCCATCGGTCTGACATCGGCCCGATGGCCTTTGCGCACTGTGTTTCCTTTTCCCTTGACCGATTGGCATCACCTTCCAGTGGCAAACGATACGCGGGCTAATTCTCCAACAAAGGCATATTTCTGTGGGTAACTACTACTAATGAAGACAGTAACCCAGTGACCCATCGAAGAAAGAAATGACACGCTTAGAAACGACATTTACAACAGCTGTGTTGTGAATAATAATAATAATAATAATAATGAGTATTCATATAGCGCTTAATCTTACTCAAAAGCTCTAAGCGCTTTACAATCTGTACACAAAAATAAAAATACAATGACATATGCACATAACAAACAAAGCACAATGCCCGAACACACCACTTTTACAATAAACTAAACAACAATACATACATAATAATTTATATTCTAATTAACATTCAGTCTAAACAAGGAGGATTGCAGAACTACAACTAAGGCATCAAACACTGGCAGTTATTCAAAGTAAAGCTTGAAGAGGTGAGTTTTCAACGACCTCATGAAGTCAGAGACAGACTCGCTGTTTCTGACCTCAAGAGGAAGTGTATTCCATAACACTGGGGCTTGATAAACAAAAGTGCGCTGACCAAATGTTTTAGTTTGGACAGAAGGTACACACAACTTCCGTTTATCAGAAGAGGAGCGGAGCTCACGAGAGGGCCGGTGTATACACATGCAGCAAAGAGGACAAGTATTCTGGGCTGGTGCCTGAATGTCTTTTCTAAGCGTGTTTCTTTCTTCGTTGGGTCATTCTCTGCATTTTACTGACAGGCTTGTCACCGAGTCACCTTTTTTGGTCCGAATTAGCTTTCCAGACCCAAAAGGTGACTGCCAAGCGTGTGAAATGCAAAGAAGTACCCAACGGAGAAAGAAACACGCTTAGAAAAAACGGTACAACACAATTTATTAATATTTCGGGTAAATACCCTTTGTCAAAATAGACAAACAGAGACATTAGCCGCTACTTATCTTCATATGCAGAAGGAATGTGGCAACCACTTTGTGACATTACAGTCGAGACGTGCCTCATCTGGATACGCGGCTGTAAGCGGCACGTCTCGAATGAGTTCATTTTAACGGTTTTATGACAATTATGTTTTTATCGGCATCGTCAGTAGGACTCCATTTTCAAGTATTGTCATCCTGACGGAGTTAAATGTTTTCTCATCACTAAGAGCACAATAAAGGAAACCTTAGAGCTGCAGATGTACTTTTCAACTCCATCCCGGCTCCCCGCAAAACATGTAAAAGATCTTTTAGTACCATGTGTGTGTTGTAAACTACAGCAGAGCATGGTGGGAATCATCGCTTGAGCGCTGGCCTGAAAGCAATCTTGCTGGAGAGACAGACACGTAAATTGATGGTGTGAACAAGATGCATAGACCGGCATGAGCCCCCGCCACGGCGGGGGCTCATGTCGACCTATGCATCTTGCAATAAGTTGAGATAGGTGTTGCGTAGTGTCTGTGCGTTGCATTCACTGGTGTGCAGTTACTGCCTCAAGGGAGCTAATCGTGCCTGGATTCTGAAGTCTAGAGGGCCGCGTTGCGAGTCAGACCGACTGACGCCGAACGGAATCGGTTCAAACCTGTGCCGCCTTTTTTGAGAAAGAACAGCTTTCTCTTCAGTCATCACCAGGTTTATATTTCGTACAGATCTCTTTTGCACAGACAGGATGTTTTGTCTAAATTCAAATGTGGCAAGGTTTTGGATCACATGAAACGGTTCCTGTCATAGGTACTACGCGGCGCAGTTCACGCCAGTCAGCCCATGCTCTTTTGTTTAGTTAATTTTCTTCCCATTATGGTTAAAGTACCATTAAGCATAAAATAATCTGAAGACACATTTCAGCACCATTTGTGTTTGTTATGCCTTGTCGACACACCAAATGAACAGCGGTTTGGACACGCAGCAAAAGCACACGCGTAATCGCACTTATCTTAGTTCTGCGCTGCCTGGCGTTAGCGTGTCAATCTATTTTTAGCTGTTTCTCACTGAAAGCGTTGTATTTCTAGAACGGAGTGGAGTCATTGTCAGGTTACTTGATATAAAGACGACGTGTGCTGAACTGGATTCTCCTGTGTCTAAACTATAACTAGACCTCCGTCAGTAGCCTTTCCACGTAATTGCTCTAGTACAGAAGTGTATCTTTGAACAGCCGGTTACGGCGGTAGACGGTGGACCTTTCAGACTGCAGTCGATATGTTCTTTTGTTTTATTCCTGTTCATTTCCTTTTCACCATGGATAATCCGACTACTTAGAAAGCATGAAACTCAATTTCAAGCAAGAAATCAGTCGATCGTTACTTCAGTCCTGTCACTGATTTTTGCATGCTGTCACAAAATGTCAACTATTCAAATACAGCAGCAAATCAAACTTCGTCATTTAGGAGACTTCAATAACACACTGAAATAGCCGTATTCAATTTCACGAATTCATACTTTTTCCACGAACTATGTTACTTCAGTGGCAGGCAATCAGATTCCAAGACTTCTTTCGCATCCAAACTTGTCTTCATCTGGAACAATAATGTCTGGCTGGCAAAAAGGCTGCCTTCATCCAAACTCCCTACTAAGACACTTAGGGACAAGATCTTCCATCTTTAGGAGGCATAGATTCTCGTGAGACCCTGCAGCGGATAAGGGCTGCATGGTCTCATGTGAATCTATGCCACTTACTGGTGGGATCGGGCGTATTTTAATCCCATGTACTTACCCCTGTGAAGGTAGACAACGTGGTTTTGAAGCTTGTGTCTGTCTCCGTCCCAAAAGTCGTCTGCAAGATTCAGAACCAAATCTGCTCTCCCGCCCAGGGGAGTTCCGCATTCCCACCATGCCCCTATACGTGCCTGGTCAATTATTATCAGGTTTAGGCGAGTCATCCGCGGGACGTGAGCTCCACTTCTGATTAGGACTTGGGTGGGAAGACCTAATCATCAACGCATTAACTGCTTTTTATCTCGAAAACGTCAGCTTTGCATTGGGTAGATATTTCGACAGGATAAAACTTGAAACAGTTTTCCAATTGGACAGATGAGCAGAGATGCCAACGAGTGTAGTCAAATTAGGTTACTGAACGTTTATATTTGGGGGCACAGAAACTAAACATTTTCTCATGTTTTATAGGAAGCATGAACGCTAATATTCAGCGATGATGGATGAGCTGATGTCTTTTCATTTTTTCTAGTGAGCCGGGCCAGTTTTGGCCGAGACGAAATCTATCGGTGGCCAATCTGGTAATGGGCGTTGTCGTTTTAAATGCCGCCGGTTGAGCCTTAAGGTCCAAAGTCACAAACCATCACACACAAGTCGCATATTTTCGTTTCGCGGTTATCGGAAACATGCCAACAATATGATGATAGCTCCTTCGATCCCCATCTCCCCCCCCCCCCTCCACCCCTTCACCCCGCAACTCGATACCCTCCACCATTTTATCGGCGACCACCGTCCACACAGATTTACATACATTTCTTCAAGGGTCGGGTCCCGAGGGTGTACCTTCGGTCAGGGATGCTATATATCATAGATTCTCTGGTTCGGTTCAGGGATGCTATATATTATTTTTTATCATAGATTCTCTGGTTCGGTTCAGGGATGCTATATATCATAGATTCTCTGGTTCGGTTGAGTTGCAGAGCAGACGGCGCTATGCTTTTGCGCAGGCTGCTAGGATTCAAATGACCGGCCGACGATTTGAAGTGAGAATACACCAAGAACATTCTGTTGCCACCACCTTAACCCCTTGCGTGTCGGCAGCGATGTTTGTCGCGATGATTCGTGTCGGTAGTGGTTTTCTTTCGACAAAAACCGCGACCGACACGCAAATGGTTAAGGTCCTTCTGTGCTACCTCTACTCCGATACTCGGGCGCCCCCCCCCCCCCCCTCCAACCCCCACCCCTTTGGTTACCATGCCTGGTATCATTCCAGGTAAGTCTTAGGTCTGGTCCTTATCTCAGCTGTACCCCAATTCCGTCACTTAACCTTTATCCTAAGTCATCGAATCACATGCCAGGGAAACCGTTCCCATGTGAGATTCAAACTACACAAACATAGAGAGAGAATACATACTTTGTCAGTGCAGCTGCGAAGAGGCACAGATTGTCATGAGCCCCCGCAGGCGCGGTGGCTCATGACAGTCTATGCCTCTTGTCTGGCCAAGATCAGCTCCATTTCGATCTGTTTCTCGGATGCATGAAAAATAGCTGCGCCTCTCTCAGCCCGTCTGTAATAGTCATAGAATGCCATGAGCTTCAGCAGCCGCAGGGGCCCATGACAATTTATGTCTCTTCAGTTGTTCGGTAACTGGCTCTCACTGTTCTACAGATGCATGAAAAAATGTCTGCAGCTCTCTCAAGTTGCACGTGTATTTATAAGTCTATAGACTGTGTTGAGCTCAAGCAGCACCAGTGACTCAGCCATGACTATTTACGCCTCTTGCCGGCCAACAAAACGGTCCTACCTGTTTCTCGGATGCAGGTATAAGCTAAGTAATATATTACTGGCAGACGACTGTAAAGAGAATACAACACTTAAACTTTTGGCTGTCGGTGGCACCTTTTGTCCCGATGATTCTGAAGGAATCATCGCCGACAAAAAGCGCTACCTACGACCAAAAGGATTAATTTGCAACAGGCAAAGAATGTCCTAGTCTTGAAAACCTCAAGCGGCAAGGACTCAACGACAATTATTAATGTACAGCCGCATTTTGCTGGCACGCTAAATCGACTATGTCTTGTGTGAGTGTAAGAGTTATGGGACAGGCTTAGACTGCTAACAAAAATCTGCTGGCAGTATGGTCATCTCTCATTCCCAGGCTTTCCTCCTGACATTTCGATCTATGGATGTTCTGACATCAATCTCTCCAACTGCCGGAAGTGTGTCATCCCTTTCAACCCTCCTCTCCCTCACAATCCCCCCCCCACTCCCCCCCCTCCACACACACACACACACACACACACACACACACACTGACCCCGCCCTTCGCCAAGTGCGTTTATTTTCAGACGATCAGTGAGGAATGCGGCCTTCTTCCGTAACCATGCAAGGCCTCTGTAACATAACCCCATTGAGCAAAAGATCATTGGGCCGACGTCAGCCGCCGGTTGGCAAGCGCGGCACGGCCGTGCACGCCGGGCCAACCGGCGACTGATGTCGGCCTTATGACGATACCACCTTACGGGGACAACTGATTTCGTTTCCAGAATGGTCATACTATTACCGTTGTCTCATTTTGCTGCTTAGAATTATGCATCTGAAACCATCGTAGGCTGTATTTGACCAGAAGCCGAATCTCCTCCGAGTAAGAATGAAAGACACAAATGAAGCTAGCAAGAGACATAGATCCGCTTGTGCCCGTGAGAATTCAAGTTATGGATTTGTTTGCCTTAACTAATACAAGCACTGCCCGTTCCTCCGCATGATAAATCTCGTTACTGCCGAAAAACAACAAGCAATAACCAATGAAAGATGCCTGTAGATACGCCGATGCGCCCCATGCGGATCTATGTCTCTTGCTTACCCCACTTTGTATCTATGTTCCTTGAAAGGATGAAGTTCTTTGGCGTTGAATTAAGAAAGACTGATTTCAGAAACGAAAGTGCTAAGAGTGGCACGGAAAATGTTAATGTGAAATGGACTACATACAGCATTCTGTCTTTTCCGTCGACGTTGTTTATCTGTCCACTTTCACCATCAACACACTACCCAATGCGGAAACGACCATCCGGGCCGACCGTCGGCCCGATGGCCTTTTCCGCATTGGGTATATGCGGATGAAGAGCATCTGTTTGTCAAGACATGCCTGTGTACCAAAAATGACCTTCTTGACATTCGGCTTCCTACCGCTCAGGTTTCTTCTTGTTCCAGATCAGTTACAACAAGGAAGATTAACAAGCTCGGTAGGAATGGCAAAACAACACACATTAGTACTTTGCCCATCAGTCAAATACTCCTGGGGTTGTTTTTTTTTTTCTTCTTTCTATTCCTTAGTGTTATATAATCTTTCTAGTTCTTCTTCTCATCTACGGTACTCAGTTATCTACAGTCCAGATCAGCTAATAGGAAGACTGAAAAAAAGCTCCCGCCGCGGATCCGGCCGCGAGTTCGTTCACCGCTAATCAGTGAAAAGTTAGCTCCTCTGGAGTGAAAGTTACCAAAGCTGAAGTCCTTAACTCTTTCACGTTCAAAGTCAGCCAGCGGAAGAGGTTTCGATGTTGATAATTTAAGGGTAGTGCTTGGTTAGCTTGGCGCCTGGAAGGCGCCAAGCTAATCAAGTACTACACTTGAGCTTACATGGTCGATCCACTTTCTGCGATTTCTTCGTTGCCGTGTTCAGAAGCGGATTTTACAAGCATTTTGGCCGCGGTATCGGCAGTAAAAGGACTAAAGATACAAACAAGAGCACAGGTACCACCCCCTAATGGGGTGTGTCCTATTTCGCTTGTGTACTTCGACCAGCAACATTTTCGTCCAAGCGGGTAACAAATCCCCTGCCAAGCAAAAGAAACATGTCTCAGCAACTGCTGTTTACTGAGATGCCCTAGAAAGTTAGCAAACGTTAAATTGTTACAGACACAAACAAGCGTCCAAGTGCGGAACCTAATTAGGGTTTTGTTGTAATATTGGCATGAACTGTTCCATTATTTAACTCATTCAGCCCCGGCACACCACAGCAAGACATGGATCGAGCATAATAGTTCAAGGGTGGTGCCAGAATAGCTTGGCGCCCATAGGCGCCAAGCTATTCTGGCACCACCCTTGAACTATCATGCTCGATCTGTCTCTAGAATTGTAACACATACCTTCAGAGGGCAACTTTTAAAAAATTGGGAATTTCGGTCCTTGGCTAGAGTGTGTTAAAGTTTTAACACGAATATTACTGTTTGATTTTCTTTTCTTTTTCTGTATGTTATAGTTATGTCACCAACCGCAAAGATTATTGCGGAATTAGATAATGCGCCCGCAGACCGCGTTAGATGAAGGCCAGCCCTGTTTAGTCTACATGAGCAGGAGTGTGCGAGGCCGCTTTTTCAGGTGCAGACCTTGAGCTAGTGTTCGCGATCGATCGCCTAGCAAGACGGTCTAAATACGAGAAGAACTGGCTTTGGATTGAGATGGACATATTGTTGGAGTCGTACACTTCTCGTATTCACATTATTATATTCAAAAAAGCTAATATAATTCTATAGTAGTAGTCCTTCTCGTAAAGCCCCACCGCCCTCCCCCCCCCTCCCCCAGCCCCCTCAACTCTCACACCCACACACATCACACTCCTCCCTCCGCGATCACTAACCCAAAGCGCAAAAGGCCGTCGGGCCGACGTCGGCCCGATGGCCTTTGCGCACTAGGAACCCATCCTCAAACAAGGAAGAAATAAGCCAGTCCACCTCGAGTAATGTCCCCTAGTAGTAAGAGTTACCACAACTGAGGTCGCTAAATCCACAAACTTGAGACCAGATCTGCCACCCCTGCTGGTTGGCCTAGTCCCTGCAAACTGGGGTCGCGGTCTCCTGCCCAAAGCATTTCATCTCGTGTTAAACCCCTGCGCCTGAGCAGAGGCACGAGCCGACCTGTGCCTGCTAGACGAATCCATACTCATATTCTCATCATGACAGGAGACGTAGATTCCTATGTGCAAGAGGAATATTCTCATGGTCCCCTGCTATGACAGAGCCAATGTGAATCATTGCTATTTGAAGATGGAGAGAACACTGGCCGACAGATTACATTGAAGGAAAAATTTCACTTCGAATTGGTCCCATAACCTCTCCATCTGGGAAAAGAAAAAGCTGATGAAATACCCCCAAGAGGCATATATTCTCATGAGCCCCTGCAAAATGCAGGGGTTCCTGAGACTCAATGCCTCTTGTCGATTTAGCAGGCAAGGTGCAACACTCACCCGAAGCAATTCATCTCTCATTACCTGTCTATGACGTCTCTTTTAAAGCCGTATGAGATACAAAGTCGAACTCTGAACGTGAAAACAAGAGGCAAAGATTATCATAAGCCCCTGCAAATGCAGGGGCTCATGAGAATCTATGCCTCTTGTTGATTACTCGAGTTGACTACAAGAGGTATTTCACCTCGAATTAGACAGACCCCTAAAACACTCTACTGACTAGCCCTGGTGGCTGGTGGGGGAAAATGAATGACTTCTGCTTGGGTTGTCGGGGTCAGGAGCGCAATCGATCTGTTTTACGAGCGTGGCTTACTCTCTCAGTTTGACTTCCAGTGCCAACTGCAGACCCCAGTAGCAAAACGTCTTCGGACCGGGCGACGGCCGCAGTGGGATCACACGGCTGTAAGCGAGCCCACTGCGGCCGTCGTGGGTCCGAGTACCATTGCTTCCTGGGGAGAGGGCGGATCGCGATAGTTCAAAGACAGAGCATGTCTTATTTTGTGCCGCCTAAGCTAATATCGGGTTCTGACTGAGAGGTGGATTTAACATCTAAATACATATTGGAAAAAGTGGTTCGTTTGCTTTGAGCATGGTCAGTTTGTAAAAGAGTTCGCTCATCTGCTGTGGCCATTCCTGTCATAACTGAGTGCACACATAGGTTTAAGACTCCTTTCATTCAGAGCCAGAAAAATTGCTATAAATAAATAACACACGAAATAGTTGGTATTTACAACATTGTTTCCGTCTGCGAACTTGTTTTCAAGTTCGTCTCTTTTTTCTTTTTTTTTTTCTTCTTTTTTTTTTTTTGTGGGGGAGGGGGGGAGTTAATGAATATGAATTGTACGATATGCGCTGAACACAGGTTGCGGTAAATATATCAACAGAAAGATCAAGGCTTCATATGAACTGTACTCCAATGTACCCGACAATCGCGAACAGTCAGATAGTGAGAAAAAAATACAACTCGGTACATATCCGTCAGTTAAGCAAACTTGCAAGTCGGATTCACCTACCCCTAGATCTGTTACGCGTGATCACGCGTAGCAGATTAAGGGAGCTAACCAAACCAGTGGCTGCGGATTGTGGGAACCAAGAAAGACAACTGTTCGATACAATAACCTTTCTGGGCGATGCCACGCCGTGTCTGGCACCTCCATCACTTGCCCATTAATCAAACTCTGGCGTGTTTCTATCACCAAACCTGCTAACAATCACACCCACAGACCACCTACCACTATCCAGCCACAATCACACTATCCAGTCCTTCCGTCTGCAAGAGACATAGATTCTCGTGAGTCCCGGCAGCCGCAGGATGATGAGAATCTATGCCTCTTGCAGGCAGAAATCATGGCTTAGTTCTTGAAATACAAACATGTTTGTGCCTTTCTCCGGCACTACAACTAAATTCTGGAAACTTTCTCCGTTTGGAGAGCCACGAGGAGACTGTTCTTGCTTGGCTCCACATCGGGAACACGTATGTTACGCACTCGTATTTGCTAAAACAGGAGGAGCATGGTGTTATGTCTGCGACGAGCAGTATTCTGTTAAACACTTTATTTTGTCTTGTGCCGATCTAATTGACACAAGGTATTAACACTTCAAAGCAGACTCCTTGAAGGTTTTGTTCCGGGATGTACCCCCGGACAAAAGATCTTCAGTTTTCTGAGAGAGTGCAATATTTTTAATAAGATTTGAGTATTCATAGACTATGACAATTCTATTATTTTGACCTTTTTGTGAGTCTATAGACGTTTCCTTTAAAGACCTGTGCGACATTTTAGCATGAAATATTTTAAAGATATATTTACATCTTGTCTTAAGATCTTTCTTTTAGTCTGGCTGGCCGGATCAGGTTTTTACCCATCCCGCCGTGAGATGGCCTTAGTTGCCTGCTCGGCGTTAAACCCAAATAACTAACTAACTCCGTTTGAAAACATATGCGGAGCTGCGCTCTGCTTGCAAGAGGTGCAGATTTTGTTGCGGTCTTTTTGCAAGAGGCGACTGCAGGGGCCCATGAGAATCTATTCCTCTTGCAGAAAGACCAGATCTGCCGTGATCTTTTCAGGACTTAGGCGTCTAGAGCTGTAGACAAGACTGGCACACGTCAACACAAATTAAGCATTTCTTAGGAATGTCAGATAAGAACGAACAAATCAAGGCACTCGACACAAAAGAAAAGGTCTCGCATGCATGGGCGGACCTAGGGGCATGCGATCCAAGTAGCGATTGGCTGACAGGTCGGTTTTGACAAAATGTCTCCCGAAACTCAAGTGAGAAACAGTTTCAGATAACCGAGATTATGTTTGAGATCAAAGACGCCTGGAGATGTGTTCACGGGCGTATTGGTGGGAGGCGTGGAGTATTTTGTTGTTTGGATCTGCTAAATTGTGCTCGATTTGTTTAGATTGCTGCTGCTTCCGAAACTTCAACGTCTCATTCCTTGACGATTAGCTGTGGGTTTTTCCTGACTTCCGCATGACTTTGTAGTTCTGTTAAATTTTGACAACATGCCCTTAATATACATTTTAATTTTTTTAGGATACCTAATGGAAACATTCTGAATAATATTGTCAAATCGGCTATTCAAAATGTTTACATTACGTATCGTTTGTTGAAAGAGATGTTTTTAAATTGTTAAAAGTGCATGTTTTAATAAAATGTATTCTATCATACTGGTGCCACATTTTCATTAGTAACCATCATTCTATCTTACGACAGCAATATATCCGGACATCAAAGTCACATGGTCCAGACAAACACAGAGACGTTCCTCACAGCAATCAGAGTCAGATAGTTTATTGTTCCTCGTATGGTTACATGCAGAGTAATGTTCTCGCACCGTAGAGGGAATTGTCCAACATGCAAACCAAACACACACCACCCAACGCGCAAAAGGCCGTCGGGCCGACGTCGGCCGCCGTTGGCCGGCGCACGAACGTGCGCGGGCCGACGGCGGCCGACGTCGGCCCGATGGCCTTTGCGCACTGGTCACCTTCTAAAATTATCGTTACGGTCCTCTCGTTTCTGAGAAAGCACCATGACAAACTTTCACATTCCGTTCTGAGCGTGATAGGGCAAAAGGTCCGTCGAGGAAATGGATGAACAGAATCAAGCGGCGATTCACAGGTGTAAACCAACCAGTCTGACAACAATATTACCTTTCATTGTAGTTATCACTCTGTGCTTTTGCACGTTTGAGAGGAGAAGAGTCGTTCATTTCAGACCGGCATCAAGACAAGCCAATTTTCAACCAACCGTGCGTGACTACCACCCAGTCCAGGTCCGGTCCCGAGCATGACACTGTCTTTTTCACTTTCACCGCCAGCGGAAAGGTTAGTCCGTGATAGGTTTTCCACTTCCAGAGCAAAGTGCTCTAGAGAGATCAAACTGTGATATTTTAGTTATTGCCTGCCTAGCTTGGCGCCTAGGGAGATATACTGACCGTGATTACTCAAGTTAGTGACTGATTAGCTTGGCGCCTGAACAGGCGCCAAAGTAATCAGGCACTAACCTTGAGTAATCACGGTCGATCTGTACTTCGTAGTGCTTAGTACAACCAAATCTGAAACAAAAGGTAGTGAGTGTCCACTTTGTTTACAATCAGGTCTGATATAGCCAATGTTAAATATTACAAGGTTTTTGGAGATGTCCTGATTTCACACTTTAGCCACGCCAAAATTACTTCCCTCATTTCAAACTTCACAGTTGTAACATCAATAAGTATTATATACGGTGTACTCTGTATCCTTCCTGGAAACCTCAAAAACGGAAAATGTTGACGCAGGCAGTGGAAGGGTGAGGCTTCTTTGCGGAATGTCATCGGTCTTAATCTCATTCTACTTTGCTTGCTGATTTATTTTCAGCGACTTACGACCACCAACTTGTTTTCTCGTTAATTATTTTTCTCTCGGTTTTTTTTTTTTTTTTTTTTTTTTTTTGGCGAGCAACTAATGAGATATGTTTATTTGCACGGGTTTGAACGGGATGTGAGGCAGTTCTTCAAAGATCACCACCAACGGAGTCTTGACATCTTTATATTTCTGATGAGTTTTTGATCTTCATTTTGTCGGCGTTTTCTCCTCAGGAATCATCACGCAACGGCTTACATGTTCCTCGTGAGCTCGTGAACTATATCATTCCCTGTGTCGTCGTACTCAAGTCAAAAAGCTTTAACCCACGAAGGGGCAATTCCAGTTTGGACGGGAGCGTATAAATATGTCAACTGAACTAAAAATGAATAAGACGGACATACGCACACGCATAATACTCCCCTGCACACAGGCACCCATGCATGCAGAATTAAAAACGTTACTAATACTGACAACTATGCTAATACTGACAACTATACTAATATAGACATCTATGCTAATACGGACATAAATAATATGTTTAAAAAAAGGCCATTGTCACATAAACCTTACAAGAACTGACAAGACTAGCACTTTCCATCCCCCTCATGCTCGAGTACAGATCTCACAACTGAGAACATTTAATAACATTATGTGCCACTTTGTTCAGTACTGTTATATTATTGATGGGTTTATATTTAACCCCTAGACTGCCGAAAAAAAGCCTAACGTGACCCAACTGCAAGAGACATAGATCCTCATGAGCGCCCGCAGTTGCGGGGGATCATGAGGATCTATGTCTCTTGTTGAGACCAATTTGTATCCATGTTCCTTGTGCGGCTGTGGCTTTCGGTCGCTGAATAAACAAAAATTTCTGAAACAAAACATACGTAGAGTGGCAGGGAAGGGGTTAACCTCACACGTCTTTTCGGTTCTGATCGGCATTCACTGTCTTTCTGTTATTGTTCTGCTGTGAAGGAAAAATCACCAAATGGCCATGTTGAAAACATGCTTGTTCAGATTTCTCACCACATATGATTTGTAAGTTTCAAGGAATATCTTGCCCGACTAAATCAGAGCGCACACGCGCGCAATCCTTTCTTCCAGCCTCCTCCCGCCCCCCCCCCCCCCACCCCCCACCCCGCCCCATCCTCCCCTTCACCCCCAAAACACACACACACACATTTATATTATACATGCCAAGACTCTTTGTCTTTTTCGCCAACATACCAACATTCCATTGTGATTGTTTTGCATATACCATTGTCGGGAATTTTTCTTCTCCAAAATACCCATGCTTTGGTTTAGTATTTCAGCAACGTCTCTATGTGTGTGACTAATACAGCCCCCATCCCATCTTCACTCTCATCCATCCTCTTCAAAACTGCAAGAGACATAGATTTTCATGAGCCCTTGCATAAGCAGGGGTTCATGAAAATCTATACCTCTTGCTGGCGAGTAACTGGCCCATGTACCTCTGTCTATGGGCTGCATACTCTAGTGAGAATCTATGCCTTTCTTGGAAGGGGATCGGTTTATGTAAAATCTCTGCGCCTCAGGTGGAGTAAGACATCTGGGGTTTGGACTGTGATCGAACAGAGTGTTATGCATTGTGAACATGCATGGATCCTCTTGTCTGCATACCCAGGAAATAAGCAAGTTATGAGTTATGGTTTGTGTCCTGTACGATAAACCAGGAAAAAAAAAAACCACCCTTTGACTCCTTCACACGTCAGTGACAGGCTGGAGCGGCAGATAATCTCATTGCATACCCACATTCGGGTCTGCAAAACGAGTCACGTCAGTGACAGTCACGTGACTAAATTGTCAAACCTCACACTCAACAATTGTTCAGAATTCTAGACACCATTATTTTGGAAGTAGGCCTACAGGAAGAAGAACGTCACTTGTAGAGAGTAGTTTGCTGCTTCAGTCCTAAAAAAAAAAAAAATGTTTTTAAAACAAACTAAGTGCACTGTGCGCACATTTAGTCAGCCGAATCACTTTATTCCCCCACCCGGGTCTGCCCTGGCGGACTTGGGTGGGATTAACTACTTTTTAGTTCCCAGGGTCACCCTGGTCAGCCCCACAGGGTGGGATTTCCCCTCTATGCTGGGGCATGTGGTTCTGTCTACCCTTGGTCCATTCACCTGTATTTTCCTTTTTAAACTCTCCCTACTGTCTGCGCTGTCTGTAGCTCTTGATATTGGATGTGTGTTGCTAAATGGTCTTAGGTTTATTTAGCGTATTAGACAGGTTGGCGACATACATTCAATATTCTGTTTAGTTGTTTTTTTCAAAAGCAGTGCAGGCACGTCCTGAGAAAGTCTTGTTGCTGTCGGGACTTTAAGCAATGTACAACCAACCCAACCAGAATCACTTTATTCACTAGTAATGTTTGAACAAAACTGACTTCCGGTTCACCATGCATAGGTTAATTTTCCCAAGGTCGCGTTTGCGTTTGCGTACATATGGGGATTCTGAGCGCAGATCATTAGTCTTAACTCATTCGCGGCCAGCCGCATCCAGATGCGCGGCTTATGCCGCGCATCCGGATGCGGCTGGCCGCGAATGAGTTAAAGCGGGCGATGGATGGACCATGACAGTTCAAGGGTAGCACCAGATTAGCTTGGCGCCTCGAAGGCGCCAAGCTGATCTGGTACTACCATTAAACTATCATAATCCATGTATCTCCAACAAACTTTTCCGTATTCAGATTGTGGCTAGACGTCAACCAAACTTTGGAAACGAGGGCCTCCGTAATTGAAAGGGTTAATTTTTTTTTTTAATTAAGCTAAAACCGATCCGGATCTCGTAGATTATCACAAGCAGCCCGTGCTTCTGCATGGGTTGATGTGAGTCTGTGTCTGCATTGTAAGAGGCCGGGTATCATCGGAACTGCCAAGAAACGATAAGCAAGTTGCGAGTTACATACATATGTATGAGGTATGGCAGCTTGCACTTAGCACAGTGACGTCTTCTCGGCACGTACGCACGTATGGATCAACAAATTTATTAAAAAAAAAAAAAAAAGGGGGGGGGGGGTGTCCTGTGTGTGCTGCCTGCTATGCTGGTTGTACATCGCTACATTACGTGCAACATGCTTCAGTTGCACACTGTCTGCGAATGTTACGATGAGAACGCTGAGAACTTGTTCCTTTGAGGAGCGTGTACAAAATACAAGCTGTGAGTCCCATCAACATGATGTATGCGTCGTCGTTAAAGGTGTGAGCGTGCAATGTATTGGTATCATCTTCAAACACGTACATGTGTGTCTGTGCTGGTCTGTGATTTTGGACCCTACGGCCGGAGGCCGTAAGGTCCAAAATCACAGACCAGCGCACATTTGTTTGATGCATTGACTGATCTATCAGTGTATAGTGTGAGTGTAATTGTAATGGTAGTTGGTAAAGGTGCGACTATCTTGCTCTTGTACTAATTCTATCGTTCGTGTTTACTTATAATTATTTGTGACTTTGTTTTGTGGGAAAGCATGAAAAAAAAATATGTCGATGTCTTACTCTGATTTTTGCGTTTACGATGACACTTTTTTCACCATTGATTTGTCCCGTTTATTTATTTATTTATGTATTTCTCTATTTATTTATATTATCGTGACTATAGCGTTACGTCTTGACAACAAAATTAAAATGCGCAAGATTCTTCATTTCCATCATACCACGGGAATAAAATATGCTCTTGAATGTTGACGACTAACATATACGCTCCCCTACCTCCTCTCCCTCCCCCCCCCCCCTCCCCCCTCCCCCCCCCCTCCACCCCCAGAAAACCTTTCATTCCAAAACCAAAACAGTTGTGCTGTTTTAATAATAACATTAATAATCATTATTATTATATTATTATATTATTATTATTATTATAAACAGGATTTATAATGCGCCTATACATGGTAGGATGCTCTAGGCGACTTACATATGAACAAGAAAAATATTACACAAAAAGTAACCAAGCAAGAACATATAATTACACAATAGAACAGAAAACAGCTGAACACATGAACACTGATAATCAAGATTGGGAAAGATGGGTTTTAAGACTGCGCCTTGTGATTTTGGACCTTACGGCCTGAAGCCGTAAGATCCAAAAATCTCAGACCAGCAACAAATATTGCCTTGACAACCTAAGTACAATTCCAGGACCGTGCGGTGGTCGTGGACGGTTGTTTGGTTTGGAGCAACCGGCAAAAGAACGGGGTGGCTCTTGCAGTTATGCAAACACATGAAATGCCTTTTATCCCTGCGACGGAGCCAAGCTCAATATTCACAAATACATCGGGGTATAAAACAACAATATTGTTGGTTGCGGCATGCGCGACAGGAATGTGAGATATGCTGACACATAAGGTTAGACCATAAAACCCTAACTTGCCACGGCAGGATGCGTATCGACCATGATAGTTCAAGGGTGGTGTCAGAATAGCTTGGCGCCTGTAGGCGCCAAGCTATTCTGACACCACCCTTGAACTATCATGGTCGATCTACAACTGTGACGAAGGATATCCACAAAAACGATAATGTCATCCTCAAGGTGTAAAACATAAGTTAGCTGATTTTTTTCATCGTCAGTGTTAGCCTCGGCCGACGTGATAAGCAAAGGTAGTGCCTGTTAAGTGTTTAGCTTTGCGACCAAAGCTTGCGCTGTAAAGGTCAATTCATCTCATGACACTTCTACAGATACTGCATGACCTTATATTCATTGATCAAATTATAGTGTGAGTTATGTTCTAAACAGTTTGTTGTTGTTGTTGTTGTTGTTGTTTCGAACTCTCAGAGAAAATAATTGAACTAAATCATACAAAATAGGATATAAGTAAGGAATATTAAACATAAGAAACAAATGGGACACACAATAAACAAACTATAAACAAACAAAAAAAGCCATCGGTAACATACGTGACGTCAAGACGTGGCTTTGATCAAAATGAGCTGTCACAAAAAATGGTCAGGCTTATAATGAAATAGTTCTTCAACCCTGTTTCTTCCCCATACCCCAAAGTCACACAGCAGCCTCCCCCCACCCCTCACCCGTCACCCCTTCCACCCTCCTCCTACCACCCTTCCTATCCACCACCCCTTTTTCATAACGCACTGCAGAACCACCAGAAAGCATGTAGCTTACGCATTTACAAGCTTTCGTGAATCATCTCACACTCATAGAAAATGTTCTGAGGTTAGCAACATGCGCAGGAAGAAGCTATCGTGTTAGCTCAAGGGCAGTTCCTGACGAGCTTGGCGCCTTTCAAGGCGCCAAGCTCATCAGGATCTACCTTTGAGCTGTCACGGTCGCTCTGTCTCCCGCAGCTTACGTCGGAAGCGAAAGAGACTGCTGCTGCCATCAGCTTGTCCATCTCGGCAGAGAGCGAAGACGTGACGGTGACAGATTTTGATGGTAGCAATTTTCCTTCAGAGAAAATGACATTGGTTCTTCCTTTGATATCCTGGGATGTGCAAAACATCCTCGGGCTGACAGTGGTCTAGTTTGCTCCCCGCGCGAGTCAACTACGGCCCGAACACTCACCTTTTTGCTCGCTGGGGTCGCTAGCTTTGAGGCTTCTGCAGCCGGGTCATGAACTTGATCATGAAAAACATATACCCATATCAAGGATAACCTTCATTTATCCCAGCCATACTTCCCTTATCCCCCCCCCCCCGACCCCCGGCCCATCCCCATCCCCACCCACACCCGCAACCCCACCACCCTTCCCCCAACACACCCCATCCACTTCCTCAAATAAATTAAAACATCCACACCTCAGATTTAGACACAGGACCCTTTGAGACCTGACCGTTTTTGTGCGTTAACAGCGGAGTTTTCGCCTTGGCAGGAAATAGTCATTAAATCTGTCGGCTGCTCGTTTGAATCTATTGGCAAAAGAAAAAATCATTAATTTCCCACTTTCCTTTCCCGCGCCAAGACTGAGAGAGACGGATCGACCATGCTGTCTCGAGGGTATTATTGCCTGATATGCTTGACGCCTTTTCAGGCGCCAAACTAATCAGGCACTGCCCTCGAGCTAGCACGGTCGATGCATCTGACATCTAAAGACACGTGCCATGTTGAGCAGACGATTGCACAATGCGCCAAGAGTGAGAGAGATGGATCGACCATGGTATCTCGAGGGTAGTGCCTGATTAGCGTGGGGCCTTTTCAGGCGCCATGCTAATCAGCTAGGATGGTAGATGCAGCTGACATCTAAAGATACGTGCCATGTTGAGCAGACGATTTCACAGTGCGCCAAGAGTGAGAGAGATGGATTGACCATGGTATCTCGAGGGTAGTGCCTGATTAGCGTGGGGCCTTTTCAGGCGCCATGCTAATCAGCTAGGATGGTAGATGCAGCTGACATCTAAAGATACGTGCCATGTTGAGCAGACGATTGCACAGTGCGCCAAGAGTGAGAGAGATGGATCGACCATGGTATCTCGAGGGTAGTGCCTGATTAGCGTGGGGCCTTTTCAGGCGCCATGCTAATCAGCTAGGATGGTAGATGCAGCTGACATCTAAAGATACGTGCCATGTTGAGCAGACGATTGCACAGTGCGCCAAGAGTGAGAGAGATGGATCGACCATGGTATCTCGAGGGTAGTGCCTGATTAGCATGGCGCCTTTTCAGGCGCCATGCTAATCAGCTAGGATGGTAGATGCAGCTGACATCTAAAGACAAGTGCCATGTTGAGCAGACGATTGCACAACGTGCAACATCTGTCTCCGGACAAGCGCGAAGCTATGCAAGCGCTAACAATTATGTTCCGCAGTTTGCGAGTAGTGTTAGTACACAAGTGGAAGCAACGCGCGAAGCTTGACTCCAAACGTGGAAGGGTGATGTCGCGTGGCGTGATTGGTAAAGACAGGAGTGATCTCGCTTTCAATTCAATTTGAAATTTATTCGAAGTTTTTTTTGTATTGCGAGCGCCGTCAGCGCGGAAATTTAGACAAATGAAACACCTCTGGCGGCACTGCAGTGGTATTTTTACCCGTATTCCTTTTCGTCTTTAACACATTCTACCCGAGGACTGAAACCCTCCAAATTTTGAAGGCGTGCTCTGAAGGACTGCATTACAATTCTAGAGACAGATCGATCATGATAGTTAAAGGGTGGTGCCAGAATAGCTTGGCGCCTATGGGCGCCAAGCTATTCTGGCACCACCCTTGAACTATCATGCTCGATCCACGTCTTGGTGTGGTGTGTCCGGGCTGAATGAGTTAAAGCCAGCAGCTGACATTTCAGAATTGTCTGCTAAGCACAGGGCGGGAGAGGCAGGACGGAGAGGGGTGGGGGGGGGGGGGGAGGCTATGCACTGATGTGCGACATCGACTGTGACAGATCACCGAAGGTCTATCACTCAAAGCTGGCGATGCAAGTGGAAAAAATATTCTAAATGTGTTGGTTTTTTTCTAATTTGAGCGGATTGTGCGTGAAATGGATTGATGATCTGTTAGCGTGGTTTCCTACCTGCAAAGTCTCAGATTTCTCTCTCTCTCTCTCTCTCTCTCTCTCTCTCTCTCTCTCTCTCTCTCTCTCTCTCTCTCTCTCTCTCTCTCTCTCTCTCTCTCTCTCTCTCTCTCTCTCTCTCTCTCTCTCTCTGTGACTTAAAAAAGAAAATCTAATTTCGATACGGAGTTGCTCTTTCAACCTTTAGAGTAATTTTCTCATTTTCGTTCGCATTTGTACAAAGGTTTACTTATTCAAGGCGCTCCGCATCAATAGCTGCTCTGCGCGGGCCAACTAAGGCTGATATCGGTCCGAGAATCGTTTCAGCTTACTATGGGAGGCTCCGAAAGTAATCAGGATCGAAATACACTCAACCTGATATTTGTTGTGATGACGTTTTGTGTTATTCTTTACATCATGATGATGATGATTATCATTATCATTATGTCTCGTCGTCTTAGGCACTCCAGCACACTTCTAAAACAGTTTAACTCACTGTGCCCCAAGACCGAAATCCCCAAAATTTGTCGTTGTCCTCTGAAGATGCAGTGCAGGACACAGATCGACCATGATAGTTCAATTGATTGATTGATTGATTGTACATTGCTTAACGTCCCGACAGCAACAAGGCTTTATCAGGACGTGCCTGCACAGCTTGTGAAAAAAAACCTAAACAGAAAATTGAATGTATGTCGCCAGCCGGTCCAATACGTTAAATAAACCTACAACATGGGGCCTAAATAAAGCTAAGACCATTTAGCAACACACATCCAATATCAAGAGCTACAGGCAGTGCAGACAGTAGGGAGAGTTTTAAAAAGGCAAATACAGGTGAATGGACAAAGGGTAGACAGAAACACATGCCCCAGAATAGAGAGAAAAACCCACCCTGTGGGGCTGACCAGGGTGACCCTGGGAACTAAAAAATGCCTAACCCCACTTAAGTCCCACAGGGCAGACCCGGGTGGGGTATGATAGTTCAAGGGTGATGCCAGAATAGCTTGGCACCCATAGGCGCCAACTGTTCTGGCATCACCCTTGAACTATCATGGTCGATCCTTATCTTGCTGTGGTGTGTCTGGGGTAGAATAAGTTAAGTACTTTCAAACAATGATGATATTTTGTGTCTGAATCTCGTGCATGCCCTTTTACAAGTAAGCAGAACACAGGTAAACACAAACAATGTATAACACTGTGCCGGATAGCAAAATTGTGCAGTTTTGCAACTTGGATTGTTCACAAACTACAGCATGCTGTGGAAAATTTAAATATACAGCATCAATCATAAATGTCGCGTGAATACACCTGACTTTTCAAGACTCGCAAAGTTTGAAATCTTTAACTCTCGCCGTTGATTCATTTCCCGCAGTTGGCACTGGATGGAAACGTGAAAGACTTAATACCCTAGTCAGCGCAAGGGATTTTTCAATAATTCATAAGATCATAAACTGCATGTACCACACACGGAACTCGGCAGTTATGGGCCGGCCATAAGTCCAGTGTAGGTCTGTTTCGTGTTCCAGACAGACATGCCTGATGGTCAGGGGAATTACCAGTAAGTCCTCTAATATTCGTACATGTGGGTGGTCACCGCGAAATGTGAGCGCGAAAACCAGAACATCCAAATGTCAGATCATACACGAATACTCGTACTAATTCCACTACACGTATAACCCGAACTTTAGACGGCTGCAAGAGGCATAGATCCTCATGGGCCCCCGCTCTGCGGGGGCTCATGAGCATCTATACCTCTTACTCGTGTCTAGATGGTTGTGTCAGCCGTATTCGGTGGAGGTCCAGTGTCGTTCACCTTGGGCGACAAATAATTTCTAATAAAACAGCTGCCTCTCTCTTTCTATCTTGTCTGTGGACCATACAATTATACACTCAAATCTTAGTGATTTCCTCAGACTGGTGAACAACTGGAGCCAGTCTGTGCCCAGCAAGAGGCATAAATTCTCATGCGCTCCTGAGGCTGCAGGAGATCATGAGAATCTATGGCTCTTACATATGGAAAGATTTGGCTGGCGGGGTTACATCAGACCACAGACCTCGAGGAATAGTTGAACATTTCTTCATATCATGCAGCCACCGTGGGTACGGTCGTAAAATTCTTGCGTTCGCATCCCTGCAGGCCTCCTCTGCTGCTGAAAAATAGAGGCTAATTTCGTAAAGTTAGTATAGTGCCCCAAAGGGCCATTGGTGGTGACCTGCTGCGGATTACAAATACTAACCTTACGTAGTTGCCTTATTTTATTTTATTCAGACCACGAGAGCCGTAACAAAATGATAGTACCAAAGGTATCATTTGTCTAGATGAAGTTTGCTCAGCGTGAAATCTATCAAATCTTTAGTGCGCAAGTCTGCCCTGTGAAGGCAATAGATAGTGAGTCTATTTTTTATGAAAAGCGAAACTTGCATCGTATGACAATGAAAATCTCGCTTTTCACAAAAAAGGAATTACTGTCTTTCGTATTCAAAGAGCCGCCGTGAGATGGCCTTAGTCGCCTGCTCGGCGTTAAACCCAAATAACTAACTCAGTAACTAGTATTCAAAGAGCAGCGCAGACCTTGACGTGTTCTCTGCTTGTAAAAAGATAACTCATCCAGCCCGACGCACGTATTTCCCAAATTTTGGAGGCGTCATCTAACGACTATGCACCTGTTGCAGGAGATGGATCGACCATGATAATTCAAGGGTAGTGCCAGATTAGCTTGGCGCCGACAGGCGCCAAGCTACTCTGGCACTACCCTTGAATTATCATGGTCGACCCATCTCCTGCTGTAGAGCGTCAGGGCTGAATGGGATATAGATGCATGAAAAAATTGCTGCACTGCTTGAGCATCATTGGTATCTATGATATAGAGTAGTAATATGCTGACGAGCGAAAGAAGTGCGACATTTTTGGATAATTTCAAAAATGTGGCGTTTCTTTTGCTCGTCAGTATATTAGTAATAACACCAGTACTGGCTTGAAGACTTATCAGATATGCAGACGAATTTTAAAGAAAAATTATAAACTTCGCCATTTTCTCAAGGTATGTTTTATAATGATCCGTGATTGTGCTTTTAGATTTAAAAGTTCGTGCTAGAATTATGATAGATTAAAAAGTTCGTGCTAGAATTATAATAGATTAAGAAGTTCGTGCTAGAATAATGATAGATTAAGAAGTTCGTGCTAAAATTGTGACGTTTGTCCTACCAGCGAGAAGACCTGTCAGATCTGTTTGAAGGTCCTGCAAGTCAAATCTGGTGTTCTGTCCTCAAAGGAGACGCGCTAAGGCTAATTAGTCTAGCCATAAACACCTTTCACTGTCGTGGTCAGTAATCCCCCATAATCTGCCAGGAGTGTTCAGCAAGTAGTTCTATAACCTGAGCCTTTTGGTTCTGCAAGCACAGGACGGCGCACTTCAGTGCTAGACTATGATATGACCGGAGGTTGTTTTCTCGGCATGAAGACCTGTCAAATCTGCTGAGAAGTCTAGATCGGGGCATGCTTTCATCCCTGTGATTTCCAATCACGCCTACTATCATAAACACGTCCTTTGCTGTTTCTGCACAAATACCTTCCATCTGCAAGAGGCATATATTCTCATCTCAGGGACTTATGAGAATCTATGCCTCTTGCTCGCACAGACTGCCTGCATTTACATCCTTTCTCCATATGATAAGCTATCACGTCCGGCGATCATAAACAGGACCGTTAGTGCGCTTTTTTCGGGTTATGGGCCATACTGGTCTGCACGCTGGTCTGTTCGGGTTATGGGCCATACTGGTCTGCACGCTGGTCTGTTCGGGTTATGGGCCATACTGGTCTGCACGCTGGTCGAACCTCGGACACGTACGTATGGTTAGCAAAATCAGTCCATTGAAACCAGCAATGGTTTGTCCAAAGAAAATGTACACGTCTATACTTATGCATTTTTTTTTTAAAAACTGAATGTCCTGAAACCTTAAGTATGTAAATACCGGTCCATTCACAGCCAGTGGACGCAGACAGTGTTTCTGAAGTCTTTAACTCATTCAGCCCGACGCACATATTTCCCAATTTTGGAGGCGTCACTGATCTAACGCCTATGCACCTGTTGCAGGCGATGGGTCGACCATGATAATTCAAGGGTAGTGCCAGATTAGCTTGGCGCCGATAGGCGCCAAGCTAATCTGGCACTACCCTTGAATTATCATGGTCGATCCATCTCCTGCTGTAGTACATCAGGGCTGAATGGGTTAACTGAAAGCCAAGACACCCAGCCGTTCAAGAGTACAAAGCAGTTACAGCAAGAGGTATAGATCCTCATGAGCCCCCGCAACTGCGGGGGCTCATGAGGATCTATACCTCTTGCAGTTGGGTGGTGTCCAGTTTATCTCGGAAGCCAATGGGTTAAATGCGAAGAGTACCATTTTAGTGGAGTTTCTTGTTATTGTTTTATGTATGTTGGTTGCAGTTGTTTGGCTGTCTTATTAGTGCACCTATCAAGGCTATAGTCAAAGTTCATGTTTCGGTGTATAATCAATTCTAATTTATTGGCAAGCCGGTGGCAGGTAATTAGATCTGCACCTGATGTAAGTGGTTAATTAGTACCACCTACTATGCTGTGGCTAGTATATAAAAATAAAAAAACAACAGTTGTTAGCTATGGGAACGCAATTAATGGCAACGGGCTGTTCACTAATCTGCTCTGGATGCACACGTTTTGTATGGTGTGTTGTGGCTAATGCTCACGCACGCCCAAGTGCCCACATCACTCACTCACTCACTCACTCACTCACACACTCACTCACTCACTCACTCACTCACTCACACACACACACACACACACACACACACACACACACACACACACACACACACACCAACACACGCGCACACACACCAACACACACACACACACACACACACACACACACACACTCAAGAGAAACGCTAGCTAAGGATGTGTTTTTGTTTACCCTTGTTTGACCAGTCATTGAAAGGGACAGTTTTTTTCCACCTTGACATCTAAATTTGCAAAATATATTACAGGTCGCTAAAAGCTTATACTGTAGGTGTGCGGAGCCTTGATGAAGTACCCACTGGTAATGGCCCAGTCACTTAGAGCTCTCTCTGCCAGCCACACACGTTGAGACAGAAGCTTCGGTGTGAATAAGAGTTCCTCGGCCTCTTCTGCCCACAAAAAGGCCTAGATTTTTATGAGCCCCTGCGACTGCAGGGGCTTATGAGACTCTATGCTTTTTTGTAGGGTTTGACACTCTGCTTCTCAGAGAGCGATTGGGGTTTATGTATGTGCATGAATATTTTTGTTTTTTGTAATGGGGAGGGTCATTAGAAGCGGCTACGCCGATGTTTACAAACAGAGGATAGTAGCAGGACCAGTTTAGTCTATCAGCCAACTCAGAAGTCCTGCTTAGTGGCAGACGCAGGACTACGCTCACTCATGCAGCTGGTTTCAGAGGTGGTGTATTTTGGAGATGTCTTTCGCGTGGCATAATCTTACCTTGGCAGCTGACTAACAAGGTGTATCTCTGTGCGCAAAAGGCAATCGGGCCGACGTCGGCCGCCGTTGGCCAGCGCACGGCCGTGCGCGGGCCAAAGGCGGCTGACGACGGTCCGTTGGCCTTTGCGCACTGGGATGTGTTTTGAGTACTGAGGTGTAAATATTTTAGGCTCAGACGATGATAATGACTGAAATGCGACAACTGACCCTAGATAGTACATGTATTTCTAAGTACAGCACTGACAGCCAGGAACTCTTGCATTTCAAGAGCAAAACGAATGACAGATTTTAAGTGACATAAACGTGCATCGCCCAAGATGGCTAAAGAGTAGTGTCTGATTAGCTGGCACTTCAATTCCGAAGTATCGCGAAGTTTACGTGTTTGTAAGCCACGAGCTATAAACTTTCTATCGTTGTCGCAAAATAAAGTTACAAATAGGAAGGCCTTGCGTAAAAAATAAAAATGTTCTAAACTGTAAAGCGTCTTCATTAGTTTGTTTTTATCAAGCCGAATTCCACCTAAACTCTTACATTCTAATGCAGCATGCGCACTCCTAGCGCACGTGCAACGCGCTTCTGTTTTTCGGTACAAACAATTACAAGCTGCAATGATAGAATTTGTGTCCCACATTGGAATGTTAATTGCGAGCATTCCCGTTTTACTTTCTTTGAGAGACAATTACAGACTTTCAGTTACAATAGTTCAACGCTCGTGCTTTGACTGGCGAAGCTCTACGTTAGTCGAACACTACCCGGGAAACAGAAAGAGACCCTTGTCCACCCACCCTCCCTGTGCAGATGCTTGAAGTGCCAGTAGCCGCACATTGTGTTTTAGAAATCATTGCAAATTCAACGTCAAAGATCATCAGCCGTCAAGGGAGCACGAATACACGATTTCAGCAAGATGCGTAGATCCTCATAAGCCCCCGCGAATGCGGGGGCTCATGAGGATCTATACCTCTTGCAATTGGGTTGTGTTCATCACTTTTTCTCGGCAGATTCAATAAAATGCTGGTCGCTCGGTATAATTTAGAAACCAGGTGTTACTCTTGAGTCCAAGCCAGCGGCCAGTGTGAAACTGACAACATCACAGCAAGGAGATTGATCGACCATGATAGTTCAAAGGCAAGTGCTAGAAGAGCTCGGCGCCTAGAGGCACCATGCTACTTATGCGGTCCACCTTTCCAGGCTAAATACTTTTATGAAGTAATAGAAGACAGCTTCAGGGTATCCTAAAAGTGTGCTGGTCTGTGATATTGGACCTGGCGGCAATTAAAATTAAGGTGCCAGCATTCAAAAGCCAGAGTTTAGAGTTATTCATCTACTGTTTCACTCCATACCTTCAGTTGCGTATTCCTCGTCAGAAATGATAAGTTGCAAATTGTGTGCTTGTTTGTAAGTCTGTTTTGAAAAAAAGAAGGGTTTAACCAGAAATATTCACAATTTATGACGTAACCGTCTTTTCTAAGCGTGTTTCTTTCTTCGTTTCTTTGACTTTCAAGCGTTTGTCTCTCATCCCTAAAAGCGACCAGGCAAGAAGCATTGCCCAGGGCCGGCCCAAAAGCATTGTCCATTGTCTGTTCGCGAGACACCATGCAGTTGCGTACCGTAGAGGCCGCCACCACTTAACCGTGCATGACAGCGTTTTCTCCTCTCTTCAGACCCTAAGAAGCCTGACCCACGCTACCACAAACACCTATTGCCGGGCGCAATTTTGTGGCGGCAATGTTGCCGCCTCAATTAGGGGCGCCTACAATATTGCCGCCACAAATTGCGACCCGATACAAACCGAGTCTATTCATTTGTGGTAGCCGGCAAGGCTCGAGCAATGTTGCCGCCTCTCAGCCAATCAGCGGTGTTCTTGCGCCACTTCCCGTTTCTTCATCTTCCGGCGAGCCGGAAAAAAATGGCGGAGAAGCTGAGCGACGGCCGACGGCTTTGAGACTGTAATATTCATTGGAGACGCGCCGCATGTGAAAACGCTGCTAATAGCTGCGTATCCGTATGCGGCACGTCTCCAGTGAGTAAATTGATCAACCTTGTCCGAGAGTTCCCATGCATATGGGACTCCTGCAGCTCCGAATATTTCAACCGGGCGCGCCGTGAGAGCTGTTCCATATATAGTAATGGCAGGTCAGTCAGCAACACATTGCGCGCACATTGATACGTGTGCCAGGAAGCCGATGTGGCAGGTGGCAAATTGTTGCTTACCACACATTGCTAGTGGCAAATTCTGGTAGCGTGGGCCCAGCTTCTAAGGACCAGTTTACGGAATGTGAGCATAGCCTTGAGCGGGCGGCTAACACTGTCATCATCTATCCCTTCCACAACCAAGCTTGCTCAAGGGTAATGCCTGATTAGCTTGGCGCCTTCAGGCGCCAAGATAATCAGGCATTACCCTTGAGCAAGATTGGTCGATCCATCTAGTCTGTGTCTCGGGGTGGCGCTCAGCAGGCGCTGATCAACTGCGAGCCACTGGGATGTGATAGGTAATAGAATAATTTTGTCATCATCTTCTAATCCTATTCTGGATCCACCAGAAGTATTGACTCCGATGTTCCGAGGGCAGGGTTCGTAGAATTTATGTCTGCTGATGGCGAGACACAGCTTTATTTACGTCTGTGTTCCCGTAACGGAGCACGGTATCTGCTAATTTTGTTATCACTCTCAGCACGTCGCTAAATCGAATCAATCGCCCTCCTACCATGCGCACATATGCCCTCAGTCCGTTCAGTATGATGCATAACGGAGGGTTACACCTCGCCCCGCTTTAATACCTTCACAACGAACAGCCGTGAATATAAATGCAAGAGACATAGATCCTCATGAGCCCCCACATATGCGGTGCTTCATGTACACTTGTATGCCTAGGACGGAGTCTAAAATCTGCCGCGGAGGAATATGCAAAGGTACTGATATACAATTTTCTGCTACGCGTACCTAGTCTGATCGATGGACACAGTATTTAAGATTAGCATCAGATTTCGATCTCTCGCTCTTAGGCATGCACACTTGTCAACGACCAAAATAAGCCAGCAATGTCTAGAAGCAGACCACAGGTCTGAGTACGCCTGGCAGCAACACACAGGCTACAAGACGTGCCTTCCTATCTGGAAGAAGAACAGACGTTTCATTAGCCCTTGCGGTCAAATTCTAAATAGGGCCTGCTATATGTTTTTCGCACGGTCCATCAGCCTGACCCTTTACTCTACAAGAGGCATAGATTTTCATGAGCCCCTGCGTTCGCAGGGGCTCATGAAAATCTATGCCTCTTGCCAACAATGATCTGGTTACTTTTAGTTCCAACTTCAGATCAGGTTGGGACGGTGTGCGCGTTTGGTTGGCCGGCCAAATCAACCGTCTGACCGATGGCCGCGAGTTGCTATATTGACAGCTGAGCACGCGCGCCCGATAAGCAGAGAACTAATGGGGCACTGCGGGTCTCGATTATTTCAGCCCTAATGTTCGGGTTAAGACAGAACCAATTTGGGCTCATCCTCGGCCGCGCGTCCTGCTGCCCGGAAGATGGTCAGGCTTGCCGTTACTCCTCGTTTTCCTTGACGATGTTCAGCAAAGTCTTCAGTCGCTATACCGTGCCCATCCTGACAGGTCTGCTGAGTCCATCCTGACGCTAAGTTAAAAATTAAAAAATGTAAAAAAAAAAAAAATTACAAAAAAAAAGCACACTTTAGAAGTTTAGGGCTTTTAGTCTTTTGTCGACCAGGAACGTTATCCCAAAGACATCGAATAGTGTCTGAACAAAGTTTGACACCAGCTGGATTCGAACCACGATTTTTCGGACGAGAGTCACACAGCTGCCCTCCCGCTAGGTTAGAACTACGGTTTTCATCGAATACAACAGTATTTGACGAAGAACTTAGGCAGGTTCAGCGCCTAAAAACTTGATACTAAAACTTGTGGATGTGGTCAGGATAGGTCACTTAGATTTTCTGATCGTAGACATAAAGATCACCTCTTTTGCCTGTAGAATAAGATAGATCCAAGCTATGTAGTACTACCTGAACACATTTTATTTCAGACGCAAAGACCGCAGTGAGATGTCCTTAGTCGCCTGCTTGGCGTTAGACCTCAATAACTAACTAACTTCGTGCGCAAAGTATCACATTTAATGTAGACCGAATAACCCATTCAGCCCTGACGCACTACAGCAGGAGATGGGTCAACCATGATAATTCAAGGGTAGTGCCAGATTAGCTTGGCGCCTGTCGGCGCCAAGCTAATCTGGCGCCCTGTACTCTTGAATGATCATTTTCGATCCATCTCCTGCAAAGATAACGCCTGCAAAATTTGGGAAACACGTGCGTCGGGCTGAATGAGTTAATGTAGACCGATTAACCCCTTGACTGCTACTGACGATACCGTTCGGCGGAAAAGACGCGTAGTTACGTAGTTAGATAGTGACGCAGTTACGTAGTTAGATTGTGACGTAGTTACACGTCTTTTCCTCCGACCGATATCGTCATTAGCAGTCTAGGGTTTCTTTTCTTTTCTTTTCCCTCTGCTTCGTCCAGTCAGTTCGATGAAAAAGAATAATTTGTCGGAAAAAAATAAGTATTCAAACACGCTGTACAGTAAAAGCGTTGTCAAGTGCATTGCGTGTGAGCTTTTTCGTGTTTTAATTTTCAATAATGGTTAACTCATGCAGCCCGACGCACGTATTTTCCAAATTTTGGAGGCGTCATCTAACGACTATGCACCAGTTGCAGGAGATGAATCGACCATGATAATTCAAGGACAGTGCCAGATTTAGCTTGGCGCCGACAGAATTATCATGGTCGACCCATCTCCTGCTGTAGTGCGTCAGGGCTGAATAGGTTAATGTATTTTTCACTTTCCTACACGAGAGCAAAAGCAAACATTGGCAGACTGCCCTCTGAAAGGCAACATAATTCAGAATTTATTCAGATCAGAGAACCATGCTTTGTTTTCTTTTCTTTAAGTTATGATCTTGCAGATTTCGTAATGTGTATTAGACACTTGGGACCGAGCCGTGTGAAGGCATGCAAATACTTCAGACACTCGTCATCGCACAAAATCATATTTTGCAATCTAAAAGACATGGACATAACTCAGAACCTGGCCAGAGACCAGTCACATTCCGGTCCCCGAAGAGTCGTATGTGGTGAGAACACATTAGGATTCCGTCCTCTGCACGTTGCAGCTGCAGGACATGAAGGTCATCATGAATGCAGCAAAATGCACAGATTATCATGAGCCTCAGCGGCCTCTAGGCCGCTGAGGCCCGTGATAATCTGTGCCATTTCCTTCCTTCATTTACATCTGTAATCCTCATTTGTTAGAGGATATCGTCAAGTTTCTGTTTGGACCAGGATTAGTTCCTTTCACATGCCGCAGAATGAGCTATAGATCGCCAAGATTTTTGCAGGGACGTAGATAATTTCAGCATCTTGCTGGTTCTGTTTACGTCTGTGATTTTTATTAACTTTATGTTATGGTCTCTTTTTTTTCTTCATCTTCTTTTTTTAAAAAATCAGTCCACGAGCAGGTCTTTTAATATACCACCAGCAGGAGTCACAGAGCCTCACGATTCCGTAAAAGACCGCTGGGGCTCTAGACGACCAAAGCCTCTTGCTTGTTACATGTGCATTTTGTAACCTCATTTGGAGGAGGTTAGTTTATTCCACTGTGTTAGGAGCAGCCCTTTTCATTTTTTTTTTTTTTTTTTTTTTTTTTCAAATTCACGAGGAGCCACAGAGAAAAGAGATTCTATTTATTACGACACAAAACGCGGGTCTGCATCGCCCTTTTCTGATGGCCGTAAAGGGTTTTAATGCGTTTATTCCGTTCAGCGTGTAAGACACCCTAGCCAGCGACACATAAGCCATGGTAATTCAAGGGTAGTGCCAGATTAACTTGGCGACACGTGATGAACCCATCAAAATCTGCCACTATGGTTCACGGTAAGCGCCAGATTAGCTTAGGAGTTTCTTCAGGCGCCAATCTGATCTGGCACTTCCCTTGAACTATCATGGCCAATCTCTCTATCTCCCAAGGCTGGTGCACAGTCATTTCCTACTCTTCCCAAAGTTTCAAAAAGTTATTTTTAAGCGTGGATGAGTTAAACCCCCCCCCCCCCCCTATTTCCAGTGATCGCAAAGTGTGCTGAAGAAATCTGTATAATTCAGCGTCAAAAAACATTACTGGTCCAAGGAACAAGGATATAAAGGGATGCCTTCAAGAGGTATAAATCCTCATGAGCCCCCGCAGTTTGCGGGGCTCATGAGGATTTATACCTCTTGCAGATGGGCGGGTTCGATTTTGTTCAGCAGTGAAGGGGCACTTAACTTCACGCAAGTGCACGATGTATAGATCCTCGTGAGCCTCCACCAGCTAATAATGCAATCTCGCGGTCGATCTATCGCAGGCATCTGGCGCTGGAAGTGAAACTATAATTGTATCTTATTGTCAACGGTGCATGCTTCACAATCGAAACATCAGGCCGGCTCCATTCAAAGGAAGTAAATCAAACTTATGGCATGAATGCGTCACCGGATCGAACTCGTACATGATGCAAATGCTAACTCTTTGGTCTTTGAGGAATCTCCTTTGTACACGTTGCAAATGTTTCCATCTATAATTCCATGCTTTCTTATCAATCGTGCGATTCTGTCTGACATATGCTGCAATTGCCAACTTCCAGGTTCTGTGCTTTCTGGTGAATCGCCCTCAGAAGGCTTAGTAGATCATTGATAATGTCCCCAGAGTGGATTGAACTTGCGTTGTGAGCTGCAGCATTTTCGTTCTCAAATCACTGGCTTTGGTGGACAGACGAGTGGAGAGTATCGCTTTATTTTTTACAGTGTAAAGAAGCGACCGATTGGTCTACACAATCATATTCCCCGACCCCAGCCTGTGTTCACCAAATCAATCTCCCTATTACGCGTGAACAAAAGGAAACAAATCTAAAATTCTACGAAAATAGAGCCATGCTTCTGTTACATAATTACAACAGTGTAGATCAATTGTTATCCATGTGCGGTGTTTCTTTAACCCTTTGGTTGTCGGCAGCGCTTTTTGTCGCGATGATTCCTTTAGGAATCATCGCGACAAAAAGCACTACCGACAGCCAAAGGGTTAATATCTTTTTGTTTTATTTTTAATCAGCTGTATCGATGTTACACCGCTAGCCCTGATTGCAATCAATAAGCACACGATGAAATCCCGTTGTAATCCTCTGTCTGAGGACCACAGATGTGTGAAACGGGAGGATGCCTACGACAAACAGTCACTATTTACAGCTTTTCCCGGTAGACAGATGGTGATCACTGACGAACTGGCAGGATCTTGCAACACGAGACCCGCGTCTCGTGCAATTCTGAACGGTTGGAAAAAGAAGAAAAAAAAACACACGAAATGTTTCTCTGTCTTTCTACACACACACACACACACACACACACACACACACACACACACACACACATACACACAAATCTTCGAAACTTAAAAAATGGCGTCTGCTCAAAGAAAGTAACTCTTTTTGGTCTTCCGCTCTGCCCTGTTTCTCCGTCACATGTGATCATCTAATTTCCGCCTGCACTCTCACGTTAAACCCAAATGTCCTCCTCCTTTCTGAGAAACAGCTTGAACATATCTAGAGTCAACAAGAGGTACAGATTCTCATGAGTCCCTGCGAATACAGGGACTCATGAAAATCTGTGCCTCTTGCAGATAGAAATGTATGGCCTACCGCGGCGTAACGGAGACAATTTACTGCAAAAACGCCGAAGTTCGCTGCAAAACGGAAATGCGTTGAAATTGGGAGTGGAGGAGCGGGGTACTGCTCTAAATCTTGTTTTATTACAGCGATATTTTCGATATTACTCGTATATTTTCAAGAAAAACAACTGATACAGTTCTTAAGGGATAATTTATGATTAAACTTGACGGGAACGTTCCCCCCCCCCCCCCCCCCCCGTTAGCGCATTCTGTGTATATAGCATGTGTGTATTTCAGATGCACGTCGATGCGTGTAGTATGATGGCCAGTGTACGCCATAAATTCCTGTGGTTATTTTCCGGCACAAAATAGATGACAATTCCAGACTTGTTTTTGATCCGCCTTGTGGATATTAAGATCACTGAACTGACGGTTATAGCTCTAGAGTGGCATGGTGCAAAAATTGCTCGAGACCACGCTCCTCTGGCACGTCTCTTGAATCGCCATGGTCGATCCATATTTTCGTGCAACTAAGCAGCTTAGAAAGGCGAACCCAGAAACTATAAGTACTTGTTATTGTCAGAAAAATAAGCATAGACTAGTTGAAGAGCTTCCTCCTAATGCTCTTCAATAGGATTCATGTCGACAAAACATGCTCCACCTGAATTCAACGTCGACTACGCCAACCCAGAAAGCGGCAGTGCGTGCTAACTGCTTTCGACATAGACGATGTTTTTTGCCGTAGTCGCAGAGGTCAAACAACTCTGCTTTGGTGAAGAACTATGGTGTTTTGCGTTTAAGTTAATCGGAGGAAGCTCAGGCCTGGCGTCAGCTGCATAAGTGAGGCTGCGTCCTGCGCAAGCCACTACGCAAGGCGCTCCGCTATAGCGGAGCGCCTTGCTTAGTGGCTTGCGCAGGATTACGCTCACTCATGCAACCAATCCCAGGTGACTAGCTGACGTCTGCAATTCTTATCGAGGAACAGTTCTGACAGTAAAGGTGACACATGTTGCTGATGCTTGACATAGATTTTTTTTTACAGGTGTAGTAACCTTTTACGTCAGAGTGACCATTTTCATATCGTCACAATTGTCAATGCCGGTTTAAGGAAAACAAAATGCAAAGATTGAAATATCAGCAAACGAACATGCACAAATTAACAACAGGAAAGTCTTCCGATACAATATTATCATCACGTCAAATTTTACATTTTGTTTTATTTACTCATGATTGTCCGCACGTTTCTTAGAACCACTTTGTACCGCCCATCCTCATCCACAACAACAACAACAACAGCGGCAACAACAACAGCGACAACAACAGCAAAATTTGACTTATCTCTACCAATATTATTCTTACTATACTACTACTATTTCCACCACCACCTCCACCACCACCACCACAACCACCACCACCACCTTCAGCACCACCACCACCACCACTACTAAACTGACAATCATCACCGTCGCACAGCTCAGCACTCCCAGGGATTCTTCACGGAATGGCAGTCATGCAGGCGATCTAGTCAGTGTCCTCCCACCCAACCCATTCCGTATGCAAGAGGCATAGATTCTCATGAGCCCCTGCAGATGCAGGGGCTCATGAGAATCTATGCTTCTTACAAGTATGGGTCGGTTCCATATCCGCACTGAATCTACACTTGTTACCTCACTTAAATCCCTTATACCTGCACTATGCTGCGTAGCGAATTGCCGAAGGAGGTAACCGGTGTGGATGAGTCTATGCTGGAGCCAGCATTTATTATGCACCTTTGCTCGTCAGACGAAGGAAGTTAGTGAGACTTCAGCTTGTGAGTTCAGTCCAGGACTTCAGCCCGACCCTCCCCAATCATCTGCCGTAACGGTCCGCTAATGATGCCCTATCCTCCCTGACACAAACTCTCACTGCAGACTCTCTGTCTCCCAAAGTCGACTGGAAGTCAGATACATTCGTTCTGTTGCAGAAACGTGGAACGAGGCTAATAAATAAATAAAATAAAATAAATAAATAAATACAGCATGTTGCTTCGTCTATTTTAGTTATGGATTTTGCATTTCATTGTCTTCGCTAATTGTTTCACTTCGTTCAAAATTACCTTCTCCATCTTTTAACTCCTCACGCCCTGAGGACGAAATTATCCAATTTTTGTAGATATCCTCTGAGGTCTATATCAGTGAGGTCTATATATTCTGGAGACAGATCGACCATGATATTTCAAGGTTGGTGTCAGAATAGCTTGGCGCCTACAGGCGCCAAGCTATTCTGACACCAACCTTGAAATATCATGGTCGATCCATAATGCTGTCGTAGTCTTTCAGGGCTTTATCGGTTAATCCATAGAGGCCTGCCGCATTCCAATTCGTGGCTTTAATGTCGAATCCGAAAGCAGCACGTCTAGAACGATTTGTTAATCAGCCTGTCTTTTTCCAAACTGAATCTTCTCGAGATTTGTCATTCTCATTATTGTCACTCTTTATCTCGGTCGCTTCACAAAACTTTGGTATTTTGCACCTGTATGTGCTCAGGTGCAGAAATGGAAAATAATTCGGAGTGCAGAACGCAGGATTCTCTTTGATATAATCAGAGCGAACTACACATTAACTCATTCTACCCCAGACACCCCACAGCAAGATAAGGATCGACCATGATAGTCAAGGTGATGCTAGAATAGCTTGGCGCCTGCGGCGCCAAGCTATTCGGCATCACCCTTGAACCATCATGGTCGATCTGTGTCCTTCACTGCAATGCAGTCTTCAGAGGGCAACGGCAAAATTTGAGGATTTCGGTGTTGGGGTACAATGAGTTAACTCATTCAGTCCCGACACACAACAGCAAGACATGGATCGAGCATGCTCGATCTCTTTAGAATTGTAATACCGACCCTCAAAGAGCAAGCTTAAAATCTGGGGATTTCGGTCCTGGGGCAGAATGTGTTAATGGGAGTGTGGCAGTCAAAATCGTTTGATGTGAAACCTGGGCTGCTTTGAAGGATGCGCATTGACTCATTCTACCCGTGCCGCGTCCGGATGCGCGGGATGTAGGCGCTGCGTATCCGAATGCTGCACGTCTTCCGCCGTGAGATGGCCTTAGTCGCCTGCTCGGCGTTAAACCCAAATAACTAACTGCGACACACGTCTTGAATATGTTTATTATAGAATGGCATCTGGCCCCAGTGGCATTCATACTTGGCCACGAAGATTCATCACATTCACACATAGTCCTACTTTTCGTTTCGGCAGTATCATTATTTTTTAGAAATGAGGTGTCGACAAAGGGCATTGACCCCACCGACATACTGAAAAGGAAATTGACATCGATCCCTCCCCCCCCCCCCTCTCTCCCGATCCCAATACATTCTTTCCCATCGCTAAAATTAACGCATACTTCACCACGAACTCAATCTTCATTTATCTAGGCGGGCCATAACCTCCCTCACTAACATCACACCCTCCTCCACCCCCTCCCTTTATCCCTCCCCTTATTTTTCCTTTACCCTTTTCATTTTGATACACTATTGCTTGAAATAAATTTGACTATGATAGTTCAAGGGTAGTGTCATAACAGCTTGGCGCCTCAGGCGCCAAGCTATTCTGGCATCACGCTTGAACTAAAATGGTTGATCTAACCTGTAATCTGTAATGTAGCCTTCATGGGACAATCAACAATTTTTTTTTAAAAATCAACCTCAGCATGTAATGGGTTGAACCTTTCATTTCTAGCGCCAATTGAGCCGGACGATCGGCTGGATCGTGATAGTTCAACATCAAGAGTAAGTGCCTGATTAGCTTAGAAACTCTAACGGTGCCCTACTGATCCGGCAGTGCCTTTGACCGATTTTTTATTTATTTTTAATACCCACGATGGTTTTCGCTCGACACACATTTTCAAAAACTACACCCAAGTGACCAGTTTCGTTTACAATAGGCATAGATTCTCATGAGCCCCTGCAGACGCAGGGGCTCATGAGAATCTATGCCTCTTGCTGTGTGCAACGGTTTATGAGACTGAATATATATATATCTCTAGCTTTCAGGCTTTTGACCCATTCTACCCTGACGCACTACAGCAGGCGATGGGTCGACCATGATAATTCAAGGGTAGTGTCAGTGTCGCGCCAAGCTATTCTGGCACTGCCCTTGAATTATCATGGTCGATCCATCTCCTGCAACTGGTGCATAGTCATTAGATGACGCCTCCAAAATTTGGGACTCTCAGCGTGTGGGCTTATCTTGAGGAACCCGATTATCTACGAGTTTTAAGGATTCTGCAGATTCCTTCCGCTCACCTCCTCTCTCCCCGCACTACCCCCACCCCCACCCCTCATCTCCCCCCTCCTGCCGCCCCCCCCCCTCACTGCCGCCCCCCCCCCCCGCCCCCGCCTCTCCCCCTCCCCCAACCCCCTGGAATTTATTTTCATTTCATTGACAAAAATATAGTGCATGCATGGTTAGCTCTTTTGCTGTCGCTAGCGCGTTTTGTTGAGGTGATTCCTCCAAACGCCCTATCGCAAGACAAAGGGTTAAGGGGGGGTTTAATTTTTTTTCATTTTGTTTTTTTCAAAATTGTCTAATACTTTTACTTCTTTTCTTTTTTGACGTAGAATAATGTTGTTTTTTTTGTTTTTTTAATTGACGAGAGAAAACAATCGGAAAATATTCATGCAACTGACAGGATATGTCAAGCCGATACGTAATTGCTGGATAATGTATGAACGTCAGATCATAACCCAGTGCGCAAAAGGCCATCGGGCCAACGGCGGCAGGCGTCGGCCCGATGGCCTTTTGCGCATTGGGAACGTGCTGTATTGAACAGATGTAGGGTAGAGATGCGCCGCTGCAGTACAAGAGTGAAATGCTTCATCGCCATCACACATCCGGATGACGTAAATCCAGACTAAATTCACCACCAGAGGTAAAATTCTCAGTACTACCTAAACACCGATGTAAGAATCTATTTCTTACTCATCTTTTTCTTGGCATAAATCAAAAGGAGGTGTGTAAGAAAACTGATCTCCGCAAGAAACATAGATCCTCATGAGCCCCCGCGGCAGCGGGGGCTCATGAGGATCTATGTCTCTTGCAGTCGGGTTGGGGGTAAATGGGGAGGTGGGTGGATAAGAAAGACTCTTTTTACAGAAACGCATAATCGGCTTCACGTTATCGAACGATGTGTGGGATATTTATAATTGTGTGCCAGTCTGTAATTTTTTTTGTCTTAAGGCCAAAAGCCGTAAGGCCCAGAATCACAGGTCTGCGCATATCTGGCCAGCAGCAAGAAAATCTTTTTATAAGAAATCATTCTTCTTCATTACTCCCGCACACACAGCCTTAGTGTCTGCTCCAGTACAAGACTTCCATTGCCAACAGGATACCGTCTTGACAGAACAGTAACCTTCTGTTTTGCACTCCACTCACATTTCCAAAAACAGCCCCCCACAATGTTCTGATCCGTTTGCAAGAGGCATAGATTTTCATGAGCACATGCAGCCGCAGGGCCTCGTGAGAATCTATACCTCTTGCTTTGAAAGCTCGTGTCCACTTGATATATACCGGGAACAATTTTCTTGTTTTTCCCCACGCGAATTTTACTTTTCCTAACCTGTTCAGTGCCATCTGACGCCGTGTTTCTGCAAGCTTCGGTAATTCAGTACCAAAATGTCGTAGCGTTCCTAGAAACATAGATTCAAAGTTGTGTCAGCAGGAGGTATAGATCCTCATGAGGCCCCGCAACTGCGGGGGCTCATGAGGATCTATACCTCTTACAGCTGGGTGGTGTTCACATGTTCTCGGCACTGAACGGGCTAAAACAGGTAGAAACATTTCGCAGACCATCAGCATGCACTCTTTTCTGTCACACCTTTCGAGTTTCTCCCGAGTAATCAATAAGTCCTAAGGCAGACGTCTCCCCGAGGACCTTAGCTTACTGGGTCAGCCAACTCTTACGGCCGGTGCAAGAGCACAGATTTTCATAGGACCCTGCAGCTACTGACTCGTGCATTGTGAAAATGTGTGTCTTTGGTTTGCTGGGAACGTCCTTGTTTACAGATGCTCTTCCATAAAGATGCAGAAGAAAAAATATATATGTTCTTACCTTCTTTCTTTTAAACTGAGTTGCCCAGGGGTTTCGAAGGACATATATGCCTCTTGTTGGCACGTTAGACAGGATTTTCTTTTTTTCGCAGCGAGTCCGGTGTTCTCTCGAGAATGGCGCTCTATATTTGAGCTTTCCTTTTTTTTTTTTCTTTTTTTTTTCTTTTTTCGTTTTTTAGAATCCAACGAAAGATAACATTTTGGACTTCCTCAAAACTCAGATTCAGTGTGTTCGATTGCAAAACGTTGTTCAGGAACAGTTTGTTTGGCACAAAGCTATTCCGGCCTGCAACTACTTTGTGAAATTCCTTTTGAAACCCCTCTGAAAGTCAGTGTACGATTAGTAACGATTCATGCACAATAATGTGCGTACTATTCGTGTTCGCACGCTTGGTTACCCATTCCGCCCTGACGCACTACAGCAGGAGATAATGATAGTGCCAGATTAGCTTGGCGCCTGTCCGCGCTAAGCTGATATGGCACTACCCTTGAATTATCATGGTCGATCCATCTCCTGCAACTGGTGCAAAGTCATTAGATTACATCTACAAAATTTGGGAAATACGGCCAAAGGGGCTAAATGAGTTAATTCAGTATTTCGGTAGGTAACATGGATGGTGTACCTTGCTATTGTTGCACTCCTTTATTTGACGCTGAACATGGTGCTGGACATGTAAAACCAGCTCTTTTTTTTTGGCATTCACCTTTCCTTAGGTTTGTCTGCAAGAGGCATAGATTCGCATGAGCCCCTGCGATGCAGGGGCTCATGAGAATCTATGCCTCTTGCAGTTTGGGATCTGTTACATTTACTCCTTTCCCGGTTCCTCAGACGGAGGAATTGGCCATGGCGCAAGCATCCAACTGTTGCTTACATCATTCTTCTGTGCGCGTCTCGCTCCAGGCTTTGTTTCTTTATCTTTGATGCTTGAAGAGGCGAGAAAGCGAGAAAATGAATAGCTTACCGATGACGCATTGACAAGATCCTGCACCTAGTAACTTATGAGATATTTTTATACTGTAAGATAAGACAAGGCAAGACAAGGACCAAGACCAGACCAGACTAAGACCAAATCAGACAAGACATAACAAGACACAACAAGACGAGCCAAGCCAACAGAAGGCAATACTGAATAAGCTTCTTCGACAGTATGGATTTTCTGTCTCCATCCCGTACATAAATGAAAGATGCCCAGCTCACCTTTGAGCACTGTGAACGTATTTTTCACACTGAGTGTAATTTATGTTGCTGTTAACCCAAATCATACTGAGGCTAAAAGCTTCAAATGCGTACACTGCCATATGCAAGCTACATTATAGTACTTACAGATAAGGATATAGATCAATGGCTTTAGTTCAATGATTGTACATTTGCTTAACGTCCCGACAGCAACAAGGCTTTTCTCAGGACGTGGCTTTAGTTCAAGGGTTGTGCCAGAATAGCTTAGCGCCTAGAGGCACCAAGCTATTCTGGCACTACCCTTGAATTATTTTAGTCAAACTTACTTCACACACTGGTATATTCCGAATGATAAGGGTTAAGAAAAAAATAAACTAGGTAAAGCAAGTACCGGGTTTAAACTGTTCGCTTTACTTCAAGACGTCCAGTTCACTCATTCGAGACGTGCCGCATGCGGATACGCAGCGTAATGCGGATGCGTCACGTCTCGAATGAGCTAACGTTTTGGCACTGTGCTCATGTATGTTTGTTGCAAGATTATAGAATTTCTGTCTCCATCCCGTACACAAATGAAAGATGTCCAGGCTACCTTTGAGCATGTATTTTACACACTGAGCGTAACTGATTTATTTTGCTGTTGAGATAAAGAATTGAACTAGATAAAGCCGGTACTCGATTTAAACTGGTGGCATTACTTCACAGCACACTGAAAGCAGACGCATGATATGTCAGCCATAAAGAATGGCTCATTAACGAAAAATGTCTCTGACAAAAGAGCACAGAAGTTATGTGGCCAATCAACTAGACCTCCCGTCAGCAAGGGACATAGGTTCTCATGAGCTACTGCAGCCGCAGGAGCTCATGACAACTATCCCTCATGCTAACAGAGATGGGCCCCCATTCACGTCCTCAAAATGAGGGGAATCGTCTGCATTAGGTGTACGGCTGTATGTTCTTTTTTCATCATCACAAAACATCCTCAACATTCAGAGTCAGTTTTCTCTGTCAGCAAACGGCCCAGCAAGCAAAAGGTGTTCGGGCCGTAGTCGACCTTGGTTGGCCCTGCGCACCGTGCGCAGGGCCAACCAAGGCCGACTACGGCCCGAACACCGTGCGCAGGGCCAACCAAGGCCGACTACGGCCCGAACACCTTTTGCTTGCTGGGAGGTTTCCGGGCCCCAGAGAGGGTTGTTAAAAATTGGCAACTAGCGGGCTTTGATGTTATCTCAAAGGTATTATCTAGTCTTGCGCCCCGCCGACGAAAGGGAGAGGGGAGAGAGGAAAAAAGAATGGGTTACGGAGAGAGAAAGAGACAGACAGACAGACAGAGTTTTACAAAATGGATCTACTTTGCAGTATGATTGCCAAAGACTCGACTGACTCAGTGTGTTTGTAGAAGACGTAACAGATTCTTTCACAGAGGAGACAGAGGAGTACTAACAGCTTTGTGCGGCCTATTTGTTTCAAACAGCTTGCAAAAAGATGCAACACACCTTAACGCCTTGAGTCATTTAACGAAAGCGTTTCTATACTGAACTTGATGCTTTGGGTAAACACGATTAAAAGCCGAGTTTTTTTTTAATTTTTTAATTTTGTGTTGTTGTTTTTTTTGTTTGTTTTTTGTTTTGTTTTGTTTCATTGTGTTTGCTTTGCCTTGCGTTATTTTTGTTTGCTTTGCTTTGTTTGTTTCGTTGCTTCTTTCGGTTCGATTCGAATCTCTATGGTTTTATTTGTTACAGTTCCGTTTGTTGGGTTTGTGACCGGTTTGTTCTGTTCTGTTCTGTTCGCACTTCCTTTCAAATTACTGTCCACATTTCGCTGTTCTGAACTCAGTCACATTTTATTAACACGTTCATGATCACTATACTTCACGTGAGGCCGATTGGCGCATAAACATCTCCTGAATTTAGTGATTAATGTAACAAAGTTGTCTCTCTTGATACTCTTGTAGGAAAGCGCATCGGACACTGATTTTTCTTCTCTTCTTCTTTGTCTTCTCTTATATACTTAAAATGTGAAGAAAGGATCCACAGACACCACGTAGTTTAGAAGGAGTTACACTTTTATTCTATGCACAAAAATTTGTGCATAGAATAACAGTGTAACTAACTCCTTCTAAACTGCGTGGTGTCTGTGGATCCTTTCTTCACATTTTAAGTATTTCACTGCTGCTTGGATCCATATTTGGAGTGTGTGGTGCCAGCTTTCTTGGACTGGTTTTATTTATTCATATATATATAAATATATATATCGTACTTCATTCTAAGGTCTTGCTTCCACTATGTTATTTTAACCTGTTCAAGTCGGCGCATCCTCTGTTTTTGATATCACACGCTTATTGAAGTGTAGCAACAAGTGACTGCCTGCCAACAGACGGCAGCATATCGCCCACCCACCCCCCGCCCGCAAGAGGCTTATATCCTCACGCTTCCTTGCACCTGCATAGGCTCGTGAGAATCTATACCTCATGCTTGCATCAGCGCTCTTCACGTTCGAGGAGTCCGGGATGGGTTTTGCCATGACACTGGGGTTATTTACTGCAAACGTCCCAAACCGAACTTTTGGCAGACGATCGCTGGATTGCAGATCCTTTTAATTGTTATGTGGAAAAGAGATAGGCCGTGAAGCCAGTGTGTGTGCACTCTCCGCAGAAGCCAAAGCCAAAAGCGTCGTCGCTGCCTTTTTCGGCATATTCTTCCAGTGAGCAAAACGGCCCTCGGGCCGTCGTCCGCCGCAGTTGGCTCGCGCACAGACGTGCGCGAGCCAACTGCGGCGGACGTCGGTCCGAAGACTTTCTGCGTCCCGGGCCGTATACCTGTCATCGTTCGTGACGTTTGCGAGGCGTCATGACGTGTGTGCATTTCACTTTCTCGTCCAAACTCACTCTAGTCACTGGAGTCGTTCGTGTCTCCATCCATTTGTCTCACGGTATTTTAGGAAACCTTTTCAGTCATATGAACTTCACACATAACATCGGATATGACAACACTTTTTTCAGGCGCTCCGATCGACTAACCGGCTTACCTTCGCTTATAACACAATTCGGATATAAAAACAAACAGGTTAAATTTGGGTCCCCCTGCATTTAGTAAGTATCCCGAAGTTTAAAACCCTTTGGGTGTCGGTAGCGGTTTTAGTCGCGATGATTCCGGTAGAAATCATCGCGACTAAAACCGCTTCCGACACCCAAAAGCTTAATAATGTACATGTGTATGCTGTTATATTATACGAATTTTGTGCTGCAATTACCTCTAACTTGTAGTCTCTGATTTTCATTGCTTGTGGAAGCAGAACTGGTCTGCCCCTCCCACACACCCTCCCCCCCCTCCCACGCCCCCTCTCCCCCCCCCCCCACCCCCTGCCGCACCCCAATCCCCAGCGCAGAATTATTTTTGCCTCCACAGCACGGAGAGTTGTCATAGTTGTCACGCTGATATTTTTGAAGAAGTTGTTTCGCGCGAGTCTTGTTTTGTACCCTTTCAGTTCCAAAGTCAGAATCGCGTTGATCGTGATAAACCATGGTTAGTGTCCAGGTGGTTTGGAACAACTTCTTGTACTGCATTTGCTAGGGGTGTGTAAATACAGCACAACTCGAAGGAGTTAATTGAACAGAACTGATAGAATAAATCGACCATTTGCAGCAAGCAGTGTTCAACACACGTTTGTCACATGTCTTTCGGGGCTGGTAATGATTGAGGAGGGGGTGGGGACTTGACTCGCGTAAGGGGAGGGGGGGATCGCGTGCTTGAAACAATAAAGGCGTTTTTTGCTCTTTGTTTTCTCTCCCTCTTTTCCCAGGGGGTGGGGGGGGGGGGGGTGGGGGGAGGGCGGAGGGCGTAACGTTGTAGTAAGCAAAATGTCCTCGGGCCGACGCCGTCCTGAGTTGGCCTGCGCACAGCAGTGCGCGGGCCAACTCAGGACGCCGTCGGTCCCAGGTTCTTTTGCTCACTGGCACGATAATGATACAGTTTCCCGTGGGTTATAAGGGGCGGGGGTGGATGGAGATAAGCGGTGGGGGGCTGGGGGTGGGGTGGGATGGGATGGGGAGGACGGACGCCTGTCCTTTTCACTGATAATTATGAACAGTGCCATTGACTAGAAAATGGGGCTTCTGTGCTTAGTAACTGGAGTGTGAGGCCGGACCGCGTCATATAACGTTGGATGGATCCAGTGCGGTTAGCAAAGAGAATCAGTTTCGGGCGAATGGACTTGTGAGGGGTATTCGTGTGGTGATTTTGGACTTTAAAACTTGGAGTGTTTAATTCTTTAACTGCCGGGGTGGGGGGGGGGGGAAGGGGAATCTATCCAGCTGCAAGAGACATAAATCCTCATGAACCCACGCTGTCGCGAGGGGGGGGGGGGGGGCTCATGAGGATTTATGTCTCTTGTTAGTCTCTATGTTCTGTAGACCTGATTTTGTATCATTTACATCTGTGTTCTTCACGCGCATGTCGGTCAGTGTGCGGTCATTTCTGACGCGAGATCCGCGATCACTGACAGCGAAGGGGTTACATCAGTAACAATTCATCAGAGAATTTTGTCGACTGGGACTTACCTGCAAGCACAATGCGCAGAAGGCCATCGAGCTGACATCGGTCGCCGTTGGCCAGCTCACAGCCGTGCGCGGGCCAACGGCGGCCGATGTCGGCCCGATGGCCTTTGCGCACTGAGTTGTTGTAGTCTGGTCTGTGCCGGCGAACACTAAAAGTTTGAATTAGCAAAGAAAATCCTAACAAAGAAAGAACTAATCAATAAAGACAATTTCAGCAAAGGTCGTTAAATTTTCGGGCTAAACTCCTTTTTTGAAATAGATCTTCAGACGAGAAAACAATGTATACCTGCCTTCTTTTTCAAGACTTGAAAATTGTAATAAACATAACTGTGTTGCAGTTGCGCGTTTCTTTTTCCGTTGACATTTGCTTTGCATTTTACACGCACATCAGTATTCTTTTGGTCAGGATATTTTAATTAGCTGAAAATGCGTGACTGAAGTTTTCTTGTGTGACTTCAGTTATTAAGTCTTCGTAGTGGAGAAGTTTGTCCTATGTCTTTGCAATGCAGAGTATCCTGAAGGTCGAAGTGAGGCTTGCGGATGTTTTTAAGTTGGGGACCATATGATTAATGAGTATATGATAAGCGTCACTTGAATATTTAGGACACTCGACGAATTCAAGCTTGAATATCTATTGCCCTGAACTAGTTCTATTGCACTGAACTAAGTCAAGCCTGTAAGCCTGCCTGAGGCAGGCTTGCAGGCTTGAATCAGTTCAGTGCAATCCATCGTTTTCATTAAGGCGATTTTAATCTGCAAACGGCAAAACATTAATTGACAGAAATGACTAAACTGCACTTCTTCTTCTTCTTCTTCTCGAACGCCGTCACACTTGGAGTTTGGCTCTCAAAATGAAATCTGTGGTCTTCTGCAGTGCCTCCACAGGCCCGTACAGTTTCTCTTGTAGAGTGGCGGGCTTCGGCCATATCTCCTCCCTCAGCGGCTGGTGGTTCCCACAGTCCTGGAGGATGTGCTCTGTGGTCTGCTCTGCTTCTCCACAAGGGCACAGGGGAGATGGCACGAGGTGGAAGCGTCTGTGCAGGTGGAAATTGAGTCGGTTGTGCCCGGTCCTCAGACGAAAGATGGTCACCTGCTCTTGTCTGGACAGCTGATGGTAACTGTCTATGGGCCGTTGTGGTGGTCTGTACACAGACTTAATGATGGTCTTCATCTCTGTGAAGCTGACTCCATTTTCATCTTGTTCTTTCTCTGCGCCCGCTTTTGCCATTCTGTCAGCTTCTTCATTGCCGTAGATGCCACAGTGTGAAGGGATCCACTGCAGCACCAGCCTGGTGCACTTAATGTTTTGCAGTGCCTCTTGTAGACGTGGCAGTTTGCTTGCTGTTGCTGCCTCAAGGACAGACATGGCATCAGTAAGGAAGACAATCTGGGCATCAGGGTCTGCAGTGCCACTAAGGGTGTTAGCTGCGTGGACCAGGGCTTCCACCTCAGCTCTGTAATTTGTGCAGTGAAGGCCTGTTGGTACTGCCTCTGCCTGCCATTTTCCGTTTGGGTACTGAATGTACACCCCAGCCCCTCCATCCTGAACTGCATCTGTGGCTGATCCATCAGTGTATGCCCGTATCCATGCTTCCTGGGGATACTTTTCTTCGAGCATGGCCAGTGTCAGGGCTTTCTTGCTCACAGTGCTGTGCTCATCTCTGGTGGTGATGTAAGGTACCGTGGAAGAGATGGTGATGTTTTCTGGCTTACTTTCCCAAGGTGGAAGGTCGCTAGCAGGATTCAGAGCCTCTACCTGCGCAGGCAGCTTTGCCTGGTGTTTTCTCTGCAGTGCTCTCGTCTCCTTCACAAAGCTTGATCTTTTCAGTCTCCCTGAGGTTGGTTGTTTCATCCTAGCGTTCATAGGGTGGTCTTTGGAAGACTTGATCTTTGTGGACTGTATCAAGGCTTTGCAATCTCTTCTCATGCGCAGGGGTGGGATGCCTGTTGTCTCTTCCATCTTTTCAATTGGTGTGGATCTCATTGCGCCGGTGATGATACGCAGTGCCTGGTTCTGAACTCTGTCAATGGTCTGCTGGTGTGACTGGGCTGCCGTCAACCATGCATTAGATCCGTACTCAAGGTGTGGTCTCACTGTGCCTTGATATACATTTTTGAGGATCTTTTCATTGGCTCCCCATTGTGTTCCAGCCAGTTTAAACTGCACTGAGTTTTACTTTAATTGTGAGTTGTTTGAGACCATTTTTTCAAGTTTGCAAGCATGAATCAGTTCAGTGTAATGCATCGTTTGAAACTGCTAACGATAATCAGTTCAGTGTAATTCATCGTTTGAAACTGCTAACGATAATCAGTTCAGTGTAATTCATCGTTTGAAACTGCTAACGATAATCAATTCCGTGTAATTCATCGTTTGAAACCGCTAACGATAATCAGTTCAGTGTAATGCATCAACTTGAATCTGCAAACGACAAGACATATTAATGCAACACAAATGACTGAGCTGTTCTGAGTTGAACTTTGTGTGAATTGTTCGAAACAGATTTTTGATGTCATTTACGTTTGACACAATACAACTGGGAATCGTGGCTGCACGATGATGTTTTGTTTTGGGCGTCAATCCGAAGACATGTATATATCGCGTAAAACTGACATTTATCATTGACACACATCCTGCCTTAAACCAGACCCGGGATCGTATAACCTTCTGGCATTTCTTATGGTTTGAATCTTCTGACGCTATGGTGCACATTATCAGGTTACTCCTGGGACATTTTCATATAGTCTCATATACATCTCGTATCCTCTTCACTGTCGAGATTAAAAAAAGTGAGCTCGATCCAACTGCAAGAGACATAGATCCTCATGAGCCCCCGCGACAGCGGGGGCTCATGAGGATCTATGTCTCTTGCTGAGACCAAGTTGTAGCTTTTGGTCGTGCAGTGAACAAAGATGTCAGAAACAGAATACTCATCCAGTGGCAAGGAAGAGGTTTGATACTGAATTGACGTCCTTTGGTGTTCGCAGTACTATGGTTGCAAGACTAAAAAAAAAAACTGCTTAGTTCATAAGCGAGCTCCTTCCAACTTCAAGAGACATAGAGTCTTATGAGCCGCTGCGTGTGCAAGGGCTCATTAGAATCTACGCCTGTTGCGTAATAAGTCGGAACGGCTTAATCTGTTTTGTATTCTGGGGTGACCTTTAAGTTTAGGCGTACTAAAGTTTCAGGAAGTTATACTGAGCCCATGCAGTGCTGAAATTGTTACAAATGCTGGCTGTCATTGGTATCATATCCATTGCGCACTCGTGATTTCATGACGAACAGGTTTGTCTTGGGCATTTCCCTTTACTGCGAGACAATAGTTTTCAGGGGGGTGATATTTCAGAGCGGTACCAACGGTCGTGCATGCATTGCGTAGATGGTTTATAATGAGGACTGAGATATTCAAAAGTTAACTCATTCTACCCCAGACACACCACAGCAAGATATGGATCGACCTTGATAGTTCAAGGGCGATGCCAGAATAGTTTGGCGCCCATTAGCTTGGCGCCTATGGGCGCCAAACTATTCTGGCATCACCCTTGAACTATCATGGTCGATCTGTGTCCTGCACTGCACTTCAGTCTTCAGAGGACAAGGCAAAATGTGGGGATTTTGGTCTTGGGGTACAATGAGTTAAAATAGTTGCCTGGATAGTCAACTTTAACTGGACATCCTGCACGGAAGTGTTTTCGCTGATCTGGATTCTCGCTTTGTTGGTTAACAAAAATTCAGCATTGACCCCTTCACTGTCGGTGGTCGCAGATTGTGTTTCTGTAATCCTTGTTAATTCACCGCCAAAGATGCCAGACATCCCTGGAACATGGGTACACATTAGAGAGGTGCCAGCAAGAGGCATAGATCCTCATGAGCCCCCGGAACTGCAGGGGCCTATGAGGATCTATACATCCTACAGTTGCCGGGTAGTGTTCACCTTTTCTCGACAGTAAATGGGTTAAGATGTTTTGATGGACTGAACAGTTACACAGGGGCGAGACAGAAATATACTGACGAGCAAAAGAAATGCGACATTTTTGAAATCACTAAAGTGTTTCCGACGAATCCAAAAAAATGTCGCATTTCTTTTGCTCGTCAGTATAGTAGGTGGCAACTACAACGAAGGATTAACGACTGATAATGCCATAGCATTGTTTTTAACGGTACACAACTCTTTTGCGCCAATCGTGCTGTGTCCCATTGAGCTGATTTTAGCCAGAGAATGCCAGCGTCGCGTCCACTTTGGCAGCTACAATGCATTTAGAATTTACCTGCTGTATATCAGTACATGATTATAGTCCCACTCCCCCTGTTTTTCCGAGACGCTGTCAGCCGAGGACTTGCTAGGTTTCATGCTCCAGGCCTGGTGCCGGAGAGCCGCCTGTTGGGAAAAATCACGTAGTAGCACCTTCCTTCTGCAAGACACACGGATTCTCACGAGCCCCTGCTGAAGCAGGGGCTTGACAATCTGTGCCTCTTGCTGACTGAGGTACTCTGTTGACGTTCTTCAGATGGTGCTGAAACGTACGAAAATAGTTTGGAAGTGTGGTACCAGATTCTGAGTGAGACGCAAAGTGGCCTTTCTTACCCCTGCCGACCCCCCTCCCTCTAGTACTTCACTCCCTCTATGCCTAACTTACCTGCAGTGTTGTTGGGGGGTGCATCGGCGGTGTATGTATGTGTATGGGAGCTTTCGTACCTGGCACCTTTTCCCATCTGAAGTAGGCACAGATTTTCACGAGCCCCTCATTGCAGCCATAAGGGTTCATGAGAACTGATGCTTCTCCCTTGCTAAGATTAGCAACGTCTATTTTGCACTCACATGTACGGAGGAAGTTACTGAAGCTAAGTCAAAGACTGTACGTGTATGTGGGAGCTTTCTTGGCTTCTCTCTTAGCAAGCTAGCGCCCCTTGCCACCCCTCTGTGCGGCTTACCGCGCCCGACTAGACTTTCTGTACCCGTCCGGAGTGAGTGAAAGAAAGATCACAGAATAAAAGAGAAAAGACTAAAAAGCAAAAGATAGAGAGAGGGGCAGGTATGAGATATCGAGAAAGGCAGTGAAGAAAGACAACAGCTGAGAACTCGAACACCCTCTTCGTAACGAAGGTCAGGGTGCACTCGTTCTAGTTCATAGACGTACATCAACCATAAGAGTCCACCGAGCCAAAATTGCTTGCAGCCGTTTATCTGATGCTATGGTTCTTTACCTGGGAGGGGCGGGGATTCCTGGGTTTGCTGAACGGTACAGTGGAGGTGTGCTATCTCCTGCACCAACCAGAGGCAGACGAGCGAATGCCGGATTGTGAATATCGCGTGGGGCTTTGCTGACTGCCGTTAGCACGTGCAAACTGAAGCGTCGACTGAACCCATTCTGCCCTGCCACACCACAACAAGGTGAGGATCGACCATGATAGTTCTAGGGTGGTGCGAGAATAGCTTGGCGCCTGAAGGCGCCAAGCTATTCTCGCACCACCCTTGAACTATCATGGTCGATCTGTCTCGTGAACTGTCACGGCTTTTTCAAGGGACAATATCTAACTTTGTCAGTGAATTTCGCCTTAGGGATCTGTGTCCAAGAGCGAAAGCAGACGTGCATGACTGGAATCAGCAGACCACCAGAGGGAGGAAAAATTCAGGTGAAGCGCATGTTTGTTTATTTACACACAACTGCGACTCACTGGAAGCAAATTGTGTAGACACAGTGACGTCAGAGAGAGATACCGCGCGATACACCCTTGCCCTGAGCCATCTTGCTGCTGACCTCGGGATGGTGACCTTGATGACACCGGCCTCATTCTGGTGCCGGAAGTAACTTGAGGAACAACAACAACGGGAGCTACCCATGCTCCTGTGACTGAAGAGGAGAACCAGCTTGTTTCAGTTCTGTAGATCCACACGTGTGTGTTTTGAATGTGCCTATATTAAATTGATACGTGTCTTTTCCTGATAAAAAGTGTTTTGACTGTACGTGTATCGCTGCAGTTGACGAGTGATGCTGACTGGACTACCGATGTGCTTATCGAATCAAATTATGTGTATGCTGGTTTCTTACGGGAGTGGTCTTAATATTGTGATTTTCACGGCGCTTTACTGAAATCGTTCTGCAACCTTGAATATATAAGGTAGTCTGGACAGACAAAGTCAACAGAGATGTTTCGCGTTATTTTCAAGGTTAATTACTTGTATTATCAACTTGTTAAGACCCCAATACCACACGGAGACCTCTGAATTTAAAACATAATTTGTATTTTTATTGTTTTTATTCGCTGTGTGTTCAAATCGTAAAGGTGCCCGTGCAAAGTCGACGTTGCATGGTGGTAAGTGGTCGCGCGCGAGTCAGTGGCTCAGTTATGCACCTTGTAATGAGCCAAGTTTGATCTGTCTTAAATACTACCGTCTTCAGCTTCATCTTCTTTGAGTCAAGCTTTGTCGTGCTTTCTCAAGTGGTGTGTGTGAGGCGCAGGGTGTGCTTAGCCCTGTCCGAGATATCTCACCCACCACCAACTAATTGACCACATTTTCATCACATTCTTGAGGCAAACAAAGCTTCCAGAAATGCTTCGTACAACAATGGCGTGCATATTGTAGCCGCGGCTTTGACTGAGCCATCCCAGCCATCGTCACCTCACACAATATATTTTACATTATCTTCGTGGTGGCCATCTCACCTGACTCTCGTCCCCTACCCATCCAGTGACCACCATGCCGTCTATGGTGCGATTCTTTGGGGAGCTAGCGGCGACAGGGGCAATCAACCAGGGGCGGCGTTCCAGCATCCGGCGTGGCTCAGAGATCGGAGAGCGGCTGGAACACACCATCCAACTGACCTCCCAGTCCACCACACCCTCCGCACACGACACCAGTGAGGGATTTCACCCGTTACAGTGAGTATAAAACAGTGACATGCATGTAGTAAAACTGTTGCCGCTAGGGTTTCATGTGAAACTATCACTATCTTCTGTTTTTCTTTCAGTGACATGCATCATTAATATGTCCTTTCAGTGAGCAGCCTGAACACGCATCATTTGATTTGTATAGTGTCTCTGCAGACACAGCAAAAGAAACAATAGTCATGTGAGAGCCTTGATTAATCTTTTGAAAGGCATCACTGATTTTTATTATCTTGCTTGCTCACCAGATGAACAACTGACAAATCTGGCAAGCAAATCCATCAACACAAAGATATATAAGAGTGCTGGTCTGTCTGAGCCCTTAGGCCCAGAATCACGGACCAGCAAAAAGTTATAAAACCACAGGCCAGCCCACTTAACACATAGTAACCCATAAAGCCCCGACTCGACGTGACAGGATGTGTTTCGACAATGATAGTTTAAGGGTGGTGTCAGAATAGCTTGGCGCCGGGAGGCGCCAAACTATTCTGACACCACCCTTAAACTATCATGGTCGATCTATCTCTAAAACAATGAGGTAGACGTCAGAGGATGCCTACAAACTTTGATAACGGTTGCCCTCGGGGCTTAATGGGTTAATACGTTCGAGGTATCGCATACGGATACGCGGCAAGTGCGGCGGATACGTACGCGGCATGCCTCGAATGAGCGAACATGATATGCCAGGACCCTTTTTTTTTATTATTGAATTCTACTCGTTCATGACATCAGCAGGAGACATCCGGCGTCCATGTTAGTGGATAACGCTCTCAAGCATTTTTAAACTGACTGATGCACATCAAAATGACAAGAACCCTCCCGCCCCCTCACTCACCTTTTCCCCCTCCACCACCACCACCCGCCCCCCCCCCCCTCCCCTTACACAATTCACCAGCTGACTCCCCTGTCCATCATGCCATCCACGCAGATACCAATGGAAGATACGAGTACTATGATATTTTACAGTAATAGACGATTTCCGGAAATCAGAAGTTGCATGTTTGTCCGGGCTTTTAATCCACTGTTTTCGTCGAAACGCGTGCAGTTTTGACCTACTCCTAAATATCGCATGTTTGTCCGGGCTTTTAATCCACTGTTTTCGTCGAAACGCGTGCAGTTTTGACCTACTCCTAAATATCGCATGTTTGTCCGGGCTTTTAATCCACTGTTTTCGTCGAAACGCGTGCAGTTTTGGCCTACTCCTAAATATCGGATGTTTGTCCGGGCTTTTATTCCATTGATGAGAACAGCGTCCATCGATGAGTAGTACTCACTGACATGACGCGTATGGCCGTACAAAACAAAATATACCATTACAAGCAAAATCTACGCGACTTCAAAGTCCACTGTGTTTTCCACCCACAAGCCACGCAGTGCGCAAAGGTCATCGGGCCGATTTGATCCACTATAATCCCTTCAATGCCAATGGTCGCGGTAACGATTTCTGAAATCTTCGTTAACTCACCGCCAAAGGGCCCCCGGCTCCAAGGAACATGGAAGGAATGGGGATGTCGGCAAGAGGCATTGATCCTCATGGGCCCCCGCATCTGCGAGGGCCCATGAGGATCAATGTCTCTTGCTCGTGGATCGTGTTCAGTTTTTCTCGGCAGTGAAGGGGTTATACAGTGATGAAACTGTGAAATTGTGCAGATGTGCGAAGATGATTTCTCACATACCAGCTCATTTGTTGCACATTTAACGGCAGTGGTACCACAGCAGGCGAAGACACAACAGTAATTCGGAATTGAGTCCATTTCAAATTTCTCTTGGCTGTGCCTAGCCTGTGCATGGTATCTATCTGTGTGTGTAACAGCATTAATTGTTATCCAATTCCTGTTTATCACCAACTGTGATCTCTTAACTCATTTGCCGCGTATCCGGAAGTGGCGGCACATCTCGAATGAGTTAATTATCATATCATTACGACATCACTTGTTTCTTGGGCCCCTCCAATAACAGATCATAGATGAGACATTTCCTGCCTGCAACCACCTTCCAGACAGGGCAAGCTAGACTAGACTAGATATATCATTACGACATCACTTGTTTCTTGGGCCCCTCCAATAACAGATCATAGATGAGACATTTCCTGCCTGCAACCACCTTCCAGCCAGGGCAAGCTAGACTTGTCTGGATGGTGGACGCAGCGGATCATTTAAGAATATACTGAACCGTTCATTTACAGCCTGGCCAGATGATTAAAAGCAATACCAATTGAGCAACATAAACCCCCCCCCCCCCCAAAGGACATAAAGAAGGACTACCCAAAATGAAAACTTAACCACTTGTAGTCCTTTACTATTTCTGGATCCGGCCATGTCCATGCTTTTTCAAGTAGGTGTTTATTCGCGGGTGTGCTTTTCAGTGAAACAAACCACCGTGTCAGCGGGAGACAAATACTAGTTGTTCCCTCGCAGAGACACGATACTGGCGGCAAATTGCCTACCTTAAAAAAAGGTGTTTGTTATGGAGGGGAGGGGGGGTGGAGGCAGCGTTGCAGGGAGGACGGGACGTAAAGGTAGACGAAGAGAGAGACAGGAACAAAACCAAAGTAAACAAACAAGACTGGAAGAAATACATCGGAAAGAGCAGCTAGCCTGACGTGCTAAAAAACAACACCAAAACCACGTCTGCCGTTTCAACTCATTCGAGGCCTGCCGCATCCGGATACGCGGCATATGCCGCGTATCCGAATGCGGCAGCCCTCGAATGAGTTAAACCCGTCACCGGCTAATGGAAAATATTGTTGTCGGCTTGGATTGTCTGTATCTTTTTCACTTTCACTCTCTGGAACCCAAATAGTGCTGTCTCACAGCTTACACTTACTCTTCTGCTAAGTTAGGTTTATAAGGCAAACACGTCTCAGGAGGCGGATCGTCCGTGAAAGCTCAGAGGTGGTGCCTGAATAGTGGGCGCCTTTCCAGACTAAGCAGGCACCATCTATGAGCTATTGCGGTTAACCCTTGACTGCTACGGACGACACGTCTCGGCGGAAAAGACGTGTCCGTCTCGTCATTAGCAGTCAAGGGGTCAATCCAGGCGCTGATTAAGCGAATCAGGCACTACCGTAGAGATATTATCTTGATGCAAAATCGACATGAAACCCATCGGCTGCCGCATTCTTGTTTTGTATGTAAACATCTAATTCTCAAAAAAAAAAAAAAAAAAAAGAAGAAGAAGAAGAACACTTCAGCATGCTAAAAGCGCTGCCGTAGACTACGTGACAAAATTTCTCTGCAAAGTAAAGGCTGGGGTTGAGGGGGGGGGGGGGCGGAGGGGGGGGGGAGGGCAAGGGAAGGAAAAAGTAGTTAAAGAGATCGGATACTGTAGCCATTTTGCCTGGCGCTAAAACACTCGTCTGTTACTTTCAGCAGAACTTTACAGCGAGACGACTCCTCCCTGCGTTAACTTTGTTATTCTAAAGACAAAAATGGGAAGAAAGAAGATAATTAGAGGAGAAGAGAAAACAACGACAGACAAACATGTTTCCTTGCGAGAAACGTTTTCGCTTTGGAAATTCGAGCTGCTGTTTATCGTCGCCTTTTTTTCCTCGAAAAATCAACACTTTGTGTCTTTTCCCTCTACATGAGACAGCTGCGAGGGATATGACGCTAATGATGAACGTGGTTAAGTTCGCTAGATTCTGCAACTTATCGGAACAATTAAGCCACAATGATGCCATCCGTAACGGTTCCGACTATCCGCAGTTGTTCTGAGAGGGGCCCGATTGCCAGACTAAACTGTACGAAGTGCCATTACCATGGGCCTCGCAGCATTAGTGGGATTTAGTCTCATCAACGGAGATTTGGGGATTACGGTTAGGCTTTGGTTCAGCAAGCATAACTCAATCCCCAGTGCGCGCAAGGTCATCAAGCCGACGTAGGCCCGAAGACCTTGTGCGCATTGTGTGAAGTCTTCCTGAGAACACTAGTTGCGGATGTGTCGTATAGCGTTACCGCTGCAACGCTATACGACACTTTCGCAACCATTGATGCGGGACGCCTTGAATGAGTTTACTCAGTTGTGCATGCAGCCATAGTTTACAGTACCTGTGGCAGCAGGCACTAGAGGGTTAAAAATGACTCACGACTTGGGAGGAGGGAAGATTGTATCAGTGAGTCGGAGATGGCGGATCGGCCATGACAGTTCCAGGGTAGTGCCAGTTTAGCTTGTCGCCTTCACAGGCGCCAAGCTAATCTGGCACTATGTTCTGGAACTATCAAGACAGACCAGGCTGCCGCTGTGTTGTTGTACAAGGAATGAGGAACTTCATTTCGCTAAATCGCATTTTAAACGCGGAAACAATTCATACGATGTTTACACGTACGTGAGCACTTGAAATATCGCCTGTTGTGCGATTTAGAACCGAATTCGATTAGCGAACCTAAGAACCCCAGAAAACCTGCCAATCCTTTGACCAGCGTGCAAGAGGCCACAAGGTTATTAGTTTTAAATGCGTTCCAACAGTGAATATCTTCCATCTGCGAGAGGCACAGATGTTGAGAGCCCCTACTATTTTATTGCTTTTGGTTATCGTCTTTAACGCATTTACTTTCTGACCATGGTAGTGTAAAGGTAGTGCCAAATTAGCCTGACGCCTTGGAAGTCTGACATCCTTGAACTGTTGTAGCTGACCCATCGTCTGCAATTTGTACACGGTCTTTTTTGTGGCATTCGGAAGCTGTTTAACTCATTCGAGACGTGCCGCATATCCGTAAGCTCACGCCGGTCTCGAATGAGTTAAAGTCTGTATTAGTCGTTAATGCGGAATTTTGTTTGAAAGACAAGACTTGGTTAGTACCCTCGCCAACAGAGAGAGAGAGAGAGAGAGAGAGAGAGAGAGAGAGAGAGAGAGAGAGAGAGAGAGAGACCGGAGGTGGGCAGGTGGATCTAGTGCATGAAGACTATCCCTCCACCCCAACCACCACCACCCCCCCCACCCCACCCCCTCCCTTCCCTCCTCCCCCCTCCCCCTCAATTTCGATAGGTATCATATCTCTCCTACCGGCTCACTGACAGCTTCTAGTACTGCCCTGCTGGTATTACCAGGTGCACATGTCGTAACTACTGACTCAATCAGTAAGAGTGAAATTCCTTACCGCTTGAATAGTCTACATCTAAATAGGAAAAAGTGTCATGCTGCGCGGATTCACACGATTGGCTTCTAGTTGCGGCTTGTATAAAAAATGGAATTCTTGTTAACCAAAGACACTATTAAGTTGCGTTATAAATAATCGCATTAATTTAAACAATAATAATAATAATAATAATAATAATAATAATAATAATAATAATAAGTAGTAGTAGTAGTAAACAAAATCACAAGAACAAAATCACAAGAACAAAATCACAAAAGCATCAGGCATTTCCACACACACAGATGCAATTTTTCCATAGATCAATTTAAGCACTTGTTTCTCTCGCCTGAGTGTGGCCATTCCCGTGTTTCTATTGATGACCCCGAGGGTTGTCTTTATGTATTATCCCCAAGGGACCAGCTCAGCCTTTTCACTTCTACATCCAAAAGACTTGCTGGACAACCATTTTTCGAGCTATGTACATATCTCGGAAGATGGACTGGCCATAATAGCTCAGGATTCGTGTCCCCTTAGTTTAATTAGCATCTGTAAGGCCCACATTACACATTTCACTACTATCACAACTTGCGACGTACATCTCTCGGAATGCTGGCCAGCTAGAATAATCAAGGGCTGACGTGACTTGTTAGCTTAGCATCTCAGGAAGGGATGGACCTCGATAACATCTCAAGGGTAGTGCCTGATTAGCTTGGCGCCTTTTAGGCGCCAAGCTAGTCAGGCTCTCCCCTTGAGATATATTATTGAGATACTATTATTTTTGCCCATGAACCATCGGCTGCTAATGGCCACCATAGATTGGTAAGTTAATCAAGCGATGCCTTTTCAGAGCTCCTGCAGATCACCAAAACACAGTGATTGATCCGGGTGGCTCTCATATTCGTTAAGTAGCATGTACTTGGCGCTAGACGGGAAGAGGTCCACTCTACCATTCCCTTGACCCGGGAATGGTATTTTATGGGCAGATGCCTTTCTCGTTATTGTTTATGGAGGGCGGAGGGGGGAGGAGGGCGCGCGACGGGTCGGCGTCAGTGTCGTTGGGCGGTGGCAGTGGGGGCCTCGATAGCTACCTTAATAACACCGTGGACACACGAACTACCAGGTTTGGGCTTTAAATTTTTAGGGTCGCAGGCAGACTAAAGTAAACAATACTACGCATAGTGTCATCTTCATCAGGGCAAAAGTCCCGCATATGGTAGATCCCTTCGCTGGAATGCTGGATAAAATGTTTGTTTTAAATCATCTTTTTCGTTAAAGCTGTGGAAAGTCGAAGGATATCCATATACAAGAGACATAAACCCTCATGAGCCCCCGCAGTCGCGGGGGCTCATGGGGATTTATGTCTCTTGTTAGTCCTATGTTCTTTATGCCAATTTTTGCTCCCCGATACATTGTGTTGATCACGCGAAGGTCGGTCGGCGTGCAGCGGCTTCAGACGCGCATTTCGTGTCCGCTGGAAGCGAAGGGGATAAAATGAGCATGTCAATTAATAATGCTTTTCCTTTCTTTTTTCATCCAGAAAAAAAAAATTATCGCGCCTATGTTGTCTTGAGCTTAGTGTAGGCGCTGGCGCGCACGCGGTGGCGCAGTGGATTTGCATTAGTCAAAGCTTCTGTCATCGAGCCCCTATGGTACATTTGTGTATCTCAAATATTTCTTCATTCAACGACCAAAAGATAAAACTGTTTAAGAAGTGTGGATGTAAATTGGTCTCAGCACGAGGCATTGATCTTCATGAGCCCCCGCAGTCGCGGGGTTTGCTTATGGGTTTGCCGTTTGTTGCACAGGTCTGGACACATTACAAGAAGATAACAGTTTTTTTTTTTTTTCTTTTCGGATGAACATTTAGTAAAAACAGACCGGTTCACCATTTCTAAAATTGTTGTTAGCTGCTGTTTATACAATAATTTGGTTCTTCTTCTTTCTTTTTTTCTTTCTTTTTTTCCCCCCTCGAAACTACGGACAATGTCAGCATTTCTTTTTTTTATTATCACAAAATGGAATCAGATTCCTGGCTCACAACATGTGTCATATTCATATCCGTGAATGTATACATGTATGGGTGTGTGTGTGTATATATATATACATGTATACCGTATGTGTATACATCTGCAAACCCTGACCTACACACGAGGGAAAGAACTAGTTACATATATCTAAAGGTCATCGGCAGCTTCGTGCACTTGTTTATGAATTTTCATCCGCAAGCGGAAACTTTTAACTGCAAGACGGGTGTGCATCTAACATTAACACATTCGAGACGTGCTGCATCCGGATACGCGGCTTTATGCCGCGTATCCGGATGCAGCACGTTTTGAATGAGTTAACCTGACTGGGGGTTTAATTTCCTCCAAACTAAAATCCCTGGCACTTCTTGTTTCACTGTCATTGCCAAACTGCTGGAGATTATTCGCTCGTGTGAGGTCAAGGGTAGTGGTGGATTCGCTTGGCGCATGAACAGGGGCCAAGCTAATCCGCCACTACCCTTAAGCTATCACGCACGATTCTTTGTTGCATGACTTTCAAAATCGAATAAGAGTCTGTTAGCCCCTTGACTGCCAGTGGGCGGCAGATTTTGCGTCTGAAACCACTGCACACTGAAAGTTACATTCACAAATGAAATGGGACTAAACGTGGGTATAAAGAACAGGACTAGCAAGAGACATAAATCCTCATGAGCCCCCGCGACCGCGGGGGCTCATGAGGATTTATGTCTCTTGCAGATGGGTGGCGTTCGCCTTGCCCCGGTAGGTAAGGGGTTTATAAGCAAGTCTGTGATATCGGGACTTACAGCGTGAGGTAAAAAAAAAAAAAAAAAAAAAAAAAAAAAAAAAACCTCCACAGACAAACATTCTTCCAGAAGTATCCCGGCGATTGCAGATGCATTCGTGACCTTTAAAAAAAAAGTGCAACAGCCTGCCGCACTACTGCCCTTGAATTTTTATGGGTGAGCCATTTCGGTATGCGACGTCTAGGCACCCCATCCATAAACACGAATCCGATACGAACTCGATCAGAATCCGAGGCCGCGGTTTGGAATCAGAAAGATTCGTGCAAGTCCTGTTCACGACTGTGTGTTTCCATATGCCTGATGCGGACACGAATTTGCATCCGGCATCGAACGAAATGACGCAAGTTTTGAAGGAAAATTGCATCCTTGAATCAGGTTCGGATCGTATTCGTATCGGATTTGTGCTTATGGAACCGTAGCTTAACACTTTATTTAAAATTGATAAACCTTTGGCTCTAGACGTGAAAGGGAGGTAACGGCCTCTAAAACGGGAAAAAAAACCACGTTAAAACGTAAACTATGGCAATATTCCAGGCACTTCTAGCCATTACGTGCGCGTGTGCATCGATGTGTATTGTAATAATTCCCAGATGGCTCTTTGGCTGCTCGTTTCACGCCAGATCTCGTCTGTTACTTAAGCGCAATGAAATCGTGGTCAAGTTCGCAATGTTATGTCTGTGACAGTAATTATGCCAACCCGTTAAGTCCATTACCATTAGTTACGCTGCAGGGATATCTGTTCATCAGACCTACATATAACGATGAGCGCAGCTAAGTTGGTTTGTTGGTTTCACCCACAGACATCGAATGGTCATTGCGTAATCGATCGCCTCTATAAGACGAGTAGTAGGAAATACATGTAGCATATTTTGTGCTATGATACACACGAGGTGAGCAAAAGAAATGCGAGATTCGAAAAAAGGTCGCATTTCTTTTGCTCGTCTGGATACAGTCTACCAGGTCGGATACAAGAAAAGTCGGATAAAGCCACACTGTTTCAAAGGTCCCAACAGCAGTTTTTCAAGGTAAATTACTTCGCTTATAACAAACATCGGATATAACAACGATATAATTGGGTCCCCTGGCGATTTGTGATATCCGAAGTTTACTGTATTTCCTACTAACTGTGTTACAGAGGTGAATGTGCTATTTCCTACTACCCGTCTTATACAGGTGATCGATTACGCAACTTTCGATCACCCCATGCCTGTGGTTTGATTGGAACCACTGATGACACGTCTCCAGCCAAACGAGCAAACCAATTTACCTGTGCTAGTCGTAATTTCAACGTTGAAACGGAACCTAAGAGCTCAGGCACGGGATGATCGTTGCGTCATTGGTCATCTCTTAAAGAGGTGACCAATGACGCAAAGATCATTCCGTGCCTGTGCCCATGATATCATAAGATAGCCATTTCATATTACTGTTCCATCATTTTGTCTGACTGTGACTTTGGCCATAGACATCAAGGAATAACAACACACGGGCGAAAGCTAAAAGTAGAACGGGGCACAAGGTGCGTCGATGTAAGTCAGTCACTCAGTGTGTAAACAGAACAGCTGTCTGCAATGGGTCGACGATATAGTGTTGTGGTACCGCCGCCGCAGTGTGTGTGTGGTGTGTGTGTGTGTGTGTGGTGTGTGTGTGTGTGTGTGTGTGTGTGTGTGTGGTTTAATCTCCGTACGCGAAAGGTCATGGGACCGAAGTCGGCCGCAGTGGGCCCGCGCACGTTCGTGCGCGGGCCCACTGCGGCGACTTCGGTATAAACATCTTGTGCCGAAATGGGAACTTCCAGCCGCAGGACCTAACCCAACGTGCGCAATACACTAAGTTCCTTTTTCTTCAATGAATTACTATGTACCCAATGCGCAAAAGGCCTTCGGGTCGACGACTGCCGCCGTTGGCCCGCGCACGTCCGTGCGCGGGCCAACGTCGGCCGACGTCGATCCGATGGGTTTTTGCGCATTGGGTATTTTTTTTTTTACTGTTTTGCACTTGAAGAACGAGCCATGAACGCGTGCATGTACAAAAAAAACAAAAAACAGAAATACCTGGAGAGTTTCGCCTGGGTGTGGCGGCTTTGATTTCATTCAGTTATAATAGCTCCTGACCGGATCATAATTGAATGTGCTGATGACTGTGTCAGTAGTGACTTTGGATCTCGTGAGCACAAGAGGCAAACATTCAGTCTAAGGAGCACACACTGCATGTACATGCAGCATGCACCCTGAACCTGAAAACGCAGGAACCCTAAAAACTCTTCTACTATACTGTGCAAAACAATTTGACTTTTATTTTAAGTCGAGCGGGAGGGGGATGGTGGTAGGGCGTTCGACTCTCGTCCGACAGGTCGCGGCTTCGAATCCAGCTGGGATCAAAATTCATGATTTTGTTGAATCGTTTGCATTGTACTTTGTATATATTGGCCATGGACGCCTTCTGAGTTGTCGAATATGTAAACTCTTTACTGCTTTGTACTGCGAAATACGAGTTCTGAGTGTGACTTGTGTTTAGGATACCGGACCAGCATACCTGGGTAGGGCTTTAATGTTTTTACGCTTTGATATAATTCTCCGCTCCCACTGCCATTTGCAGAAAATTCCTCGGCCCGCCCCAGCAAAATAGCCCATGGGTTCTATACCTGTCAGCTTGGCGCCATCCTAAACTGGCAGCATCTTTAGACTGTTAGGGTCAATCCATCTCCTGTTTTTGCACGTAGTTCTCAGCAGACTATGACAATGCTTTAGCACGTGGGCTCCTATCAGGACGTGCAAGGCGTGGCGTATTCGTGACGCAAACACAATAAGTTTATCGTTTATCGTAGCAAGTGATAGGACAGGGCTTAATTTTGAGTCTGTAAGCTATTAAGCAAAGGTTCTTGAACCGACGTCGGCTTCAGTTGGTTGTGCGTGGGCCGGAGTCAGCCCGAGGAGCATTTCTTACTGGGGAATGGTTTAACCCCTTCACTGCGGAAAAAAACGTGAACACGATCCACCTGCAAGAGACATAGAACCTCATGAGCCCCCGCAACTGCGGGGGCTCATGAGGATGTATGTCTCTTGCGGAAATGGTTTAACCCTTCACTGCTGAGAAAAGATGAGCACGATCCAACTGCAAGCGACATAGATCTTCGTGAGCCCCGCTCTGGGGGCTCATGAGGATCTATGCCTCTTGCTGAGTCCACTTTGTATCCATGTTACTTGGACGGTTTTGGCTTTTCGCCTTTGAACGAACACAGGCTTCAGAAACCAAAATGTACGTACAGTTGCAGGGATGATTAACCCTTTTAGCGCCATGGGTGCGTTTCCCGAATTTAGGAAGTGATCCTTAACGACTATGTACCACTTGCAGGAGGTGGATTGACCATGATACATTCGAGGGTAGTGCCAGATTAGCTTGGCACTACCCTTGAATTATCATGGTCAATCAATCTCCTGTTGTAGGGTGCTGGCGATGAAAGGGTTAAGATATAGAACCCCAAAAATACAATACTTAAATCCACGACACGCAAATATGCGTAAAATACTATTCTGTCTTGAGCTTAGTAGGCGCTGGCGCGCACGCGGTGGCGCAGTGGATTTGCATTAGTCAAAGCTACTCTCATCGGGCCCCTCTGGCGTACAAGCAACGTCAAGAGGGGCTATTAAAACTTCAGATAGGCCTGCGAGGTTTCAAAAGGCGTACGTTGACTGGTAGTGTCCTAGAAGAAACTGACGCAAAATGCATAGTACATCTGGTTATGCATTGTTGTGCCATGTGGCCGCATGAAAAGAAACACGCGTCAACTCCATGTGATTACGTTATTCTTGTTATTCTTGAAAAATACATGTTCTGTTTACATCCGAGTAATGGATCGGCTGGCCGCCCAGGTGAAGGTGCGTTTCTGTCTTATCTGTTTGTGGATATATATATACAACCTGAAGGCATCGTCTGTGTTTCAAAAGTCGACGTCATACACATTGGCAGTTGGAAAATCCCTGGTATGTTTGTCCCTCAAAGCCAGCACGTTCCATAGTAATGAGAATCATTGTGCCCTGTTTGCTTGAGCTGGTCATAGTCGGCTTATTGACACCCCCAGTTGGCCCAAAAATCTTAGAGCCGAAGTCGGACTGAGTTGGCCCGCGCACGGCTTTGCCGTGCGCGGGCCAACTTAGTCCGACTTCGGCCCGAGGACCATTCGCTCACCTGGTGATAGCTGATCTCTGCGTTTATAAAAATCGCCAAAGTCAATAATTATAATTATGTTTGAGCCGGTCTGCCGCGTGGGTTCGCAAAGGCGGACACTCCCCAAAAAACTGTCCTGCTGTAATTTCTTTTAAAATGTAAAGCCAGGACTCGCTTTATTTGCCAGTTTCAGCCTTTTTTTTCTTTTTCTTTTTTTTTTTTTTTTTTTTTTTTTTGCTATTGCAAGACATCAAGCTGATAAACACACCTTTGATGTTGCTCACACTAAAGGAAACTAGTGTTGTATCCTGCTAGAGAGTTCAATGGGGACATTTGCGGGGGTGTTAAGAGGAAAGTGCGTTTGCTCCCGGACTATCGCCTACGATTTCTAACCGTTCAAGAATTTCATACTGTACAAAAAATGCGATTCGTTTTGGGGGAATCTTGAACGTATATATATTATGTTCAGGATTTAGAAATGACCCACAGCTTCACAATTACACAAAAGGGAGATTAACGCATTCTGCCCCAGGGCCAAAACCCCGAATTTTGAAGTTGCTTTCTGAAGGACTGAATTACTGACAAATCTAGAGACAGATCGAGCATGGTAGTTCAAGGGTGGTGCCAAAATAGATTGACGCCTATGGGAGCCAAACTATTCTGGCACCACCCTTGAACTATCATGCTCGATCCATGTCTTGCTGTGGTCTGTCGGAGATGAATGAGTTAACCGTTGAATGTAAGCACTCTGTCAGTTCTAAAAAAATATCATCCTTAAACTGACGTGATCTGCCCCCTACGATTTGTACCCAAGTGCGGATTAGACCATTCTAGCATGTGAACAGTTCGACTCTGAGAAAAAAAAACAACTTTTAGCGATTAACGTCTTTTGTCCACCGCGAAGGCGATTGCAAAGACGGGGCACCGAAAAGAGGCCTGTGCACATTTTTGACACCAGCTGGGTTCGAACCCACGACCTCTTTAGACGAGAGTCGAACGCTGTTCCACCGAGCCACCCAGCTTCCCCAGTTTGACTCTGAAAGTGGCAGGGAGCCCGTTACTGAGCCGACAATGTGTATGCTGTTCTGCGATTTTGGACCTTACGGGTGGAAGCCGTAAAGTCCAAAGTCGTAGACCAGCACACGCCGGTCCACAACAGTGAGGTCAGGTCACACTCTATAACTAAGTGTACTCTGCCAAACGTGATATGTACTCTGATAAAATGTGACGTGGATGGTAATTGGCAGACGGTATCATTTCTCATCTCTAATACTTCGGTAGTGGACAGATTATGTCAAGGGAGACGGCCATCCACTATCACAATCGTTTACCGATCTTTCACTCTGTCATCAGTGTGTCATAGCCGACGGAGGCAAATCTATTATTTGTTCTGGTCTGATATAACGTCCGTGCGCGGGCCAACGGCGGTCGACGTCGGCCCGATGGCCTTTTGTGCATTGGGAGAATTAACCCCCCCCCCCCCCACACACACACACACACACACACACACACACACAAACACTAACAACAGACACGTCAGATCATGTTGTAGTATATTTAGGTGGTGGAATGAGAGTTGTATGTGGTTTGGTATTTTAGAGTTAGTTGAACTAAAATATTTATTTATTTTATGTGTTGGGTTCTCTTTTATTTGCCACAACAATGTTTTAATGTTTATGCATATAACAATAAAGTTTATCTCATCAGCCCGGAGTCACTTGATGTTCGCCAGTTCGATATACGGCGGTCACTAACTGGCGTATTTTCAGACCGACTAGATGTTTCTTTTTAATTTAGCTTGACAATTGTTCGCGTTAAATGAGTAACACAGTCATAATGACCCGCCTCACGCGACGTGGACCTGGGAACACTTTGGCGTACATGACTTTAAAGCGTCCCTCTGACCACCTCGCTATTCTCGTCTCCCCCATACAAACCCAAACGCCTTGTCTCTCGTCGCAAGCTAAAATCTGTCAACCGAGAGAGCTTCTTCGACGAAGCTGTCGATCTTTTCTTGGACTAACCCCCCTCTTCTGATCCTGCATCCCACTTCGATTCCTCCCTCCGAAAACTCCTCGACACCCATACCCCTGTCACCACCTGCTCCATGCCTGACCGACTCCCCTCCCCTTGGCGCACCGACGAGATAGCTAAGGCCAAGCGTGAGCGCCGACAAGCGGAACGCCGCTGGCGCTCATCCGATCTCACCGTTCACAGACAAATCTTCCAGACCACCAGATCCAAAGTCTGCAGAATGATCTCCGATGCCAAAAGCAAACACCTTCAAAATAAAATCCTGGAATCCACTTCTTTCAAAACCCTCTACGTTACTATGAATACACTCCTAGGCACGTCGAAAGACTCTCCTCTCCCCAACACACACAGCAAAGAAGAACTCCCGACCGCCCTTTCCATATATTTTTCTGACAAAATCCAAACTCTGCACAACACACGCGATACTCTACCTTCTCCGCCTTGCCCACCCTCCCCCCCCCCACCCCCTTCACTGGCACTTCCCTCGTTTTTCCGCCCTGTCTCTTAGGGTGAAGTTCTCAAGACCATATTAAAGTCTATGCCTTTCAAAACCTGTGAACTAGACCCTCTCCCGGCTTCTCTCTACCGTGACGGCCTTCCAAAACATTTACCCTTTATTACTGATATCATTAACACATCTCTAGAAAATGGCTCCGTCCCTGATATCTTCAATACTCACAAACCAGATAGGTGAGACTAGCGCTGGTAGAATTGTACACATACCAAGGGGAATTACTCAGAGCTGGACAGACAAACAGTTAGATCCCCTGCCCCCTCCTATCAGGCACCGAATCGCCAGCCCACAGAAAAATACGCAGGTATAGAACAAGACGATCATCTTACTTACTTACTTACGCCTGTCACCCCTACCCGGGTATAGGCCGTCGACGAGAGACCTGGTTCTTCCCTGGTTGCGTTCAGCCTCATTGTCTTTGTTTTCTGTTTGTGAATGGTGAGGCCCACTTGGGACGAGATGTCAGCAAGCCTCGTGGTCTTGTCCTGCATGTGTTGATGAGTGTGGGACAGTAATGCCAAGTCGTCTGCAAAATCGAGGTCGTCAAGCTGTGTCCACGGTGTCCACTGTATTCCACTTCGTCTGTGCTCTGTGGTCATCTTCATGACCCAGTCTATGGCCAGTAGGAAGAGGAATGGAGACAGCAGACGCCCCTGCCTGACACCAGTTCTGACCTGGAGCTCCCTGGTGAACTGCCCTTCGTGGATCACGCGACATGTCATGCCATCGTAGCTGCTCTTGATCAGGCGGACGAGCTTTGTGGGTACACCGTAGTGTCGTAGGAGTTTCCACAGAGTCTCTCGGTCCACACTGTCAAATGCTTTCTCATAATCCACAAAGTTGACGTACAGCGGGGAGCTCCACTCCAGAGACTGTTCCACGATGATGCGGAGAGTGGCGATCTGGTCTGTACATGATCGGTTCTTCCTCAATCCTGCTTGCTGGTCTCTCAGCTGGGGGTCAACGGAGCTCTTCATTCTCTCCAGGATGATCCTGTTGAAGACCTTTCCTGGTACTGACAGCAAGGTGATTCCTCTGTAGTTGGAACACTTGCTGAGGTCGCCTTTCTTGAGAAGCTTGATTAGGTACCCCTCCTTCAAGTCAGCCGGCATCACCTCCTCTTCCCAGATCTTTCCAAACAGTGGGTACAGCATCTCCACTGTTGTCTCTAGGTCTGCTTTCAGAGACTCCGCTGGGATGCCATCTGGGCCTGCTGCTTTGCCGTTCATCAAAAATGCCACTGCTCTTCTGATCTCTTCCCGGGTGGGTCTGTCACAGCTGATGGGTAGGTCGGTCTTTGCCGGCTGGATGTCTGGGGGGTCGGGTGGGCTAGGTCTGTTCAGTAACTCTTCAAAATACTCGGCCCATCTGTCGACTTGGTCTGCTCTATCTGCAATAGGCTTGCCTTCTTTGTCTTTTACTGGTCATTCTGTATGGCCATACTTGCCTGACAATCTTCTGGTAATGTCGTAGAGCTGTTTCATGTTGTCGCTGCCTGCTGCCTTTTCTGCCTCTGCTGCCAGGCTGTCTGTGTAGGCCCTCTTGTCTGCCCTGATACTCCTCTTCACCTCGCGGTTGGCTTCCCAGTATTCCCCCTGTGCCCTTACTTTGGCTGCTCTCGTGCGACTGTTGTTGACAACTGCTTTCTTCTGCTTCCTCACTTCTATCTTCTTCAAGGTCTGTGCCGACAGCCAGTCCTTGTGATGGTGTTTCCTGAACCCTACAGTGTCTTTGCAGGTTGAGTTCAGCGCCTCTCTAACTGCCTTCCACTGCTGCTCTGTGGTGACCGCCTCCTCTTCATTTACTAGCTCCTGTAGCGCTTGAAACCGGTTGGACAGCACCAGTTTGAACTCTTCTCTGACTCCAGTTTCTCTCAGGAGGCCTACATTATAGCGCTGTCTTCTTGTTGTCTCTGTGCGGCTTTTCTTTAGCTTGAGCTTCATTCTTAAGGTAAGCAGATGGTGGTCTGAGGCGACATCTGCTCCCCTCCTCACTCAAACATCTTGAAGGGATCTTCTAAATTTCTTGTAAAGCAGATATGGTCTATTTGGTTCTCTGTTGTATGGTCAGGTGAGACCCAAGTTGCTTTGTGTATTCTTCTGTGTGGGAAGATGCTGCCTCCAATGACAAGTCGGTTTAGAGCACAAAAGTCTACAAACCTCTCCCCGTTCTCACTCATCTCTGAGCCTAGTCCCTGTCTCCCCATCACCTCTTCGTATCCGGTGTTGTCCTCCCCTATTTTGGCATTAAAATCGCCCATGACGATGGTGATGTCTCGCTCCGCACATTTGTCCAAGGCACTCTGGAGTCGGTCGTAGAACTCTTGTTTCTCTTCCTCGTCACTGTCATTTGTGGGCGCATAACACTGGATGACGTTCAGCTTGAGCTTTTTCTTGGTTCTAAAGGCTGCTGTGATAATTCTTGGCCCAAGAGGTTCCCAGCCCATCAGCGCTCTCTGTGCCACTGGTGACAGCATGAATGCTACACCTTCTGTATGGGGGGCATTCTCCTCTTCATGACCTGAATACAGAATCATCTCCCCACTTAACAGCCTTTTCTGGCCAGAATGCGTCCATCTGGCTTCACTGATACCTAGCAGGGAAAGGTTGTACTTTTGCATTTCCGCTGCTTTCTGGGCGGCCTTGCCGCTCTGGTACATGGTCTTGACGTTCCATGTGCCCATGGTTGTATCCCTGGATAGAGAGAGGCGGCTCGGTCCTGTGGCTTCCGAAGACTTCCGGCTTTCACCACAGGACGTCATAAGTCTTCTGGTAGAAGAACCTTCCTCCTCCAGGAAAGGAATTACTGTTAGTCTTTTCGTCGGCGTTTTTGTAGCTATTTCCTTTTTTGCAGGGTGGGGAAGCTACCCCCACGCCCAACCCCCTTACTAGGAGGACCAGGGGTTTTCTGTCGGGGTCACCTTCCCTTAGACCATGTTGGTTCACGGCACCTTATTTCATTCGGTGCACCCCTCTCACGAGGGACCCCCTATCCACCACCCAGGGAACGCGCCTCAACACCATATGGTCCCAGCGCGAGGAAGACGATCATCTACATCCCTAAAAAGGATGCATCAGGTCTAGCCTATAGCCCATGTCTTTTTCTAGAACTTAGAAAGTAGGCAGGAGAAACACACATACACAAACAAGAAGGTGCACTATTAAATGTGGTCGGGTAAATACCCTGATTTTCCACAGTAGATGCAAAAGACAATAGTGAATACACAACAATGTAACGATATTAAGTATAAGTTTTGCCTCGACTTATAGAATACTCACAAACCAGATAGTTGAGGCTAGCTCTGGTAGAATTGTACACACCAAGGGGAATTACTCAGCGCTGGACTGACAAACAGTTAGATCCCCTGCCCCCTCCTATTAGGCACCGAATCGCCAGCCCACAGAAAAATACGCAGGTATAGAACAAGACGATCATCTACATCCCTAAAAAGGATGCATCAGGTCTAGCCTATAACCGATGTCTTTTTCTGGAACTTAGCAGAGAAACACACATACACAAACAAGAAGGTGCACTACTAAATGTGGTCGGGTAAATACCCTGATTTTCCACAGCAGATGCACAAGAAAATACACGACAATATATTAACTTTACAAGTTTTGCCTCGAGTTATAGAATACTCACAAACCAGATAAGTGAGGCTAGCGCTGGTAGAATTGTATACATACCAAGGGAAATTACTCAGCGCAGGACAGACAAACAGTTAGATCCCCTGCCTGATGTAGATGATCGTCTTGTTCTATACCTGCGTATTTTTCTGTGGGCTGGCGATTCGGTGCCTGATAGGAGGGGGCAGGGGATCTAACTGTTTGTCTGTCCAGCCCTGAGTAATTCCCCTTGGTATGTGTATGATATCTTCAAGTCTGCCATCGTTCGTCCTCTCCTCCAAAAAACACAACCTCGACCCAAACGAACTCAAGAACTATCGCCCAGTCTCCAATCTCTCTTTTCTGTCCAAGCTACTTGAGAAGGTCGTTCTTAACCAGCTCAACCTCCACCTCGCCGTCAACAATCTCTTCAGTCCCTTCCAGTCTGCCTATCCCAAACATCACAGCACTGAAACAGCCCTTCTAAATATCCTGAACGATCTTCTCTTCTCAACTGACTCGGGCAACATCTCCCTTCTTACACTACTCAATCTCTCTGCCGCCTTCGACACTATAGATCACTTTATCCTCCTCCACAGCCTTCACCACTCCTTCGGCATCACTGACTCTGTTTACTCCTGGTTTCTCTCCTACCTCTCCGACAGACAGCAGTCCGTCATCATCGACGGCGTCTCTTCTCACCCAGTCAGGCTCTCCTGCGGAGTTCCACAGGGGTCCGTCCTGGGTCCGGTCCTATTCACACTCTACACCTATTCTCTGTCCAACATCATCCAGTCTCACCACATACACCACCACCTCTACGCTGACGACTCACAACTACTATCTATCTATCTATATCCCGTAGTCTTGCCGACCGTTGGGGCACCACTGCTGACTTGGCAACCAGCTCCCTCCATTCCTCTCTGTTCTCTGCCATTCTTAGTTGGTCTCTCAGCTTTAGTCCTGTCCACTCTGAGATACTGACAACTACTAGACAAAGACAAACCCGACAACATTCAGTCACTCCTGACTCGCACGGCTGACTGCTACGAAGACGTGAAAAACTGAATGACAGCAAACAAACTTAAACTGAATGACGACAAAACGGAAGCCATGCTGGTAGGCACTCGCCCGAAACTTTCCCAGCTCCCTCCCTTTCTCCATCTTCAACTCGGCAGCACCCCCATCCCCCTCTAAGACTCGGCCAAGAACCCCGGCGTTATCCTCGATTCCTCTCTTTCCATGACCAACTTTGTCTCCGCCACGGCCCGGGCATGCTATTTCCACGTCCGTCGCATCAGTCAGATCAGAAAATACCGCACCACTGAAGCTGCCACCAAACTTGCTGTCTATCTCATTTTATATCGCATCGATTATTGCAACTCTCTCCTTTCCGGCCTCCCTCACTCCACCACCTCCACTCTCCAGCGCGTCCAGAACAATGCTGCCCGCCTCGTCATCAGAAAGAAGAAATCCGATCACATCATTTCCTTGCTCAAACTCCTTCACTGGCTCCCCATCTCCCAAAGCATTCAATACAAGATCCTGTCTCTCTGCTACAAATCCCCTAACAACTACGCTCCTGTCTATCTCTCCAACTTACTTCACCCCTACACTCCTTTCCGCTCTCTCCGCTCCGCCTCCGACCCTCTCCGCCTTCACATACCCGCACCAAACTCATGCTCAGCACTTTCGGCCCCGGCTCCTTCTCTGTCTGCGATCCATCCACCTGGAACACTCTCCCACTCTCCCTCCGTCAGAAACCCTCTCCCTCCTCCTTCCAGTCCGCTCTCAAAACTCACCTCTTTCAACAGTTTTAGCACTCTAACGCCACCACACACCCCCCCACACACACACACACACCCCCACCCCCCAGCTGACTGTCCTAACTTATTTTTGTGGTATGCGAGTCATTGTTAAAAGCGTGCGAGCGTGAGTTGTGAGTGCGCGCGTAGAGTTATAATTATTGTAAGATAAGCGCAGTATAAATACCGTAATTATTATTATTATTATTATTATTATTATTTTATCCACCAAATTGACACCTGGGTCGATCTGGCGAAAAAAACGTTTCTGGCGCGTTACACCTTGAGAGACTGCATTGAAACGTTCCCCCATTTTGATGGTTTCATTGCAATTTCTGATTGATGCAGCTGTGACGTTCCAGTACCATGCAAAAGGTCATCGTGCCGTCGTCGGACTTGCGCTGGCCGACAGCAGCCGACGTCGGCTCGGGGGACTTTTGCTCACTGCATGTGATACAACGTGTGCAGCAGAGCAAGAATGATCTACATGCACGCACCGACCTTGTTGTATGCTAAGTTGGCTGTAGTTCAAAGCGCCAAGCATTTCAGACACTACCCTTGACCTGTTACGATTGAGACATCTTTCGTGAATACCACAAATTAATGCGGGAGGGAGATGGATCAGCAAAACAGGTCAAGGCAAGTAGTTAATGATAAGCGTGTATGCCTGGCGTACAAGTGTGCCATTTTATTGCAATGGTCACCTAGAAATCAAGCAGTCGATCGATCACATCCCCCGCCAATTTTGTCTGATTTTTCTTTAGCAAGGTTTTCCGAGCTCCGCCGTAGGGCATGGCTTGGGTGTAATACTTCGCTTGATGCCGTGATTACACGGCTTAGATTGAAAATCAGGCCTCCTATTTGAACAGCAAAAGGGAAAGTCCACTGCTAGCATTTCGTGATTCTACACGTTCCTTTCTTGGCAATTGGATGTTAACATCTTGAATGTGGGTAAAATGCGAACAGCATACAACTGCAAGAGGCAAAGAACCTCATGAACCCCCGCTGATGCGGGGGCTCATGAGGTTCTTTGTCTCTTGCTGTTGCAATTGATGCACTTTTCCTTGGACGTCGGGTGTCTTTAGATTTTTAAGTTAGGATAGTTTTGGAAACTACAACTTTTGTCGATGGTAGTGAAGGATTGAGTCGCCTTTGGGACATGAGTGAAACTACTTGTATCTCTTCTTTGAATATTGTGTGGGTGCAACCTTGTCTTGACAGTGACAAAATGTAATAGATTGCGTGAAAGTTTGAACTTTAAAATTGTGTTTGGAAGTGAACAGTACCTGAAGCGTGTTATCACTTATAGCTAAATAGTCAAACTGTCATAGCAAAATATAAACGGCACATACTATATTCCGTTTTATTATATTATGCTATAAAATAAATATGCAGTCTACTTCGCTCATAACAAAGTCGGATATAACGAAAGCCCGATATAATAACACTTTTTCAGTCCGTGCAGGTCCATGCAGCACTCTCTCTATGTAAATTACTTCGTTTAAAACAAAATTCAACATTTCACATTTAAAGATGATTAACGTTCTGGAAGAGTCTATAATAAATATATATATCAGCATGTAACATGAATCGGCCATTATTGTTTAACGGTGGTGCCAAGATAACAGCGTTAGATAACTTTTTATGCGGCGCGTCTGAATGAGTCACACCTGGAAGAAGTTGAGGGTGAGTCATTTGAATTAAATGAGGCTGCGTTTTTCACCCGTAATACATTTCTGTCATGCTAATGAACAGAAATTCTTAACATCTGTGCTGTTGCTGCTTTCATTAGCAGGAAAGCGTGTTGCTCGATCAAGTGCTTCAAGGTGTAGGGCCTGGGAGGCGGTGCACTTTTAACCCCATATTTGCTCGTTGACGCAGACTGTTTCTGAACGCCAGAGAGCCACAACATATCAAAGTGGTGTCAGCAAGAGACATAGATCCTCATGAGCCCCCGCGACTGCGGGGGCTCATGAGGATCTATGTTTCTTGCATTTGTGTTGGGTTTTTTAAACGCCAGAGAGCCACAACACGTCAAAGTGGTGTCAGCAAGAAGCATAGATCCTCATGAGCCCCGGCGACTGCGGGGGCTCATGAGGATCTGTGTCTCTTGCAGCTGGGTTGGGTTTTTGTTTCTCGGCATTCAAGGGGTTCAAAGCTGAGGTTTACTTAATCATGGTTTCCGTGGAAGGTGAATTTTGTTTTCAAACAGATTATATAACCTGCCCCACTTATGAAACCTGTCGGAACTCACAACCATTTGTCTGACAAAGTCCTTAAACATCGGCCGCGTCATAATCGTATAAACTAGGCTTTTGGATATGACCATCTACAGAGGAATATTGAATAAATATTTACTTTGTTGTTTACATTTGCATACTCACACTTTAAACTTTTTTTATATAAAACAATTATTCAGAATGTTTTCTTTTGAAAACTCATTTAGCAACGATACACTACAGCAAGAGATTGAACGACCAGGACGATTCAAAGGTAGTGCCAGATTAGCTTGGCATCTGATGGCACCAAACTAATGTGGTACTACCATTCAATTATCATGGTAGCTCAATCTCCTGCATGTGGTACATAGTCGAAACACCTTGGAAAGAGTTTAATCGCTCCGTCGCGACTTTCTACACCTGACGAAGAGGGATTGGGTTTAACGACGCCGTTCACGACAGCCAAATGTACAGATTCACAATGAATTTTTATTCCTTTTGCAAATGTAGCTGGTTGCCAAGTCATCAGTGGTGCCCCAACGGTCGGCAAGACTACGGGATATAGATAGATAGATAGAAATGTAAGAGGCTTCCCAATGCTCACAAGGTTATCGGACCGACGTCGGCCGCCGTTGGCCCGAAAATGTTGTACAATAAGCCGGTGCTGCGTTTGTTACGCTAGGAGAATGCTAGTGTGGACGTATCGACTGCAAAACCATTTTGCCGGTGAACTTGAGCACTCTCGTGAATCCACACGCCAAGTAGCTTACAAAGAATATGTTGGGTGCACAAAGCCTAATCAAATATTTGTCTGCAAAACAGAGCATCAAGAGATCCCCAATGCTGCAAAACAGAGCATCAAGAGATCCCCAATGCTGAAAAAACCATCGGGCCTGTACTCCTCTTCCCCGCTTCTCTCCACCCCACCCCACAGCCCATGGCACCACTCTCATCGTGAATCCACACACTATGTAGCTTACAAGGAATAGTTTATGTACACAAAGCTTGTCCCTGTAATACAGAGCAAAAGATCGTTAAATTGACTCTGTACCGACCGCCTCCCCCCCCCCCCCCCCGCTCCCTTCCCTCCTCCGCATCTCTCCAACCCCGAACCCCACCTCGACCCCTCCCCAACACGCCAGCGCATGCAATATGTATATTTATCTTCCGTTTGAACTGAACAAGTCTTTTGCTTTTGGACAGGACAGGAAGTTCTTTGTTATATACACGAAAAACGCATCGTTATCGTTAGTAGTAAATGTTTGTTTTCCGTGCAAAGATAACGATTTGCTCAATGCGCTTGCAACATTAATTGACGCACACAAAAATCAATGACCACGTAGAGTGTCATTCAACAGTAATCCAGGTGCGCACTTGTTATCATATTCCAATTCAATTTCTATTCATGTTTCCGGGCCATATCTTTTCGCTTTAGACAGGCATCGTCAATAACGTCCACGAGTTAATGGTGCAGACCCAAAGATTTGTTTTAGGATCCGTTTTACAAGCAAGCTCCATAAATAGACATCAAAGACAATGATCCAAGGACCCATCCGGTCATTTCCGGAGCTGCAAGAGTCTTGAGAACTGGTCAGTCCTATGCCTTCTGTTAGTGAGTAACATTTGATTTCGTCTGTGCTTTTCACATTGACGAGAACACCGGTGTTTAAGCAAGATCTGTTTCAACTGGAGAGAGGTCATGTATGTGCGCTGGTCTGTGATTTTGGACCTTACGGCCTGCGGCCGTAAGGTCCAAAATCACAGACCAGCACACATGTAGACGCAAACGATTACGGAAGTTGTATCAAAAATTTTCTTTAACGAGCAACACACCTAGATCAAGGAAATCATGGTGTTTCTATTTTCAAGAGCAAGCGGAGGCCTATTCAGATATTGGCACTCGCAAACTTAAACACTTGACAGCGTTCTCAGCCTGAGGAAGACACGATGAATAAGTCTAAGTGAATCCTGGCGCTGTCCAACAAAAAATAAAGCAGCAGGGACTCCTAATGGATCTATGCTTCTTGCGAATAAACTGAGCTGTCTTAGAAACTGTGATGAGAAAATTGACAATCGACCCTGTTGACTTATTTTGCCTGAGAAGAAAGGTGTAAATTAATCAGCCTGAAAACAGCTGCAGGAGCTTATGCTACTCTATTCCTCTTGCAGGTGTAATGAGCTGGATGAAGGACTCTAATGGCAGAAATGTGAGGCCTGTCCCCAAAAACGAGCGGACATCAAGGAACAGACTTTTCATTTCATTAGGTCGTATTGAATGTCAACCCGTGGCGGCTCTGGCTGCTTTTAGCTTTGTATTAGCCAGGGTCATTTCGCCTTCAAGAACCTTCGTATGGGAAGCATGACTGTCATGGGTGCGAGCAAGAGGCGTAAATCCTCATGAACCCCCGTAGGCATGCGGGGGCTCATGAGGATCTATGCCTCTTGCAGGTGGAATGTGTAAGCAGGATAGATTCTCACGAGTTCCTTGCAGGCTTGTCCAGTACACGGCATGTCTCTTTTGTCATCTCTGCAAGTGATTGTTTTCAACATGAAACGTCTCGATTTTGCCTCCAGCTCGAGGAAATGACTGTCGGCTTTCTTTTTCATACGTACGTCAGTCGGGAGCAAAACAGTATGGGTTCCCGTAAATAAGGAGCCCAGGTACGGTGCTTTTCCTGAACATCCCAGTGAGCAAATGACTATCGGGCCCTCATGGCCGCAACTGGCCCGCGCACGGCCGTCGGCCGTGCGCGTGGCCACTGCTATCCAGGTCGGCCCGTGGGTAGGGTCTTTACTGGAATCATACTGCAAAACAAAAAGTATCAGACATTTGTATGACAGCCGGATCTGATCATGACTGACCTCCGGCTTACCACTAGCAAGCTACTGCTGAATCGATCCCATTGACTGATGCCTGGTATGTCTACTCCAAATAAAGTGCGGAGATGTAAGTCTTGTTGGTCGATCACTTTCTGCAAGAGGTGTAACTTCCGACGGGCCTCAGTGGCTTCCGGCGCACCATGATAGTTTGTGCTTCTGTGTGTGAACTGCGTCGGGAGTTGATCACAATGACGCTAAGTAGACTGAGCGCGTGTTCACAAAGCCGTGTCGCACGATAAACTTGCCGCAGGGTGTTTTTGTTTACTTACTTACTTACGCCTGTCACCCCTACCCGGGTATAGGCCGTCGACGAGAGACCTCCAGCAACTCATGTCCTGTGCTTCTCCTTCGATTCTACTCCAGGTGGTTCCCAGTCTCTTGATGTCTGCTTGGAGGTCTCAACGCCAGGAGTTTCTCGGCCTACCTCTTTTCCTCTTTCCCTGGGGGTTCCATGACAATGCCTGCCTAGTGATACTGGAAGCTGGCTTTCTCAGACTGTGACCGATCCATCCCCATCTTCTTCGCCCAATTTCATTCTCTGCTGTTATCTGCTCTGTTCTCTCCCAGAGTCTGACGTTGCTGATCTTCTCTGGCCAGTGGATTTTCAAAATTCTTCTAAGGCAACTGTTCATGAAGGTCTGTACTCTGTTGACTGTGGTTTTTGTCAATCTCCATGTCTCTACTCCATATAGGAGAACTGCTTTTACATTGGAGTTGAAAATCCGGACTTTGGTGTGTTGTGACAGCTCTCTGGAACTCCACACTTTTTTCAACTGGAGAAAGGCTGCTCTGGCTTTACCGATTCGTGCTCTGACATCTGCATCAGTGCCGCCTTTTTTGTCTATGATGCTCCCGAGATAGGTGAAGGACTCCACCTCCTCCAACGGGGTGCCAGCAAGCAAGACTGGTTCTTCCCTGGTTGCGTTCAGCCTCATTGTCTTTGTTTTCTGTTTGTGAATGGTGAGGCCCACTTGGGACGAGATGTCAGCAAGCCTCGTGGTCTTGTCCTGCATTTGTTGATGAGTGTGGAACAGTAATGCCAAGTCGTCTGCAAAATCGGTGTTTTTGTTTAGAGTTGACAAAATAAAATGCTGGTGAGATTGGTTGGGGTCAATACGATTCTTGGCCCTACGTGCTTTGTCGTACGCTGAACGGGCTTTAGAGGGTGTCTACAGGGTTGTTGTTGTTTTTTTTAACCCATATCATACTGAGGCTAAAACCTTCAAATTTGTACACTGCCATATGCAAGCTACATTATAGTACTTACAGATAAGGATATAGACCAATGGCTTTAGTTCAAGGGTAGTGCCAGAATAGCTTGGCGCCTAGAGGCGCCAAGCTATTCTGACACTACCCTTGAACTATTTTAGTAAAACTTATTTCACACACTGGTGTATTCCGAATGATAAGGGTTAAAGACTTTGTAATAACATCATTACTCACTTTGATTAGCCAACTTCAAGTACTTATCTGCAATCTGCTCGTAGAAAAGTTCTAATAAAAATTGGTTTGCACTCTATATGTCCTTGCACTCTAAAAATCAAAAGTAATTACAGTCTACTCCGCTTATAACAAGGTCGGATATAACGAAAGTCGGATGCAGCAACACTTTTTCAGCGCATTTCTTTTCAATATAAATTACTTCGCTTATAACAGACCTCGGATATAACAACAAGAAAAATTGGGTCCCCTGGCGATTCGTTATATCCGGAGTTGACTGTGTAAGAAAACAAGCCTTGTGACTGCGGTGTTTATGTTGTTCAAAAGCAATGGATAATCACAACATATATATGTATACATTATATTTTATGTTACTGGCAGGTAGATGGCGTGCGTGTCCATTTACCTTTACGCGGGTGGAATTCTCTCTCTAGTACGGAAGACAATTACTGACTAATGAGTATTTTATACGGTGCTGATCCCTGCCGCTCTTGATGAAATGAAGCCGGCTAATAGGCAGGTAGTCACAGGGCAACGCGTACCATTTACAAGAGGTATAGATCCGCATGAGTCCCCACATCTGCGAGGCTCATGAGGATCTATACCTCTTGCAGGACACATGTGTATTAGTGTTCCTTAGGTTTGGAACTGTTATAAAGTCATTACACGTGCAGCGAGTCGTCGTGGCCCTTTTCATCCAGAATGGACTTATCAGGATCCACGCAGCATTTTTGCTTAATTTACATCTGCATTTCCTCCGGAAAAGTACTACATCGGGGGTTTACAACAAAACATCTACGATGGTCCTATACTTAGCCTGGTGATTCTAGAGAATAACTTTGGCTCGCTGAGTATTCCATTTTGAGGTAACTTCCTGTAAGAAATATCGGTTGACTATGAAAAATCACTATATTAGTCTCGGACCAAGAACGTCTCAGTCTGAGCGACAGCTGGAGCCGATCTCGTGCAGCAAGACCCTGCGGCTGGTGGGGTTAATATTAGTCTCGATGACGGACTGGAATGTGAGCAAAAGATTTTTCGGCGGGAGGCCGCGGCGGTGTTGGGAGATGGTGGTGATGGTTGGCGGGCTATAGGATGAAGGGAATTGCAGCCAAGCTTTACCACCAAGTGGCCTAGATTCTCATGAGCCCCTGCAACATGCAAGGGCTCATGAGAATCTAGGCCACTTGCAGATGTCCATGGGTCGGACAGGGTTGTAGGGTCATGTGATGACATGGCTGATGGTCGTAAATTACTAGCGGAAAATGAGCGAGGAGTAGAGAAGAGAGTTAGTGGCCGTGGAAAAGGTTTAGTATCGATCCCAGGCCGAGTGACGCCCAGTGTTATGGTCTAGGAGAACGAAAAGGAGTGGTTAGTTCATCGCGTATATTTTTCAACCAAGGTGATTTCCACGTGCACGGTGCAAGCACGATCTCATTCCTTCTGGAGGTGGTCTAGATCCTCATGAGCCCCAACAGTTTGTACGTTACTTACGTTCAAACCTGCCGTCCTTGATGAAATGAAGCCGGCTAAAAGGCAGGTAGTCACTGGACAAAACGCTAACCATCTACAAGAGGTATAGATTCTCATGAGCCCCCTCAATGCGGGGGCTCATGATGATCTATACCTCTTGCTGGACACATTTGTATTAGTGCTGCTCAGGCTTGATTATTTGAAGTGTATCGCACATTAGTTCGTCGCTTATTGTTTTTAAATGTTACAATTTGAAAGTGTGCTCGAGTTCATCTTTCACTGTTGAGGAGTGACCCTGAGTGAGTTCAGTGAAAATGGAAGTTAGTGCGTCATCATTTCATTGCGCACAATGTCATGTCTTCGGTGTGTTGAATCTTATTTGCTTTGTGGCTGCCCTCAGTATCTCATTGATCGCCTCCAAAAAATTCAGAACAATGCAGCCCGGCTTGTTGTGAGAGTCCGTAAGACTGAGCATGTCACACCCATCTTGAAGTCCCTTCACTGGCTACCTGTGTCCTCACGTATTCAATACAAAGTTATGTCAATCTGTTTTAACTGCCTTTCAGGCACCAGCCCAGAATACTTGTCCTCTTTGCTGCATGTGTATACACCCTCTCGTGAGCTCCGCTCCTCTTCTGATAAACGGAAGCTGTGTGTACCTTCTGTCAAAACTAAAACATGTGGTCAGCGCACTTTTGTTTATCAAGCCCCAGTGTTATGGAATACACTTCCTCTTGAGGTCAGAAACAGTGAGTCTGTCTCTGACTTCAGGAGGTCGTTGAAAACTCACCCCTTCAAGCTTTACTTTGAATGACTGCCAGTGTTTGATGCCTTAGTTGTAGTTCTGCAATCCTCCTTGTTTAGACTGAATGTTAATTAGAATATAAATTATTATGTATGTATTGTTGTTTAGTTTATTGTAAAAGTGGTGTGTTCGGGCATTGTGCTTTGTTTGTTATGTGCATATGTCATTGTATTTTATTTTTGTGTACAGATTGTAAAGCGCTTAGAGCTTTTGAGTAAGATTAAGCGCTATATAAATACCCATTATTATTATTATTATTATATGCATCTTGGGATGGCAGTACGTCGATCTGTCTCGTTTACTTTCACCTTTTCGTCATGATTCAACGCCATCCATCTGCGAGAGACATAGCTCCTCATCAACTCGCACAGCCCTAAGGGCTCATGATGATCCGTGGCTCTTCCTGGATCTGTGGCAGGACTTGTTTTAGGAGCGAATGGGGATCTGGTGGGTCCTCTGCTCATGATAGGGGTCATCACACTATCCGGCAACGCTATACGACACTTCCGCAACTATTGATACCGGGGCTTTGAATGAGTTAACTCGACTCGAGATAGACCGCAGTCTTTCAGGGTCATCCGTCCATTCTTAGTGCCATCAGTCTATTTTCGGCGTGCTTCCTGTTTCTGGAAACTACTAGTGATCATCGGTCCTGATCATTAACGCAGCTCCCGCGAGATCTCGGTGACTGACGGTCTTTGTGTATCTTCAGCTGTGGTCCTGCTTACTGAGCCGGTACGCGTAGTTCCGCGTCTTTGACTGAGAGGAGAACACCCATGATTGTCATAGTTTCCGCTTCCTGGTGAAGTTTCTACGGACTTCGGCTTGAAAACCGGACGATCTCCTTCGATGGAGGACGTAAATGGTGCCACGCAACAGGCATAGATTAGCATGAGCCCCTGCAGTTGCAAGAGCTCATGAAAATCTATGTCTCTTGGAGATGAATCGAAATAGATGAGTGTTCAATTCGTTGAGGGACTTCCGGAACGGTGACAGCTAGCCTGGAGCCTTTCGAGGCAGTTCTAAGTTTGGACTTTGTGCTCCATCGGTGCTAAGACAAGTGTCTGGTCTGGATGACAGTCACAAGATTCAGCTAAACCGGATGGCGTACACCATCTGAGGAAGATGGAATGGTCCGGCTTAAGGAGACCTAGGGCAGAGACTTGACTGTAGCATCAAAGACAGTTGTTTTTTGGGGGGCGGGATTTTTTTTTTTTTTTTTTTTTTTTTTTTTTTTTTGCAGCTGGCTAACACTGTGAGGACAGAAAATATTGCCATTGCTGTCCGAGCAATGGTGTTGCACAGATTGGAGCTACGTTTGTGAGATTGGAGTGCTAATGTATCCCTTTGCTGTTCCATCTTCTTCACTGCTGAACCGTATGGACCACCTACTCACATCACCTGCGCCCAACTGCATGAGCGAGCTTAAATCCTGCTCAAGCCAGCAAGTAAGGTGCTTCACTATAGCGGAGCACCTTGTTTGGGGCCTTGAGCAGGATTTAAGCTCGCTCGTGCAGCTGCGGCTAGCTGTGGCCCATTTCTTCAGGCTGTGTTGTTATGGACCTGTGTCTGGAGTCGATGCGTTGCTCTTAGCGAACAGTACCGTTATCCGCCACGTGCATGTAGCCACTGCTACTGCTAATAGTTCCGCTGGATGCGTTCACAAAAGGTCTAAAATTACCACATAGGTCATAACCTCATTAGAAAAGTAGGTCCGCAAGGCACAATTCCTAAAAGACTAAACAACATACCATCGGCGGAACACAAAAACGTTATCTGAATTCTTATAAATCGTCAGCTATAGGGGTGAGGATATACTGGATGAGAAACTATATGTTTCCCCTTTTCAATATGCTGGTTAAATGGCTTCGCGCAATCCGCCATGTATTATGAATCATTGTACGTGAGTCGTTTTCTAATCTCTTCGCATAATGCTATCTCCCACCATTATGCAGGTTGACTGGCCAAGTGTGTGTAAGTGTCCTAGGGAACAGAACACGAAGACTGATTCCAGCACAATATGAGTTCATCACATGGCTCGTTTGTTGCGTATATTCCGCTATTATGCAAGCTGTTTGCCGGCTTTGCCTGTGATCATGAACAGTAATGACGCCACCACAGTTCATACCCATAGATTATACTCTCAACCACCCACACACTTTTTTTTTTCGCCATTATGCAAGTCGGCTGGATTTTTGTAACATTCCTTGTCTCTGAACTGGAATGATACGGGTCCACATTTGAGTTCTTCAATCTTATTACTGTTTCTCCTCGACGGTCAAAATTCGCAAATGTGGAAATTGTCCTCTGAAGAACATGTTAGTTCAGGCGACAAGTCGATCATGATAATTCAAGGGTGGTGCCAGAATAGCTTGGCGCCTCTAGGCGCCAAGCTATTCTGGCACCACTCTTGAACTATAATGATCGATCCATATATCTTGCGATAGTGGGTTATGACTTGATGGGTTACCCATCCATCTCTTGCGTTATCTCTCGGCCTAGAGGCTTTTATATCGGGCACTCAGACTTCTCAAAACACGCCAAGGTACGCAGCCGTCTTTCAAGAGCGCCAGCTGCGTTGAGTGTAGCTTTTACCTATACCTTCTTGCTGTATGTTTACAATGTAAAATCCAACACTAGAGCAAGATTTTTCCAAGTGCCGTTTTCAAGAGGCATGCATCCTCATGAGCCCTAGGGACAGCTGAAGATGCATGCCTCTTGCTTGCATTTTAGATCTGTATTCCTTACACGGTAACCATCGTCCAGTAAGTAGGTGTACCAAGCGCAAGAGACTTACACCTTTATGATCCTCTGATAATTGCAGGGTCTAACGAGGATATATATTCCCCTTGCTTGCATTTTTAATCTGTGCCGGTTCCTCAAAATGAAACCGACCGTCGAATGTTCAGTTTGCTAAGTACATAAGTGTACTAAGTGCAAAAGACACAGGTCTTCATCAGCTCATGACAGTTTAAGAGGTTCGATAAGATGCAAGATTCTAGCATGCATGATACATTTGTGTTCCACAAGGTTCAGTATACTTAGTACATCAGTGCACTAAGCGCAAGAGGGACAGGTCTTCGTAGACTTCTGAACTGGAGCTGCGGAGGCGCGTGAGGTTGTTTTGCGCCTCCTGGAAACAATCCCATAAAATCAAGTTGTGCACGTACGTTCCTTGCCGGTGTGTCTGTTCTATCGGCGACTATCTTACAAAAAAAGGTACACACTCTTAAGAGCCCTTGCATTCTACAGGAGCTAATGAATACACAACTGTGTGCTGGTCTGTGATTTGGGGCCATATGGCTCAATGCCGTAAGGCCCAAAATCACAGACCAGCACACATTTACTCTCCGTCGGGCCTCCCGGCCAACATCATTGTTCCTCAGACGGAAAACACCTTTCAGATTTCAATTTACCTTGTGCAAGTGAGAGTTCTCTTCTGTGATATTTCCCGCGCCAAACGTGGCCATACAGACGGCGGAAGGTGGAAGAAGCTACTGATAGACGGAGTGTCTTACTTGTGTACTGACAGACCCTCCAGATTCACAAGGGCTGGGCGTCGGATCTTGAGGAGACTATCCACAGGAAATTCGTGGGCGTATAAAGTGTCTGGGTTTTTTTTCTGCGGCTGATTATACTTGTAGCGTCGTTTGCTTTTTGGAGTAACACCTGAATTCACTCAGTGAGGGATAGATGGAGGTGATGTGGGTCAGCAAGACGTATAGATTCTCATGAGCCCAAAGCCGCAGGGGCTCATGAGAATCTATGCGTCTTGCAGGTGGATCGGACTGTTCTTTGAGGTTGAAGAGACTGAATGAATGACTGTTAGTTGTGCAAAGGCGAAGAAAACAGTTGCAAGGACTGACGTAAAGGTCATTGCGTGTGAGGAAGATAGTTTGTTAGTTATTTGGATTTAACGCCGAGCAGGCAACTAAGGCCATCTCACGGCGGGTGTGAGGAAGACGTCAATAGTCATTATAGTGTCATGGTCATACAGCTGTTTCGTCAGTGATGCGGTGTTGGGTCTAACTGAAGTGACTTTGACCTCGAAATACTAAGGCAAAAGCGACTATACCAAAGTGTATGGGTTTAGTCAGAATACTACACATCAAGTACGGATATAGGTATAGGCCTGTGTATATCTAAAGTGGCTGTATTACCTGCAAGGCATCGACCGACTAAAATCAATGGTGTATGCCATCTAACACAGACGTTTTTACGAAATCAATGATTTTAAAGAAGGAAGTCCAATGTTTGCTGTCAGTTTTAAAAATTTATGCTTCCCTGTTTTGATGCAGAGAGTTGAGGAAAAACGTTGTCTTGAATGTGTTTATTCGATCTACCTCCAGTGAATGACTTTATTTCGTCTTTGAATTTGCTCGTAACACCTCTATTGAACATATTTTTTTCCTTCATTAAAATCTGACCCTCAGCTCCCATTTTTTTAGCCGTAGGCTGTTTGTGTGACTGCTAAGGTTCCCCCATTATTAGCCTTTATTTCACGTCTGTGTACTTGTACTCGTCTTGGAAAAGTCTGGTTCGGTGTATTTGTAAAAAGTTAATAACATCAGTGAAAGTCAGAGATTTTCTTTGTTGGTGGTTTATTTTTCTTTATGGCTAATTAATAGATATTTTTCTTCAGGAAACCTGACAAGAAACCTTGTGGATTATATTACTGTCGTCCCTGTTTAGCCTCGGTGAAAGAGGTGCTATTTCGCATCTCTTTGTTTTTCACGTCGTCTTAGTGACCGCGAGTGAGAAGAGGTGAAGGGACAACGCCAAAGGCAAAATGTCCGCCGGCCGACATCGGCCGCAGGTGGCCCCCGCTCGACAGTGCGCAGGCCAACTGCGGCCAGCGTCGGCCTGATGACGTTTAACGTACCGGGAGTGGCTGTGTGTGAAAACCACTTTCAAGGTGAGGAATCTAATCATCGCCTCTGGCCGCGGTCCATCTCGCTGACGACTGGGGTCTCGCTAACACGTTTTGCTGCTGCTTTAAGTTCACCTAGCGTGATGACCCGCTCCATCAGCCCGCAAAGGCCCAGATTTTTCGTGAGCCCCACAAAGCTTGTCCTGTCACTGTGACATGCGCAGCATAGAGCCTCATGGAGGATGTCCTGTCGCAGCTCCTGCAAGAGGCAAAGATCCTCAAGGGCCCCCGCAGCCTAAAGGCTGCGGGAGCCCTTGAGGATCTTTGCCTCTTGCAGACGAATGACGTAGGTCCCTGTGCTGTTTTCAAATACATTTCGTTTGTCCTGACTGGTGATAAAATAACAGCAAATGAGTCAGATACAACCACAAAATTGCATACATTTTCATCAGTGAGCCCCATCATGTGCAAGGGCTCATGAGAATCCATACATCTTGCAGATGGAAGGTCGTGAATGTGTCCTGTATCTACAAGAAGCTTAGGTGTGATAGTAAGATTATGTCTTGTCGGTGTGATCTTACGCCCTACTTTGGCCGGACAGTGCACGTGAAGCAAGCAACTTTGCTTGTTCGAGCATCACTGGACTATTGTAGATCTTCTGTTCAAGACTCATCACTGGAACCACAGACCTAGAGTATTCAATATCTAAGCTGGAATGATGAGATTCATCAGAGTATGCCCCATTTGCAGGAGAGACTCTGTCGCATTTACGGCTTTGCCTGTCTCAGTGGTAAGAGATCACTATGGTGTTTCTGCAGGCCAAAAGGATGGCCCGAACTGGCGTGATGTCCGTTGACGGTATTAGCAGCTGACTGACGGACTGGGAGACACAGCAAACTGCCATCTACGTCACCACCCGCCTTCCCGTTCTACCTCCCACCCTCCCACATATCCATTCCCTCCACCCACCAAATCTGTATTTGTGTCGCTCCCAGTCTTGAAGACGAAGGCCTGGCTACCACGAACGACTCCGACATTAATTCGTTTTCAGTCACAGGCTTAAATCAGGATGTCGCTATTACGAGTAGCAAAGATTTTAGTAAGAAGGACCAATCCAGGCCAGCAAGAGGCATAGATTCTCATAAGCCCCTACCTGGCAGGGGCTCATGAGAATCTGTGCCTCTTGCAGGTGGTCACAGACATTCTACAGGACCTAACTACACTAATTCGTTTCGCCTTTCCTTCAGTCTAGCGGCGGATAAATCCAAAGGAAATGCCACAGAGACTCGTTAGGCTCGCGGCTTAACGTCTTTATGGACACCAGTGATTTTATCTCTATGAGCTCACGGAAGAGGAGACAATGTACTGAACACATCGGACCACACGCTGTCGGAGGACGGAAGTGGTTGTGAACATCAACTAACAGTCCTGCAAAAATAATTATTTCAAGCAGAAATATGACAGAGCATCAGTAATTAGTGGCAGACTGACTAGACCTACTTCGGTACTACTGCTACTGCTACGCTACTTCTATACCTTCAACATTTCTTCGTGAAACATGGTTTTTTAATTAGTAGGTAAAGAAGACGTTGTGGGAGGAAGACCTTCTTTAACAAATCAAGGCTTTGACATACTGTTCCTGTCTCTGTGATAATTCAACGGAAAGGGTTACTTTGACATCTAATCAAACTTACGAACTATCACAGAGCTTTATTAGTGATACAAAGATTCAAGCTACTTTTCATAACTCTGTGGCTGGCCAATCAGCGGGGGAGCTTGCGTGGACATCGTATTAGAAGCTTGTCTCCAGAAAGTGCGCGAGATGTGCACGACCCGTCACTCTGACAGCTACTCGCGGCACGCACTTACGTCCCTTTGTTAGCCACGACTTCTGCTGCTCTCGGTGGTCCCCGCCGCAAGAACCTACCTGTTGATTTTTCTCGGCATACCTGAGATATTCTGGGAACCATCTGGCTGTTATTTTTTTGCCGATCCCTTCTCGAGGCCGCACGTGCACGCGGCACAGAGCTAGTGGGGCACGACTGGTGTAGCGCAGTTCTGGCAGTGACACTCATTGGCCATTGCTGTTAATATTGTTTGTTTTCTGTAACTGGTGATCTGGTCCCGCTCTTCCAACCATGGTGTGGGGATCGCACGTCTGGTGGTGAGTATAAATCCCCAGTAGCGAAAGGTCATCGGACCGACGTCGGCCGCAGTGGTCCCGCGCACGGCCGTGCGCGGGCCCACTGCGTTCGTCGTCGGCCCGAGGACCTGTTGCGTACTGGCATAGGTGTTGTCAGTGCCTTCCCTTTGTTGATCGTTTTGTTTATACGTGTCTCCAGCATCGATCAGATTTTATAAACAGCGCAGGAGCCGCTAACGTAAACAAAAAAATGAAATAAAAATTGTTAAGAAATGGTGAAATCTTTCTGCTGTAAAAAGCCAGCAAAGATTTCCCGTCTGCCTGCTTTTGTGAAAAGCGAAATTTGCATCGTAAATACTATGAAAATATCGCTACTCACACACATAGGGCCTTCGTAGGGCAGATTGATTTAAGTCTGTGTCTGCTAACTTAGACCCCTCCAAACGTACTTAACCACTGAAACTTGGAGGGTATACACTGCGTCGGCACATTCACGTTTTATGCGACGGTATCTGTTGTTAAATAATCACTTGATTACTTGCGCATTTTTTCATGTTTAACCCCTTTGCTGCCAGTGATCACGGATTTCGCGTCAGAAACCACTGCACACTGATCGACATTGGCGTATAACTAAACACGAGCAAAATGTGACCAGCAATAGGCAATAAAGAACATAGGATTTAACAAGAGACATAAATCATCATGAGCCCCCGCGACTGCGGGGGCTCATGAGGATATTATGTCTCTTGCAGCTGGGTAGCGCGGTGCAGTTGCTACATTCCTTCAGTCGCCACATTCCTTCTTCGATAAGATAAAGTAGCGACTGATCTCTATACTTGTTTGTTTGTCTCATTTGGAGAAGGTTATTTACCACCGAAACTGATATTAATAAATTGTGTTGGGTTCTTCTCTGGGTAGCGTTCGCCTTGGCCCGGTAGTGAAGGGGTTAAACGTGTTCCCGTTCTTTCTTCTTTACGTTTGTTCTTCCTTTTTTTGTCTTTCAGGTCGTTTATCCTATAATGCATTCACATGTACCACTTCCTCCTTCATCGTATGCGTGTGGTATTGACTACTGTGTAAACGTGTGAGCATGAAGGAAGTTGCAGTAGAAGCAACTAGGATGTTTTCCCGCAAAAAGAAAACGGCTAACTAGGTTAGATGGTCGATACGGTGCAATTATTAAATCTTGCCCCAGTTACAAAGTGCACACGACGCAAACGAAACAAAACAACATAGAGGAAACTCAAGCCAGCAAAGAAACTCCAGATTCTCATGAGCCCCCGCCGCACCCCGCGGGGGCTCACCAGAATCTATGTTTTGTTTTTGGTTCTCCGCCATGAGTTTACTCTCATCAAAAGCTGACGCTTTGTTGTAATCTGCGTACTACTAGAACCTTCCTCCATTACTGAGTCAGTTCTGGCATTGTATTTCTTCGGCTCTTCATTACTTTCCGTTTCAGTGTAATGGCCAGAAATATACTCAACAGCTCTTTTTTTTTCTGTCGCGGCGCCAACTGCTTGACTTCGAGCGACCGTGTTAACTGAAGGGTAGAGCTTGATTCAATGAGATGTCTAATACAAACGTAGGCTCAAGGATAATGCCTGATTAGCTTGACGCCAGAGGCGCCAAGCTAATCACGCACTACCCTTGAGAGTTAGCATTGCTGACCCATCTTGTCCATGTCTTGGAAAAGCGCGATACCTTTGATCAGTCGACTACTAGCTTGCACGTATTTGTTCAGCGGTTGTTTATAAAGTGTGAGGCATTCGCCTCTGGGCTTGAAAGGCATATGGCCCGGAATGGGATTTCGCCTTCTGTTCCTCTGATCATCAATAGAAGATTTAATCATAAAAACACCCGTTGCCATAGTACCGGGGATTCTTTTACAATAATTATTGTCTGCCAGAAAATTGGGACGGAGTGTAGTGTACAAGATTGCCTATGGATTTGCCGCGGTGTTTTGCCTCGCGCATATTTTTGTGTTTAGTTCACCTAGGCAACTGACTCGAGTCCACCGAAAATCCGTAGACGGTGTGCGCAACAGGTACGGGGTATCCGATCGACTTCGTGTGTATGTAGGGCAGTTTCTGGATCAAAACAATAGTACAAGACTGTACTCCGGATCGATGACTGTGTCAGTCATTCGACCAATAAATAACTTTGCATTGATCGTAAAGGACTGGTGCAACGCCAGTACTGGGTGAAACCTGTCCAAAGCGGTATCTGTAGTTAGTGTCTCGACTGGTACGCGCAAAGGGTCGTCCGATGTTCTTGTACTTAATGGGAGAGGACTTGCTTGCGGGCTGGCAGTCAAGCATTGGTCCAGGTCGAACAGAGATGGAGGTTTTACTCCGAGGAGGTTGCTAAAGCTAATACTGATGTACTGATCTCAGCAATGACGTAGTGGTATTCATTGATTGTATGACGCACTGAATCAGAACGATAAGTGAGGAGCAGTCAACCTCAAACATTCGAAGAAATGAATTAATGCAATGAATATTATTTAAAATCTCTTCACGTCTTGATGATTTTAGACAATCAAACATTCGAATATCAATTGTCGTGATTGGTTTTTTTTTTCCCACGTCAACATCGGTCATCAACGTCATGATTACCCCCCCCCCTCCACGCACACACACACACACACACACACACACACACACACACACACACACACACACACACACGTTTCACACACACACACGTTTCATGCACACACGCACGCACGCACACACACACACACACACACACACACACACACACACACACACACACACACACACACACACACCCTACTTTTCACCCTATGCCTTTGTACTTACACTCAGATGCACTCACTCTACACTGTTTTTTCACTCCACGGAAGAAACTTTCCCCACAGGTGCAATCTAATCTTGAAGTTTCGCGTTTTATGTTCAGTAAATTTTCAATACAAAATCCATAAAGGCGGCTGCTAAGCGTGTAAATTGCACGAGAGTAAGCAACAACAATAAACACACACACACACACACACACACACACACACACACACACCACACACACACACTTTAAGGAAGGCAGACTAAACATTCTTTTCATAGTCCTTTTTAAAAAGTTTGTCTTTCGTCGTGTCTGGTTGTTTTCTACCAAAATTAATATGCAACCAAATGTGTAACCCGTTGGCTGTCAGAACCGCATTTCGTCGCGATGATTCCTAACAGGAATCATCGCGACGGAAAGCGCTACCGACAACCACAGGGCCAACTCGGCGTACGCCGCTTAAAAATGTGCGTATATTTTACGCCGAATGTGCCATTATTAGCTTTGGGGTTTCCTTTCATGTTAAATCCTGCAAATGTTTGTGCTGGCCTGCGGTGTGAGCAATAAAGTCAGGCCTCACCGCATGATTCGCGATCGCGTTAATAACTAGTGCTGAATTTTACCGCCATGGCAGTGCGTGGGCCAGCTATGGCTGATGTCGGCTCGAGGACCTTTTGCTCACCGGGCATCCCCTTGGGAGTTCGCGTAATATCAGATACCTCACTGTACTGGATCGCATAATACTGAGGCTGACCTGTAGCTGATTGTTCAACTAGTTTTGATGTCGCTTCGTCTCATTGTGCTAATGAACACCTCTTTTATTTGACTGGTAAGCTAAATTCTTGGAGTTTCAAATCATAGTTTTTATTTTTTACATGTATTTTAGATGAGCGCAGCTACAAGTTACACGTTTTTTCATATTGATTTAACTGAGATTTTCCCCGCATTACCAGGAATGCTCAACTAAAATCTTGGCTTTTCATGTGTCTTCAGGTTTTACTTGCATGACATACATGAGCATGCGTGCGTAAAGTCGAATGTAAAATCTTGTAGTTTCAAGTCTCTTTATGTTTAACATGCACGTGTATTAACCGAATACGAAACTAAATCTGGGAGTTTCATGTCTTTTCAAGTTCTACATACATGTGTATTAGCCGTCTACGAAACTGTAACTCTGCGAGCTTCATGTCTTTTCAAGTTTTACATACATAATATGTGTTAGCCGTCTACGAAACTAACTCTGGGAGTTTCGTGTCTGTTTAAGTGTTAAATAATAATAATAATAATAATTACTGTATTTATAATGCGCTTATCTTATAATAACTATAACTCTAAGCGCGCACTCACAACTCGCGCACGCATGCGCACGCGTTTAGTACTGACAATGACTCACGTACCACAAATACATTACGACAGTCAGCTTAGTGTGGGGAGTGTGGTGGCGTTATATTGCTAGAACTGTTGAAAGAGGTGAGTTTTGAGCGCGCGGGGAGGAGAGAGAGTGTTTCTGACGGAGACATGTGTATTAGCCGTTTACGTAACTAACTCTGGGAGTTTCATGTCTTTTCAAGTTCTACATGCCTATGTGCTAGAAGTATGTGCAACTAAAGCGTGAAGGTTTTTGTATGCCTCTCCGTGCACTTCAAGTTTGAGATTTCGCAGTTGCTAAAGCCTCTTCACTCTTTTTTTTTTTTTATAGCTCCAACTGCGAGAGATGGACCGATTGTGCTTTCATCATATCAGGGCAGAGTCTGATTATCTTGTCTTCTAAAACTGAAACGTCCTGCTAAACGGGCACTGCCCTTTAACTATCATGGTCAATCTAGTTCTAGGTTTCTGCCTGCGTATCGTCGGTAGAAGGCGAGGGGAACGTGTTAGACAATTGACTCTTCGCCCTTTATACTGCTCCTGAAGCTGAATAAGTTTTCTTCAACATTTGTGTATTGTCCTTGAAGTCTGCATTACATATTAGAAGATAGCCGGATCCGGCAACCATTTCAGTTCAAGGGTGGTACCAGAATAGCTTGGCGCCTCTGGCGGAGCGCCAAGCTATTTTGGCACTATACTTGACATATCACAGTCAAATTTATTTCACGCAGTAGTGTACGTATCAGGATAGAAAGGGTTACGGGTGAAGACTCTTAGAGTTTGCTATTTCGGAGAGCAGGCCCATGAAAGTTTACTCCCCGAGTGACGTCATACGAAAGACATTGCTTCAACAAGTTGATAGCCTGCCTCCCTCTTTTCTTCTTAGAGTGAAAGGTCCAGACTTTGCATGTACGTCGAATGATTCGAGCGCCATCTACTTATCAGCAAGTTCTACATACTTATCAGTTTGCGGGGGCTCATGAAGATCTATGCCTCTTGCTTGTCGGTCCGCGGATTCGTATTTATAATTTTTGAAGCAGGGGAGGTCAGTGGAGGTTCATGTTGGGTGGTCTGTCTGGTTGATGATTGCGGAAGAGGAAAGAGATTTTGGGTGGGATCGTAATGGGTGTCAAATGATACTTTTCTTTGTAGTTATATCTTACTTTTCGTCGGTTGCCCTTTCTCTTCTTTTCGGCACTGCATCTGCCTGTCTTGTCTGCCTGGGCTAATTGTCTGTCTTGTCTGCCTGGGCTCAGTAATTGTCTGTCTGTCTGTGTTGTGTACCCGCTCTCGGTCTAACTGTCTATCTCTCTGTCTGCCTGTCAGTCTCACCCTAGTTGCTCTCTATCTGTCTGACTACTGTCTTGTGTTTGTCTCCGTCTAAGGTTTATCTATTCTCTCTTTGTCTGTCTCACTCAGTGCCACCCCCTTCCTCTCTCACACTGAAACTGCATCCTAGTTGCTGTCAATTTCAGCTCTCTAGCTCTTGCTTGGTTGCCGGTTTGCTGGTTGTGTCTGGCTCGCTTTCTTGACTCTTTGCATTTTGCCTGCCATAAACTTTCTTTTTCGGCACAAATTATTCTTTCGCTGTTACCTTCTTTTTTTTCACGCCTCCTCTGAGTGTCTCTCGAAGTCCTCTTTTATCGTCCTCAAAGTGTCGGAAACTGTAAACAACCTAGGCACACGTGGCTTTTACGCTGATATCCATGTAGTAAAATCCCGCAATTTGCTTCTTTTGAGGGCTTTGTCAGACGCGGGAAGAGGGGTTAACCCAGTACGCAAAAGGTCCTCGGGCCGCCTTCGGTCGCGGCAGGCCCGCGCACGGCCGGCCCGAGGACCATTTGCTTGCAGGGTTATTTGTTTTAAACGAGAGCGCTGATTACCTGCCTTCTTGTTTTACTGTTGTCTGAAGCTTCAAATGACGGTCCCAGACAGACAGTTTAAAATTGTAATTGTTTACTCAGACATATTTTAATTAGTCTCACTTGCTTCTCGTCCACTTGCAGGAGATGGATGTAAACTATGGTACAGGTAGCTCAAGGGGTGTGCCTTACTGATCAGGACTACCCTCACTTTTGTCGGTTGGTCCATCTCACCGGGACTAGAACCTGCATGAGTGCTGCTTATCTCAGTCTGTAATAAATGCAGGTTCTTTGCAATATGGGCTCTTGAAGGATATTATACGGTCGTATGCATTCTTACAGAACACGGTTTTATCTTGTGTATTGCTCACTACAATGAAATGCTCATGGAAATGGCGTCTTAATGTGAAAACGTTTTGACCTCTTACAAAGCGAATTTGCACGTATCGCTTTTCTTGATAAGCTTCATCTCACAGCTATCAAATAAATTAACACAACTTTTAGTATGATCGACATGAAAGAGTTCAGTTACGCGCTTGTTGACACAAAATAATACTGGGCATGTCTATAGCATTTAACCGCCTTTTGCAGCTTTAACTTATTCAGCCCCGACACACCACAGCAAGACATGGATCGGGCATGATAGTTCAAGGGTGGTGCCAGAATAGCTTGGCGCCCATAGGCGCCAAGCTATTCTGGCACCACCCTTGATCTATCATGCTCGATCTGTCTCTAGAATTGTGATACAGTCCTTCAGAGGGCAACTTCAAAATTTGGGGAGTTTCGGTCTTGGCGGGGCAGACTGTGTTAAGCGCTTTAACAATAGCTGTGTGAACTCACGATGAAATAAACACCAGCATCAATAAAATGAGAATGGACACAACTAACCCAAAAAAAGTCGGCGCGAAAAAACACTTGTACGAGCAAAAGAACACTTATACGAGCAAAGGAACACTTACACGAGCATACTATTTAACAGTCACTCATCCACGCACGCGCAGACAAAACATCATCACCTGCTGCGGTACGCACACCGGCTATAGCGACAGTCACACACGGAGAGGAAGAGGTATGTTTTAACAGTTTTGTTTTAACGATTCTGCTGACTCGGGGAAAAAAAACGGATTTCGTGCGAGAGATTATCCAATTTGGCCCCGACGCCCCTTAAAGGAGGAGATGGATCGACCATGATAATTCAAGGGTAGCGCCAGATCAGCATGGCGCTACCCTTGAATTATCATGGGTCCACCCATTTCCTGCAACTGGTACATAGTTTACCTTCAAACCTCGGAAAATTCGGTCGTTGGGTTTAATGGCTTTTTCCACATAACTGACGACAACTTTGCCAAACCTTCTTTTTTATTTATTTATTTTTAAATTATATTTATTTTATTTTATTTATTATTATTATTATTATTATTATTATTATTATTATTATTATTATTATTATTATTATTATTATTATTAATTTAATATTTTGGGTGGGGTATTTATTTTGTTTATTTCTGATTTATTTATTTATTTATTTATTTATTTATTTATTTATTTGTCGTCGGTAATTGCGACAACGGGAACCGTAAACACCGTTATAAAAATCCCCGGATCATTGTATCGAAATTGCAGACTTTGACAGTAACAAGCCACGAATTAGCCAACAGGGCTAAGAAACGTACACAAATTAAATCCTGTGACAGCGGGTCTTCGTAGGAGCTGGCTGCTGTTAAGAGATTCCTATTAAGCAAAGGTTCTCGGGCTCACGACGACCTCAGTGGGCCCATTGCGGCCGTCGTGGGCCCGAAGATGTTTTGCTACCAGGGTTAACTCGTGTTGACTTCCTGCCCCTGCGATAAGTCCCCAAGCCGATTAGGCTTTATTCTGGACCGTAATTCAGCGCTGGCTGTATTGTAAACAACAGGACTAAAAGGCAAGACTCCGCAAGAGTATAATTTATGGAGTATTCTAAATTATCTGCCATGTAGGACTGTGAGCATCGCATTTGTTTTTCTCATCGTGCCTAATAATTATTATCTATCCTTGCTAAACTAGATACTGTCCCTTACTTCTATTATAGCAATTTAACCATCCATAACCGTATCTGGCCGCACTAGACTCCCGCATATAGTTTACACAATAATTATGCTAATTGATCATCTGTAACCGTTATGGTCTCAGTCGACCGTGTCTCCTCTTTCTCTTGACCCTTTCACAGCTATTAGTCGCAAATTGTTTTTGTTCGTTCATTCAGTGTCACGGAGCCTCAGCCGTCCAAGGAGCAGGGATACAAAGTGGTGCCAACCAAGAGGCTTAGATCCTCATGAGCCCCCGCGATGCGGGGGCTCGTGAGGATCTATGCCTCTTGCAAGTGGATTGTGTTGAGATTTTCTCAGCAGTGAAGAGGTTAACCTATTCGGCGATTGATGAACTGCTTTTATCTAGCGTGTGCTACGATCTTAAAATATGACGACTTCCTCTTGCTATCAGTACAAGTTTGTCGTAATTCAGGCCAATACCAGCCAGCAAGAGACATAAATATCATCAGCCCGTGCAGCTGCAGGCGCTCATGAGAACCTTTGCCTCTGCCGACGTGCCAGACTGGTTTAAGGATTGCACCATGTGTTGCGGCTTCAACGCCTTTCGTTTCCGGTGTCTATTACTGCATCTGCCGTCATAACATGACGTCATTAGGCAAATGAGCTCACGTTGATCGGGAAGGAGGCAGCTGGATACGGTGCATGTTAAATTTGTTTTGACCATTACATCAAGTTGCAAACTGCAGCTGGCATGTATACGCTGCTTTATAAATGGTTTCATAAAAAAAAAAATGCATATGTCGTTTGTTTATTTTTTTTTTAATTTCGAGGTCTGTGTCTGTGATGTCATAAAAACGTGAATAAAATGTGATTTTGCCATGCAAGTCCGACGTATTCCGGGAGAAATAAATCAGTTGTAATGGCTCAAAGCCGTAGCTGCAGACATTTAGGTCTGTATATTCGACGACCAACTTGATACATTTGTTGACACATTTTGCTGACGGCTCGTACAAATCGGGATATATGATTCCCTGTTGATGGTTCAAGGGTAATGCCTGATTAGCTTGGCGCCTTCGCAGGCGCCAAGCTAATCAGGCATTACCCTTGAGCTGTCGCCGTCTATCCGTTTTCTTGCATTTTCTTTAGAAGTGAAAGAGTTATTATCGATTCCGTCTCAACTTTCCGCCGCGAAAATACCGCCTACTAACGAAACTAATTTTAGTATTTACGGTTTACAATCTGCTTGGAAAGATACTATCCTCGCCTGTAATCATTTCCTATGTTTTCGCAGACAAATCATCATTATTAATTATTATTAAATGTTGTGGATATAACGATGTTTGTTTGCCCTTAATTTCCTTAAATTGAAACTGCGTGAAAATATGTGGGAAAAAATAGTAGACTGATTCATCATCATCATCATCATCAGTCCCTTGCCCGAACTGGGCGTTGGGGGGACTGAAAGGCAGCAGCAACAGACAGTGCTCTCCACTGAGTTCTATTTTGGGCGGTGGCAAGCAAGTCTGGCATCTCGAGTTCGGTCCATTCTTTTATGTTTGCGACCCAACTCTTTCTCTGACGACCTCGCCGACGACTTCCTTCGAGAGTGCCTTGGAGGATAGTCTTGGACAAGGTGTTGTGTCGGGTCACGTGGCCAAACCAAGCAAGCTTGCGCCGTTTCACGGTTGCCAGAAGGGGTTCATGTGGGCCCACCAGGGAAGTGACGATGCTCCGTACATATTCGTTGGTCTTGTGCTCGCGGTACGAGATGTGGAGCAACTTCCTCAGGCACTTGTTCTCAAAGGCCTGGATTTTCTTTTCTGAGTCTGCAAGCAGCGTCCAAGTCTCACAGCCGTAGAGTAGAATAGACACTACGAGGGACTTGTAAAGACTGTACTTGATGGTGAAGCTGATGGAGTTACTTCGCCATATCCTGTCCAGCCTGGCCATTGCGGATGTTGCTGTACCTATCCTGATACGGATCTCTGCTATGCAACTACCGTCTTTGGACAGGGTGGCTCCCAAGTACTTGAAGCTATTGACCTCTTCTAGCTTCTGGCCGTTCATGTGAATGTTGCTGCTGCTGTTGCTTGTGGTGTTGATCATCACTTTGCTTTTATCCGTACTGATCTCCATGCCATAAGACCCTGCGCTACTTGAAAGTTTGTCTGTCAGGTTTTGCAGCTCACTATTGCTGCCTGCCATGAGGTCAATGTCGTCTGCGAATCGAAGATTGCACAGGGATCTGCCACCAATAGAGATTGAAGTATGGTGGTCGTGGAGGGTTTCCTGCATGATCTTCTCCAGGAATATGTTGAAAAGGACAGGAGAGAGCAGGCATCCTTGACGGACACCGATTGTCGTCCTGAAGAACTCGCCTGACTGATTGTTAAGTAGAACCGCGCTGCAGGCGTTCTTGTAAAGCGCTTCTATCATTTGGATCAGCCCCTCCTCTATGTTGAACGATCTCATGACTTGCCAGAGTCCGTCGTGCCAGACGCGATCAAATGCTTTCCTGAAATCAATGAAGTTGTGGTAGAGTTCGCGTTGATGCTGCAGATGTTTCTCGATCAGGACGCGGCAGTTGAAAATCTGCTCTACAGTGCTTCTTCCAACTCTGAAGCCAGCCTGTTCTTCTGCCAGCAGTTCCTCGGCGAAAGTTTTGAGGCGGTTGAGAATGATTCTAAGCATTACTTTGCTAGGGTGACTTATCAGACTGATAGTTCTGTAGTTCTGGCACTGTTTCAGGTTTCCTTTCTTGGGGAGCGGGATCACTAGAGACTGTGTCCATTCTACTGGCCATTTCTTTTGCTCCCAGATCTTTTGACAGAGTGTAGTGAGTACCTTCGTTGTTACTTCTCCTCCATGTTTCAACAGTTCAGCAGGTACGTTGTCTACACCTGGAGACTTTCCTCCCTTCAGGCCGCGTACAGCTGTTTCCACCTCTTCAGCTAACACTGGCAGGTCTTCGGCCTTCCTGGCCCCAGCCTGGTTGTTTTGGAGGATGCTGGTGTCTGGCTCAGCCTTGTAGTTATACAAGTCTCGGCAGTACTCAGTCCATCTGTTTAATACAGCAGTGTTTTCCGTAAGGAGTTGGCCGCTGCTGTCTTCGATGACTGTGGCTGTTCGCTGTTGAGTCTTGGTGAGGGTCCTTAGCGTTTCATAAGCCTTCTTGCTGTTGCCGTTTGCCATGCCCTCTTCCACGCTACGACACTGGTCTTCAATCCAATCTTCTTTGGCTTCTTTCATCCTCTTCCTGATCTTCTTGTTGACAAGTCTGTACTTGTTTGCTGATGTGAGGTCTTGGCCTCTCTTTTTCTTCCAGGCTCTCCTCTCATCACAGAGATCGAGGATGTCATCGGTGACCCAGGGCTGTTTGCGCTTCCTCTGCTTCCCCAGCACTTCTTCTGCTGTAGAAAGTAACACCTCTTTTATATTTCCAGCAAGGGTGTCTACGTCCCAGTCCAAAGTAGCCAAGGCTGCAAATCTGCCTCCCACCTGGGCTTGGAAGACCTCTTCTACTTCCGGGTCTTTTAGCTTCTCGAGGTCGAATCGGATGCGAGGACTCTTGCTGTCTCGTTTCAATGCCAGCTTCAACTTGAGGCTAGTAAGGACGAGGTTGTGGTCGCTGCCAATATCAGCGCCAGGAAAGGACCTCGTTTGTGCTTTGTTAACGCTGGATTTGAATCGTCGAGGCAGCAAGATGAAGTCAATCTGGTTATGGACCAGGCCTCCTGGCGATTGCCATGTCACTGTTCTTGACTTCTTGTGTGGATGGAGGGTATTAGCAACGGTAGGACGGTGACTCTGTGCGAACTCTAAAAGTCGCAGGCCTCTGTCGTTTGTTTCTCCAAGGCCAAACTTGCCAGCTGTTCCTGCCCATTGTTGGTAAGCGTCAGGGCCGATCTTTGCATTCCAGTCACCGAGGACAGTCAGAATGTCTTTCTTAGGTGTTTTCTTGATGATGTTGTCCAGTTGTTCGTAAAATTCTTCTAATTCCTCATCATCATGATAATAATAATAATAATAAGCGCATTAAATAGGCGCTTTATCCCAATTGAAAATCGGCTCAAAGCGCCGCCGCGAACTGAACCCAACAAGCACGCTCACGTGAATCACGCGCATTCACTCACACACTGTACATAAACACAGAACATTCACGTGGTGCTAAGGGCAAGCTCAAGCGAGCTACTGTAGTTTTTGGAAATTCAAAATCGTTTGTATTTGAAATTTGATTAAGTGGACTGAAACTGATACCAAAGTGGAGGGGGAGGAAGAGCCGGAGTACCCGGAGAAAGAACCCCCGACGGTCCGCCCGAATTAACGGTGACACTTACTAGAGGAGAAAAATCCGACGCCGGAACCCGTAATCGAACCTCACACCTTTAGCATTGGTGGCAGGCGCCTTAACCACTGCGCCACGGATCTGCTGTTGGAGCGTATACTTGTATTATAGTGATGTTGTGCGGTCGGGCGGAGATGCGGATGGAGATTAGTCTGCTTGACACGGGGGTGCAGCTGATGACAGTTCCAGCCACCTCTTTCCTTACGATAAAAGCTACGCCATGTTCGTGCTTGGTTTCTTTTCCGCTGAACCAGATTTTATGGCCTTCATCTGTTGTTGTTTCTCCGAAGCCTGTCCATCGAACTTCTGCAAGTCCTACAATGTCCCAGCGATAGCGCTTTAACTCGTGGGTGAGTTCCTTCACTTTGCCGCACTGGTAGAGTGTGCGAACGTTCCAAGTTCCGATAGTTATTCCTTGCGTGGGCAGCTTGATGGTGGGTTTGGTTCCAGTAACACACTTGTCGCCCCCACCCTGGAGACCTCCAATGGGGTGCGCGGTCGTTGGTGATCCGGGCCCCGACCGATCCGGCATGTTATTCTTATTCTGTTGCTTGTCCATCAGTCCTTTCAATGGGCTTAGGCGAACTTGGCGGCGCCCGTCTCCTCTCCAAGTATTTCAACTGACTGAGAGACGCGTCAGCCCCTCACAACGTTTCGCCCGCCAGCAGAAGCGGTTACCGGGGTGTGGCTAGGTAAAGGACCTGGAGCCAGCTGTGAGAGTTGAGTGCCATGTGAAGACCAGTGCTCCCGCCTGCCCCAAGAGGCGCTGCTGGCTGAAAAGTCAAAGGTACTACTTCTCCATGAACACTCTACACCCCTAGACTGATTCACAGTGCTGCAAATGAGAGTGAGACTGGAGCCGACGGCCCATTTTCATTGAGTGACTGAAATTAGTTATTTCTAGGAGAAATGTCTGTGTGGAGTTTAGCGTAGACATTTCAAGCGAATTGTTAGTACACGTCATTGAATAAGCGTCATCAAAAATGAATATGATGTTAAACAGCAAACAAGTACATGAAGACACAGATATTTGAAATGTTATAGATTATCTGTAGTCACATTATCAAACATGACAGTAGTAGTTCACGAACGAAAGGACAAATTCTAATGGTACACGTGTGTGTTTGTTTGTGTTGTGTCAGTAGTGTGTGTGTGTGTGTGTGTGTGTGTGTGTGTGTGTGTGTGTGTGTGTGTGTGTGTGTGTGTGTGTGTGTGTGTGTGTGTGTGTGTTTTCCAGTTACCCAAATTTAGTGCAAAGATAAAACTATCTGGTAGCAAAACCAATTTTCGACATAACTCGTACGCCTCCATCAGAGTAACATTAGTATAAATGTTTTCACTCCTCATCGGCAAGAGGTATAGATTCTCATGAGCCCCTGCGACAGCAGGGGCTTATGAGAATCTATGCTTCTTGCAGACGATAAGTAAGGAACCCAGAAAGATGGTTATCTCGTACACCAGCGCTGTGGTGAACTTCAAAGGACAGATAAGGGATGATGGCCAATTTTTCGCGAATAATGCGAATAATTTTTTGCTGCTGACGTTCTCAAGCTTTGTTAGGAGCTGATGTATTGCTTGTTTTGTGTTAAATTTTTTTTTTTTTTTATTTTTTAGATACGCGTCTATTGACGTCCCCAAACATTTTTAGGATCTGATACATTGCTTGTTTCGTTTGTTTTGGTTTTTTTTAATAATAATTTTACTAAAAAGGTTGACCGTTTTTTCATGTTGTATCGTCAAGAAAGAACTGGTGTGCTGATTTGTGATTTTGGACATCACGGCCTACAACCTAAAGGTCCACAATTACAGACCAGCACATGCTTAGGGCGTACTTATTAACAATTAATTCAGATTTATAGCGCCTGATCTTATCGTACAGCTCTTTGCGTATCATCAACAAAATAATGCATGTGGGTGCTGTGGGTGAATAATTTAAAAAAAAAAACTAAAGTCTGAAAGATGATACCAATGGTATGGTCTTACTACCCTGGTTTGTTGTGGAGCCTGGAGACATTCTGGATGAGAGACTGATAGAAAAAGCTCTTAAAGCCATACAGACCTTTTCCTATGTGCAAAGTAAGTAATAGTCATTAGCTCAGTCTTACTTATACCTGATATAGTTGCCAATATGTTTGTATCCTCCAGTGCAGAATAAAGAGAAATTGCCAATCCTCGCTCAAGTTCTTCTGGTTTTCTGTCAGCATGGAGTGAATGCGCGTTGCGAGTGGACAACATCATTATCATTACCCTCTCCAGATTTTGAATGACTTTTCCTCCCTTTAAATGCCCACTACCGCCGTATCTGTTTAAAGATACACTAATGCAATGCGCAAAAGGCCATCGGGCCGACGTCTGCCCGACGGCCTTTGTGCACTGGGCACTTCTGTAACAGATGGTTACAAAACGCTCCACGCAAGGATATTTAGGGTTTATTTAGACACAGGAGAATCCAGTTCGGCACACGTCGTCTTTACCTGACAATGACTCCACCCCTTTCTAGAAATACAACGTTATCAGTACGAGAAACAGATAAAAATAGATTGACACGCTAACGGCTGCGCAGAATAAATAAGCGCGATTACTTGTGTGCTTTTGCTGCGCGTCCAAACTGCTGTTAAAGTTCAACAGGTGTGTCGACAAGGCATAATATATACAAATGCTGCTGAAATGTGTCTTCAAATTTACGCGTAATCGTACTTTAACTAAAACTGTTTCCTCTCTATGTGAAAAATATAAATAAATGAAAAGTGTCTTTTCCAAGCCAGTACACATCACATTTGTATCCTGTTAAGACAAGAGACAGTAAGTCGATTTTTGTGAAAAGCACGATTTCCATTGTATTACATTGAAAAGCGAGATTTTCACAAAAATCGACTGCTTTTCTTTTTAAATACAGTAAGTCCATTTTTGCGCAAAAGAAGCTTTTCATTGTTTGACAATGTAAAGCTGGATTTTTATACTGACACACACACACACACACGCACACACACACACACACACACACACACACAAACACACACACACACACACACACACACAAATACTTAGTGTCTATTCATTGCCTTCACAGACAGAAATACACCCATACATTTACAACAAAACACATTTCCGTTTCGCTGTCTGTTGTCTTCAGGTAAGATAAACTGACAGGACCGTTTTGTTCCCGCAGCAACTGTTACTGACTAACCTGTAGAACTTGTGTTTTTGTCATCACTCAGTCAGGCTTTCCTTCAAACCGTCCTGAAATCTCTGCCGAGCTGCAAAGTGATACGTAATACCTGGATTGTCTGTGCCAGAGGGGTGAGCCATCCTAATGGAATCTACAGAGTTTGTCGGCGCTCGGAAAGAGAACCGCGCCATGTGCAAGAGGCATAGATCCTCATGAGCCCCCGCAATTAAGGGGCTCATGAGGATATATGCCTCTTACTGGCATAGATTTTGTGTCTTTCATAAAAATGAAATCTTCTACATAGTTCAGCCTGTGCTTATAAGAGAATTGAACCATGTGCAAGAGGTATAGATCCTCATGAGCCTCCGCAAATGCGGGGGCTCAAGAAGATCTATGCCTCTTCTTGGCGTAAATTTCATGTCTCCCATATATGAAACGAATAATCGAGTTTTTAGTGCGCGATACATGATTTTCGTTTCTAGTACAACTGTATATCGTATGCATGCAGATCAGTTTTAAGGGACACTTTTCTGTGCATATGACATAGAATTCGTGATGGCCCGTTAGGGTCTGTTAACCCTTTTCATCCTGACACACTACTGCTTGAAATAAATTGTATTATGATAGTTCAAGGGTTGTGATAGAAAAGCTTGGCGCCTGAGGCGCCAAGCTATTCTGGCACCACCCTTGAACTAAAATGGTTGATCTATCTCCTAATCTGTAATTAGCCTTAATAGGACAAAAAGTAAATTTTAAAACAAAATCAGCCGCAGGATGTAATGGGTTAAACGTGTTAGACTCTACTCGTTCAGTATAAGCATTGAAACCTTTTTGCAGAGGAATACACGTTTTCTTTGTTTTTCTTTACTCCTGTTAACAGCGTCGTGTTCTGATGAAAAGAAATTATCACGATCAACCCACCTCAACGTAAAATCCCAACTGTTATTTTTCCATTCTCTTTATTTTCCTTTTCGAGCATCTGTTTTGTACACAAGGAAACGTTTGTCACGAACTGCTTTACAGCTGAGTGCATGCTGCATCAGCTACTTACGCTGAGGTAAAATTGACTTGCCCAACTCGTAATCGACTCACCCTCGCGTGTCCTGCACGTGCTATGAGCACTGTGTCTGGTTTGTAAAGGTCATCACAGGTACTAGATACGCTTGTGTTTAAATGTTATACCCTGCTTTTGTTTCCATTGCTGGTGTATAAACCATTTATTATGCAATGTTGAGGGTTGCGGCCGGCTTTCTGTTCAAGTCCAGAAACGAACAATTAGATGCTTTTTTTCCGCGTGAAAAAGCACAGAGTTAGCCAACATTTTAACTTAGCTTTTTATCTGGTTGATTTCTAGCTATAGTTGTGTTCTGTTGGTCTGCGATTTCAGGCCTCATGTCTTTAGGCAGTATGGTCCAACATCATATTCCAGCACACACGATTAAAGACCTTTCCGTCCGGCCAGTATCCAAATCTAACGCTTTCACTTCAAGTAGTCGCAGATCAACGCTGTGTTTTTGAAATCTTCTCCTAAATCACTGCCAAAGAACCCCAGCCGCCTAAAGCATATGCACACAACGTGGTGTCAGCAAGAGGCATAGATCCTCATGAGCCCCCGCAACTGCGGGGGCTCATGATGATCTATGTTTCTTGCACCTGAATCTCGTCTCGGCAGTAAATTGACTGAGATCTTCTTTAGTGGCTGACTCAAGTTACGGCCGTTGAACTTACGTGAGTGCGTGTGTCCCATTCGGTAGTTTCAGCTTAACAGCAGTTGCTTTTTCAGTTATTTGTCTACGAAGCTTCGCATATAGTATGGGAATTACTTTCTTAAAGAATTATAACTAGTGTATTTGTCATCATTTCAAGTTGAACACTTTTTCTATGGATTTGTACTTTTGAGTTGAAGACACATAATTTATTTTCTTACATCATGTACATTATAGGCATTATTGCTCATGATCATTTGCAGCAGATCACTAATGCACTCACTCAGCTCAATGCTGCCTGCGGTTTTGTAAGATGTATACCTACCTACACCGAGTAAAATATTGCGGCAAGGAAGAGTTGCTTCCCTTGGCTCGCAGATCTTTATCTTTGGCAAGGCCTGCGAAATAGCTCCGAAAAAAAAAAAAAAAAAAAAAAATGAAAACACTCCAAATTAACTGCGTCTAGGTAATGTCTGTCTCTGGCTTGGGGAGCGCCGATGCCAGATTTGTTCTAGCCGATCAGCTGGCCGCAATCTTGACAGCGCGCAAACATTTCAGGAGAGTCCTTCTTTAATATTTATTCCTTTCATGCCCAGCGTCAGCAGCTGCAAGGGATGGAGATATTACTTTAGGTCAAGGCTTAGCATTGGCACCTGGGACCAGTTCCACGAGTGAGCTTAGTCCTGCGCCAGGCACTAAGCAAGATGCTCCGCGATAACGGAGCACCTTGCTTTGACTGGTGCAGGACTAAGCTCGCTCATGCAACTGGCCCCAAGAGCGTTTCATTCATTCAAGGCGCGCCGCATCAATTGCTGCGAAAGTGTCGTATAGAGTTGCCAGCGGCAACGCTATACGACTCTTTGGCAGCTATTCATGCCTGGCACCTTGAATGAGTTTTTCACATTATTTCGAGACGTGCCGCATTTGAATACGCGGCTTCATGCCGCGTATCCGAATGAGACACGTCTCAAATAAGTTCATGAACAGCTCAACTGTTAAGTTCGGAAAGTATACAAGTTGTCTATGGATGAGTTTCTTCTCTTTTGTGATGGACAATAAACACAACTTTTGGTGTCAGTGACACGAAATACTGGCACCAGTCCCCGCTCAGTATCCTCAGTAATTATAATCCCGCTATTTATCTCAGCTATCGTAAGCTATCAATGTCGAGCCTTTTCCCAATTGTAGCGCAGGGACAGAAACACTGAGATTTATTGGAAAGATTTAAACGCCTCTCTAACTTGCGTCGGTGTTGATAAACAGTCGGTGAGACCCTGACGACTGGACACGCTGAGCTCGCACCGGTCGCCCAATGTCACACGCCACGCTTATACAACGTTTGAGCTGTCATGGTCGATCCATCGACCGCAGCTAGCGATGAGAGTGAAAGAGGTACAGAAAGATTGACCACTTGACTGTCAGCGGACGCAAGACTATGTCCATGAAAGCAGGGCAAAAATTCAACAAAAATCCCGTCAGTCTAAGGAACACAGATATGTATAGAGCCAGAAAGAGGCAAAGAACCTCATGAGCCCCCGCAACTGCGGGGGCTCATGAGGTTCTTTGCCTCTTGCAGTTGGGTGGTTTTTGCTTCTTTCTTTTTTGTCCAACAGTGAAGGCAGATTAAGTCTCTTTTTTCCATCACTTTATTCCGTGGATAAACAACTGTCAGGTTCTGGACCCGAAAGGATGCTTGCCGGCGCACCGCTCTTGCACTGGTCTAGTCCAACAGTCGTAGGCTAAATCTAGATGATACACATTGTCTCTCAGAGGGTGTAAATGAGGCTACGTCTACATGCAAGAGGCATAGGATTCTCATGAGTCCTTGCAACTGCAGGGACTCGTGAGAATCTATGCTTCTTGCAAATGGGGCGACTGATAGAGGGATTTGCATTTAAAGCCAAGTGATTATTTTCTAAGTTGGACTAAAACCTCGAGCACATAAACTGAGAACTTACTTGGTTTGTCACCAAGAGGCCTAGATCCTCATGAGCCCCTGCAGATGCAGGGGCTCATGAGGATCTACGCCTCTTGCAGACAGAAGGGACTCGTCGAGGGGTTGTATTTAGCTTGAAGGTGATTATTTCCCACACCTTCCCAGGTGCAAACTCCGCGACCCCCTTACACCTGCTAGTGATGAGCTTGTTTTTGAGCGTGGAGATTCTGATGTGTACAGTATGTAAGGCGGGTCCTGATTCACATTCGTACCCTGTACCCAAGCGTCTCAGAACCGTACTATTCAGTAGTTAAATAGTTTGGAGAACTTACAGAACGAATTTCCTAATACTGTACTGGACTATCGGTTGGTGTCTCAGTTCATAAAAGGAAGGTCGACACGCTAATTAGCCAGGTTCCGAGTGTAAAATATGCGGGTCAGTTATTGTGTGTCCCGTTTGGCTAGTTTTGTTCCATAACCGTACATTCGCTTATGGCGCGGCGACACAGGCTGTGTTTAATGCACTGATGCCAAGTACGGATTACTATAGTATCAAAGCAACATGTCTGCAAGGGATGTCTATGAAATCGGATAGGAGGGAAGCGGAGCTACTCCCAATTTTTTAAAAATAATTTTATGTGGCGCAGCGATAATAGAGGTGCGAGGTTCGATTCCCGGTTCCGGCGTCGGACTTTTCTCCTCTGGTAAGTGTCACCGTTAATTCGGGCGGGCTGTCGAGGGTTCTTTCTCCGGGTACTCCGGCTCTTCCTCCCCCACGACTATGGTATCAATTTCAGCCCACTTAATCAAATGCATATATAAACGATTTGAATTTCTAAAACTTCGCTTGAGCTTGCCCTTAGCACCACGTGAATGTTCTGTGTTTATGTACAGTATGTGAGTGAATGCGCGTGATTCACGTGAGCGTGCTTGTTGGGTTCAGTTTGCGGCGGCGCTTCGAGCCGATTTTTAAATGGGCTAAAGCGCCTATTTAATGCGCTGATTATATATACCTAGCTACCTGTTCCCTGGGCATTCTCCTCCTGAAGAAGCCCTCGCTGAGAGAGCGAAATTTTTTGTGAAAAGAATAAAAGTGTAACTCCTTCTAAACTACGTGGTGTCTGTGGATCCTTTCTTCACATTTTAAGTATATATATATATATATATATATATATATATATATATATATATATATATATATATATATATATATATATATATATATATATATATATATATATATATATATATATATATATATATATATATATATATTGATTGTAAATTTTTTGTTGTTGCGTTTTTTTAATAGTTGTTTTGTACAATTAGCTTTTGTTAAGCGCCTAGCGCTCTAATTTCTGTGCGTTAGACGCTGTACAAGTACTCATTATTATTATTATTATTATTATTATTATTATTATTATTATTATTATTATTATTATTATTATTAAAGTAATCTCATTGCTGGGAATAACGAGCAAGAGAACCGCTAATTTGTATGTAATTAAATTCGTTATACCGCTCCAATATGAACTGCACAAAAAAATTTATTCCAGAGCTACTGAATGGGTCTGTGTATTAACTCATTCAAGGCGCCCCGCATCTTTAGCTGCGGAAGTGTCGTATTATAGATGCGGGGCTACTTGAATGAGTTAAGCCCAGTACTCCAAATCCAATATTGGATTTCAGTCTATATTTGTATTGACGATGTATGGAACTATAAGCAAAGCTCCACTTGATGATGACGCTAATGAAATGAACGCTGAAAAAAATACCGATCCAGTGGTAGAGATTCATCAATGGATATATTGTATATTGACGTCGTTTCCGCTCCATCACACCTACTATCCCCACCCCCCACCCCCTTTTTTTTTTTTTTTTTTTTTTTAAATACTGCTACTGATGACACCGCTTGACGGAAAAGACGCGTTACTACTCTATTAGTAACCTTTTCGCTGTCTGCGTCAGCTTGCGGCACACGGATCGAACAGACCGGGGGAGATTTCACGACTTTTCAACGCGTCAGTAAAATGCAAGGAAAGAATTAACACAGAAACATTCCACCCTCCAAAGGACAGCAAGTCCTCGTTATGAAAAGCGAGATTTTCATTGAATGACATTGAAACGCTCGATTTCCACTTTAATGGATTTGCTGTCTTTCGCTGTCAGAGGGCAGCAGGTTCTAGGTTATCGAAAAAATGTTCAGAGGCCATGATATCGGGATTGTATACGGATATTGCAGCCTGGCCGATTAATTTGCAGCCCGGCGGAGAGTAGTTGAAATAGCGCGGTCGATCCACCTTCAGAGACTTGCACGGAGTGGTTCGTCGGACGGTTTATGATCGGACTACTCCAAAAGACAAGCCCTTGGCTGCAAACCCAATGCGCAAACGGCCGTCGGGCCGCCGTCGGAACGCGCACGGCCGTGCGCGGTCCAACGGCGGCCGACATCGGCCCGAATGCCGTTTGCGCATGGGGTGAGGACCTTAAAGGTTGGTTGTACATTGCGTAACGTCCCGACAGCAACAAGACTATCTCAGGACGTGTCTGCACTGATTGTAAAAAAAAAAAAAAAAACTAAAAAAAAAAATACACAAAAAAACAGAATATTGAATTATGTCGCCGGCCAGTCTAATACGCTAAATAAACCCTTAAGACTATTTAGCAATACACATCCAATATCAAGAGCTACGGGCAGCGCAGACAGTAGGGAGAGTTTAAAAAAGAAAAATACAGATGAATGGACCAAGGATAGACAGAAACACATGCCCCAGAATAGAGAGGACCCCCCCCCCCCCCCCCTGTGGGGCTGACCAGGGTGATCCTGGGAACTAGACCTTAAAGGGTCGTATCGCAGTATTATCTGGTCTGACGTGTATATTTACGATTTCAGATGCTTTAGTAATGCCGGTGTTCACCCAGGCCGGACTCATAAAAGTAAGTGACTAATCACTCAGACTCATAAGCGTCCCATTTCTTCAGCCTTTCACCCAACCCCGGGCCCCGTCTGCAAGAGGCACAGATCCTCGTGAGTCCCTGCATGCGCAGGGACTCACGAGAATCTATGCCTCTTGCTGATGCGAATCGTACTTATGTCTCGGACTAAGGAAACGTTTATTGAAGCCCGTGAAAACGAGTGACTGCTGTACAAAATGAGGCGTTTATATGCTGTCACTCCAGTCCAAACAGTTCCATTTTCCTAGCAGACAATATCCGGCGGACCTCCTAATGTCCGTCATTGCTCTCTTTTTTTGGTTTTGTCAGACCGCAGCCCTGTGGGAAGCGAACTTCTATTAGGTTTTCAGTTTGATGACAAAGCCAAATGTATACTGACGAGCAAAAGAAATGCGACATTTTTGGAAACACAAATGTCGCATTTCTTTTTCTCGTCAGTGTAGCAGTTTCCATCATAAGCCGCACAAATCCTCCACGTGTTGTATATACTGTGCGTCCTATCACCGCTTTAGGCCGTGTCTGTTTAACTCATTCGAGACGTGCTGCATCTGGGGATACGTGACATAAAGCCGCGTATCCGGACGCAGCACGTTTCGAATGTGACGTAAGTCAGTAGTACCGGTGGCAGTTAAACATTTGGTGATCCATAAACAATACAGAGATTTAAATTCCATCATTGTCAGCTGGACAAAATTCTGACGCATCTTCACAGACAAATCAACTCCTAATCAGTTGTTAGCTAATCAGGCAATACTGTTGAGTTATCAAGGCTAATCTTTATCCAGAATCGGCGTTCGACTACTCAGTAGTGTTCTGTTTTTCTTATTTCTTCTATTTCGGTTTTTTATGTGTGCGTATCTGATACAAAGCACATGTACTGTTGTGAGACACGTTAAAACACAGTACACCGAGCATGTGATTTCCTGGGGTCATTTGCATGAGAGAGCTTAAATCCTGCGTAAGCCATTAAGCAAGGTGCTCCGCTATAGCGGAGCACCTTGCTTAGTGGCTTGCGCAGGAATGACGCTCTCTCGTGCAACTCATCCCTGGTCATCTGGTCAGATGGGTGTCAATGGACGCACTGACTAGATTCGCTTTGTGTGGAAACATTAGCCGCGTAAACAACGTCCGCACGAGAGTGCTTTTTCGCCAATGCCGATGAAAACGAACTCATTTGTAAGCCTGTCATCTTCAGTATCCGTCCAATATACCGAGAGTGTAAGAAAAGGGAGGAACCCGAATGTGCAAAAGGCCATCGGGCCGACGTCGGCCGCCGTTGGCCCGCGCACGGCCGTGCTCGGGCCAACGGCGGCCGACGTCGGCCCGACAGCGCCTTTGTTTCTGCGAAACTCATTTACCGACATTTTCTTGCGTTTGACTGCCTGAAAACCGGTTCATTCATTCATTTGTTTGTCCATTCGTTTCTTCTCATTCATTCATTCATTCATTCATTCATTCACTCACTCACTCACTCTGTCGCTTGGCCGTTGCCCGCTGCGACACGGTCGATTTTTTTTTAACTTCCATCTCGTTATCACTTTTTTATTTTATTCTTAGTCTTTGTCAATTTTTTTGTTTGTCCGTAGACAGTTTCTCGAAACCAGACCTGCTGAAAATTACGGCGTTGACAGAACTGTTACGAATGCAATTATTTGGCTAAGCTCTGTTCTCTGTGTGTTTGTTTGTTTTTTCTTCGGCTCTTTTACTTTAATCACCAACAATGGATTTTACATCAACCTGTAGCTCCAGGGCAGTGCCTGATTACCTTTTTACACCAATCACTGGCGATCCGAGACTGCCGGGCACTGTCTACAGCAGCTGGTAACCGTTGGATGCTGGACTGTTCCCACTGTCGATCCATTACCCGAGACTTGTGCGCAATGCTTGGCAAATTACGCTTGGTGGGAGTCATTTAGTTGTGAAATGGACAGAAACAAATCTTCTTGTTTAGTGCCAAAATCCCTGCTAGCAGAACGTTTTCCTTTTGTTTGGCGCACTTTTCGTCTTCTCTGCACTTGCAGGAAATAACAAACACCCTCCACCCCCCCCCCAGACACACACACCCACACCCTCCCCTCCTCCCCCCCCCTCCCCCCATCCCTCCCCTCCCCCTACTAAAAAAAAACAACAACAACAAAACAAAAAAAACACGCTTAACTTTTTCAAGGCGCCCCGCATAAATTGCTTCCAAAGTGTCGTATAGCGTTGTCGGGAAGGCTGCCGCATCAATAGCTGGGAAAGTGTTACATAGCGTTGCCGGCGGCAACGCTATGCGACAATTTGCAGGTATTGATGCGGGGCGCGTTGAATGAGTTAAAGAAAAAATGCAGGGTTTTGTGTTGTGTTGTTTTTTTTTTTTTTCTTGTTTTTTTCTGTTTTTTTTTTTTTTTTCTCTCAGCATATTGAGCTCCGTGATCGCAGTTTCCGAAGGAAATTGGGAGTTGTCGTCTGAATACTGTTTTACGGTTTAGGAGACAGATCGACCATAAAAGTTCAAGGGTGGTGAAGGAATAGCTTGGCGCCTGTCGGCGCCAAGCTATTACTTCACCACCCTTGAACTATCGTTGTCCATCCATATGCTCGTGTAGTTTGTCATGGCTTAATCTACGATTGGTAGTTAAGCATGTTTCCTTTCTTTGATGGTATATTTCCTGCAAGCGCTTATTCAAGCATGTTTGTTGCTTTTTTAATGTGGCATTTCCTTCAATTTATACATGCTTGGCAGGCACTCCTTTTGGTCTGAGATATTCTCTGTGTGTACACGTCATGTTATTGTTTTCTCATTTCTCAAGTTGAAAAATGGTTCTCATATTATAAGTCAGTATTGTCGTCTGCACTGAAAAAGAGCTTATCCGCTCTCCAGTGCTAGAACACGTCAACTGTTTCGCCATGCATAATGCATGCACCAAAAATGGCACCCACAAAATTCTTTCATTTAACTCAGTCATCATGGTGGTTTTTGTGTGTGTGTGTGTTTGTTTGTTTTTACTCATGAAGACGGTACTCTTTTGACGGAGACTGTAAATCGTGAACCCCTTGATAATTGACTGCTTACTGACGATACGGCTCGACGGAAAAGACGCATTGTAACGCGTCTTTTCCGCCGAGCGGTATGATCCAAGCAATGACGGGAATAAATAACAACTTCAAGTTTATTTAAAACCCTTCACGTTCAATGGTACATAATGCCATTACATACAAAAGAAATATTAACCCATTCAGCCCTGACGCACTACAGCAGGAGATGGCGGGTCGACCATGATAATTCAAGGGTAGTGCCAGATTAGCTTGGCGCCTGTCGGCGCCAAGCTAATCTGGCACTGCCCTTGAATTATCATGGTCGATCCATCTCCTGCAACAGGTGCATAGTCATTAGATGACGCCTCCAAAATTTGGGAAATACGGCCGTCGGACTGAATGAGTTCACCTTTACACAAAAGTGATAGTAAGTGACGGCGGTTTCAGGTGAATGTTTTTCATGTTGATGTCCCAGCGTCAGGGTTCAAACTTTACATGACTAAGCACTCTCTGCTTCACGTTTCGGTTCGACATTTTTTAACACATTGAAGTCAGGACCCTGCATTACAAGATGGCGCAGCCACAATAGGTCAAGAGTAGTTTCCTATTACCTAAGGCAACACCGGTACCCTTGAACTTTCACTGTCAAGCTTTCTTCCGTGAAGAAGTCCACCACTCAGTGAGACAAGAGAAATCTAAATAGTTTGTGGCTGTATGTGTGTTCAGTGGGCAAGTCCATAGGACTTGTTCGGGGAGTTAGGCGTCCCCGCCCACCACAGTCTTGGGTAGATGGGGCTCGTAAGCCTTGGACGGAAGCCCATCTAGGGGGAAGGAAAACTCTGATTCAAAACCTCTGCTGCCTTTTGGTCATATCCTGACATGGAAAAGGCTTCGTGAGGAGTAAACCTCGTGGAAAAATCCGGAGTGGGCAGTCCGTCGTTGCATTAAACTTCGTTCTGGCAGCTCAGTCCTGCGACGGCGCCGGTCCCAAACTGTAATGGCTCTGCCGTTCCTTTGGATCCATCAGCGTCGTGGAGAGGGGGGACGTGCTGCATGAGCAACAGCCTGTCCTCCATATCACATCGCCCAGGCTTGCATCCGAAAAGTGTGTTCAAATCCTATTCTTTTATACTTTTTCCCTGTGTGCTGCTTTTACGTCATACATGCACACGCAGCTCCTCTTTGGTGAAATGTCTGGCGAGTTTCATTAGCACAGAATAAACGTTTGTTGCAGACACGTCAACACAGGCTGGGAAGGAAAGATACATTGTCTTTTGAATAAATTGAATGCGCTCGTTTCCGGGATTTGATTTTTTTTCTCAGCAGAAAAGTAACTGTTCTAATACTGCGTCAGTTCTTCATCCCTTGTATTACCGTCCGTTTGCAGTAATGCATAGATTCTCATGATCCCCTGCAGAAATCTTGAGGGGAAAAAAATGTTTGCGTTAGAAAAAGAGTCAGTATTGCTGAACCGACTTAGCCCCAACGCCTTACATCAGGAGATGAATTGACCATGGTAATTCAAGGGTAGTGCCAGATTATCATGGCGCCGTCAGGCGCCAAGCTAATCTGGAACTACTCTTGAATTATCATGGTCGACCCATCCCTTGCAACTGGTACATAGTCATCAGATGACACCTCCCAAATACTTGAAATGTATCCTTGCGTTTAAATGCTTTGCTTTATGCCGTGTGTCCGGGTGAGCCTCGAAGCGAAAGGGTTAACTTATGGAAAACTGACATGTTACAAGGAAATTCGCTTCATTTTAGACGAACTAAGAGAAAAAGGAAATACGACTTTATATTTAATCGATTGTTTCGCACGCAAATCCAGGGTTAACTCAATTGCGGCCAGCCATATCCGGAATGCGCGGCATAAGCCGCGCATCCGGATGAGGCTGGCCACGAATGAGTTAAACAGGAAGTCCTTTGAAAATGTAGTCTGGATGGCGTTGTGTGTTAGCTGTTCTCCAAGGTCAGAATGATTCACAGACGCGAGGCTTAAGATCTTTCTTTTTGAAACAAGGAAACGCTTGATAAATGAATCCGCCGATGGAAAATGACTGTCTCTCTCACGCACAATTCTCGTAAATTTTAACGGATTTAGATCAAATCTGTCGCAGCGGCTGCTGTAGATGGGTGCAATTTCGGTCTTCATGCGTGAATGTATTTTTTAGAAACTCGTGTAGTTATCAACTGCAAGAGAAACAAAGACAAAGAACGGAGACAGCAATCAGTTGTTGTTTTTTCAACTGACCTGACCCAAAAAGGATTATATAGTTAGAGAAAGTATGTTGGCTATTTCGAAATCATAAACTTATGGTTTTCAGTGATTTTGGAAAATGAACGTCACCCAACTGCAAGGGTTATAGATCCTCATGAGCCACCGCATTTGCGTGGGCTCATGAAGATCTATTCCCCTTGCTGGAACCACTTTTCAGTTTTCCATATTCCTTGGGCGCCCGACTCTCTTTCGTGTTGAACTAACAGAGGTTTCAAAAACACAGTATGCTACACAGTACGCGTCCACTGGAAGCGAAAGGGTTAACTTCTTGATTGCTGCGTACGATACGTTCGCCGAGAAAAGTCGCGTAGATCCTACTGACGCTATCGCTCGGATGGAAAAGCCGCGTAACTGATACGCGTTTTTTCCTGCGAACGGTATCGTCAGTAGCATCAAGCTGATCATTTAAAGCATCAAATCCCCACTTCACCATCCGAGACTATGTACATGATTATAAATTTCATTAACTCATTCGAGACGTGCCGACTCCGGATACTCCAATGAGTTAAAGCATAGAGGCTCTTGTTTATAATGTTTGTTTTTTTTACCCCATCCTACCATACCTGAACTTCGCAACGGTTTTGTCATCACCCGCATTTACCTGAAGGCTGCAGAGTACAGGCCCTTTACCTGCACAGGCAGAGTGCGTGCCCTTGGCGTGACGTGGAGATGAGACGGGGAGATTTTCCGCCTCACTTGCCAAAGAGTTCCTTTATCTGCGGCGCTACACTGATTTCTGGCATCGCTGACGAATGAAGTTCCGTTTGTATGTGATCTACGTTAGGCCGCAACAAAGTTTCTCTTAAATTATCATTACATTTTGTGACTGCAGACATTCAAAGCGTCTCGTAATAAATGAGCTCAAGGTCGAGGCAGTCACTTAATTGTTTGTATTCGAAGTGATAAACTAGTGTATCATATTTATAATCACATAACTTTATTCATCGATTAGTTGCTTTTAAAGTACCATTACGCATAAATCTGAAGACATTTCAGGACCATTTGTATGTATTATATCTTGTCGACACACCTAATGAACTTTAACGGCAGTCTGGACGTGCAGCAAACACACACGCGTAATCGCCCTTATTTATTCTGTGCAGTCGTAGGCCGCGTGTCAATCTATTTTTAGCTGTTTCTCTTACTGATACCGGTGTATTTATATTACGGAGTGGAGTCATTGTCAGATTACTTGAGATTAAGACGACTTGTGCTGAACTGGATTCTCCTGTGTTTAAGTGAAACATAACTAGTCCTGTGTGTAATGTTTCGTAACCATCTGTTACGAAAGTGTATATCTGAAAACTTACGGCGGTAGTGGGCCTTCAATTCTGTTTGTGTTCATTAATTAGTTTTTCGAGCCTAACGCCGTGTGCACAACGAAGCTGTTTAACTCATTCAGCCCGACGCTCGTATTTCCCAAATTTTGGAGGCGTCATCTAACGACTATGCACCTGGTGCAGGAGATGGATCGACCGTAATAATTCAAGGGTAGTGCTAGATTAGCTTGACGCCGACAGGCGCCAAGCTAATTTGGCACTATCCTTGAATCATCATGGTCGACCCATCTCCTGCTGTAGTGCGTCAGGGCTGAATGAATTAACACATTCGATACGTGCTGCATTCAGATAGGCAGCATGATGTAGCTGTTCTCATTCAGCTATTACGGATGTCGTTTATTCGCATTGCCCCATGATAGAAGAAACGTGTGTCCTCTGTTTTCAAAATGTGCTCAATAAAAATAAGATAAACTAAGATATGAAATTATGCATGTGTTGTTGTTTTTTTTTTTTTAAGTCGGCATTCGTTTTACAATACAATACAATACAATACAATAATACTTTATTATCCCTCGTGGGGAAATTCACTGTCTGCCCATAAAACACCTGGCATCATCACCCATTCATTGAATTAGTTAAATAACCTATAACTCTCAGTTATAGAACAGACGTACCTTTGTAACACTCTTGGCATCAGAACACTTATGGTTTATGCCCCATGTGCTTCTGGTGTCAGCAATGTTGCAGTGAGCTACCGAATGGGCTAGTACTAAAGAATGTTGACAGACACTATCTACTGATATTACTGTTGAAAAGGGTAACAGCCTGAGGGACAACAGAGTTGGCATAACATGATGTAATACTTTTGGGTACTCAAAGTCTGCCACTTCGTTCGATACGTCTGCTGTAAAATTCATATCTAAGTGGATGCGTTTTGTCATCAAGAATGTCAGCCAGCTTGTGTAGTCTTTGCAACACCCAAACAAAATAAACAAAAGAATAAACAAAGAAACAAACAAACAATAACAAGAACAATAAAAACATCCACCTATCGAAGACGCAATTATTGAAGTTATGCAGTCTGCAATACTGATATACCGGTCTGGGATAAACATTTAGGATTTTGTACCAAGCAAGGAATCTCCAGACGTAAACTGTACTGTGGACTGACAGCTTAGGTCGTCTAGACCGCACAAATTGGCTACCAGATGCACTTAACTCATACATTTTATAAATGAGACCCATTTACTGACAGATTTCGTCCATTTTCCCTATAGATTTTTATAAAGTAATGTCTTCACGGCCGTCTGACGTGATCAAATTCATAAGTGAGCTGGTCTGTGATTTTCGACACAGACCAGCTCAAATGTTTGGAAAAACTAAAGCTGGGCGGTGAGCTGCCTGAGAGGGGGCGAACTTTGCGCTATAAAAAGTAGTGCTATTTCTCAAACTACTTGACGCGGTTGTAAGAAATGACAGTGGGTGTGCAAGGTAAGACGACAAACGGCAGTAGCATCTGCATACGGCTGATGAGCATCTATGTCTCTTGATACACATTGATCGGGCCCATTTACATCTGTAGTCCACTTCGCTTATAACAAGGTCGGATATGACAAAAGACGACTATCACACCACTTTTGCAGAACGTCCCGGTGAGCACCTCTTTCAACGTAAACTACTTCGCTTAATCCTTATCAATCGGAATACACCAGTGTGTGAAATAAGTTTGACTAGAATAGTTCAAGGGTAGTGCCAGAATAGCTTGGCGCCTGTCGGCGCCAAGCTATTCTGACACCACCCTTGAACTGAAGCCATTGGTCTATATGCTTATATGTAAGTACTAGTTTGGGGCGACCACCCTTGAACTGAAGCCATTGATCTATATGCTTATATGTAAGTACTAGTAAATGTAGCTTGCATATGGCAGTGTACAAATTTGAAGCTTTTAGCCTCAGCATGATTTGGGTTAAGGCACACCCCCTGCCCCCCCCCCCCCCTCCCCAACCCCAAATATCACTTCTTCTTTTTTTAAATAACAATAGTAACAAAATCATATTTTCCACAGAAACAGACAAACAGTGAGAGTTCAAGATTGAAATCAATATAACGGCTTCGCCAATTACCACGCCAGACTCGGCTTTCCTGTGTTTTCCGAACCAGTCACGCGTGAAAACTGTTAAGCACCGTATCATATCAGTGTGCTGCATGGACTGGTCTGTGACTTCGAACCTGACGACCTGAACTGGACTGTGATTTCGGACCTTACGGCTGTGGAACCGTAAGGTCCACAATCGCACAACCAGAAAGCAATATTTTACAGACACATCCACAGCAAAAAAATAAAATAATAATAAAAATTTTTAAAAAATCTTCAGAGAGTGGGAAAAAATCCACAGAGAGAAAAACATTCCATGGAGAGACAAAAATTCACTGAGAGACCCGTTAAAAAAAAAATCACACAGAGGAAAAGTGCGTGTTAGAGACAAAATTCAATACAATTACCGTGCTAATTATGACGGCAGAAGTCGGATCTTCACTGTTTTGCAACTAGTCATGCGAGCAAGCCGCTCAGCATCATTACCGCTGGGGAAAGCAGTCTTTAGCCGATTCAGGGGTAATCGCATTAAGTTACTGTTTGCTGCGTTAACTCATTGGAGACGTACCGTATACGGACACGCGGCGAATCGCCGCGTGTCCGTATACGGTACGTCTCCAATGAGTATACGGCGCGTCTCCAGTGAGTTAACAACCTCTAGACTTCTACTGACGACACGGCCGTTCGGCGGAAAAGACGCGTAACTACGTCACTATTTAACTACGTAACTACGTCAGTATCTAACTACGTAACTACGCCACTATCTAACTACGTAACTACGCCTCTTTTCCGCCGAGCGGTATCGTCAGTAGCAGTGAAGGGATTAATTATTTTTGTTTTAACATTTTGCAAGCAACGGAGACGTTACGATAATGTGACCTCTTGGTAAAGCAGCTGGAACTGTTCAATTTCAGTCTCCTGCAAGTAAGATGACACAAAAAATGTGTGCTGGTCTGTGATTGTGGACCTTCCGGCTTAGAACCGTAAGTTCCAAAACCATAGACCAGCGGAAAATATTTTTTTGTTGGAAGAATGGCGTTATTTTGCTCGCTTTCAGTGAATGCTTTTCCGCCGAACGGTATCGTCAGCAGACATTCAAGGGTTGATTCCAGATTGAGGTATTTTTTTGCATGCGAAAACAGATCGTGTACAACCTCCCAGCCATCTCCCACAAGTCTTGAACCAAGAGCCTATTTGTGTTTTTGTCAGAGCATCCAGAAATGCAAACCATTCCACGTCTTGTTTTCATTTTGAAAAAAAAACTTAACATAGGGAGGAAATGGTGACAGAAATTGAACCAAGAGACGACTCGTGTTTTCCTCAGAGCATCAAGAAAAGCGAACAATTGTTTCCATTTTAAAACACTTAATATATGGAGGAAATGGTGACAGGAATTGGACCAAGAGACGATATTTGTTTTCCCTAGAGCATCAAGAAATGCGAACACGTGTACGTTTTGTTTCCATTTTTAAAAATGTTAACGTAGTGAGGAAATGGTGACAATAATTGAACCAAGAGACTATTTGTGCTTTCGTCAGAGCATCAAGGGATGCGTACCTTTGCACGTGGTGTTTCCTTTTTCTAAAGATTAACCTTTTGGGTGTCGGTAGCGGTTTTAGTCGCGATGATCCCGACAGGAATCATCGCGACTAAAACCGCTACCGACACCCAAAGGGATAACTTACTGAGAAAATGGCGACAGTAGACTATCGCGTGCGACCCGGACCGAAGTATGGGCTAACGAAGGGAATTACAAAGTGCCGGCATCGATCGGTGACGTGGTCATTCGATTGCCGGGTTTATTGGTCCGCACCACACCACTCAACCGCTGTGGATGCGCGGCCGGGTCACACTGTTGCGCACAGTCTTTGGCAAACCACGCAGTGTCCCGATCAAGGTCATGCATGAACCTCCTCGATTCTTAGTTTATATACTGAGGAGCAAAAGAAATGTGACAATTTTGGAATCATCGGAAACACTTTAGGGTTTCCAATGAATCAACAAAAAAAAAATGTCGCGTTTCTTTTGCTCCTCGGTATATTACACGTACATCTGGCTCGCAGGCGCTCGATTGGTGACTATGTGCGGCCGGGGAACTAACGGTGTCGCACGTGATATTTGGAAAGCCAGTCTGTTTCGATTGTGGACATGGACTTGGGCTTAGCACTATCCCACGAAATCGATGAAATGAATCGAATGTTAACCCTTTGGCTATCGGTAGCGCTTCTTGTCGCGACGATTGCTGATGGAATCATCGCAACAAGAAGCGGTAAGACAGCCAAAGGGTTAACTCATTCGAGAAGTGACGCACACAGATCCTTGGCACACCAAAAATGCCTCATAACCGTATGAGTCACGCCTCGAGTGAGTTCATATCGGTATTTGAGTCCCAGGATTAGTTGTACCTGACGTTTCGTGTAATCTCAGAAGCGCCTGGTGCATTTTGCACGCCGTGGAATTACCTCATTCAGCCCGACGCACGTATTTCCCAAATTTTGGAGGCGGCATCTAATGACAATGCACCAGTTGCAGGAGATGGATCGACCATGATAATTCAAGGACAGTGCCAGATCGGCTTGGCGCCGACAGGCGCCAAGCTAATCTGGCACTACCCTTGTATTATCATGGTCGATCCGTCTCCTGCTGTAGTGCGCCAGGGCTGATTGGGTTAAAACAGTTGACTCTCTGCCTCTGCCTCTCTGCCTAGATCGGCCTGTACCGTTTTATTTTAATCTGAACTGACGCGGGTTACAGATTCAAACTGTGTCCGCACCACGCATTTTTTTCACCTTCATCTTCTAACCGTTTAAAATCTAGAAGCTATAAATTTAAACATTGTTTATCGCACGTGATTTGCCGCGAACCTGCATCTCCCCGGCGCGCGCCGCTTGATGATGCAAATATGTTGCACCTGTTCAAAAGCCCTCCTCAAGCCCAGCGCAGAAGATGGATCGATTATGATAGCTCAAGGGCAGTGCCTGTCCAGGCGCCAAGCTAATCAGGCACTACCCTTGAACACTCAAAACGCTTGGCGGGCTAGGCAGACACTACAAACGCCACACTTCAGCTCACTCGGTCGATCTGTCCCCCTCATACATCGTGTGTTATTTCTCAGTGCGCAAAGGCCATCGGGCCGACATCGATAGTGCGCGGGCCAACGACGGCCAACGTCGGCCCCATGGCCTTTTGCACACTGGGATGACGGAGTATATAATCATGAACAATTTTTCTCAGAAGACGAAACACACTAGTTGTCTCCCCTCGACTCGCTACCGCTTGTCAGCGGCAGCGAATCGAGGTAGGCAACCAGTGTGCAGGCGAGAGTCGAATTCGATCCATTAATTTTTTTTTTCTATGGAACTGAAACGGTTTCAAAAGGCGCATTATATTTGTGCACACACTGCCTCACGCCTGCAGTCAAGGTAAGTCAAACCAGCTGAGACACCTTGCCGGAGCCAATACAGCGGTTCACTCCCCTATTACGTGTAAGACGTTTCCACCTGAAAAATGCCAATCAGGGAAAGGTGAAATCAAAATCCTGTTTTAGTTACAAGGATTTTGAACGGTGATTTTTTTTTTTTTTTTTTCGGGTGATGGTCTTCATTTATCGTTCGATGTCTGAAATTGTGAGTGAGAGTCGATACTGAGCTTTGTTGACCCATTCAGCCCTGACGCACTACAGCAGGAGATAGGTCGACCATGATAATTCAAGGGTAGTGCCAGATTACCTTGGCGTCGACAGGCGCCAAGCTAATCGGGTACTACCCTTGAATTATCATTGTCGACCCATCTCCTGCAACAGGTGCATAGTCGTTAGATGACGCCTCTAAAATTTGGGAAATACGTGCGTCGGGCTGAATGAGTTAATTACAGGATATAATTTACTCGTTTACCTGGCCATTGCCACGTGCGAACTACAGGCTCCCGCGAAAGGATCGACACAAGCAAGCTCAAGGGTAGTGCTTTATTGGGCCTGGGATCGATTTCTTTTTCAATTGTATGATTTTTTTCAAGATAGGTTTCGCGAAACTTCGAACCTCCCCATTCTGAATATTATCAAAAAGAGCGCAGTAGCGAACATAATGGACCTCAGTGTATCTGCTGTGTTCGACATTGTGTGCTCATTAACCCTTGCCCTGCCACGGCACGTACACTTTAACCCTTGCCCTGCCACTGCACGTACACATTAACCCTTGCCCTGCCACTGCACGTACACTTTTGTTTCTGAAATCTGTGTTCATTCAATAACCCAAATCCAAAATCGTCCAAGAAACATGGATACACATTGGTCTCAGCAAAAGGCATAGATCCTCATGAACCCCCGCTGTCGCGAGGGCTCATGAGGATCTATGTCTCGTGCTTTGGGATCGTGTTCACTTTTTTCTCGGCTGTACTACTCAGAATCAAATTCGCGGAGTTTCCAATAACTAAATTCGACATGAACGTCCGTAATTCTTGCCTTCATTTTTTTTTTTTTCTTTTTTTCTTTTTTTTTTACGACTAACTTGACTGCTACTGGCAGTCTGCCATCTTTGTCTCAGTGTCCAAATGCCTACCTGGCGCATATACCCAGGTACCAGACACTCTATCCGCGAACAATTATTTTTATCTCTCTCATTCCTCCGGTACGCAGCACGGTACCTGCACCTGTTCTCGTCCTTTGTCGTGGGTGGACGCTCTGGGCACAGGCCACCCTAGTAGCGAAATGTCTTCGGGCCCACGACGGCCACAGTGGGCCCGCGCACGGTCGTGCGCGGGCCCACTGCGGCCGTCGTGGGCCCGAGGGCCTTTGCTTAATGGGTAAATGAGGTGCCAAGCGGCGTTCTTTTCATAGTTGTGTGCTGGTCTGCGAGTTTTCACCTTACTGCCTAAAGCCGTTAAGTCCAAAATCACAGCCCAGCACACGCCTTTCCCTTCCCAAGCGGCGTCAGTGTCAGAAGCTATGCTATGCTATAATTAAAAGGGAAAGGACTTAAAGCTCTCGCTGATTTCGTCCTGGGGGGGGGGGGGAGAGGGGGGGGAGGGGTGAAGGGGGACTTAGTTTGTTCTTGTCGCCGTTGCTCGCGCTTCTTTCAGACCATCCATCCACCATGCCGGTCCGGCCGCGCCACAGAGTGCAGCGCCTCGGGAAGGGGCAAGGCCTCCCTACCGCTCTATTCTGTTTCTACCCCATGCGAGTCCCAGTCCAAGGCCTCCGTTGCTGTTTGGTTTTGGTAGTTTATTAACACAACCTTTTTTCCGTCTTCTTCGGTAGTCTAGATGTATTTGATTTGGGGGTGTTTATTTAGTATTTTCATGTCTTACTTATTGCTTACATGGATTGCTTATTCTCTTTCACTGCATCTCCATGTTTCTCTCGTTTTTTAGTATTTTCATGTCTTGCTTATTGCTTAGATGGATTGCTTATTTCTATTTGACTGCATCTCCATGTTTGTCTCGTTTTCTTCGTCATAGCATGCATTCGTCAGCTTTTTTCAATCTCTCTGTTTGTTTGTCTATTTTGACAAAGGATATTTACCCGAAATATTAATAAATTGTGTTGTACCCGTCTTTTCTAAGCGTGTTTCTTTCTCCGTTTGGTACTTCTTAGTATGTTCATGGTTTCCGTGAGGGTGCTACGGGCAGGATTCGGGGGGAGGTTTGATCAGACTCTCTAGCGTTGAGGGGGATCGGACTTGCGATCTCGTTTCGTCAATTGTTGTGCAGTCCAGGAGGACGTGTTCGGTTGTGAGTGTGTGCCCGCAAGTGCACATTATAGCGTTTGGGTGGACTAGGTATCGTTCCCCTCCTAACCTGATTCTTGCTAGCCTGGATTGGTCTTTTCTCTTGCCATTGTATAAGGTAGGTTTGCTGTCGAGCGTTCTTGTGAGCTCTCTGCGCCTGTCACATTTTTGATGGTTAAAGGTCTTGTTCCCACTGTTTTTGGAATGCTGGTTTGAGCACATTCATCCTCTCAGCAGCTGAGAGGAGTAGGTTGAAGTAGGTCGATTCTTGGTCGAGTCCTTTCTTCGCTATTTTATCTGCTCTTTCATTGCCGTGGATCCCTATGTGAGATGGGACCCAGATACGTTTGACTTTTGGGCCTTGATCTTTTAGTTCTGCTATTCTAAGTCTTATGAGATACGTCAGATCCTCTCTTGCCGAATCTTTGTTTTGAATGGCTTGGATAGCTGACAGAGAGTCCTTCGCAATAAGGAAGTTTTTTTCCTGTGTCAGGTCTGTATTTATGACTTTGATGGCTCCAAAAATGGCTGCTAGATCAGCGGTAAAAACCGCCGTGTGGTCGGGTAATTTGATGGATCTGTCCGATTTACTGGGAACGTAGATACCTAGTCCGGTTGCGTGGGTGCGTGGATCAACCGATCCACCTGTTAAATAATGGTGTGGTCTTGATATGTGGTTGTTCGTTTGATGTCAAATTTGACAGAAGCTGTCACTAAAGACAGTTCACACACTGGTTGTCATTCTCCCTCGATTCGCTACCGCTGCGCAGCGGTAGCGACTCGAGGGAGACAACCAGTGTGAATAGTTCATCATGGACAGCCTGGAACGGAGGAGGGAGCAAGGCATAGCACCTAACCGGCGGAACTGAGTGGCTCATGAGGATCAGGGTATGACTCTGGGTTGAGTTGGTTGGCCCATCCACTGGCACTTAGAGCAAACTCCCTCGCTCTTTCCCTTCGCCAGCAGCCCGTCCGTGGTACGTATTGAAACCTAGCCTTAGTTCAATCAGTATTCATAATTACAGTGTGCAATTCCCCCAAGTTGACCCTCCCTTTGTACTTTTTTACTGTGAGTGCGTGCGTATATGTCTGTGATATGTGCTTCTTGGATTGTCGGTTTGTATCAGTGAATGATTGGTTGTCTTGGTCGGTCCTTCGCTGCCATTAGTGCCGACAGCGTTCTGGAGATCTTCGTTAATTCAACGCCAAAGCACCCCAGCCGTCAAAGCAACATGGATACAAAGTCAAACGTGGACAAAAAGCCAATACGATCCAACCGCAAGAGGCAAAGATCCTCATGAGCCCCCGCAGTTGCGGGGGCTCATGAAGACTTTTGCCTCTTGCAGTTGGAACGTGTTGATTTTTTCCTCTGACTGACTCAAGTGGTTATCAGCGACTCTCACACCCTTTTACTGTATACGTCGTTTGACTTCCAAGCATGATGGACTCACATCCTGCGCCGGCTGTTATGCTGAGCAAGTCGCGTGAGAAGAATGAAGATTGAATTCCTAAGAATTGTGGTGCCAGATTTGCTTTGGTCTGCTCCGCCAACACCCGCCACCCCCCCCCCCCCTCCTCCAGACCAATGACCCCACCACCCACTCCCCTAAATGCCCTCTTTAACTCATTCGAGACGTGCCGCATTCGGATACGCGGCTTCACGCCACGTGTCCGGATGCGCCGCGTCTCGAATAAGTTACGTTTCTTTGTATTGTAATATTGGTTCTGACATGTGAAATAGGAGCTTGCCAGCAGGAACCAGGCCGAAACCTTGACAGTTTATCACAAGAGGAAAGATCGATAATTGCCGTATGATGGGAAAAAATACGAAATCCTATATGAGACTGCTCGCTGCGTGTGCTCTAATATTACACTTTTTTTCTATATTACAGTCCAGAAACAAACGATTCTTTGCTCCTTAAATTTCTGGCATCACAGGGATGTCTTGTTTAACATGAGAGTAAGCCGACTATCAGTGAATTTGTACTTTGTTGACCAACAACATATACATTTGTATCCATCAAGAATCGAAAGTTCACTAAGATCTTGTCTGAAGTAGGACTAAGTAGGCCGAATTGCAATGAATGTGTAGCCTACATATATTTTAATGATAGATACGCGGTTTGCTCGGGACACCGATGATAAGTATGTGACCATCCACGTTCAGTTCGTAAAGCTGTAACCATCAAAAACCGAAAGGTCACACAGATATTTGTAATATCCATGGAAACTCATTTTTGAAACCCCTAAAAATGACAGCTATTAATCACAAACCCACCCAACCGCCACCTGACTCTCTAACACAAGACACCATGCATGTACAAACGTGTCAACAACCAAACCACTAGCTCCCCCGACACTTTTTCCGATCAATTAACTCTTTAAGTGCCAGCGCCTAAAAACTATGGTTCTAAAACTGTCGCAGATTCGAATTCTCTGCACGATGACTCCTTTTGTAGCAGATTCAGACAACTTTATTATCCAAAGGGAAAGGATATTTGATATAACATGAGAAAACAAGACGCATTGATCCTCATGAGCCCCCGCAAGTGAGAGGGCTCATGAGGATCTATGCCTCTTGCATATGGGTTCTGCTCCAGCAGTACAGGGGGTTAACTCTGCCTGGATTCGTCTTCAATGTCCCATTTATCTGAGTCCCTGGAAGGCTTGGTCTGCGTTAATCTCATCAGACTGCCCAGTCACGTATCGCAATCCACTTGTGCCACGAGTGGAACTGGGGTAGCTACCTATTGCCTCATAGTTTAGGGCAGAGAAACTGCGCCCATTTACAAAGTAATTATTTACCCAGTGAGCAAAACGACATCGTGAAGACACTCGCCGTTGTTTTCCCGTCCAACGTCTGCCCGAGGTTATTTAGAGAGTACGTTGTGTGCGGCGGGCAATAACAGCACTGGCCTAATGTCTTTGTACTTGAGAAACGCCGCAGAATTAGAACATCCGTCTTAAAGGCGCCCCTTTGGGAAATAGATGGGGCCGGTGTGACAGTTCAAGAGTAGTGCCAGACTATCTTGGCTCCTGTCTTGATACATGTTTTATGTGTGTACATGTACTTATGCCATTTGTGTAGCAGACGCAGCAACGACAAGTTTTGAAAACAGCTCCTTTATCCAATAACTTTTACTCTTGGAAATAAAGGTTCATTGTTTGTTCTTGTTTTTCGTTCATTATTCAAAGTTCTTGGCACCTGCTTGCCGACTAAGGAAACTAAATTGAAAATTTAGGACGGCACTCATAACCTGGGCTCAGACGCATAACTGAGCTTAGTCCTGCGCTGGCCACTCGGCAAGGCGCGCCGCTATACCGGACCGCCTTGCCGAGTGGTCAGCGCAAGACTAAGCTAGCGGAACGCCTTGCTGCGTGACCCGCGCAGGACAAACCTCACTCATGCAACTCCAAGCTTCCTCAATGATCTATGCGTCTCTGAATACTTATGGTATCAATCATTATTATATACGTGTGATAATGATAATATCCGTTGTCAGCGCATCGCGTCTTGACAAGCGTCTGGGCATCTTAACTTCATCCCTAACAGCCTTCAAAACCATTAACCTCCGTCGTAATCTTTATAGTTGTACTATCAATTACTATCATCACTCGCAACCTGGCTCCCCGCTGACTCAGGGCTCTGTGCGTCATAGTATGGTTACGGTGTCAATCGTATTAATGATGATGATATATCCTTGGTCACCTCACCGCGTTTAACAAGCTCGTGGGCATCTTAACGTCGTCCTTAACAACCTACAATCGCACAAGCGGCTTCAGGCTTATTCTTACTTTCAGCCTTGTCAGCAATTTTCCCTTCACTGCTGGAAAAATGCGAACACCTCACAACTGCAAGAGGCAAAGAACCTGATGTGCGGGGGCACATCAGGTTTTTTTTTAGCTTGCTGACCCTATTCATATCAGTGTCCCTTTGGTTGATGTGATTGTTCGATGCTGATTTTGGCCTGTTCTCAAAGACATAATGTTGTGTCCACTGGTAGTAAGACAACACTCATTTTGAGGAACAGCTGGAGCCGACCTTCGTCAGCAAGAGACAGGGATTCGCATAGCCCTGCGACTGCAGGGGCTCATGTGAATATGTGTCTCTTGGAAATGGATGACAATGAATGGCGAACTGCAACGTTACGCGTAAAATTTGTACAAGTGTGCTTCCGCGCCTTGGAATACCTTCCAGTACTAACCCTTGTCGCAGTTCACGATAGATAATTCTTCCTAAAGAGGGTCCATGGTGTTGTTGGGAACGATTTGGCCGGTTCTGTTATCAAGGAACTTTTACGAAACCTTCCCTTTCTAAGAGAAACAGATTGAAGTATGACTCACAGGAAGCATACATTTTTGTTCGCGAGTTCCTGCAGAGGTTGTTTTGTGCCTCTTGCAGTTGACACATGTTAATTGTTGGAGTTGGTTTAATCCATTCAGCCTGACGCACTACAGCAGGAGATGGGTCGACCATGATAATCCATCTCCTGCAACAGGTGCATAGTCGTTAGATGACGCCTCCAAAATTTGGGAAATACGTGCGTCGGACTGAATGAGTTAACATCCCCGTGCTTATCCTGTGCTGAATCATTCCACCATCAAGCAGCACAGGTGTGATGAAGCACTAAGAAAACGCTCGATTTGTATTTATTTATTTATTTATTTATTTATTGTTACCCCTGGTTCATATATGGGATGACAACGTTTATCGTAATCGTATTAGTATTGATATCCTCTAGAGCCTACCAGGGGCTGTGTAGGCTTATATGGTTGCGTACATCGGCGTACAGATGGAATCTGTTCTTTATGGAGTGGGTTACTAAGAAGGCTGTGGCTCTCCATGCGGACCTTCTTTATATTCTCTGTCTGAAAAAAATACAGGCATAGACAACATCAGCTAGAGACATGGGTCATCATAAGCCCCTGCAGCAAGCAGGGGCTCATGAAGATATGTGCCTCTTGCCTTTTGAAGTACTTCGCAGAAGTGGATTCCTGAGAAGATTTAGCTTTGGCTGATACCTCTTGTTGGTGCGTTATGGATGGAGGTTGGATGACACTTTGGCGGTTAAGCAGCTCCACTTTTCTAGTTTCTAGAGGACTTTGTGTACAAGGGAATCCGATGTTTGACAGCTATGACGCTAACCCCTTCACTGCCAGGGGACACGGACTGTGTTTCTGAAGTCCTTGTCAATTCCGCGCCAGAGAGCCCAAGCCTGTTCAGTGAATATGGATGCAAAGTGGTGTCAGCAAGAGGCATATATCCTCATGAGCCCCCGCAACTGCGGGAGCTCATGCATAGCTATGTCTCTTGCAGCTGGGTCACGTTCACTTTTCCTCAGCAGTGAAGTGACCCAAAAGAAATCCGCGACTTGTGAATGCAATTGCAAATGCAGATCTTGGTCTGTTCTAGCAAGAGTTAGCAAGAGGTCATAGATTCTCATGAGCTCCTGCTGCAGCAGTGGCTCGTGAGAATTTGTGCCTCTTGTAGACGGAAAGATCTGGCTAAGGAGCTGTTGCGTGTTGTTGTCTGAACAGTGGGGAGGGTTATTAAGTATGCAATATTCGTAGACTAATCTCTCATTGACCACGGCTGAATTTGGGGCAAGGGAGGGACTTTGAGCATCAGGTTGATAAACTATTGACGATACCGTTCTTCGCACATGAATCATCTTTTCCGCTGAGCGGTGTCGTCAGTAGCAGTTATGAGATTAATACCCGGGCCGTATACCTGTATTTTGACAGAGAACTTTACTATCGGGCGTAGTAGCCTATTTTCTGAGAGGGAAATGAAATGAATAGTTATTTTACAAGGATAAAAAATTAGATCACAGACCTATTTTCAATCTTGTCCATGCTACACACTACAACAAATATAAGATTAACACCCGGCAGACAGACACACACACAGACACACAGACACACACACACACACACACACACACACACACACACACACACACACACACACACACACACAAGGGAGAGGGAAAGAAGGGGTGATGGGCAAAATGACAATGACTATTTTCCAAAGCTGGGAGGAGAGAGAGAGAGAGAGGGAGAGAGAGAGAGAGCGAGAGAGAGAGAGAAATGAAATGAAATGAAACGAAACTTTATTTTCCAAGAATAAAAGAATAGGTGCGCAGACCTTTTTTCATTCTTGTCCTTGCTATAAACTACGTGAAAACACACCCGCGCCCACACACACACACACACACACACACACACACACACACACACACACACACACACACACACACACACACACACGCATGCCGGCACGCACACGCGCTTGCACACACATACACACACGCACGCACAGACGCACACCCACGGAAGTACGTAAATCAGAGGTAGGTCAGACCCCGCTACGGCTCAAACATTGGATTAAAGGCCCGGACAAACGTGGTATCGGGATGGATGTCCGGGGCCTTCAACCAACGCCCGCGTCAGACGAAGCCTAGTCCCGACCTACGTCTGGCTAATATGCATTACACACGGTACATGAAAAACAACTACATATTAAACTCATACATATACATTGCACACTGTTAAAACTACATCTAGTACATTGAACGCAAAACTGTAAGCATAAACGTCACGATTATCTAGACGTTTTACTTCCTCCCGACTAACCAAACACACACATACACGCACGAAAGAACTCGCACACACACACACACACACACACATGGACACAAAACCCTCAGAGTGGGTTACCTACCATTTTATGTGAAAATGGGTTCCCATATTTTTATTTATTCTAGGGCTCTGGAGTTGATGTAAATGTTTAGAACTCACCTTATAACTAAGCTCTACAACTTAAAATAAAACAGACATTTTCTAGAAACAGAGCCACTGGATGGAGAAAAAATGGGTTTCTACCAATAAAGTGGGGGCCTCTCACTCAAAAACTGACATTACAGCGAAAATGGGTGTCCTCTTTAAATCATTCATTTTAGCAATTAGGTGTCTGTAATAAGGTAAAGTTCACGGCATATTTGATGTTTCTTTTCCACATTCATTTGATTGTTGTCATTCATTTTTCAACTTAATGTGTATTCCTTCTTGTTTTTCTGCATTAAAAATGTCAAGCACAATGACACAACACACAGTGAACAAATACCTCACTAAACATACCTCTGGTTGATTTTATTATGATTGTTTGGGTGGGGTTGTGATGGGGGGAGAGGGGTGGGGGTGGGGGTGAAGGTTGGGGTGAGGGGGAGGGGGAGGGTCATCACTTTTGGTTTTATAGAGCTATTGAATGCTCTCTTATGAATGGAAGCTTTTCATTATCAGTGAAATCAAAAGGTCATTTCAGAGGCGCGCACCGAGTTGCACGTCGAACCACTCACAAAGACACATTTGGAGTGCAACAGATGGATCCAGTTGGCCAAGTCCCACATTCCACACTATAGAACAGCTAAGACTGAGAAGCAATCGCGGCGCTAAAACTAAGAAACTGTTGTTTTTAGAAGCGTGTCGAGCAACAGTTTTTATTAAAACTGTTTTAAAACCTCTTTTAACTCAACCTTTGTTAATGTTAAAAGTGTTATTATTTTACAGGCGTGTCGTAACTGTTATGCATCTATTCCAACGTAATAGTGCTGGATATTTTTCCCATTGTCGCCTTCTCTCTTCGCTCAGCACTCGACTTTCCAGTCCTTCCCTCAAACGGGCAGCATTCACACAAACAATACTTTACTATTACACCCTTTGGCAACATTAGTTGGGGGTTTTTTCTCTGACCTAGCATTACATCGGAAAATGGTCCATCCAAGCCTGCACTCTTCATACTGCACTAAACGACCGACTGTAGCAGACGACGCACCTAACGACACTGACTGTGTGTGACGTCATTTGCATTCCATCAATTTGTGCATACAATCTGACAGGAGTTGCAGTCAAAACGAAAGCATAACACCAACAAACGCACAGGTTGAACCAAAAGGTCGGGCAGGACACAAGACAACAGCAGCCTCACCCAAAGTCTATACGTCCTCTCTCACACTGCGCACTCACACAATCCCTTCACTTCATAGCAACCGGCGCACGAATATTAGGCTAAGTCACTTACAAACCAGAAGTTGCGTGTGTTGTTTTTATTTATTTATTTATTTTTGCGCCCTGAGCATGCTGCTAGCATGGAGTGGATGTGCATGACAAGTGGACATCATCATCATCATCATCATCATCCAACGAATACATGGCTCTCAAGTTTGTCACTAGACATGACCTCCTTGCCACCCCGGAAGCAATTTTTTTTTTTTACAAAACAACCAATCATTCATAGAAGTACCCAACGGAGAAAGAAACACGCTTAGAAAAGATTGGGTACTTCTTTGCATATTACACGCTTGGCAGTCACCTTTTTGGTCTAGATTAACCAATCATTCAAATAACAAACCTCATTTTGTATCAACATAAACAATATAGTGAGGATTTACCCCCTCAAACAACTAAAATACCACCACCCCCCACCACCACCACCACCCACCCCCACACCCTTCCGTTCGTATCTCTTCGGTTCACTTCGGCTCACCGACGCAGTCTTGACCCATATCAGCTATTAAGTTATTTATAGCTGAGAAGGGTGATGTCACACAAACACGCCCATTCTAGGGGTTTCAGTTGTGCACACCCACACACACTGCTGGGAGCAGTTCAAACACACTAGAGGTGTGTCTGTTAAACACAAAAGTGCACGTGTTAACGCCAAAATGAGAAAAACGGATTTTTTTTTACTTTTTATGAATCTTTACCGCAAGACAATGCAGAAACAACCCTCAGAAAAAATGGGTGTCTGAGTTGGGCACCCAGAATTATACACACACCCATTTTCCATAAGGATGGTAAAGACAGTCACCCATTTTAGCTCTTTCGTCTACACACACACACACACACACACACACACACACACACACACACACACACACACACACACACACAACCAGCATAGGCAAACATACACAAAACACACTGTTCCGCACATATGCGCGCACACACATACACACGCGCCCATAAAAAATTATACTTGATAACAGTCATTATTCAGAACGCAGTAGTCGCGTGAGCTTTGTTCGGCGGCTCAATTAAGTACCCGAATAGTCTTGCCTTGAAGGTGGACAATGAAGATTCCTCGGTAATATTGGCCGGAAACGAGTTCCAGTTTGGCCACTGAGTATGACAGACTAGTTTTGAATTATCAAGTCGTGGCCTAGGTACTGACAGTTTGTTCCTTTGTCTTTTATGGTGTGTTAGCATACTTAAACAAATCCGAGACGTACCGCGGGGTTTTGGATATTCGGACTTTAAACTTTAACACACACTTATTGAACAGAAAGAGGTTATGCAACTTAAGCATGTCAAGGGCCCCGAGTCGCTCGTCAGTGCTGTCCCTGCTATTATGAAAGGTTAGCTTGGTTGCCCTATGAGTGGTGGAGGGAATTAAGCCTCTTTAAGCACGCATCACTACACCCGTCCAAGACTGTAGATGCGTAGTCAACGTGGGACTGGATGTCAGTGAGCGCTGAAGAAGAGTTTTCTATTTGGTGAATTCGTAAAGTAAATAAGTTTTAAAAGGAGAAATAGATTTTTGGACACAATTTTGTACACACTCTTTAGATGCGCATGAGACAGAGAGAGAGAGACAGAGAGAGAGAGAGAGAGAGAGAGAGAGAGAGAGAGAGAGAGAGAGAGAGAGAGAGAGAGAGAGAGAGAGAGAGAGAGAGAGAGAGAGAGAGAGAGAGAATGTGTGTGTGTGTTCATGGATCTGCGAATCTTTATGAAGGTGTCAACATCGTCGACGATCATTTATGCCACTTTTCACACCTACCGTTTAGGAAAACAACCACCGAGAGATGATGTGGAGGGGTGATGGGGGGGGAGGGGGGGCATATACAGCAATGCTAAAAGACATATAAGAGTTAAACATGAGAATAAAGCCGTATATAACGCCCAGATACTTTGCTCAACGAGTTTGAAAAGAAAATCAGAGTTTGTTGTAGATAGAAAAATTGACAATGAATCTTTATTTTCCAAGCGAGAGAGAGAGAGAGAGAGAGCTGGCGGCAGTTTTCACGTGAGTGCGAGAGTACCTCGCGACTGCTCAATCAATTTGAACTAGTTTGATTGACACGGATCGATATCGCCGACCTGCTGAGCTAGCGACCTCTGGCGGCGGGCAAAGATAACGTAGACGGCTTCTCTCCTTTTGAGAGAGTGGAGTTTCATAATTTGACAAGGTTGCGACAAGGTATAATTCGACCGTAACAGTTCAAAAGTGGTGCCAGAAGTAGCTTCCCGCCACTTGGCGCCAAGCTATTCTGGAACCACTTTTGAACTATCATAGTCGATCTGTCTCCTGTTAGCACTAGCTAGTGGTGTATTTTTCCCTTGTCCATAATTTTGACAAGTCTCCACCAGGTTCGTTTTTCTTTCTGTATATACTGCATGGCCTATCTTCTATAATTTCTACAGTTTCCAGGGGACAAACGGAAAACTCTTTTCATACGCTCAGAAGTAAAAAATGTATTTATCTAGTATCAAATCAGGAGGACATGTAGTGCGCAGAACGACTCCAGCTTAAGGAAAGTTTGACCTTCGAGATCAATCTGTGAAAAAGACTTCTCCTATGGTCGTACTGCACAGAGCGTCTCTGCTTGACACGTGAAATGGACTGTCTGTTACGCCCTTTCAAAGAAAGAAACGCGCTTAATCCATTCAGCCCTGACGCACAACAGCAGGAGATGGATCGACCATGATAATTCAAGGCCAGTGCCATATTAGCTTGGCGCCTGTCGGCGCCAAGCTAATCTGGCACTGCCCTTGAATTATCATGGTCGGTCCATCCTTAACTGGCATAGTCTAGATGACGCTCCAATTGGGAAACGCGTCGGCTATGAGTAAAATGACAGTATACAGAGTACTTTCCCTCTAGTCGTATATATATATATATATATATATATATATATATATATATATATATATATATATATATATATATATATATATATATATATATATATATATATATATATATATATTCATTACTTATAATTTTTCAATAAATTCTGAGAATGCTGTGCTAATGCCATGAAAATCCAGGCTGGTAAGCTTGCATTGTGTCATCAGGACATCAGCTGTCCTTTTGTGACTGCATCGCTTATTAGATCTTTTGAGCCTTCCACTGAACACCTACTACATAAAGTAATAGGGACTACCCCCAGGCGCCCCGCAACCCGCTGGAGAATATCCAGTCCTCCCCCCGAGAGGGGAGGCTAGTGCATGAATATTCCTAAACAGATCTTGGACCTGCTGGATAGATTTAAGATTTTGCCGCCTACGGAAAAATTATGTCCCTTGGAGCTACTCTGATTGAGTGCATTTTTTGGCTTGGGCGACGCCTTTGTTATAAGTAATGAATAATTGTACCACAAAATTGCCTAGGTGTTGCCTTTTCAAAATTAGTCAGTCTTCTTCCACTGCAACACCCCATAAAGCTTTAGGGATGCAATCCACGCTGGACTAGTGGTTGCTACCAGTCAAATTCTGGAGGCGTCTTCTAGTATATGCGTTGTGTTTGCAATTTCAGGTTACGCCGTATGCCTACCTGATGAGACCCACCTTGGGTCGAAACCGGTCGTAGGCGGCAAAATCTTAAATCTATCCAGCAGGTCCAAGATCTGTTTGGGAATATTCATGCACTAGCCTCCCCTCTCGGGGGGAGGACTGGATATTCTCCAGCGGGTTGCGGGGCGCCTGGGGATAGTCCCTATTATTTTATGTAGTAGGTGTTCAGTGGAAGGCTCAAAAGATCTAATAAGCGATGCAGTCACAAAAGGACAGCTGATGTCCTGATGACACAATGCAAGCTTACCAGCCTGGATTTCCATGGCATTAGCACAGCATTCTCAGAATTTATTGAAAAATTATATATATATATATATATATATATATATATATATATATATATATATATATATATATATATATATATATATATATATATATATATATATATATATATATATATATATATATTTCGCACTTTCAACGCATGGCATTCAGCTATTTTGGTCTTAGTTGTAATTAATTAATCTATTATATTATCTAGTTGGCCGCGTGTTGTTTCTTTGGTGGATATTTTTTTTTCCGGACATTTACATGCATGGCAAACAGTTGTTTTGGTCTGAATTATCATTAATCTAGTATATTACCTATAATATGGCCGGGTAGTTCGATGAACATGCTCGCATGAAAGATGGTATAGTTATACATTGTGCGTAGGCCTAACAACCTGTACGATACCCATATGATCTCTGCATGTATATCAATGTAGATAATTCCGTGCATAAAACATGAACACGACGTATTGATTCCCGTATCCATGCATGCATGTATTACTGTAGAGAATAGCCCGACGAAGAAAGAAACACGCTTAAATCATTCAGTCCGACGGCCGTATTTCCCAAATTTTGGAGGCGTCATCTAATGACTATGCACCAGTTGCAGGAGATGGATCGAGCATGATAATTCAAGGGCAGTGCCAGATTAGCTTGGCGCCGACAGGCTCCAAGCTAATCTGGCACTACCCTTGAATTATCATGGTCGACCCATCTCCTGCTGCAGTGCGTCAGGGCTGAACGGGTTTTTAAAAAAAAAGGCATTTGCAACACAATTGTGTTGTAGCTGTTTTTTCTAAAGGCGCTTCTTCGTTGGATTATTCGCAGCGTTTACACGCTTGGAAGTCACCTATCTGGTCTGGATCGTGCATTACTGTATTCTTGCATCAAATGATCAATACATATTTTTTCCCGCAATATTTCTGACATGTTAACCCTTATCATTCGGAATATACCAGTGTGTGAAATAATTTTGACTAAAATAGTTCAAGGGTAGTGCCAAAATAGCTTGGCGCCTCTAGGCGCCAAGCTATTCTGGCACCACCCTTGAACTAAAGCCTTTGGTCTATATCCATATCTGTAAGTACTATAATGTAGCTTGCAATTTTGCAGTGTACAAATTTGAAGCATTTAGCCTCAGTATGATATCGGTTAAAGATAGTGTTCTTTCGTCAGTCACCTTCAGACATTTTCCACCTCGCATCGACACGAAACATAGAAAACAGTCTTCTGACTCAACACAGATGACATCTTCCGTCTGTGTTTTTTTTTTTTTTTTTATAGAATTAAATGAGACCTATCCGTCTTGCAAGAGGCATAGATTCTCATGAGCCCCTGCTGTCGCAGGGGCTCATGAGAATCCATGCCTCTTGCAGATAGAAGCGTCTGCATTTATAACGTCATCCATATCGAGTGACTCGTCATATCAGTACTCGGATATCAGATACCTCGGTTTCCATGGTAACTTCTGCCAGAAGTCATGAAGTCGAAGTATTTTGAGATAAAGTGTGTCTAAACTATTGCCGTTAAGTAAATGTCTGAATGCCATCCACAGCGTAAACAAGGTCACAGCCTTGCAATGTTGGATTTACTTGTACTGTGTTGATTGTTTGACTGTATTGTAAGTTGTTATCGGAAATGCCTCAGAGAGCAGTGAGTGTTTTTTGTGTTGGTTTTTTTTTTTTTTTTTTTTTTTTTTTTTTTTTACTTATGTTTTGCATATTTCTTTTACTTACAATCTTCTCTTCAGACAGCAGGAAAAGGATCGACCATTTCAAGAACCCTGGCATAGTTTGTTTTGGCGCCGAAGAGGCCGCGCCCACTAGTGTTTTTCAAGGGTGGTGTCAGATTAGCTTGGCGTCTAGTGGCGCCAAGCTAATCTGGCACTGCCCTTGAAAATAACGGTCAATCCATCCCCATAACTGCTACAATGTCTTTACCGAAGCAGATTTCGGTCCGCAAACGTTGCTAACCCAGTTACAGTTCAGTCGGCCAACGCTGCTAAACGGATCATTTATCCCACGACGAAGTAATGTGAGCTTTTTCATCCGATAAAGGAACTTGAAGATAAAAATGAGAGATCAGAGGCACATCAGAGGGCTCAGCGACATGAATCAATATGCCGTATGAATGCAGTCTAGAAATGAGTTTGTCCTTTTAGTGTGCTTAGCCCTCAAGGTGCATAACCAGGGAATGATCGCCAGAAACGACAGCGTTCTGATTTGGAAAAGATTTGAGCGTTCAAATCAGAAATTTATGTGAAGTCTGCTTTGTATTTATTAACCCATTCAGTCCTGACGCACTACAGCAGGAGATGGGTCGACCATGATAATTCAAGGGTAGTGTGCCAGTAATCTGGCACTGCCCTTGAATTATCATGGTCGATCCATCTCCTGTAACTGGTACATAGTCATTAGATGACGCCTCCCAAATTTGGGAAATACGGCCGTCGGGCTTAATGAGTTAATATTAATCACAATTAGCACTGATCAGTTTTATTGTGTGTGGTTATGTCCGTGTGCGTTTGTGAAAGTAAAGCATTGTACAAGGCTGGTTGTGGATGGCGTGCGTCGGTACATGACTGTGGTGATAGCGTGCGTCTGTACTTGTGTGCGTGCTTTTACAGGTTGAAAACTAGAAAGAGCAAATGAGTGATTCCACAGCAATTGAACCAGACACACAGGGTCACATTAAATTCCTGTCCCCCTCCCCCATTCACACCCGTTTCCTACGAATAGAGCGCCATTAGTGCACGCCCGAAGCGAGGCTAATTCGCACCGTAATGACCTCAGTCACAACATCGCAAAAGCCATGATGTCCATTACTGATTTTTTTAAAAAGCGAGATTTTCATTGTATAACAATGAAAATCTCGCTTTTTAAAAAACGGACATGCTGTCTTTTGCTGTATAACGGCAGATCAAACAGCATCTATCGTCAAGCAACCCTAGATTCAAGCTATATGTGATCCAGACCCAAAAGGTGACTGCCAATTTTGTCTATTTTGATAAAGGGTATTTACCCGAAATATTAATAAATTGTGTTGTACCCGTCTTTTCTAAGCGTGTTTCTTTCTCCGTTGGATACTTCTAAGCTATATGTGGTTGCTCCTTAGAGATGCTGTTTTTTAACACATTCAGTACTGACACTCTACAACAAGAAATGTATGGACCATGCTAGTTCAAGAGTGGTGCCGGAATAGCTTGGCGCCTTCAGGCGCCAAGCTATTCTGGCAAGACCTTTGAACTAGCATGGTCGATCTGTCTTCGAAATTACTTGATAGTCTTTAAAGCACAAATCCCAACTTCGGGAATTTCCGACATTAGTGTAGAATGTGTTCAGACTATTTTTTATCAAGAAATTCCCAACAAGAAAAGAAGCACACGATTAGAAAGGTAAGCGAGTGCAACGCAGTCCATTCTACGCTGGTGTGTTTGTTTTGTTGTTGTTTTTTTTGTTTGTTTTTTTGTTTGTTTGTTTTTTTGTTTGTTTGTTTATGTGTTTTTTGTTTTTGTTATTGTGTGTGTTTTGGTTTTTTTTTTCCAGGGAATTTCTTTGTATTTTACATGCTTGGGAGTCACTCTTTTATCTGGAATCTGCATTGCCAAGTTTTGTTTTAATTTAGTTTTGCTATTTTCTTTTGTAATTGTGTATACCCGTTTCTTGTACCCCCTCCCCCCCCCCCCCTCTCCGCCTATCGGGGTTTTTGCAAGAAAGGGTTTTACTGACTTGACAAAAAAGCAGCTCAGCTTAAAGTGTCTATCAGAGGATCCGTCGACTAACGCATTTTTTTCACGCAGAAGGGGGTGGTTATCAGGTGTTCAGCCTGCGATTGCCACCAGGGGACAAAAACATATCATTAAGGGGGTCAGCCTTCGATCAGCAAGCCACTGTTCGCTTGCAGATCAATCCGTGGAACTCAGCAAACTGGCAAATAGCCTGCTATAGAACCGTGTTCCCAGCGGAACTCACAAAAGACAGCGCTAATGCCACAGCAGTTAGAGATGGGGAAGGAGACTGTGACACGTTTTCCTGACAATCCAGTCCATCTGCAAGAGGCATAGATCCTCATGAGCCCCCGCTAAGCGGGGGCTCATGAGGATCTATGCCTCTTACTCCTGATTTGTACTTCTTAAATTACTTGTCCCATTCTCATGCATAGTCCATGAGAGGAGGGATTCGTCAACGACCATGCTTCCACAGCGAACATCTTTCGTTAATATGTGATAGAGCCTCATGGAGTACATTATCAGTGAGGGGGCTTATAAAGAACTAAACCTCTTGTCGGTCATACTTGCACCTGTGATCCCTCAATAAGGGCAGGTCAATTAAGGACATAGGAGGTGATCGCCCGTGCGGCGTGTTTCTACCCTTTCTGTGGAACACAAGTTCTAGGGTTCATTTTAGTTTTCAGTCCACAGAAAGCGGATTTAGCCTGCTGCACGGAACGTTGAAATAGAATATAAATAATTAAAAAGCATTGATTGTGCACGAGAACACACAATATGCAATATCGCGTTGAATATCCAGAGAAAGATATCGCAGGTGACTTTGCAGCCCACGGGGTTGCGTCCTGATTTGGGGCAACAATTCTAGCAATTCTAGCAACAATTCTCAGACCGACGTCGGCAGGACGACCTTTTGGTTAGCGCGTCTGAGCTATCACGGTCGATACACCATTTGCAGAAATACTGATGTTGAGATAATTGTGACGCACACTTGCGAATGGGCATTTATTTCGTCCATGGCTTTGTCCCCGTATTTTCAGCAATATCTTTCATCAGAACATTCGCGTGTTTGTAAAAGATTATCTACTCATGAGAGTCTGTGCCTTTTACAGAAGGAAAAACTTCGAGAACGCGGTCTAGTACCTCAGGTCAGACCATCATATGTGAGGGGGCGGAGGGAACGGTCGAAGCAGCAAAAGGCACAGATTCTCATGAGCCCCTGCTGTCGCAGGGGCTCATGAGAATTTGTGCCTTTTGTGGAAGGCAGGAGAACTAGGGTACAATGTGGTCGAGTGCCTCATGTCAGACCATCATGTGTGTCGGCGGAGCGGAAGAAACTGTCCTAGATGGTCCAAGGGAACGACCTCCGCATGGACACTTAAAGCCGTTCTGTACGAGGCCATTCATTTGCTGCGAGTCTCTATCATCAAGTGAGGACTGTACACAACATTTTACAATCAATCACTGCCGGCCAAGTCTACATTGATTTTGTCAACTTAGGACAATCTTAGCTGCTAGGAGGACGTTTCATTTAAAATCACAATACAGCATTATTTCAAATTTATACACATGATCACGTAAGTAGCTGAAAAATATAAATGTCTTTACCGCAAGAAATAAGTTACGCGAAAAGATTTTATGATGAAATATCATTCAATATTATTTTATTGTGAAATGTTGTCGGTGTTTTATTTCACTATAAACTGGATTTTGTCGAATAAACCAGTCGAATCTGTGTTGTTTATTTGTCTTTCAGTTACAGAATTTGAGACCGCGTTTCAATTGTGGAAGCATTGACCAGTTTAGCATCAGAATGATCTGCTGTGATGTTGTTGTTTTTTTGTCTCTGTGATCGGTCGAGTTTCTTCATGGCCTGCCGTTTCCTAGGCCATGCCATCTCTGCTGCTGTTACCTCTTTCACGGCCAGCGCCAAACTGATCCCAATTCACCCTAACACCCATTAGAAAAGCATCTGCTGGAGCCATTCAGCACTGACACACGACAAGACGTGAATGAACCATAGCAGTTCAAGGGTGTTGCCAGAATAGTTTGGCGCCTACAAGGATCAAGCTATTCTGGCAACACCCTTGAACTGTCATGGTCGATCTGTCTCCTGATCTATAATGAAGAACTCGTAGGACATCTCCCATGAAATTTCATTTTGATGGTTGCATGTTAACGCTATGCTCACTTTGGCGGAAGTGAGTGCGGTTTGAAAAGGATAGTTCAAAGATATTGCGCAGCTTTGCGCACTATTCTTGATGTAACACGGTCGAGGCACCAAGCAAGCCAAGCACTCTCCAATGAGCTGTCTCCGTCGATCCAACTCCCGCGACTGACTCTGGTGGTATAAGAGCTATAACCTAAAACGTGTTCGACCAGGGGAGATCGCCGATATCCTGAGATTTTCCTGCTTCCCAACACCGAAAACCATCCACCTGCAAGGGGCATAGACCCTCATGGGCCTCTGCAGCATGCAGGGACTCGTGAGGATCTATGCTTATCGCGGGCTTATCACCCTACTTTAATCCGAGGCGGAGACCAGAGGGGCTGCAGTCAAAGACCCCCACAGAGCGTGAGATTTGATAATCCATTAGAAAATCTCACGTCAAATTTTTCTGACATGGGAATTAGAATGAATAACGTGACGTGCATGAAAAAAGTATGCTAGGCTGGTTGCATCATGTGTTCTCAAAAAATAAAATAAAAATAAATGTGTGCTGGTCTGTGAATTGGGATCCTACGGCTTTCAGCCGTAAGGTCCCAAATCACAGACAGCACACAAAAGCTTTTTTATGAAAAGACGGTTGAATTCTATTGAAAATAAAATTGTGAAATGGCAGCGTGTGCGTGTTTAAAGGTGATTTGAACGCATGGGACGTCTTTTGTATTTTGTCCGCGGTTTGCTAAACAAGTTCAGGCTACTATGACTAAATAAACGTACAAGGATTAGGCTTATATGACAATGAAATTCTAATCAATGGTGTCAATAGGGATGAAGTGAATAGTTAGAGCGACCTGCTCCAGGCAATAATGGATAAATTGTCCGCAATGTCTACTTCAGTTACATAATATGTTCCCAGTATGTCAGTCGTGACAATAAGGCAGAACAAAAGAGCTAATTTAACTTATGATGTTTGAATCTCGTAAGATGAAAGACGTTTCCTGCTAATCTTCTCTTTGTAGAGATGTAAGAGAATTCCAACAACGCCTGCCAGGGCCCAGCAGAAACTCAGTGTACCTTGGAATGTAAAAAGAAGGGTAACAAGGTATCTGTTGTGTCGGTAAATAATGTTTAACTTATTCTACCCCAGGACCGAAATCCCCAGATTTTGAAGTGGCCCTCTGAAGGACTCGTATTACGAGTCTAGAGCCAGATCGAGCATGATAGTTCAAGGGTGGTGCCAGAATAGCTTGGCGCCTATGGGAGCTAAGCTATTCTGGCACCACCCTTGAACTATCATGCTCGATCCATGTCGTTCTGTGGTGTGTCGGGGCTGAATGAGTAAAGCAATTAACACTCGTTTTGGAGCAGATCGCTTTTAATTAAAAAAATTGCTCTGTTAACGCACCTCAGGTTGTAAGTTGGATTCTTCGCGCGGTGCAAATGTATCTTTTTGTTGTTATCTTCGCCTTTGCCAAAGGCACAAAACCGGCCGGTGTATGCCGAACGCTTTCCGCTACTACGTTTCAAACAGACGCTTCCTGAAGGTTACAAAGTAAAGTAGATAATAGCACTGTCAGGGGAGAGAAATGTGCATGATCGACCAGTGATCATAGATCTACTGTGGCCAAAGCACAAAAAAAAGAGAGATAGGAAAGAGAGGGGGCGCTAAAAAAGTGACTGAAAACAATGCATATGGAAGCCGCCCCACCCCCCACCCACCCCCCCCCCCCCCACCCCCGAAGTCCAAATCACAGAACAGTACACCTTTAGTTATTTTCTAGTCCAGGGCAGACTGCATCATTTCCAGCTCTACACCTGCTTCCATATGCATTGCTTTCAGTCACTTTTTTTAGCGCCCCCTCTCTTTCCTATCTCTTTTTTTTTTTTTTTTTTTTTTTTTTTTTTTTTTTTTTTTTTTGGTGCTTTGGCCACAGTAGATCTATGATCACTGGTCGATCATGCACATTTCTCTCCCCTGACAGTGCTATTATCTACTTTACTTTGTAACCTTCCTAAAACACAATATTAGCACTGGCAGTCTCCCCTTTTCTTTTCATTTAGACGCTTCCTGACTTTCTTGACTCGCTATACTTTTCCCTATATATATATATATATATATATATATATATATATATATATATATATATATATATATATATATATATATATATATATATATATATATATATATATATATATATATATATATATATCAGTAGTTATTGTCGATGTTGGTATTTTCCCCCCTCACACACATCAAACTCCAGACAGTTTCGCCTTCTTCCGTGGGCTCGTCACCCACAGTTGGCACTTAAAAAAATAAAGACAGAGTTTATCGAAGAAAGATATGTGATGTTCTGTGATTTTGGACCTTACGGCTGAAGCCGTAAGGTCCAAATCACAGAACAGTACTCCTTTAGTTATTTTCTAGTCCCGGGCAGACTGCATCATTTCCAGCTCTACACCTGCCGAGATAACACTTCCGTTGGTTGCGTCTGGACAGACTGTCGCGACTAAGTGGCCCTTCTATGCAGTATGACATTTGAACGCCACTTTCTGCCAGCAAGTGGCGTAGATTCTCATGAGCCCCCGCATGCATGCGGGGGCTCCTGAGAATCTACGCCTCTTGGTGAACAAACATCATGGTTCATGAGGACGAACGCCATCTCGTTCTTTTGGCCGATGCGAATGTATGTCCTCTGCTGGTCCACATAGATGATTGTAGCCCCCACAACATATGTTTCCACAACAGACGCAAGAGATCGGTCAGGCGTTAAAGGTCGAAGATAGACTGTCCAGTGAGCAAAAGGTCATCGGGCCAATGTCAGCCGCAGTTGTTCCGTGCGCGGGCCAATCTGCGGCCACGGTCTTCCCGATGGACTTTTTGTTGACTGCGCTGCTGGTCTTGCGGTGGCGGGACGGGACATTGATTTTTTGGGTGGTGGTTCTTAGGGATAGCAGTGTCTCTGTAACTCTCCCTCCCCCTTTTTGCCCCTGACCCCCCCTCCCCACCTTTCCCTCCCTTCTACGCTTACCCCCACCCCAAACACACGCCTGCACACATACACGCACGCACAAACACAAACACACGGTACACACACACACACACACACACACACACACACACATACACACACACACACACACACACACACACACACACTGGCCACAAATTCTTCCTTCGAGACTGATAAAGCCCACCTACACTCTCCGCCCCTCCCACACCCTTCCGAGTCCGTCTCCCAGGTCCACCCCTTCTTCCGGTCTGTGAGTGTCCTCACCCCGTGTCCCTACAGAATGTCAGCTGACCCACGCACCGCCAGAACAAATCATTATTCGCCTATTTCCTGATGCTCCTCTCCCTCTTTTACGTGGTCAGTCTCAGTCTTAAGGCCTGATGACTTTCTCCTTCTGGGGGTCTTCATGAGCTATGTACATGTCCATGGATCTGACCCACAACCGCAAAAAGCACAAATTACTCATATACAAGAGATAAGATAAGTGTATGAAGAAATGCATTTGTGGAATCTGACTTTTGCTTGTTTGCAGATAAGGTGGACAAACTGGGGGATTTAGGAAGCTGGTGCGCAGTGAGAAAAAGGTTCTCAGGCCACTGTCAATCTATGTTGGACCGCGCACGGCCGTGCGCGGGCCAACATAGGTTGACGGTGGTCCGAAGACCGTTTCCTCACTGGTACGGTCAAGTTTACTTAATGTCGTGATGATACGAATGCGACAGTCGGTAGACCTGACTGCCGAAAAGAAGAGAAAGCATATAAAATTGACGTGGGCGCGTCAGCATCCATTGTCTTTTTTGTGTCATCAAACTGTGGCCTGGAAGTTGTACTGCTGCCAAACAGAGCACATCGTTACTGACATTATTCGTTTATTTCCTGCTACGCTTGTCAGTCTGTGCCACAGGCATGGACCGAGAGGGTTAAACAGCTGTTTTGATTATAGGCTGTCAAATTGTGTCGGAGTGACTGTCAACATGATTGGGAAAGCATAGTTGGTGGAGTGGATTTTGAGCGTCTTTTAAGCCTGAAAAAGATGTGCCCAGAGTTTAACCCTTTTCATCCTGATACACCATTGCTTGAAATAAATTGGACTATGATAGTCCAAGGGTTGGTGCCAGAATAGCTTGGCGCCCCAGGCGCCAAGCTATTCTGGCACCAACTCTTGTACTAAAATGATTGATGTGTCCTAATCTGTAATGTAGCCTTCACAGGACAATAAGCACATTTTTTTTAAAAAGTCAGCCTCAGGATGTACTGGGTTAAAGAGCGCTGAACACACGATGAATTTTATCTTAACTCAAAAAGCGAACTCTACATCAACTCCACCCTCCCTTTTTATTCCAAGGGGACAAAACTCATGATTGCGAATGTTCAAATTATTTATTTTCCGCGGCGGTCTTGGCTTATATGTGTTGGGTTAGTTGAAAGTTCATTAGTTATTCCGGGGTAAAATTCATCATGTATTCGGTGCCCTATAGCCGTCCGCATCTCTCATTATACTGCGGCTGTCAACTCCATGTTACTCAGTCCCTACGCACCCCACGCAAGATACGAGCATGGTAGTTCAAGGGTGGTGCCAGAATAGCTTGGCGCCTATAGGCGCCAAGCTATTCTTTTCACCACCCTTGAACTCTGTCATGCTCGATCCGTCTCCTGCAATGTACTGCAGTCCTCAGAGGACAACTCCAAAACTTGAGTATTTCGTACCTGGGACACAATCGGTTAAGAGAAGAACCGAACAAAGAAAGAAATGCGCTTTGGAAACACACACTTGTGTTGTAACTGTCTTTTCTAGTCGTGTTTCTTTCTCCGTTGGGCTTTTTTCTCTGCAATTGATAGTCACTCGGCACACCCTGAACGACCAAGCAGCCTTCTCTAGGGACAGCACTGCTTGCTCCACACGGAGAGGGGCCTAGAAAAGGTGGCCTAACCAAAGCTCATCCCCTCGTAACCCAGTTGGCTAGCCGCGGTCAACGGGCATCTTCTCATGCGGTCAGAAAACAAGAAAAAACAATGGATCCACTCTCATGACGACCACGACCGGACTCAACGTAGCATGCTGGAACATCCGAACCATGCTCGACATAGCAGACAGCGGACGCCCTGAACGTCGCTCCGCCCTCATTGCCCATGAATTGCGGAGGTTAAACATCGACATCGCCGCGCTCAGCGAAGTACGCCTCCCGGAGGAAGGCAGCCTCCAAGAACTTGGCGCTGGCTACACCCTCTACTGGTCAGGCAGGCCTGCATCAGAAAGACGGCTCTCAGGCGTGGGCTTCATGGTGAAGACCCACATTGCGACTAAGTTGGAAAACCTACCAACGGGTCACTCCGACCGCATCATGTCCATGCGCCTCCCACTGAGACACCAGCAATACGTCACCCTTCTCAGTGTGTACTCCCCAACCCTCCTGGCAGAGCCTGCAGAAAAAGACAAGTTCTACTCTGACCTGCGCAGCCTCCTGCAGAGCACCCCTGCAGACGACAAAGTCATCATCCTTGGCGACTTCAACGCCAGAGTGGGCCAAGACTCTGAAGCCTGGAAAGGAGTCCTCGGCAAGCATGGCGTTGGGAACTGCAATGACAATGGTCGCTTACTGTTGGAGCTCTGTGCAGAACAGCAACTTGTCATCACCAACACTACTTTCCAGCAAAAGGACAGTCGAAAGACCACCTGGATGCATCCTCGCTCCAAGCACTGGCACCTTATCGACTATGTCCTAGTGCGTCAGAGGGACCGCAGTGACGTCCTTCTCACCAGAGTGATGCCCAGCGCAGAGTGCCACACTGACCACCGCCTTGTTCGCTGCAAACTCAGGCTCCGCCTCAAGCTGAAACCCAAGAAAGGGGGCCCCCCCAAGAAAAAGCTTGATGTTGCCAGCCTTCAGCGTGACGACAAGAAAGCTGCCCTTCAGGCCGATTTACAGCGCATGCTCAAAGACACAGTTGATCCAGCAGACTCCTCCCCTGAAACACTCTGGGAACAACTGAAAACTGCTATTGTAAAATCTTCTGTGGAAGTCTTGGGCTTTGCTAGAAAGAGGAACAAAGACTGGTTTGACGAAAACGACGTAGAGATCCAGGAACTTCTAGCAAAAAAAAGAGCCGCCCACCAGGCCCACCTAGCCCAGCCTTCCTGCCCTGTGAAGAAGTCTGCCTTCCGCCTCATCTGCAGCAGTCTCCAGCTCAAGCTTAGAGAGCTCCAGAACGAGTGGTGGTCCAGACTCGCACAGAGGACCCAGCTCTGCGCTGACAACGGTGACTACAGGGGCTTCTACGAAGCACTGAAAGCAGTGTATGGCCCTAGGCACCTGGTACAAAGTCCCCTGCGAAGCGCTGATGGACAGGCACTCCTCACAGATAATACCTCCATCTTGAACCGCTGGTCGGAATACTTTCAGGACCTCTTCGGCGCTGAGCGCACTGTTCAAGAAACAGTCATCCTTCAAATCCCACACCTTCCACTAAAGGTTGAATTGGACGAACCGCCCACCGCCGAAGAGACCCTCACAGCCATCCACCAGCTCAAGAGTGGCAAAGCAGCAGGCATTGACGGAATCCCGCCAGAGATCTGGAAACATGGAGGCCCAGCACTGCACAACAAGCTCCACGACCTCTTTCTCTGCTGCTGGGAAAAAGGAACACTACCAAAGGATCTCCGTGATGCAGTCATCATCACCCTGTACAAGAACAAAGGAGAGAAGTCTGCCTGCTCTAATTATCGTGGAATTACCCTGCTGTCCATTGCCGGGAAAATTCTCGCAAGGTTGCTCCTGAATCGGCTGGTACCTGCCATCGCTGAAGACCACCTCCCAGAGGGCCAGTGTGGCTTCAGAGCCAACAGGAGTACCACCGACATGGTCTTTGTGCTGAGACAGCTTCAGGAGAAGTGCCGCGAGCAGAACAAAGGGCTGTACGTAACGTTTGTCGACCTAACAAAAGCGTTTGACACTGTGAGCAGGCAAGGTATGTGGCAGATCCTGGAGCGACTAGGCTGTCCCCCAAAGTTCCTCAACATGATCGTCCAGCTCCACGAGGACCAGCAAGGCCAGGTCAGACTAAACAGTGACCTCTCAGAACCATTCCCCATTCGCAACGGCGTGAAGCAAGGCTGCGTGCTGGCACCGACCCTCTTTACCATCTTCTTCAGCATGATGTTGAAGCAGGCCACAGTGGACCTCGACGACAACGACGCAGTGTACATCAGGTATCGTCTCGATGGCAGCCTGTTCAACCTCAGACGACTGCAGGCCCACACGAAAACCCTAGACCAACTGATTCGTGAGCTGCTCTTTGCTGATGACGCTGCCCTCGTTGCACACACAGAGAGAGCCTTGCAGCGCATTACGTCCTGCTTCGCAGATGCCGCCCAGCTCTTTGGACTTGAGGTCAGTCTGAAAAAGACAGAGGTCCTTCATCAGCCAGCACCCAAGGAAGAGCATCGCCCTCCCCACATCACCATCGGCGAGTCCGAACTGAAGTCTGTACACCAGTTTACCTACCTTGGCTGCATCATCACGTCAGACGCCAAGCTGGACAAGGAGCTGGACAACAGACTGGCAAAAGCGAACAGTGCTTTCGGGCGACTATTCAAGCGGGTGTGGCACAATCAACAGCTGAAAAAAGGCACCAAGATCAGCGTGTACAGAGCTGTCGTCCTCACCACCCTGCTGTACGGTTCCGAGTCCTGGGCCCTCTACCGCAGCCAACTACGACTCCTCGAACGCTTTCACCAGCGCTGCCTGCGTACCATCCTCAGCATTCACTGGAGTGACTATGTCACCAACGTCGAGGTCCTTGAACAGGCGGAAACTGTGAGCATCGAGGCTTTGCTGCTGCGGACACAGCTTCGCTGGGCGGGGCACGTCTCCAGGATGGAGGATCATCGCCTACCCAAGATCACTCTGTTCGGCGAGCTCGCCACTGGACACCGAGACAGAGGGGCACCAAAGAAGAGATACAAAGACGGTCTCAAGAAGTCACTTAGTGCCTGCCAAATCGACCACCGCCAGTGGTCTTTGCTTGCTGCGGACCGTGACACCTGGCGCTCCACCATTCACAAGGCAGCCGTCTCCTTTGAGGACTCTCGCAGAGCTAACCTTAAGGACAAGCGGCTCAGAAGAAAAAACAGAGCTGTCGTAACTCAGAACCCTGAACAGACCTTCCCCTGCAGCCACTGCGGTCGTACCTGCCTGTCCCGGATTGGCCTCCGCAGCCACGAAAATGCCTGCAGACGACGTGGGCAAGCCCTATAGAATCTTCGTTCGCGAAGTCAAGCCAAGAATGATAGTCACCTCTTTGGTCTGGGTCGTGTCGGTTAAGATTCAGACGCTGTTCACAGTGTAGGATGCCACAATCCGTATGATACTAATCCCTACGTGCGTTCTATTCTCAAACCGAAGAGGCCGTTTCCGTAAAGTGGAGTTATTTCTAAATCAGAATCCAGTCAAAGACAGTAGGCTGAGTCCCTTTATAGTAAGGAAAGACTTAGGTTGCGCCTTTTTATAGTAAGTACCCGATAAGTGCCTCGAACTGTGAATCTCAATGAGGCAACTGCTGTGAACTAGAGGCACATGTTCCCATGAGCCCCTGCGACCACTTGCAGACGGATCCGGGGTGATTGACTCCACGGAATGTTTATACTACCACTGCAGTGTTTGGCCTATTTCCGATATATGAATACCCTGTATAAATTATAGTGTGGGTGAGTCTCTGTCACTCTAACTTCAGGGATCAGTCGCATTAGTGAGCTTAGCCCTGCGGCAGCCACTAAGTAAGGTGCTCCGCTACAGCGGAGCACCTTCCTTAGTGGCTGCCGTAGGACTAAGCTCACTCATGTAACTGAGCCCAGGCTGTGAAAAATGAATTAGACCCCTTGTTTGGTAGATGAACGGTTGTCCATGATCGCCTGTATTTTTCTGTCTCTCTCTCCGACGTGCAGCTAACTGTATGCGTATGAGTAGCCTTTGGCAACAAATACGAAATACAAAATTTCAAAGGAGGCTTAGACGACAATTTACTAACAGTTTTTCAGCTTGCAGTCTATCCCATTCCAAATACTCCGTCCACGCTCAAAGCAGATAATTAACCTACTGGAACATGAGCTCAATTTTCCAGAATCTTAAAAAAGAAAAAAAAATTCCGTTCTGGCCCTTAGGAAAATTGTGCCCTTTCCCGGGCTTTCAGGCGGAGAAGAAAAATTCAAAACCACTGAGGTTGAACAGTTACAGCCTTTAAGCTCTGTTGACTTCCTCCGTTTAAGGGGAAAATATTGTGAAAATAGTGGGAGAGGGGAGTCGGGGACATTACCCAAGAAGTATGGATTTTCAAGAGCCCCCGTACCCTTCAACGTGTTCATGAAATTTTGTGCTGGTCGCAGATTGAAGAACTGGGTTTAGTTTTATGAAGAGACATGGATTTTTCACAAACGGAAGACGAAAAGATGAAGGTAGATGAGGCCAATCCTTCACATCTAGACGTGTTGATCTTTAAGACCCCATGCAGTTTGTATGGCCCCATGAAAATCCGTGCCTCTTGCAAGTTTGAAGAACTGGTGTAAGGCTTGTTGAGAGGCGTGGATTTCAACCAAAGAAAGGGAACAGATGCAAGTAGATGGGTTGAGCCCCGCCAACAAGAGTCACAGATTCTCATGAGACCCTGCCATGCAGGGGATCGTGGGAGTCTATGCCTCTTGCACACGATGAACTGGTGCTGGAACCGTGAAGGGGAATGGATTTTTAACCAACAGGGCGTGCTTTGCGGCTGTGTGAAATTGCAACCTTTGTCGTAACCAATCGATGGTAGAGACCCGGTGCCGATCCCCCCAGCCCTGTGTTTATTTTGGCTGGCCAGTTTGATTCGCTGCACGCAATTCTTACGGTCCGCAACCAAGCGTTTGGACCTCAGAGAGAGAGAGAGAGAGAGAGAGAGGGTGAAAGTGAGTGTGTGTGTGTGTGTGTGTGTGTGTGTGTGTGTGTGTGTGTGTGTGCGCGCGCTGGTCTGTGATTTTGGACCTTTCGGCGGAGGTCGTAAGGTCCAAAATCACAGACCAGCACACATTCTGGTGCTATCCTCCAAAGCCAGGACATGGGTCTATTATAAAATGGAACTCATGTGTATATCTATAGATAGAATATGTTAAATTAGTATTATAATTAGTAAAGCTTTCATTACTGTAATAGGTCTTCTATGCAAAAGCGTTATATATATATATATATATATATATATATATATATATATATATATATATATATATATATATATATATATATATATATATATATATATATATATATATATATATATATATATATATATATATATATATATATATATATATATATATGCCGGCATCTCCTATCTCAGTCAGTTTTATGCAAAGTAAAACGTGTAGCTATTTGCACCATGAAAATGTCGGACCGTTTATGATACGTTTTCTGTGTCTAAAACTGAACCAACATCTCTTTCTCTATCGCAGTTTTGCGTACATTTCACTGCTGTTTGAATGGTGTGAGTAAATGTTAAGTGAGGAAATGAACATCTTATGAACACGCGGATGCAAGGAGGGCCAACAAGCGACAACCGTAGTTCCTGAAACATGAACATGGATGTGTCTATCAAGAAAGACGCCTAACCACTCAAAGATCTGGACCAGTGGAGGCATTCTGTCTTGTAAAAGAAAGAGACAGTAGTGCGGGGGCTCGTGAGGATCTGTGACTCCTGCACATAGATTTTTTCATTCTCCTCAGCGCCCCCCCCCCCCCCACCCGGGTCTGCCCTGGGGGACTTGGGTGGGGTTAGGTACTTTTTAGTTCCCAGGGTCACCCTGGTCAGCCCCACAGGGTGAGTTTCCCCCTCTACTCTGGGGCATGTGTTTCTTTCTACCCTTGGTCCATTCACCTGTATTTGTCTTTTTAAAACTCTCCCTACTGTCTGCACTGCCTGTAGCTCTTGATATTGGATGTGTGTTGCCAAATGGTCTTGACTTTATTTAGGCCCCATGTGGTAGGTTTATTTTATAACGTGTTGAACCGGCTGGCGACATACATTCAATATTCTGTTTTGTTTTTTTCACAAGCCGTGCAGGCACGTCCTGAGAAAGCCTTGTTGCTGTCGGGACGTTAAGCAATATACAATCAATCAATCTTCAGCGCCTCCCACAAAAGGCCGCGAACGATACAATGTCAAGCCGCACAGATTGGAAATGGCCGTCTGATGTAGATGGCCATCGTACAGCGGGACCCAGACAAAATGACGAATGGCGTCCTCTGGGGTAATGGCCTATTTTGTTGTCGGTGTCGAGCATCACATTTGTCTTCTTGTTCATTTATGATGGAGAAGCAGGATCGGGTGCAGGCGACAAAATGTGTCAGTCTCTCTTGTGCACTGTACAGACGATGTCGATTTGAGAATGTTACATTATATCGAGGGCATTATGATTAACCCGAAGAGATTTCCCATTTATGAAGACTTGAACAGACACCAGCTTTTTCACGTATATAATTGAGAATTGTAACGCCTGCCTTTTGCGCGTCGGTAGCGGTTTTAGTAGCGATGATTCCTGTAGGAATCATCGCGACTAAAACCGCTACCGACACGCGAAGGGCTAAGAAGCATAGATTCATAGACCTGGGTTGACTCTGCGTCTGCGTCAGCTGAGTGTGTGAATGGAGAAGGCTGCAACAGCGTATGGAACGTCGAGTGAACTGTGGGAAAATGGGAGACGCAGATTTGTTACATGTATCAAAAGAAAAATTCTCTTGGTCAACTTGGCATGCGAAAATAAAGTTTTCTGAATCTAAATGATCCGTTAGCTGGACGCTGTGGCGGGGATGTAGACCTCGTGCCGCTGTGGCGGGGATGTAGACCTCGTGCTGACAACACGTTGTATCCAAGTTCTTGGACGGCTGTGGCTCTTTGCCGTTAACTCATTCTACCCCAGACACACCACAGCAAGATAAGGATCGACCATGATAGTTCAAGGGTGATGCCAGAATAGCTTGGCGCCTATGGGCGCCAAGCTATCCTGGCATCACCCTTGAACTATCATGGTCGATCTGTGTCCTGCACTGCAATGCAGTCTTCAGAGGACAACGGCAACATTTGAGGATTTCGGTGATGGGGTAGAATGAGTTAAATTAACACAGATTCATAAATTCAGCCTGTGACATTTGCAACTGAGAGGTTAAGCGTGACTAACTACTGATGGAGACTTGACATGGCAGATTGTGTCTTGAAATCATTGTAAAGTTGTAAAGAAACATGGATACACAGTGCTCTCAGCAAGAGGTATGGTTCCTCATGAGCACCCGAAGCTGCGCAAACTTTCTGAAGAACTGCGTTTTATCAGTCAGAGCTATTTATTTTATTAGTTGTAAAATATCTATTGTAGTTTAGCGGTGGTCAAATTTCCTCGGCACGAGGTAGACAGCAGCAGACGTGCCACCGACTTGTTTGGCCAGTGTAAATACTTCAGCAAAGCAGTTTCTGGAATCTTAGTGGGTGAAATTTTGCAATATGTCTTGGTCTGTGATTTGTTACCTTACGGCTTTAAGTCACAAACCAACCCACACATAATGAATGGAGACTAATCGACGTATTGTCAACGTTGATAACACGATTTGTTTTCACCCATTTAGCCCCGACGCACTACAGAAGGAGGTGGATCGACCATGATAATTCAAGGGTAGTGCCTGATTCCTTTGCGCCTGTTGGCGCCAAGCTAGTCTGGCACTACCCTTGATTATCATTGTCGATCCATCGTCTGCAACTGATGTATACTCGTTGAGTGACATCTCAATTTTTTTTTTAATGCAACCTTGAGGCTAAATGGGTTCAGATTTGAAAGCAGGTCACACTAGTATTCATGTGTGATGGAGCAAGTAAATATTTCAATGGATAGTGCTTGTAAACAGTGTGGACCATCACTAAGCGGTGTATTCCTCGCTTGAGACCTTATTCAGTGGTATAGGTTTTTCTAAGGATCCTCGGAACTCAGTCTCGTCCTGCAATTAGCAGAAAAATGGTGCCTCGGGGACAGCTCGGAGTATCCACTGTGCATCAGCAGCCTCGCCCACTCTCTCTCTCTCTCTCTCTCTCTCTCTCTCTCTCTCTCTCGGCGGTCACGTGATCGTGCAAGCAACAGGGCTGCCACTTGGGACCTCCTGCAAAAGTACTGCTTTTGCCTGTAAATCTCAACGCCATGCCAGTTGAAGGACTGCCTTCAGCTTTGGAAGCTGCTTTGAACGCCCTGCTGTGCGACAACACGCTGTCATCCTTTAAAATTGACGGTAGAGGCGACTCGACAGTTGTCATTCTGAGGTTGACCGGTATGGCACACGGGTCCCCTGCCATTACCGCAACCTACCGCAAGAAGCCGCCATCCCACAATCGCCGGGACTACATGAGAGCAGAGGCCAGGAGGCAGGAACGTTCGAACAAGGCAAGTGACAATCTAACACCACTATTGCCTTTGTTTATGCCCACCCCGCCCACACAAGCTACAAACAGCGAAGACAAACAGCTACACACTCTCGACACGCCGTGTACAACAACTCCCCAAGCCACAGGTGACGAGGTTGCACGTGTTTCCCATGATGTCTACACACCCACAGCGGACAGAACAGAGACCATTGACGATGCACCTACAGAGTGCATTGGTACCAGCGTGACAACACAGCTGACTGGAGCGTGCACAATGGACTGTGTCGACAGTGCTGAAGCCGACCCTAGTGATACGACTGTAACCTCTGATTCTTACACTCTTGAAGAGAGAGATTACGTCGCATCAATCATGAACAGAACTTTACAAAGACGTTTACGCGATAACCAGAGAAACACAGGATTTGAGAAATGCGTTTTGTACAAAACAAATCAGCAAGAGCACTTGTTGTGCAGAAGTGATGACATAACAGTGGTCTTGGACTGTGAGAATGGTTCTGTGTGTCACTGGTTCATCCATCAAAGAAAAAAGCTGATGAGTGACTATGAACAAAAGGTGCAAGAGCACATTTGCCGCTGGACTGCCATAGATCCAAATGGTAACTACCAAGAGTGTTTTGAGAGGGCGCTGATCGAGTTGGAGAATATACGTTCCATGGTTCGTCACCTCCTGGGTTAACATTCTGACTGACTCGGTGCTTGATTTGAAGCCTAGCCTGACTGATGACGACTGTCGCATTGTTGCTGACTTTTAGCTAATAGAATAACCCATTCCTAACATGGACATTTACCTTGTTGGATGAGACCTCATTTCGGTGTTTTCATTTCTTGTCGAATATTTCGATTTTTTCCTCCCCATCCCACTGTTCCCCCATTGCAATGGGCTGTCGGCCTGAGCAATAAACATCGTTCGTTCGTTCGTTCGTTCTCTCTCTCTCTCTCTCTCTCTCTCTCTCTCTCTCTCTCTCTCTCTCTCTCTCTCTCTCTCTCTCTCTCTCTCTCTCTCAAGAGTGGCTTCCCCTTGGCGGCTTGTCGACACGCTTTCTGTCAGCTCCGATAGAATTTGGTTTTCCAAGTGGATATTGCCGCCACCATGGCAGTAACTGGCCTCCCAGCTGCTGTATCAAACATCCTGACCACTCTACTCAGCAACGACCACCATGTCACGTCGTGGAAAGTGACAGGGGAGGGTGACAGCTCAGTCGTCATACTTCGCCTGTCAGCTACACAACCGGGCGTGGCGCCATTACACACAACTGGCCAGTGGCGTCGAAAACCACCGGGACAGGTTCGCAGGGACCAACAACGAGCAGCACGACACAGACTACAACACATGGACGAAATTACAACTACAACAGCCAACAACCTACGTCAAGGTGACAACCACAACAACAACGACTTCGGCAGCGGCGATGGAGTGCGTAATGACTGTGCCACCGGGTATCCCACAACTGAAAATGACAGCAGTCGTTCTGACACGGGGGCAGGTATGGCTGTGAAAGGCAGGATTGACAAGCATGACGAACATAGACAGGCAAGTGACTTTATTACTCGTAGAACTTCGCCCTCGGGACTGTTTATGCCAAGCCCTACCCCCACCCTTATTTCTGAATGGGACATGCAAGCTGAAACAGCAAGAAATAACGCAATAGGTCTAACAGTTGACACACATGAACATTCACGTGCAGCTTACGTTAGTGTCAACATGAGTGATCCGACACAGATGTGTTGTGACCTTCCAGCCCAGACTACAACAGAAGACCTTTATGACATTTCAATCGATTCTAACGGAGAAACATCAGAAATGACGTCCATCGAACAGCTCCTTTCAGAGAGAGGATATGCCATGGAGAACGTGAAGGCAGTTGTGGCTGGTTTGACAAACAAATTCAAACAGTCGCATCTACGTCAAGTCAAAAGAAACACTGCGTTCAAGAAAACAGTATTAGACACACGGGGTAGCAACGAGATCATTATATGTGACAGTGATGATTATGTCTTTACCTATGACTGTAAGCGACAAATTTGTAGTTGGTTCATCAAGGTGTACGACGGTCAGATGTCTCAAGAAGATCGTGACACACTGTCATGTTTACGCAAGTGGGACGCTATTGACACTGACCCATATAAAGAGTATTGTGACGTTTTGCTGGAAGACATGGCCTGTGTGTCACGTGCGGTACGATATCTCATGGGCTAACATGCGTGTTGATAGATTGTGATATGTGTAGCCAATAATCACGGAGTTTTGACTGTGTCTGTGTGTGATTATGAGCCAAACTGAACACTTTTTCAAACATATGCATAAGTGTCATGGTTTCCATGTCACGACCAGATTGTCCATGTTTTTATACACGGTTCCTAAAGTGTGTTTTTTTTTTTTTTGTAATCCCCTTCCCCCAACTCCCTCTTGTGTATGGGCTGAAAGCCTTGAACACAATAAAGAATCTGAATCTGAATCTGAATCTCTCTCTCTCAAGAGAGAGAGAGAGAGAGAGAGAGAGCTTTCTTCAGATGAGTCTACTTACCACAAAAACCACGGAAAAGGCTGAGGGTGAATCAACATTTCCCTTCTTCCAATCCCAGAGTTAAAGCAAAAGGGTTCATTTTTTTTTTTCATCCGCGCCCTACTCAATTCGTACGCTTGAGGTTAAACCTCGATAGATTTCTCCATCAGAGGAACAAACAGAGATGTAAGTAACAAACGTACAGCCAACATCTGTCAGGAAGAGAAAATGATTTTCTGTGTAGAACGTATTCGATGTCCTCGTCTTTAAACAAAACATTTTTAGACATTCGTCCCCCTCAGTATAATAATCTAAACTACGCCGATCTCTTCCAACAAGAGGGGTAGATTGTCATGAGTCCCCGCGTTGCAGGCTCATGACAATCAATGCCTCTTACACATGAAAAGAGCTGAGAGACAGACTACAATCTTTCCAATCTCCAAGTTAGAGGAAGGTTACGTTTTTTTGAACCGACCCCCAATCTTAGGAGGCCTCGTCAGTCTGAAAGAGTCGATTCTCAGGTCTTGGAGAGGGATGGAGGACGTAGACATAGAGCTGCGCAAGATCGAACTCAACTTCCGGTTCCGGTTACAGAGTGGCGGGCCTTTGCTAACTTCGATTGCACAGTGGCGGCCTTTGCTATTGGCTGGTAAAACAGCTTCCTACACGTCTTATCAAGTGGTCAGGAGATTGCTGGGGTTTTTTGTGAGCCTTCTCGGGCTTTCCTGTATCCGTCATTCATAGTTTAGTTACAGTATTTTATTGTTGAGGCTGGTTTAACTCTTTTGGCTACGACTGGTGATATCGCTCGAAGGAAAAAAGACGCTTCACTGTGCGTCTTTTCTGCCGAACCATATCGTCAGTGGAAATCAAGTGGTTAAACTTGTTGATCGATGGATTCGGCTCCCCAAAAATTCTGCTACGGTAAGAGAGAGAGAGAGAGAGAGAGAGAGAGAGAGAGAGAGAGAGAGAGAGAGAGAGAGAGAGAGAGAGAGAGAGAGAGAGAGAGAGAGAGAGAGAGAGAGAGAGAGAGAGAGAGAACGAGGGGGAATGCAGAACAAACAGGCGTCCCCCAACGTTACGTGACTGAAATCAAGTAAAGACACACTCGTTATTTCGACTCGAGGCTCGACGTGTCACAAGAGAAGCCTGGCTCGTCAACCACACCTTAAAAATGTTTAAATGCTACGCTGAGCTGATTAAATTGCTTTGCCAATGTGAAACAAATAAAAAATAACCAAACGTTCTGTCGTGCCGAAATGACCTTTGGCAGAATAGACGGGGGGAAAATCTTATCGCTAAAGAGAAATTTACCATTTAAGACACGGCCAACTCTGCACCTTAAAAAATGTAGAATGAGGACACGCAACAAAAAAAACACAGAGGACAAGTGACATGTCGGGAAGAATAAATACATGTTATAAAAAACGGATCCTATAACAGCGAATTTCTTCCAATGTTCATCGTCACTCGAACGAGAACAGGAAGACACGCGCACTAACCTTTTTGCTTTTATATGGGAAAGATGAATGCCCGCGAAGTTCTGACGGAAACTGGGCCGGCTTACAGAAATATCCCCGGCGCGCATACACACACTGGGAGTTTGTCCTCGACAGACTACATTGCGATTCAGAAGCTAGACTGAAAGACCATGATGGTTCAAGGGTTGTGCCAGAATAAGCTATTCTGGCACCAACCTTGAACTATTACGGTCGATCCGTCGGTACTGATCTTGTTGTAGCGTGTCAGAGTTGAATGGATTACAAAAGAAAACGATACCTAAAGCGTCCTCTCCCCTGTGAGGTTCACTCGGCCCATTTCTCACTGCGTAAGAAGGGGTCGGCCCGAGTTAATTGCTCTTGTCTGCGCTTCCGTCTGAAAGATAGGGTGCATAACCATCCTTGTTTGAAATGTCCTACTACCGTTTATCTCCCCTTGCTTACGTCATTTGAAAGATAGAGCGCACACTGCGAGTTTCAGTCCAAGATAAAAGAGGCTGGCTGCTCTTTCCGCGTTAGATAAAAAGCATACTGTATGTAACCCATCTTTCATTGGTATCTCTGCCAGTGCAAGAGGCAAGATGCATAGATTCTCATGAGTCCCTGCGTCAGCAGGGACTCATGAGAATCTGTGCATCTTGCTGGCGCTATTTCACTTCTGATCATCGTCAGATGGAGGAATCCTGTCTGGGTTGGAGTCTTAAATTCTCCATAACATGATGCATAAAGAGGACACTGCCTGTCTTGTGTCAAGATATACGGCGCATCGTATCTCGGAAAGCACACCCGTTGTCCCCTCAATCTACTACAGTGATAGAGAGTGCAGTCGAAGGAGACAACCAGTGTGCCGAACTGAAGCTGTGGGTATGCTCGGATTTAAAACTCGACTTCAAGTGAAGCTGAGCGAATCTTTCGATGTGCGAATGTCATTAAAAGACTTTCATCTTATCCTTCTTTTTTTTGAACGTGTTTTTTTTTTAAATTTCAACAGAACCAACGTCAGAAAAGAATAAAGGTTTTGTTGTCCTTTTTGTTTGGGTTTTCAGACAAATGTTTAGTTTAGACAGACGGCGTCTGTGCGTTTCTTTCACATTCTGCACTCAGTGACTGCTTACGGTTAGTCTGGTTGAAAAATTGTCGTTGGTAAACAAAACAGGATAATTGCATTCTTTGTAGCATGTTTTGCATGTAGCACTGACGTCATGCCCATGTTATGAATTACACAAGCTATATTTTAAATATCGTTATAATGAATGATGAATCAGTTCAAGTCCATTTGTCGAAAGAGGACATCACGATGATGGTTTACTTTTTGTTTTTGTTTTTTATCTCGGTTAACTGTACTATAATATAGTGATACTCACAAACCAGATAGGTGAGGCTAGCGCTGGCAGAATTGTATGCAAACCAAGGGGAATCTAACTGTTGTCTGTCCAGCGCTGTAATATAGTGATAGGCTGAAACAGCGGTGTCAGTACTAAAGATGTGGAATAATGGCTGTAGTCACGATTTAACTCATTCAGCCCCGCCCACACACCACAGCAAGACTTGGATCGAGCATGATAGTTCAGGGGTGGTGACCCTGGCACCACCCTTGAACTGTCATGCTCGATCTGTCTCTAGAGTAGTAATACAGTCCTTCAGAGATCAAAATTTGGGGATTTCGATCCTGGGGTAGAATGTGTGAATGGCTGCACTCCGCTCGTGATCTCCAGCGCTAAATTCGCGTTTGTCAACCACGGCAATTATAAACGTCAAGGTCCCTGCTCATTTGGTTTTGAACACTATAATGCCGGTCACGAGTACAATTAGAGCTGGCTGGTCGGCTCCAATACTGAGCATTCTGCAACGTGTCAGAAAATTGCCAACCAATTTCCTCAAGTCCAGATTGTAAACTACACGACTCAGCCGATAATTGAAGCTGTGCAGTAACGGCCTGGGCAGGCAGACAAAGTATCCATCACCCGTGGTAAAAGCCACTTCACTAACGACCTCCGCTCCTACGTAATCGCATGATGTGTGAACCTTTGACAGGCCACGGACCACAGTGCTGTTTCCGTACTGTCCAGTCTCTTAGCCTTAGTCAGTCCCAGTCATCCCCTAATTGTTCAATTCCCTAAAAAAAAACACTACCGCCCACCAGCTGCACATTTGCCATGCACAAAATACCAAAAAATACAGCACATGACCCGTCTCATTTCTTGGCTATGAAACTGGTTCCTTAGAAGTTTGGCGCACGCTACCACAAACACCTATTGCCGGGCGCATTTTTGTGGCGGCAATGTTGCCGCCTCAATTAGGGGCGCCTACAATATTGCCGCCACAAATTGCGACCCGATACAAACCGAGTCTATTCATTTGTGGTAGCCGGCAAGGCTCGAGCAATGTTGCCGCCTCTCAGCCAATCAGCGGTGTTCTTGCGCCACTTCCCGTTTCTTCATCTTCCGGCGAGCCGGAAAAAATGGCGGAGAAGCTGAGCGACGGCCGACGGCTTTGAGACTGTAATATTCATTGGAGACGCGCCGCATGTGGAAACGCTGCAAATAGCTGCGTATCCGTATGCGGCACGTCTCCAGTGAGTAAATTGATCAACCTTGTCCGAGAGTTCCCATGCATATGGGACTCCTGCAGCTCCGAATATTTCAACCGGGCGCGCCGTGAGAGCTGTTCCATATATAGTAATGGCAGGTCAGTCAGTACAACACATTGCGCGCACATTGATACGTGTGCCAGGAAGCCGATGTGGCAGGTGGCAAATTGTTGCTTACCACACATTGCTAGTGGCAAATTCTGGTAGCGTGTGCCCAGCCTATTACCAACCCCACACCCAAGCACAGCTGAAATCAGCGTGCCCCTCAAATCACTATGTCAAAGGCAACTCAACATAGGCCCACAAATGTCCACTGGATAAGCTCAGGATGGTATGAATCAAAGCACCAAACATGTCTCCTCTCAGCTAACCACAAATTTCCAGCAAATTCCCACATTCAGCCCAACTGCAAATTTTCAAACAAGGCAAAAATTATTTTTAAAAACACGGGGCCTCTTACTGCCTGAACTTCCCAATTTAAATGTATAACGTGACCGTCAAATAAATGCGGTGGCTTGATAGATGGAGATAACTCGAGGGTGGCAGCACAAGGTTACCCTTGGGCCAGTGCCAGATCAATCAGTTTTCAAAGGTGGGGAGGGGGGGGGGTGCTCAACTTTTATTTTTTCTATTGCCAGGGTCTAGTATATATCAAAATACCACAACCGACACTGGAAACTGTTCTTCTGACGTTTTTGAAAGTTTCTAACTGGTGTTACGTACGGCACTCAAACACAAACGTTACAACTCAATTTCAAACACACTTATTTATAGTTTGATGCAAGCCGAGGGGGGGGGGAGGTGCTGTAGTACCACAGCATCCCCCTGGATCCGGCCCTGCTTGCGCAGCCACTGACGAACGATTCTGTATTGAAGCCCCATGCGATTGGCATCTCCGGAAGCTTGCCGAAATGTTGTAATGAGCTGTGACTGCAAAGTGTACCTGGAGTTGTATGGGTCTGGTATCGAATGTTTTGACTTGCACGGGTTTGAAATGTGGCAGTTTCATTTCGACCTAATCCTCCAATTAATGTGCCTTGTTTGGCAAACATGCATTATACTGGTGTCCAAACTGTCTTTACTGGCTGTTCTGTGATGCAGCGCCGCATATCTTTGGCTGACTGAGAAGTCCTTCACACGGTTATCTATGAAATAAAGTTCAGCGACTGCGTAAGCTCAGTGTAAAGGCGGATGCCAATAAACACGAATCCGATACGAAACCGATCCGAATCCGAAGCGGGTCCGAAACAGAAAAAAAAAACCGTGCAAGTCCTTTTCATGTTTGTGTGTTTCCATATGCCCGATGCGATAAACGAATTCTCATCCAACTTCAAACGAAAATGACGCAACTTTTTGAAGGAAAATTGCATCATCGCATCGGGTTCGGATCGTATTCGTATCGGATTCGTGCTTATGTAAACCATAACCATTTAAGTGAGCTAATTTCTTTTGCACATCTATATAAGCTTATATAAATGTTAGAATATTATAATGTATCGTAATATATATCTTTTCTGCTGTTATAATTGATGGTCACAAGTAAAGAGAAACCAGTTTATGCCAACAAACTAATTACTTATAACGTCATTCGCGAACTTGTATTATATTAATCTGTGTATATGCTTTGTAGCAGATTGATGAACAGTATAATTTCCTGTGGCAAACACGACCCAACTCTGAGTGTTAAAGATTCTCATGATTCCCGTATATTACGGGTGATGAGGATCTATCCCTTTCCCAGGCCTATTTAACTCCATAGTTATAGAAATAGGTCCCGATAAAAGGTACGCTTTAGCTTACCTCGGTCCTTAACTCATCACATACTGAAGATTAAATTACCATTTGTTTAAATAGATCCTTTGAGATCTACATCACAGTTCTGGAGACAGATCGACCATGATAGTTTAAGGATGGTGTCAGAATAGCTTGGCGCCTACAGGCCCCTTGAACTATCATGGTCAATTCACGTCCTGTGATAGCATGTCAGGAGGATTAAATTTGTTTAAATAGATTCTTCGAGGTCTATATCACAGTTCTAGAGACAGATCGACTATGTGCAACAATCCACCAGAAATTAATCCCATCCTTAAGACGGAGAGATTCTCATGATCCCCTGAAGACGCAAGGTCTCTTAACTCATTCAGCCCGACGTCATCTAATGACTATGCACCAGTTGCATGAGATGAATCGACCATGATAATTCAAGGGTAGTGCCAGATTAGCTTGGCGCCGATAGGCGCCAAGCTAATCTGGCACTACCCTTGAATTATCATGGTCGCCCCAAATCCTGCTGTAGTGCGTCAGGGCTGAATGGGTTGAGAATCAGTGCTTCGGCCCAATTTACATCCTCAGCTTGAGGTAGTCCACTGTGTTTTTAACCCTTTCACTGACATTTGACGCAGATTGTTGTGTTTCTGCCATCTACCAAAGAGCCCTAGTCGACGGTCTCAGTCACATGAATACCCGGTGGTTTCAGCAAGTGGGATAGATCCTCATAAGCCCCCGCGACTGCTCATAAGGATCTATACCTCTTGCATTTGTGTTACATTCGATTTTTCTCTTCCGTGAAGGGTTAAATTATGGCCAGATGACTCCCGAAGCGAAAAGGCCAGCACAGTACGAATTAGACCAGGCAAGATCTCTACATTAGTTACATCTCTAAGACTTCCTCCTCCCCCTTCTCCTCCTTCCGGGGAATGGAGACGTGAACAAATGGGCCCGGAACACGAGCAAGATGCGTATAGATTCTCACGAGAAGCTGCGACTGCAAGGGGCACATGAGAATATGTAGTTCTTTGCAGAAAACGAGCTATAAATGGCAGACCTGTCCATCGTTAACAGATCGTTTCATCGGCAATGTCGAAACCTCAGCCCCAGCAGCAGATAAGGGATGGGGTCCCACTTTCTTCCTAGTGCTTCTCTCTCCCATCTGTTATAACGGTCTACTTAATTAATTGATGGCAGAAGCTTAATCCTTTTGGCTGCCGGTAGCGCTTTTTGTCGAGGTGATTCCGTCAGGAATCACCTCGACAAAACGCGCTTCCGACAGCCAAAGGATTAATAACGCTTAATTAATGAGAACATATTTTATAATCCGACCTTTCTATCTTATCAGCTTCCTTTATATCAGTTGCAGCGGTCAGATATGTTGAGGTATTTATAGTCATGTATACGGAGTCGTGTTCGCTTGCTTTTTTAAAAAAATAAATAAAACAAAAAACTACATTGATTTAGCATGTACGATGGATATCGAACACAAGTTTCTCTGTGATCGACTGAGAGATGAAAATAACATATCGTCTACATTAAACTTGTCGCAGCCAGTGGACGCATTTTTTTAATTTCTGCAATCTGGGTTCGTTCAACGGCCAATGGTACAACCATCCAAGGATAATGGATACAAATTGGTCTCAGCAAGAGGCACAGATCCTCATGAGCCCCCGCAGTTGCGGGGGCTCATGACGATCTGTGCCTCTCGCAGGGGGACCGCTTTCATTTTTTTTCTAGGCAGTGAAGTGATCGTTAAAGTTTGCGTCTCCAGGTAGTGTTTTGTGTTTTAAATTCGATGTTAATGTACGTTCTTCATGGTTTCCCTTTCTAACCCATCTTTTCCCAAACCATACTAGTAAGCACATGCAACAGAGGCGTCCTTCCTGCCCTATTGTCCACCTGTACCATTTAAAGAAAAGAGAAGAGTGGTAAAGTCGTTCAGTTTACTTTCAAACTTTATTCTTCTAAACCGGTAAAAATGTACAGATAGTCATTGCAGTGGGTGCTGCATTATCAAAAGACATACCAAGGATATTTTAACTATTACCCTTTAACTGGGCTGGCGAAGACCGCTTTAGGTTAATCAAACCATTAATATAATGTCTGAATAGAACAAAGTTCTATGAGGCGCCTTAATCCATCATGCTAACAAACTTCCGATTAAATGGCTGCGACAGGACTGCGACTACTGCCAAACTGCTAGTTATCGTCACAGTAACTCACAGTTTACAACCGCATGTCTGCACTACTTGCCGGTGTATATGAATATTGTCTAGACTGTGTTTATTGACCAACTCCTATACATCAGTGTAAGCCTGTGAGGCACGTTCCTCTTTCCCTTCAGTTCATCTGACCACTGAGTGCTGTTATCAGTCAGTCACGGCCGAATCTCAGGGCCAGACGCTGAAGTAGCGTCATCCTTTACAACTCACGAGTAGCGCCTGGTTAGCTTGGCGTCTGGAAGGCGCCAAGCTAATCCGGCACTGCCCGTGAGTTAGTATGGTGCACGATACTTGTTTTCAGGCACTGAGCAAGTCAGAATCTACCTTTGGAGTTTTCAGGGTGGACGCAACTCCAGCATCTGGTTCTGGAGAGTCGTGAGCTAATTAGGCACTACCCTTGAGATGTCTGGATCCAGCGGGACTCATGACAGACTAGCGGCAAATCCTTACAACTTAAGATAGAGGGAGATGAAAACTATGGCCGCAGTAGCTATTTCTCTTCACTGCCATTGAACGCAAATTGCGCTTCTGAGGAAAAAAAATATATATATATAATATTATTTATATTCAACGCCAAAAATCCTCACCGTCCAAGGAAGATGGATACAAAATGGTGTCATTTGCGGGGGCTCATGAAGATCTATGTCTCTTGCATCTGAGTCGTGTTCGTGGCTTATATTGCTACAACGGCGCTTTGGAATCATATTCGGTGACCTATTTTATGTATATGTTAGAACATAGACCTCGTAATTCGCTCGTGGAAACAGCATTCTGACCGCATGGCTCGTGAGAATCTATGCCATGCGTCGCTTCGAAGGAAGACGACTGTGCTATCTTGTCCAATTAAGCCTGTCTGAGCAAGCTATAAATCGATTGTTTTCCAGGCGCTATCAATTAGGCGTGTGTCCGTATCTCCAAGCATGAGCCCAAGGTCCGTCAGTGGAGCTGATTGGGTAGAGTTCGCTGGTCTTTTCCGTTTTAACATGCTGAGCAGTAAAGATGGAAATTTACCTCTTTTGGTTGTCAACAGTGCTTTTTCTATAGTTAACTTACAGCGCTAACTTTTTGCCAGAGGTGTTGCCATCCTTCCTCCCCCCCCCAAAAAAAAAAAATAAATAAATAAATAAATAAATAAATCATAATAATAATAATAAATAAATAAATATAATAATAATAATAATAATAATAATAATAATAATAATAATAATAATAATAATAATAAAATAAAATACCGACAGAAATATCAACACAAAGCGCTACCGACAGCCAAACGGTTCCTGCAGATATCACTTCAACAAAAAGCGCTACCGAGAGTCAAAGGATTCTCCTCGATAAAAAGCGCTACCGAGAGTCAAAGGATTCTCCTCGATAAAAAGCGCTACCGAGAGTCAAAGGATTCTCTTCGATAAAAAGCGCTACCGAGAGTCAAAGGATTCTCCTCGATAAAAAGCGCTACCGAGAGTCAAAGGATTCTCCTCGATAAAAAGCGCTACCGAGAGTCAAAGGATTCTCCTCGATAAAAAGCGCTACCGAGAGTCAAAGGATTCTCTTCGATAAAAAGCGCTACCGAGAGTCAAAGGATTCTCCTCGATAAAAAGCGCTACCGAGAGTCAAAGGATTCTCCTCGATAAAAAGCGCTACCGAGAGTCAAAGGATTCTCCTCGATAAAAAGCGCTACCGAGAGTCAAAGGATTCTCCTCGATAAAAAGCGCTACCGAGAGTCAAAGGATTCTCTTCGATAAAAAGCGCTACCGAGAGTCAAAGGATTCTCCTCGATAAAAAGCGCTACCGAGAGTCAAAGGATTCTCCTCGATAAAAAGCGCTACCGAGAGTCAAAGGATTCTCCTCGATAAAAAGCGCTACCGAGAGTCAAAGGATTCTCCTCGATAAAAAGCGCTACCGACACCCAAAATAGCTCCTTTAGAAATCAACTTGACAGATAGCGCTACCGGTAGCCAAAAGGGTTCCTGACAAAATCACCTTGACAAAAAAAACACTACCAACAGCCTAAGTGTACTGAGAGTTGGTCTCTAAAGATTGCAAACAAGGGGCCAGCTGCATGAGTGAGCTTAGTCCTGCGCCAGCTACTAAGCAAGGAGTGTTCCAGCTACAGCGGAGCACCTTGCTTAGTGGCGGGCGCAGGACTAAGCTCACTTACACAACTGATCTACCCAGTTCAGGAGATAAAATGGCAATGATTGTCACGCAAGAGTGGCCCCATTCTTCAGGCATCGTGGTCGATTCCGGCGCCGCCCCTTAACTATCATGGCTGACTCATACAGTGTGTCACGGCTGAATGCGTTGAAATCCAGGTTTTTTGTTGTTGCTTTTCTACACATGAAGCGTTTTACATCCTCTATTACTACACGCGCCATATAACGCTCTATGTTCGGCTCATCTGAAGCTGATCACGGCCAGCAAGAGACATAGATTCACATGAGACCCTGCGACAGCAGGGTCTCATGTGAATCTATGTCTCTTGCAGATGGAAAGGTATAGGTGATTGACTGTCACGCGCCGTAAGATGATGGCCTACATCTAGGGTAAATACTTTTAGCCGGCTTGCTATGTTACCAGTTCGATACGTGCACTCCCTCTACTAATGGGCGCTTACTAGATTAGGTGTTTTTTTGGTTTTTTTTTTAACGTCTGACTAGGTTCAGGAAGTGCAGACAGAGGAGATGGCAGCAGATAAAAGAATTGAACGTTCTGACTAGTAGTTTACGCAGTGTACTATAAGAGGTACACAACTATGGACATTGTTTAGAACGCGCAGTTATGGCCACTACTACTTTTTTTCTCTTTTTCGCACTTCGTGTTTTTCAAGATTTTAATGGGTTGTGTGTGCTTTAAACGCCAATTTTAGACTCAAGGTCAAGTGAATGGAATAGTTACGTGAACAATTGAAATAATCTTTCGTTCTAGTTTTTAATTGATATTTGTTTTATTAAACTGGTCGTCCTCTTTACGTTGGACACATCTTCGACATATACTGTATTATTCTGTTAATTCTAAATATTGTGCCTTTTACCGTGTACCGTGGTTCTGTTGTATTTATTTGTAATGTTTCATATTGTCTAGATTATTTTTTAATGTGTGTGCAAGTGCAATGAGTTTTTGTCACAAAAAGATTTTTGCGCTATACAAGAACCATTCATTATTATTATTAAATTCCAGATGTTCAGTCTTCAAACCTTTCAGCCCTGACGCACTACAGTAGCCTGATGGCACCTGATGCCTATCTTCTCAAACTTACTTCACCCCTACACTCCTCCTCGCTCCCTCCGCTCGCCTCCGACCCTCTCCGCCTCCACATCCCCCGCACCAAACTCAGCACTTTCGGCCCCCGCTCCCTTTCAGTATACGGTCCATCCACCTGGAACACTCTCCCACTCTCTCTCCGTCAGAAACACTATCTCTCCTCATTCCAGTCCGCCCTCAAAACTCACCTCTTTCAACAGTACCACTATACCACCACACTCCCCACCCCAAGCAGACTGTCGTAATGTATTTCACTATTTGTGGTACGTGAGTCGTTGTCTAAAGCTTGCGCATGCGTGCGTGAGTCGTGAGTGCGCGCTTAGAGTTATAATTATTATAAGATAAGCGCATTATAAATACCGTAATTATTATTATTTGATTTTCCAAACTAACTTGGCACTACCCTTGAATTATCATGGTTGACCACTGAATATCCTGCAACTAGTACGTAGTCGTTAGATGACGCCTCCTCAATTCGGGAAATACTACCGTAGGGTTAAATGGGTTAACATCGATAAAATAAAGTCTTACTCTATTTAGACACACCCATTATCAAGATTACCCCTTTTGGTTCCATTGACCAAGAGCTGTTAGCTCAGCTCTTCCCCTACATGCCTATAACTGTAAGTGTAAGCAAATGTGATCCCGTCGCATTACCGCGACTAAACCGATTTCATGCCTTTAAGTGTCGCCGGCTAACCCCCAAAGGCACCCTCGGACTGAGCAGCAGAGAAGTAAATTGAGACCGAGTAGCAAGAAGCTTGTCCCGATTAGCATGAGCAAGAGGCATAAATTATCATGGGCCCCTGCGACAGCAGGGGCCCATGAGAATTTACGCCTCTTTCCAAAGACAGATAGGCCCGGGTGCAGACGTGTTAAGTGTCTGTCCCACAATGTATTCACAGGAAGCCTAAAACGGGCTGCGAGCGAGTGATCTACTCATCCAATCCTCATCAATTTTACATCGTATTCCATGTGTGTGTGTGTCCGTGAACTGATCAATAAAACAGTTATTACTCTATTACCGCGTCCGCAGACGTTTTTCTCCTGGCTCGTATACTCTCATTCATCCCAATCCATCTACATGGTGTGGACAGACTCCGGCGACGGCACCAGCCATCAGCAGGAAATGCAGATCCTCGTGAGCCCCAGCTAGTTGAAGGGGCTCACCAGAGTGTCGAATATATAATTATTCTTCCTGGTCCTATCTGCATTTATGTCCCTCAGGCGGAAATGGTCAGCAGGCGTAAAGTATACATTGGTGTAAGAAACGGTCTTAGTCTGCAAACCTGTCATACTCTCCAGTTTTAGACGCACAGATAGAAACCGAACATGGTACTTAAGGGTAGATCTGTACAAGCCCTTCAGAGGTGAGGATCTATGCCTTTTGCAGACACTGTTGATATATAGAAAAGGTTCATATCTGGGACAGAAAAGGGTTCTCACTTTGGAGTGTTTTTGCTAGACGAGCATCACTCGCCATAGGGGGTTTGCTGATTAGATTGAAGTAAAAGAAACATCATCCAAAAGACGGGAGCAGTCCCTGAACCTTACCCCTCCGTCTGCAAGAGGCATAGATTCTCATGCGCCCCTGCATCCGCAGGGGCTCATGAGAATCTATGCCTCTTGCCATCATAAATATCGCCATTTACCTACTCAAAGACCGTCATCTGGGTTCAAGTCAGACGAGTGTGAAAAGAGAAAGTTTTTACAAGGAGCAAGAATACATAGGGGTGTGAGTAGCCTGTTTTGCTGTGGAACATACCCACTGAAGTGAGCTAATTTCTTTGATGATACAGAATAAATAACACTGTTGCGCTATTGTTTCACGTGGACGTCAGAAGACAGAGCCGCTATTTGAAACATGGCCGTTATAATATGTCTGGCACTCCAATGATAATTTAAGTATGCAGTCTCAAAGACTGGAGAGAGGGACCCGACGAGGAAAGAAACACGCTAGGAAAAGACAGTGACAGCACAATTTATTGAATAAATGGTGTTGTAACTGTCTTTTCTTAACGTGTTTCTTTCTCTGATAGGCTCTTCTCTGCATTTTACACGCTTGGCAGTCACCTTTTTTTCGTCTAAGTCCCAAAAACTGTCCAGGAAAGAAAAAGACGATTGGAATAAAGAAATGAGTCCCAACAAAAAACCGCCAAACACAGACTTTTTAAATCATTCGAGACGTGCCGCCTCCGGATACGCGTCACAAGCCGCGTATCCGGAGGCGGCACGTCTCGAATGAGTTAATAATAATAATAATAATAATAATAATACCGATATTATATAGGCGCTTTTTCTCAATTTTTGGGTGAATCGACTCAAAGCGCCGCGAACTGAAACCCAACACGCACACTTACGTGACGGACACGAATTTACTCCGAAGACAAACACAGTACAAGACAGACGAAGGGTCAGCTCAGCTACTGAAGTTACAGAAATTTTTGATCGCTTGTATTTGAAATTTATAAAGTGGCCTGAAACCGGTACCAAAGTGTGGGGGGTGGGGGGGGGGAGTGATGAGGAGATAAGGTAGCACGTGGCGAAGCTGGTATTGTTAACATTGAAAAACAAATAAGTAGGTAGACATAGTCTCTGGTAAATGTTGAATTCCTGAGAGGAAAAACTAATTATTTTCAAAAAGAGAAGAAAGCGTGATAGAAAACGTGTTTAGTGCTCTACATTCCTGCAGAGTTTTCACGTCCTTTGTCACCTTGACAGGCGCCAAGCTAATTTTGAAGATTCTTGTGGTAGATATTTCGCACGCCACTTGTGAAGTCTTTCGGCGCTGAAAACGAAAGCAGTAGGAAATTGCACTTTCAGGCAAGATCACACTGTCTACCATTTCTCGTAATCCCTGCTCATCCACCAAGCAAACCGCAAGAGGCATAGATCTTCATGAGCCCAGGGGCTCATCAGAATCTGTGCCTCTTGCTGGAAGAGATCAGCACGCCATTTACATCCTCCGACTGAGGAAGTCATAGCGGTTTGATTTTCGACCGTCACCCAACTGTTGGTCTTCGGAAGCGACCCCCCTTCCTTTTCGTCCATTTTTCGTGGTGTGAGTGATTGCGTGTCCCCCGTTTGCTGTTTACCTGTCCGTCTGTCTATCCGCCGGCGCGTCAGTCTGTCAGTCGCCGGTCCAGGGATGATCCCAGCCCTTTCATCCGCAAGAGACCTAGGTGGCGCGCTGTGACGGTTGATAAGGACCTGTACAGCAAACGTGGTGATATAATTCACGCCAGAGGACCTACATTTCTTTGTTCTATCAAACAAATCTGAGTCCTCTGGCGTTTGTCATACCCAACGTATCCTGAGTTCCATATACGCAAAATAGTTTACTTGTGTGTTGCCACATTCCTTCTGCGATAATTAAGACAAGTAGCGACTGATCACAATATTTCTTTGTTGTCTATTTTGATATATTAATAAACTGTGTTGTAACTGTCTTTTCTAAGCGTGCTTCTTTCACCGTTGGGTTTTTCTCTGCATTCTACACGCGTGGCAGTCGCCTTTTTTGGTCTGGACTGCGTAGTTTACATGAAAATGGTATAATCGGGACCTTTGAAATCTGTAGTTATATCCGAATTGTGTTCTGTCCACATCGTCATGAGCAAAGTTTACTGTCCCAGTGCGCAAAGGCCATCGGGCCGACGTCGGCCAACGTTGGCCGACCTCGGCCCGATAGCCTTTTGAGCATTGGGGTATCTCTTTCTGGGCCTTCTCCATCAATGGATAGTCCTCAGAGCAAAGGGTGTGAGTCCTGAGAAAACTATCAGTTTTTGAAGATCTTGTTTGGGATAGGCTAGGCTGTGTGTGTGTGTGTGAGCTGGTTTGTAATTTTGAACCTTATAGGTTGGAGCTGTAAGTCCAAAATCACAGATAAACACACACACACTTGGTTATAATTAATAAAAACAACAGCAGCAACAATGATCATCATCATTATCATCATCGTCGTCATTATCCTGGTAATATTATGCCGACTATATAATGTGATGTAGGCGCTTTACAATAAACAAAAAAAAATGTTAACAATGCCCTGTGCGATTTGCATCTGTGATCCTCAGACAAAGGAGACAAAAAAAGACATTTTCTCCACGTCAATGTCAGTCACTCCGATCTCCTGTCTCAAGGCGCGTCCCGCGGGGCGTAACTCTCCTGACGGCCTGTTCATTTCCGCGAGTTGTCTTTCGTGGCAGGGGCAGTCCCCTAGGGGGCGCGGAAGTGGAAAGCCTTGTATGGCTACAGATTCAGGAGGAACTCTTCAGCCATCTTCAGGAGGCACAGGTGCTCACGAGTCCCTGCAGTCACAGGGGAATCTGTCTCTTGCTGCAATCGGTAGGGGCAGGAACAGTTTTTTGTTTTTTTAGATCTAGTTTTCTCAGGCGGACATCTGCAAGAGGCATAGATTCTCATGAGCCCCTGCTGTCGCAGAGGCTCATGAGAATCTGTGCCTCTTGCTGTGTAGAGCTCGGAGAAGGTAATTTAAATCTATGTTTCTCCTCGGTAGATTTATCGGAGTTCAGGACTTCAGCTGGTAACGGTTTATCTGCCGGGTGAAGTTTGGGTGCGTTGGATAACACAGAATCTGGCGCAGAAATCAAGAATTTACAGAAATCTTTTTTTGTCCCACCTTCACCCCTCCACTACAGCAATTCTGCACCGCATGTATGCGTCGGCAGGTTGTTGTATTGTCTCAGTTGTGTTGAATATATTTTCCTTTTTTTCACAACTCTCAGCCAAGAAGTCAAAATGTGTTTGTTTAAAATGACGTTTACGACAGGTGGACAAGACACCATTTTCTTCTGAAGTTCCTATAGAGATAAAATCAAAATCAATTTTCCTGTCCTATTTACCATTTAAGAAAAGTCCGAGCGACGTTCACAAATAATAGAAAATAAGAGTTTGCCATTTCCAGAATGATGCAGAATTCCGAAGCTGCAACACACACACACATTTGTCTCCCTTGTCCAGCCAATACCAGACCGACTGTCCACTCGAGACGGACCCCAATCGAGCGGCCCCTGGACAATGTCGAAATCTGTTTTGGGCTTGGGACGCCCCTCCTTTTGTTGACCTGACAGAGTCCCGTTTCTGTCGTACACTCGAACTCCTGTGACCGCTTCCGTCTGAGGAAGGGCACAAATTAGTCTGATCCTCCAACACACCGGAGACTAACATCTGTCTGGTCCACAAACCACCTCTCTTATGTACGAGAAATTCCCCAATCGCAGTCGGGCCAAGAACAGTAGGCTGAGACCCTAGAGGAAGACAGTCCCGTAAACAAAGTTCCTCGGGCCGACGTCGGCCGCAGTGGGCCCGCGCACGCCGTGCGCGGTCCCACTGCGGCCGACCTCGGCCCGAAACTGAAAGGTCTTAAACACCGGCCCAACTCGCACATTATATCCTCATGGACCGTTACAGTTTGTAAGCGTTTAAAAGGGTTTGTGCTTCGTAATCCTCAAAAGAGTCGTTTTAAGAGTGTTTGGACAATGCTGTTTTTGTTGTTGTTGTTGTTGTTGTTTTTCAGTGGACCTTACAGATCTTCCCGTCAAACTGTATCACAGATTGTTCGCTCGACGCATTAGAATCAGAGATGTACATGAAGAAAGGACGCCTCTAGATCCTCGAGAGGCGCGCTCATTTGATCTGTCTGTTTACGCCTTTGGGGCCAGTTGCATGTGTGACCTTAGTCCTTCGCCAGCCACTAAGCAAGGTGCTCCGCTATAGCGGAGCCCCTTGCCTAGTGGCTGGCGCAGGACTAAGCTCACTCATGTAACTGGCCATAGCTCTCAGGTTGAGGACATCTGAGGTCAGCCAGTCATTTACTGAGTACTGATTGACTGTATTTTGATTAGCGTCACTTTTTTTTTATAGGCTTTTAACGTGACTAGTAGTACAGACAAAGATACTATACTTAATTATGCTGTACAGTGACTTTGGTACAATCAAAAAAGTACCCAACGGAGAAAGAAACACGCTTAGAAAAGACGGATACAACACAATTTATTAATATCTCGGATAAATACCCTTTGTCAAAATAGACAAACAGAGAAATCAGCCGCTACTTATCTTCATTCGCAGAAGGAACGTGGCAACTGAACTTTGCCTTCAGTTGCCACATTCCATCTGCGAATGAAGATAAGTAGCGGCTAATCTCTCTGTTTGTTTGTCTATTTTGACAAAGGGTATTTACCCGAAATATTAATAAATTGTGTTGTACCCGCCTTTTCTAAGCGTGTTTCTTTCTCCGTTGGGTACTTCTTTGCATTTTACACGCTTGGCAGTCACCCTTTTGGTCTGGATTGCTTTTTGGTACAATCAGTATTACCATCATCATTCATCAGTATAGACTGGCCACCGCTTATGGTGAACGCCTTTGTCGCCTCCTCGACGTTAACCTCTTCAAACACCTAGAATCTCTGACGTAATCTAATCATTACAGTACAGGGATAACTTGCGCGTGTGTTTAGGTGTGTGAATGTTTGTGTGTGTGAGAATGTCTGTGTGTGTGTGTGTGTGTGTGTGTGTGTGTGTGTGTGTGTGTGTGTGTGTGTGTGTGTGTGTGTGTGTGAGCGCGAGAGAGAGAGAGTGAGAGAGACACAGAGAGAGAAAGAGAGCGTCTGTTGTTTGTTTTTTTTTGTTGTTGTTTTTTTTATATAATATACAGTGGACCATAATATCTGAGTGTCAAGAGTACATTGAATACTGCATGTACTATGTATAATGTTTTTGCCTTCATATGTGTGTACGCGATATTTTTGGGCGCGCGCTCACGTGTGTGTGTGTGTGTGTGTGTGTGTGTGTGTGTGTGTGTGTGTGTGTGTGTGTGTGTGTGTGCATGCTGTGTGTGTGTGTGTGTGTGCATGCTGTGTGTGTGTGTGTGCATGCTGTGTGTGTGTGTGTGACAGAGAGAGAGAGAGAGAGAGAAATGAAATGAAATGAAATGAAATGAAATGAAACTTTATTTCTCAAGGATAAATGATTAGGTACACAGACCTTTTTTCAATCATGTCCTTGCACACGCACTCACACATCAATCTCACGCGCGTTACTAAAACTAATAAAACTGGAAAGGCAAAACGTGAGCATAAAAAAAGAAGTTAGCTCACTCACACACACACACACACACACACACACACACACACACACACACACACACACACACACACACACACACACACACACACACACACACACACACAAACACACACACACACACACTAAGAGCCTGATTAAACATGAATGTTAAAAACTTAGTTTGAACAGCAACTGCAAACTCGACAATACAACTCACTGCGCTGGAAAAACGCCGACACAAGTACACAACTATGGGCTTAATTTTCTTTCAGGTGCGCGAAATAAGCGGGCTCTGAATGTGGACAAAGAAGGAGCCCCAGTAGTGTCGATAGGCAACAGATTCCATAGTTTGGCTCCTGAGTAAGACAAACTAGTTTTGAATATATCGAGGCGCGGCCTTGGTATGGATAGATTGTTCCTCGTCGTTTTATAAGGCGTATGAGCAGGGCTAAATAGATCTGTTAGATAACTAGGCGTTTTAGAGTGGTAGATTTTAAACATAAGTACGCCTTTATTGTACATAAGTAACTTACGCAGAGGCAGCATGTCGAGGGCTTTGAGTCGGTCGTCGGTGCTTTCTTTACTATCCGGGTGGATTAATTTGGCTGCTCTACGATGAAGAGCATTAAGTCTTTTAATGCACGCATCGCTACATCCATCCCAAACTGTAGAAGCATAATCTATATGGGATTGAATATGTGCGTTATAAAATATTTTCCTTGTCGGTGTATCTGTAAAATAACGCAGTTTTGAAAGAAGATATAAATTCCTGGACACTGTTCGACATACGCTGCTGACATGAGCGTGCCATGTGAGTTGATCGTCAATAATAATAGAGAGAGAGAGAGAGAGAGAGAGAGAGAGAGAGAGAGAGAGAGAGAGAGAGAGAGCGCACATATACATATTTGCCTTTGCTGTATGAATTCTAATGTACTTAATGATTTTCTGTGTATTGCTTTACTTTGCATTTTTACTCATTTATATTTTTGTGCGTACGCGTTATGCGCGTACGTATGTCTGGAGTGCGTGTCCGAGAGCGTGTGTGTATATGTGTGCGTGTGTGTCTAAGTGCGTGCGTGTGCAAGTTTGTGTTTGTGTGTGTGTGAGCGTGCGTGTGCGCGCGTATGTGCGGGCGTGCGTGCGTGAGCGAGTGCATACATGCGTCAGTGTGTGGTATGTGTATGTTTACATGTCTATGTCATTTATGTAGTAGATGTAGCAACGGCAAGTTTGAAAACTGGTCCTGTTACCAATAACTTCTACCGTTGGAAAATAAAGGTTCATTGTTCATTGTTCATTGTTCATAACCCATTACAATCAGTATTACCATCATCATTCATCAGTATAGACTGCCCACCGCTTATGGTGAACGCCTTTGTCGCCTCCTCGACGTTAACCCATTACATCCCGAGGCTGATTTCTTTAAATTTGCTTATTGTCCTGTGATGGCTAAATTACATATTAGGAGATAGATTAACCAGTTAAGTTCAAGGGTGGTGCCAGAATAGCTTGGCGCCTGAGGCGCCAAGCTATTCTGGCACCCTCCTTGAACTATCAGAGTCAATTTAATTTCAAGCGGTTGTGTATCAGAGTGAAAAAGGTTAATCCACAGTAAACAAACTAACGTTTATGTTGATTGTGTACCTGGGGGGAGTTGCTTGAGTGAGCTTGGTCCTGCGCTGATCACTAAGCAAGGTGCCCCGCTACGAGCGACTTTATTTTTATCACCAGAAACACTAAAGTGTTTCCGACGATCCCAGAGATATTGCGTTTCTTTTGGTAATGTCGCTCGGCAGTATATGTTGCAGAACAACTATACAAGCTTACGAGTATGCATTGAAAGACAGTTTGTGTGAAGTCACCGCGACCTGGTCAAGATCTGCAGCTGTTGAACAAACGATTGTTTGGACATGTGCATCACACAATGTGACAGAAATGTGAAAGAAAATGTTCTTACGAGTTACGCATTGCCCGAAGTCAGTATGCACACACGTTCATTTGTGGGTTTTTAATTTTTTTTTTTTTTTTTTTTTTTTTTTTTTTTTTTTTTTGTGCATACAGTGAAACCTATTTTGAAGAACCGACTTTTGCATGAGCTGAAATAAGTGGTCTTAAAATTAAGGCACTCTCTCATGAGAGGGCTTGAGGGGCAACAGGTGCTCCTGTCATTAAAGACCATCATTTAGGTGGCTACAGCCATCTAAAGGATGGTTTTGAATGACAGGCGATCTCTCAAAATGCAGTGACGGCCGCTCAAACTGGGTTCTGCTGTAAACTACGTTTTGTCCGTACATGCAAACTGAAGGATATAGCAGACGGCGCCTTTACTACGTTCATGAAGTCAGTATGACCTAATGAATCGCATCCACCACCCCCAGCATGTGTGTGAATGGCCGTTTTGTAGTTCACAAAATGTGACGGACAGAGCCTTTATTGCGGCAAAAAATATCAAGAACGAAAACTCCTGACCGCAGTATTTACCTCCCTTGGCTATAATTTACACTTTAGCGTGCAATGGTCTCCCATGCTTATTCTCGGCAAATAGTGGTAAACACGCCACCAGGTACAGTTAGGAGAATTTGTGTGGAAAGAAGAAGGTAGAGTCGTTCATCTGCAAGAGGCACAGATTCTCATGAGCCCTGCTTCGCAGGGACTTATGAGAATCTTTGCCTCTTGCCAGAGGGAGATGTAGCTCTTTGATTTACGTCAATAGTCCACAGACGGAGGTGATCATCAAGGACTAACATCTGTGACTAGAGATCCAAACGAATCTGTCGGCAGAAACCTTTGATCACCGAAGCTCCAGACTAGCAGACTGGGCGTACCATTTGCACCCTCCCAGATTGGTGTGATGCAAAATCGGAAAATCCATTAACCCGTTCTCTCTCAGCGATTTCTGAGGGACACGCATCAACCGTGATAGCTCGATCGTAGCCGGTATACCTGCAACGCTGAGTCTGCAAAGTGATCACAGACAACTGTAGATTTTGCGGTGATGGCCGGTGAAATTGTATTGTTCAACGGTACACGTTTTAAACTGCACTTTTTTAATAAAAAGCTACGCGACCAACAAATCAGGCTATCAATCGATCTATCTTCAATGATTAGTACGTCGTAGTACAAAGTACGATGACGTGTATCTTAAAAATAGTAATATTTGACGTCAGATGTTAAAGGGTTGACTCAACTCCCAACAACAGAAAAAGAAAATGAAAACCCGCCGGACAACAACAACAAACAACAACAAACAAAAAACCTGGCGAAAGAGATGCCAACGTTACAAAAAAAAAATTATAAAAAAAAATTATAAAAGAAAAAATTTGATTCAACGTTTTTAGTGGTGGTGCACGTGATACGGTTGTGCGCGGGCCAACTGCGGTCTCCTCGTGATAGGGACTATAACCCTTTCAGTACCGAGAAAGACTGGACACGACCCAACAGCAAGAGGCATAGATCCTTATGAGCCCCCGCGTCCGCGCGGGCGCATGAGGATCTATGCCTCTTTTTAATACCTCTTTGTACCCACGTTCTTTGGACGACTAGGGCTCATGAGGATCTATGCCTCTTGCTAATGCCTATGTGTACCCACGTTCTTTGGACGACTAGGGCTCATGAGGATCTATGCCTCTTGCTAATGCCTATGTGTACCCACGTTCTTTGGACGACTAGGGCTCATGAGGATCTATGCCTCTTGCTAAGGCCTATGTGTACCCACGTTCTTTGGACGACTAGGGCTCATGAGGATCTATGCCTCTTGCTAAGGCCTATGTGTACCCACGTTCTTTGGACGACTAGGGCTCATGAGGATCTATGCCTCTTGCTAAGGCCTATGTGTACCCACGTTCTTTGGACGACTAGGGCTCATGAGGAGCCTCTTGCTAATGCCTATGTGTACCCACGTTCTTTGGACGACTAGGGCTCATGAGGATCTATGCCTCTTGCTAATGCCTATGTGTATCCACGTTCTTTGGACGACTAGGTTCTTTGGCGTGAAATTAACAACGCTTCCAGGAAGACAGTTTGCGTCCTCCCGTCAGTGAAGAGTTTAATTAAGGACAGATAGACAAACAGGCAACCGCGGCCGACTCGGCCCCGAACCCTTTTGCTCACTGTGTAGTCTGTCGTTCGACAGCTGTGTCTACAGTGACGCGGACTAAAGTGACTTTGAGTTACAAATGAGTACATCTTGCTCTTAGGACGAAAAACAGCATTATCTCGCGTTGATACAATCCATAAGAATCTAGTAGGTCTTCACCGTTAAAGGGGCACTCTTGACCTTTTTTAATGCTTCAGTTCGCAAAAAAGCTTTTACTGGTATTCAGTATACACTATTGTCCCACCAAATGCTTTCTTTCGTCAGTTCAAAGTGAAAAGAGGCCACCGGAATCTTGTGACTGAACGCATTAAAAGATTGCTTGTGATAGGCGATGGTAGCTGACGTCCTAAGTATTCTATACGACATTAGGTCTTCTGCATAATTATAACCAATCAGAGACAAGATGGCGGAAGAACCTGCGAAGAAAAAAAGAAAGTATCAGTCGACTTGCGCCGGCTGACAATGACAGACTCGGAATTGAAGAGAAGAAAGAGGAAGAGAGACAAGATACCCCTACGTAGAATTGACATCGGACAAGGGAATATAGAGCTTGGCTTAACCGCCCATCCGGAATTTGTCGCTTTCCTGCTATGTGAATCAGTAAGTAATCTACGGTCTTTGTCGATCTTCCTATAGTTCCGCGAGCGCTAGTGATTTTCAGAATTCATGATCTTCCGTAGAATTTCTCTCTTACTGATTTTGCAAGATTTAAAAACCTGTTTTATCATAAAGTTACGAGCTAGTTATCAGATTTTATGCTGCAAGGATCTGAAAACTACGGTGTGTGTCAAAATTGCGGCATATCGCTGGTCGTGACACGTTTTTGTCTGTGCCGCGGGCTCTCATTCACTCGATTAACAGAGGTAGCGTTTCTGCTGCGATGGTGCATTTGTCGTTTCCAGAGATGCTTTCAGTTATGTAGACTTCGATGTGTGAGATGTGAAATTGCAGTGCAAAAAGTGTGTATAAAATGATACCACTGTTCTGTTTCGTGTTTCCGAGGGATAAAGGATCAAAGGTCAAACTAGGCACTGTGGACGCTGGCTCAGTCGCTTGGCGCGGAGACTGAATCGAACAAGCCACGCCCCCTGCCATGCACTGACGACTGATACAGACAGCACGGTCGTGACTAGTAGCAGGTCAAGCGGAACGCGCATTGTGATTTTGGCAGCATAGTGAGTATGGAAGGTTTATTCTACATTCTCGTGGAAAATTATGTCAAAGGGATGCCGGAGAACATCAGTACATGTGTACACTGACAGGTGTGTTCACCACACCGATGACCTTGATCGTGACTTGCAGTATTGACCGGGTTCTGCCTTGTGACGTAGGCTAGTAAATATGCACATATTCAAAACGAGTCCGATGCAGACGATAATCTGCGCTCTCGGGTACAAAAACAACACACCCTCCAAACGATGAATTTCGACATTTGGCATTGTATTTACATCATAAAGCTCTAAGTTAGTACACAATGGGCCAATACGAAATACTGTCAGCAGTATCTGTTGCAGGCCGTTTTCTGACTGTGTTGAGATGCTTGATCCTGGGGAAAATAACTTTAACTCATTCTACCCCCAACACCGAAATCCTTAAATTTTGCCGTTGTCCTCTGAAGACTGCATTGCAGTGCAGGACACAGATCGACCATGATAGTTCAAGGGTGATGCCAGAATAGCTTGGCGCCTATGGTCGCCAAGTTATTCTGGCATCACCCTTGAACTATCATGGTCGATCCTTATCTTCCTGTGGTGTGTCTGGGGTAGAATGAGTTAAGATATTTGTTTTGAAATCCAGGCATAACAAAGACATTGATCAACAGCACTCTCATAGTTTCGTTGTCAAGTTGTTTTTGTTAACAGCCATAGGAGGTGGATGTACCGTTGTTACGTTCATGTGCAAGCAGTGTTGAGAACAGACCCTCAGCCAGCCCCTTCCAACTGCAGATGCAGGTGTTCATTACAATCTATGCCTCTTGCTCGTTAGAGCCCATTTAATAATAATAATAATAATTACGGTATTTATAATGCGCTTATCTTATAATAATTATAACTCTAAGCGCGCACTCACAACTCGCGCACGCATGCGCACGCTTTAGACAATGACTCACGTACCACAAATAGTGAAATATATTACGACGGTCAGCTTGGGGTGGGGAGGGTGGTGATATAGTGCTAAAACTGTTGAAAGAGGTGAGTTTCGAGGGCGGACTGGAAGGAGGAGAGAGAGTGTTTCTGGCGGAGAGAAAGTGGGAGAGTGTTCCAGGTGGATGGACCGTAGACGGAGAAGGAGCGGGGGCCGAAAGTGTTGAGTTTGGTGCGAGGAATGTGGAGGCGGAGAGGGTCCGAGGCAGAGCGGAGGGAGCGGTAAGGTGTGTAGGGGTGAAGTAAGTTGGAGAGATAGGCAGGAGCGCAGTTGTTCAGGGATTTGTAACAGAGAGACAGAATTTTGTATTGGATGCGTTGGGGGATGGGGAGCCAGTGAAGGAGTTTGAGCAGGGGAGTGATGCGGTCAGATTTTTTCTTTCTGAGGACGAGGCGGGCAGCGTTGTTCTGGACGCGTTGGAGAGTGAAGTGGTGGAGTGAGGGAGGCCGGAAAGGAGAGAGTTGCAGTATTCGAGGCGAGATAAGATGAGAGAGACAGCAAGTTTGGTGGCACCTTTGGTAGTGAGGTATTTTCTGATCTGACTGATGCGGCGGAGGTGGAAATAGCATGCCTGAGCCGTGGCGGCGACGAAGCTGGTCATGGACAGAGAGGAATCGAGGATGACGCCGAGGTTCTTGGCCGAGTCAGAGAGGGAGATGGGAGTGCTATCGAGTTGAAGGTGGAAAGTGGGAGGGAGCTGGGAGAGTTTCTGGCGAGTGCCTACCAGCATGGCTTCCGTTTTGTCGTCGGAGTTTAAGCTTGTTTGCTGTCATCCAGTTTTTCACGTCTTCGTAGCAGTCAGCCGTGCGAGTCAGTAGTGACTGAGTGTTGTCGAGTTTGTCTTTGTCTAGCAGTTGTGAGTCGTCAGCGTAGAGGTGGTGGTGTATGCGGTAAGACTGGATGATGTTGGACAGAGGAGAGGTGTAGAGTGTGAAAAGGACCGGGCCCAGGACGGACCCCCGTGGAACTCCGCAGGAGAGCGTGACTGGGTTGGAAGAGATGCCGTTGATAGTGACGGACTGCTGTCTAATGTATAGTGATCTCAAATGAAGGAAGACTTTGGCGTTTCGGAGTAATATTGTGTAGCGGGGTGTGGAGAAAAAATATTCTGGAGATATTCTGGACAGGTCTTTATATCTTCGCTATGCACTGTACTCGGAAAGTGTGACTCGGTCAAATCAAAGTGACACATTTGCTATCTTCCTGAATTGATCAGCTGTTCAGGTCGTACTCATAAGCAATAGCTGACCCTTCCACCTCCCCTGCCCCACCCCCACCTTTGGGGTGTCTGTTATCGCTTTTGTGGAATGGACTTTATACCCGAATACTGAAAAAAACAAACAAACAAAACCAACTTAGGCAACCTTGCAAAACTGTTTAGTCTTAGCTAAGAACGACGTTAACATCTTAACTGCCGGGGCAAGGCAAACGCTACTCATCTACAAGAGACATAAATCCTCATGAGCCCCCGCTGTCATGAGGATTTATGTCTCTTGTTAGTTCTGTGTTCTCTATGCAAATTTTGGATTCCATTTAAATCTGTTTCTTCACGCAAATCTCGGTCAGCGAGCGGTGATTTATGACGCGAAATTCGTGATCAATGGCAGTGAAGGGGTTACAAGCCTTTCATCCAATACTAAAGCCTCATGATCCCATGTAGTCAACAGGAACACATTGTGATTGATGCCATTTGAAGACTTAAAGGAGTGCGTTCGTAGAATCGTCGATTATTATATGATCAATAATCTGCGGATGACACAAAAATCTTATATGATCGTATATGACAAAAAATGTTAACCCTTTAGCTGTCGGTAGCGCATTTTGTCGAGGTGATTCCTCTCGGAATCACCTCGACAAAAAGCGCTACCGTCAGCCAAAGGGTTTAATGGGACTTATTAAATCGAGACAGTGACATAGGTCCCTGAGTGCTCACGAGGATGGACGCCATTAGCAGGTGCTGATGGGGAACAGAGGTGACGATATCAAGAGGGGGGAGCAGAACTTCCCGGCCCTTTGGCTAACCCTCCGCCGCCTTGCCACCTTGCCAAATGTTTGATTAGAGTCACCTTTATCCAAACCTTTGCATGTGCAAGATATGTACATTCACGTGAAAATCCCTGCCTCTGGCATATCAAAAACAGTCTTCAGAGAATTGTTAGTCTCAGTTCAAAGATCATTGGAGAAAAACAGAGAAGTTTAGCCGTGTTCTGCGATCGTCAGATTGTAAGAAAAGCTACTTCCATCCTGGCAAGTGACCTCTTTGAATTGCACCCTTCTTGCCGCTTATACAGACAACCATCATGTAAAACCAACCGCAGGAAATTGTCTTTCATCTCTGTTGCCGTCCGATTCTTACATAATTTGTAAATGTACACATGCTGTAAAGTATGTGCGTGTGTGTTTGTGTGTGTGATTGTGTATGTGTGTGTGTGTGTGTGTGTGTGTGTGTGTGTGTGTGTGTGTGTGTGTGTGTGTGTGTGTGTGTGTGTGTGTGTGTGTGTGTGTGTGTGTGTGTGTGTGTGTGTGTGTGTGTGTGTGTGTGTGTGATTTACACAGCTGTCTCATCGCGTGGGTATCGCTGACCTGGATGGACGGTTGTAGAGGGTGTAAGTGCAAAGTAATACCTAATGTGTTCGATGATATTAATAGCATGTACAAATGTGATTTTAGAAGTTCTTCATATTAATTAATGTTTATTGTATGATTTTTTTGCCCCCCCCCCCCTCCACAAAACTGTAATTTCCCTTTAAGGGATAAATAAAGTTTTTTTAATTGAATTGAACTGAATAGAGTTTGTTACTCAAACTGAGGGTGCCGTTCATGGTTACCTGGGTATCTGTGGTGTAGCGCTTAAAGCGCCGGTTCAAAATTTGAAAGATGGCTGGACCATGATATCTGAAATACAGTGCCTGATAAGCTTAGCGCATAATTAATTTATCCAGCCTGCCAGCCAGGCATCCATCCTCCATCCATCCATCTGTCTATTCCACACATCCACACATCAATTCATCTATCCGACCATCCAACCACCCGTCCATTCATCCATCTGTCCGTTCCATGAATACAGTCAGCCATCTGTCTATTCCATCCACCCATCCATCCACCCATCCGTCCATCCGGTCGTCCCCACTCCCCCCACCCCCACCGCCCATCTATTCATTCATCCATCCATCTCATCTTCGTGGACGATTCTCATACGAACAGTTGATTTCTGGAAGTGAAAAGACTCACATGTTGGCACCTGCCAAAGTTTCCCCAAGCCCTTCTCTCTCCTTCTCCCTCCCCTTTGATGCCAGAATTAACTGCGGGGGATTAATGCCCTTTTTCGACCCTCGTAAAAGAAAAACACAACTTGACGCTGCTCGTCCCTCGTCGTGCAGTGGCATCGCCAAGACACGCTCACAGTTGAGCACATCAGCCATCTGCAAGAGGCATAGACTCTCATGATCCCCTGCAGTTGCAGGGGCTCATGAGAATCTATACCTCTTGCTGGTAGAGGTTGTCGATCCTCATTTGCACCCACCCCCCAGACGAAGGATGTGGTCAGGTGTTAAGTATAGGTTCAGCGCTGAGTTTTGCTTGTAGGGTGGAGCCCGGCGGCTTTGTTTTTTTTTTTGTTGTTGTTTTTTGGGGGTTTTTTTGTTTGTTTTTGTTTTTTGTACAAAACAAAAAAGTCTGTGCGCAAAAGCGCTGGGTGTAAAAAAAAAAATCACCCAGCGCTTTTACGCACAGACTTTTTAGTTCTGTTTTGTTTTACTTTGTCACTACTTTATCCCCTTGAATACTATCCAAGTGCAACAGGTATAGATCCTCATGAGCCCCCGCAGGTGTGGGGGCTCATGAGGATCTATACCTCTTGCTGAAACCACTTTGTATATATGTTTTATCTGAGGGCTGGGGTTCTTTGACAATGAATTTACGATTTCAAAAACACAATCTAGTGCACCCACCTCCATTGAAGGGGTTATGTGCACATTAACCCACACGCTCGTGAAGAGTAGCCTGGTGAGGGTACAGCCAAGTGATTTTACACCTTGGGTTTCATTTTACCCCCAAACTCCTCCACACACTCGTTTTTACACTCATCAGAGACGCAAATAGAGGCACTGAATGATGAAAGAAGACGGCTGTGAAGCAAGGTGCCAATAACTTGTCATTATGTATGTCCCTTATTAGAGACGTGCCGCATCCAGATATGCCGCATAAAGCCAAGCATCGAATGAAGCACGTCTTGAATCTGTTAAAGATGAGGTAAAAGATGTCTTGTTGCAAAAGACAACAACACTTTAGTATGACCGAAAGGTCAGTAGCAACACCTACATACTCGCATGGTTTTTAAAAAAAATGGTTAAAAAAAAAGTCGAAGTTAACAATGGCAACCCATTTCATTGGCAAAGTTTAACAATCACAGTACTTTCTCGTCACTGCAACTTTAACCACAGAAATAATATAAAATAACTTTCTTGTCAACAATTTACATGGACTACAAAAATCAAAGACACCATGAGCAATTGTTCCTACAGGAGTTATGTCCCCCTTCTGGTTTGAAGAAGTATGAGCCATCATGGATATAGGAGTTATTTTCCCATCTGCTTTGATGAAATAATAAGCTATAGTGGATACAGGACTGAGATACGTAGCGAATTCTACCGTTGGAGCCTCGGTTTATTGGAGCGCTTTACTGCCAGATTTATGTCTCGGTCATGTGCCGCGGCGCTGACTGAAAAGTCCCATTTTTCTATCGAAGATCCGCGCTACTAGTTTTCCTGTCAATAATGATGATTATTGAAGATGTTTTTCTTCTCAGTAAAGAATTCGTATGCCCTCGCACTCAGAGAGTGTATGCCGGCAAAGGGAGACAAGTATCACCCATATGATATAGGGGAGACATGCGAAAGATTATGAGAACAGGCGGCGTGTAAGCTGAGTGGTATCTGTTCTCAGAGGTAAATTAGTGCTTATATATTATTGTTATGTTTACTTTCCAAGTAGGAAGACATTGGTGGGTGATTTATTTTACTTGATTTGTACACATACCAAGGGGAATTACTCAGCGCTGGACAGACAAACAGATCCCTCAGTATCAGGCACCCAAACGCCGCCAGCCCACAGAAAAATACGCAGGTATAGAACAAGGCCATCATCTACATCCCTTTGCGAGTTTATTTGATTTGTATTTGCACACATTAATTTTAATACGACAGTTTTGGCTGCTGCCTAGGCCACAAGAGATGAGTCAGCATGTAGTCATCGACGCCCCAATGCGCAAAAGGCCATCGGGCCGACGTCGGCCGCCGTTGGCCCGATGGCCCTTGCGCACTGCGGCAGTGGCACATGTCCAGTCGAGCCTGAATCCCGCATGCCTGACCGTGAAAGTCTAGTATTCCATCCAAGATCACTAAGCTAAAAAAAAGAATCAGACACAAAAAAGGCGTGTAAACTGCCAGGAAATTCCCAGGCAAGAGTGAAACACGCTTAGAAATGAAATTGCGATGTACTTGTTCTTTTTAAGTGCGCTTCTCTCTTTGCTGGAAATTTCTTTCAAGGCTGCACTAGTCTCGACTCTCTTTGGTTTGTCCAACATCTGTAATGTTTCATGTCTGGAAGATTCTCTCGCCCATTCTGGATCCATGACCCTATATGCTTAGATAACTTAGTTGGATTAGTGACACTGTTCAGTGTGGATTCTGGGGTCACGATGATGTTCTTCTTCTCAAGTTCTACAGCCGTTTGTAAACAATGCTCACGTTTTCAAATCAAACCCCATCTTCGTAAAAACATTAGGAGCCCCTAGCGTGCGGAAACCCTTGCGGCTGATTACAACTTCAGACACGACATTGATTTATTTTCACTGGAGCCATAAACACTTCAATTATGGAACCCAATCCTGCACGTCCTCCCCCGGCTGATTTTTTTTTTTTTTTTTTTTTTTTTGTGTTTTTTTTTTAATTAATTATTTATCCCATTTATCCCGAACGCAACATGGCAGGAGATGGATCGACATGATAATTCAAAGATAGTTGCAGATTAGCGTGGCGCCTTCAGGTGCAACTGGTACATAATCGTTCGCTAGGCGGTGACACCTCAAAAATTTGGAAAATGTGACCTTTGGGGTAACTCATTAAGCCCGACGGCCGTATTTCCCAAATTTTGGAGGCGTCATCTAATGAATATGCAGCAGTTGCAGGAGATGGATCGACCATGATATTCAAGAGCAGTGCCAGATTAGCTTGGCGCCGACAGGCGCCAAGCTAATCTGGCACTACCCTTGAATTTTCATGGTTGACCCATCTCCTGCTGTAGTGCGTCAGGGCTGAATCGGTTAAATGGGTTAAATTACCTTCGAGGAAGTGACGTATAATATCTCGACTATCAAAGATTAGTTTTCAGCCTGTGCAAGAGGCATTGATTCTCATGCCCCGCTGCTGCTGCCGCACTGTGTGGCTCATGAGAATCTGTGCCTCTTGGTCCTGGGTCTGATCGTATGATTGTCCTGTCACGTATGGAACCGCCAAATGTTGCACATGTTCCAGCTGTTGCTGCAACATGTACAACATTTTGCGGTTCCACAGGCCTGTCTGCGTACCATGGGGAATTACATGTACTATTTCTATCAGCTCTAGCCTCACGTATTTGGTTTTTGATGGACCTGTCTAGTCACACTGGCACTCGACATAAGATACATATGTCCGGAGACTTGCGGATCATACGATATAATAGAGTCTTACATCGCTGTTTAGGTGATACTGAGAATCTCACTCGAGTGGTTTTAAAACCTTATCCTATGAGCGAAAGCGAGTAGGATAAGGTTTTAAGACCACGAGAGTGAGATTCTCAGTATCACCTAAAGACCGATGTAAGAATCTATTTCTTACTCACCTTTTTCTTGGCATAAATCCGATTTGATCTGTTTTTCGGCACACACCTAGTCACAACACGCCCACCATTATATACATTGTGTCTTGGGCAAAGATCTTTTTGTAATTTACTTTGTAATAGTGACGTCAGTATTTTGGATGCCATTTTTTACTTCCTACACGATGATGATGTAACAGCACAATACATGGCGCCAGAGTGCCAGTCATCACTATAAAATGTCATTGCGGGTGAGCTGAAAGTAGGTAAAGTTTCAATATCGCGTGTGCCCATACCTTTTTTTTTACCAGTCTTTCTACAAGACAATTGTGTGCACATTTGGCCGTTCACGCACCAAGGCTGTATCACACACGTGTGATACAGTTTTTCCGCTCAAAGGCAGCAAAGAATGAGGTGTGTAAGAAAAAAATGTTCTAAAAAAGGTATAGAATATCAGCAGCTCCTAAAGGTTGACGGACAAATTTTGTACGTGCAATCTTTAGGCGCATTGAGTTATTTTATAAATATGAGAATGCGCCATATAAATACTATTATTAGTAGTAGTAGTAGTAGTATTATCTAAACCCCATTCAGAACAAATTTATATCTGTGTTCCACGAGTCTGCTGCCAGTGAGATGTGGGCATTTCTTCACCTGCCTTCAGATCTCATAACATTGATGTTTATTACCGCTGTCTGAAAAAATAATTACACGTGTGTTTAATGTGTCTGCGTGCAGTGAGATTATATTTATATTTACCTGCCATCAGAACTCACGGTTGACAAGAAATACTCTGTTGCCCATGGAAGAGCTGCAGGTATTGCACACCTCTCGCACACCTGTGACCGAGCATCGCGCCAGCCGCGCAGGGGCAAACACATAACAAGGTGTCCTGCAAAATATCAAGACTTCCTCCCGTAACAAAAAAAAAATAAATTAAAAAAAAATCCTTTTGACTTCCAGAAGCAAAATGATAGGCCGCAGACTAGATTCGTCTGCGTATGGCCTATGGCAAACGAATGCAACATCCCAGTACGCAAAAGGCCATTGGGCCAACGGCGGCCGACGTTGGCCCAATGCAATGGCCTTTTGCGCATTGGGTTGTTGCCTATCGGCCTTTTGAGTCTGAAAGTCCATGAGTTTGTAAAAGTCTACACGTTGCACGGTAGGACTGAATGATCCAGTGCTGGTTCAAAGGCAGTGCTTGTGTCTCGACTGAATACGGCGCAAAAATTAACTGTTCATTTACGGCAAAATATGTAATGGCGATGAAGGTGCAGCGAGATGGATAGGAGAAAAGTGTGTGTGGGAGGGGGGGGGGGCGAGGGGGTGGGGGGTGGCTAGCTTGCCAACCCTAGCAAGTCAGACTCAGAAATTACTGAACCGTCTGTGATTCCCACCGTTTGAGAAAAACTGACACACTTTACATACACTGTTAAAACCTCTTTATGAGTCTCTGCCAGTGATCACAAATTTCGTGTCTCAGATGAAGCCACTGCACGATGACGTGACAGACATTCGCGTGAAGAAGCACGTGTCAGTAAATGGGACGAAAAACGGACATAACTTGAACGAAGAATATAGGATTAACAAGAGACATAAATCCTCATCAACCCTCGCACCTGCAGATTTATCATTGTTTCTTGCATATGGGTAGCGCTGTTCTTGCCTCGACGGTTCAGGATTAAGGCTGGACGGCTCTGCGCAGAAGAGACTGACTCAAGTGGGCATAGCCTGTACTTGTTGCATGGGCTTATTTAAATATGAGCTAGATACACGAGAGGGTTTCGCTTGTAGAGCACAAAAGTAGGGCACTCGTGAGCATCGGCAGAAAGAAGGATGCGGCAGGAGTTATTGCACCTGAATATGACGTATCACAGGTGGCGCTCGCGAAGCAAATTCAAGTGGGATGTCGAGAAATCACCAACGCACGCCGGGACTGAGTTATGTCCCTTTTAAATGCCAGGATGTTATTCAGTGCTCGCACCTCAGTCAAGTTTTCTAGGTGTGACTGCACATCTGAGTCTGCTTTGCTGTCGAGTTTTACTGGTCTGTTGTCTGTACATTAAGAAGTTTCGCCCCCACCCCCCTCAGTCCCTATTTGCAAGAGACATAGATTCTCATCAGCCCCTGCGGGTGCAGGGGCTCATGAGAATCTATGTCTCTTGCTGGGAGCAGGTTAGGCCTTTATAAACTATGCGGTACTTGTTTACACCTCGTGTTGAGAACGTTAAAGGGGTTTTATGATCTAGTTTACAGTGTGCTTGCCGTCCAAAGTACAACCGCTGCTGATGGATACGTCGCAGTCAACTGACAACACATAAAATTGCACATAAAATACGTCACTGACACACACTAAAACACACCTATTGCCGACTGCCAGTATGTCCCTTGCGAGCAAAGCTAAATTGTCATCGTATTCAATAATAATGTCGCTTTTCTCAAACGTGACGTACTGGCTTGTAATGCCGCGTGTAGATCAAGAGTCGATCTGCGCTATTTAGTGTACTGCGGATATGAAGAAGCGAAAAGGAAAAATAAGTCCTAATGAAAGTGTCTTTTGACATATGCACGTCATTGCTACACAATCTAAAGACATTTTGCACGTTAACTCATTCGATACGTAACGCATCCGGATACGCGGCGTAAAGCCGCGTATCTGGATGCGTTTACGTCTCGAATGAATTAACGAATGCGACCGCGCTGGACGCACGCAAACACACAGACACTGCCCGCACACCTTGGCTGGACGTTGGTGTGCGGGCAGCATCACGAGAGCAGTGCAAACAACATTCTGCCGTGTTGAAGGCAAAACAACAGTACGTCCATTTTTTGTGAAAAGCGATATTTTCATTGTCAGCCAATGAAAATCTCGCTTTTCATAAAAAAGACTTACTATCTTTCTGCTCTCACACGGCAGTACTATTCTCCCACCCCGCATTTTAACGCACTAAAAGCTAGAGATGGATCGAGCATGATCAAATTTAAGAGTAGTGCCTGACGGCGCCAACCTAATCTGGCACTAGCCTTGAATTATCATGCTCGATCCATCTCCTGCATTCGGCACACAGTTGCTAGATGACACGCACAAAGTGTTGGACTGACTCAAATGTGGCCTTGGGGTTAACCCGCGCTTAGTCATCGGCTTGCTCACCCAAATTTAAGACTAGAACATAATGTTTTTCTTTGAGAGATTTATTGAATATTTATTGAGTGTTCCTGCTGTCTAACGTCAGTGCCTGCGGTTGTCCAGCTGTTGTGTATTTTATAGAGAAATGCCGCAAATTTCATTGTTTTGAGCTTTGCACAACTGACACCGGCTTTCGCGCTGAGCGGGAGATGAATCAAGCATCATAATGGTTTCAGGGTCATGCCGGATAGGCTTGGCACATTGGAACGGGGAAATCACGTTATCCGTTGAGTCTTTGTCCGCAAGTCCTTTTGGTTTCCGTCTCATTTCTTTGATGTGTAACCCTAAATGTTTAAGTCCAAAACATCAAAGAAATTTACATGTCTAAACAAAGTTCTCTTTTATGTTTAAAACATGCCCTTGACCAAGTCCAAGGACTTCGTTTAAACCTCAAAGAAAGAAACACGTTCAAATCAAGTCCTTTTGTTTATTTCTTTGACTGAATAGGCCAAAGGACTGGCTGCCAAAGAATTAGTTTAAACGTCAAAGAAAAATACACGATTAAACCCAAGTCCTTGTGTTTCTTTCTGTGATCTTTAAAACAAGTCGTTAGTTAACCCGTATCATTCGGAATACACCAATGTGTGAAATAAGTTTGACTAAAATAGTTCAAGGGAGGTGCCAGAATAGCTTGGCGCCTCTATGCCCCAAGCTATTCTGGCACCACCCTTGAGCTAAAGCCATTGGTCTATATCCTTATCTGTAAGTACTATAATGTAGCATTGCAAATGGCAGTGTACAAATTTGAAGCTTTTAGCCTCAGCAGGATAAGAGTTAACAGGAGTTGCTTTTTAACCGCTTAACTGCCGGGGCGAGGCGAAAGCTGCAAGAGACATAAACCCTCATGAGCCCCCGCAGTCGCGGGGGCTCATGAGGGCTTACGTCTCTCGTTGGTCCTATGTTTGTGTTGTTCTTTTATCACGGGTCCCGTTACGTTTGTGATTTTCATCGAATGTCAGTCAGTGTGCAGTGACTTGGTCTAAACACGGTGTTATATTTCATATTTAGCTCATTCAGCCCGACGGCCGTATTTCCCCAAATTTTGGAGGCGTCATCTAAGGACTGTGCACCAGTTGCAGGAGATGGATCGACCATGATAATTCAAGGGCAGTGCCAGATTAGCTTGGCGCCGACAAGCACCAAGTTAATTTGGCACTACCCTCGAATTATCGCGGTCGACCCATCTCCTGCTGTAGTGCGTCAGGGCTGAATGGGTTAACCCCTTCGCTGCCAGTGATCACGACTTGCGCGTCTGAAATTATGAGACGCGCAATTCGTGAGAACACATGGCAACTAAGGGGTTAAATCTGAAATATAAAACCGTGGTTAGACAAAGGCCCTTTCTTAATCGGACAATACGCTCGTCGATTCCGGCCGATACGTGAAGAATGTTTTGGGACTGAGACAGCTAGAATATTATTCCTTTCTCTCTCTCTCTCTCTCTGTGTGTGTGTGTGTGTGTGTGTGTGTGTGTGTGTGTGTGTGTGTGTGTGTGTGTGTGTGTGTGTGTGTGTGTGTGTGTGTGTGTGTGTGTCAGTGTGTGCTGATCGGTTTTTATTTTGCAGTTATTTGTGACCTTGATGTTTTGCCTGGTTTTGCCTGATGTTTCATGCTTTAAAAATAAATTTAATGCTGAAGGAAGTTATTTCTTAGAGCTTATTGAAGCGCGCACGTGCTTTTATCAGTGACGAAACAAGATACGCGCGCGCGTGCAGTGCCGATTGCACTGGGAAACGGGCAAGACGGGTCGTCAAACATGGCAGCTGTATGCTTAAAATAAATATAGACAACCTCCTCCGTTTGAGAAAAGGAGAAAATTATAAATGTTGACGAGCTTTGCGACAACAGGTATATATGCAGTTTGCAGGGGTTCATGAAGATATGTGCCTGTTGCAGGCGATCCGGCGGGTTTTGTCAGTGTCAGTTACCCACTAGTCTTCTGTCAGGGAACAGAGTATGAAAGAGCCTAACAAACAGACGTGTCCGCACGTGTCAGCAACAGGCGTAAATCTTCATGAGCCCCTGCATTCGCAGCGGCTCATGAAGATTTATGCCTGTTGCAGATGATCTTTGCTGTTGGTTCCCTTTGTAGGTAGAGGCAAATAGGTACGAGTATTGAAGCCACAGGCATAAATCCAAATGAGCCCCCGCAGATTGCAGAGACTCGTGAGGATTTGTGCTCAGTGTTGCAGAGTGGGTCTCAGTAGGTACAGAACCCGCGTCTGACACGGAGATACGAAACATTCTGTCTTGTTGACTGTTACCAATGCTTTCTTTTTTTTCGTCTTGTAATACACTTCTCAGTGCGGTCAAATGTCCTTGTACCTCAGGTGGCTGTATGTAATGGGTTAATATTCAAAGGGTTACAGGGTGATCGGTGACTTCTACTTGTATGAGATTTCAAGACAGAAAAAAAAAGTCAGTACGACAAACAATTTGCCGCGTTACCTGGATGCACGATGACATGGACGCTGGATTGTGAACACTTTTTTTTTTACTTAAATGGCACCGTACGCTTGATGGTTACGTACCGCCGTGTTTGCCAAGCTGTCAGACTGTCAAACCATTCTCGCTGTGTGACTGACGGCAGAGGTGTGCGCAAAACTTTTACACGGATGCGTTTTGTGGAGAAAGTAGGGAAAACATCTGCCCCATGTTGAAGCCATGGCCGCCGGAACCCTTGCAGGCTATATCAAGCTTCTGGTAGTCATGGGAACCAAGGAGCCGGCACCACCGCGTCACGTCAGTCTTTCAGTCTTGCGCCTCCGGTGCTCTCTCTCTCTCAGTCTCTCTCTCTCTCTCTCTCTCTCTCTCTCTCTCTCTCTCTCTCTCTCTCTCTCTCTCTCTACTCTCTCCAGTCCGTCGTTACCTTTCTGTCCGTCGTGTGCTGGTTTGTGATTTTGGACTTACGATCTACGGTCGTAAGATCCAAAATCACAAACCAGCTCATACTATAAAATTTGAATTATTATACTGTTTCGGTGCAACTGCAAGTCATTTCTGGCCACTTGTCTCAGTAATTCGGTCCACGCGGCCCAGTTTAGGTTTACAGCGACCGCCTACCCATGCACCGTAGGCAAAGATAATTATAGTCTTTGCCGTAAATCTACCGTAGGCCGGCACACACTGTTAAGGTTTTCGTCCGCACACACTGACCAGGCAAAGCTGCATACCCTACCGATCAGTCTGCGGGAAAAGCCGCGTAGATCAGGCTAACCCTGCTGTTGACCCATCATAGGCCAATTGTGCTTTTGTTATACGCCAAAGGAAAACACTTTAACCCATTCAGTCCTGACGCACTACAGCAGGAGATGGGTCGACCATGACTAATAATTCAAGGGTAGTGCCATATTAGCTTGGCGCTTGTCGGCGCCAAGCTAATTTGGCACTGCCCTTGAATTATCATGGTCGATCCATCTCCTGCAACTGGTGCATAGTCATTAGATGGCGCCTTTAAAATTTGGGAAATACGCCCGTCGGGCTGAATGAGTTAATAGTGATGCAACAGAAGTCGGGTACAAAATGATATGATAAATGCCAACACCTTTTTCAATACAGCGTACATTTGTTAAAGTATATAGGCCTACTTCTCCTGTTCTAGAGTCGAGGCCTGTGGTGACCGACTTTTCACTGTCGATTTAGATCCCGTTTCAAGTTACCTGTGTGATGGCTCTTTATATGATTATCGCCCTATAGTCATACCACTATGCGACTATCTTATTTTTCACCACTTCACTTATTTTGCCACTTATCAGTCTTTGAAGCTAGCAGAAATTTTTTAGCATTCGGCTGTAAGTGGGTCAGTGATGCAAATCGGTTGCCTTGATATCACTGACGAGAGCCCGTGAAGAGTTTGTTCGCGGACTTGAAGCGCCGCTGCCTCGATTCACGTGCAAACTGAACTGGCGCTTTCGTCTCTCTCTCTCTCTCTCTCTCTCTCTCTCTCTCTCGCCTTAGGTTCTACGGCAAACTAGTGGAAGAACTGTGTGCGTGGTTTACGTTGGCACTTAGCTTCGCCAGCCTACTTACTGCATCTGCAAGTGACATAGATATTCGGCAACCGCCGTGGCGCTTGAGATACTATGCCTCTTGCTAAAATTAGTTTCATTTACATCTTTATATTCTGATAATCGTCCGGGATTTAAGCCTGCGAGTGTTTCTCTTTCTTTCTCTTTGCCTTCTCCCCAGCACATAATTTATCATCTTCAAGAGGCACAGATTATCATGCGCCCCGGCAGCTACCGGGGCGCATGAGAGTCTATACCTCTTGCTTCTGTTACCCGTTTTATTGAGATCCGGGTTTGACGTATGCGAGTGTTCTGTCTCTCGTTCTCTTTTCCTTCTCTCCTTGACGGCACCGCTGTACTGTACTCTGGTCGAAGCGCGTAAACGCTGGAACGCTGAAATACTAGAGAGCTCTAGGACTTGGAACGGAGAGTGTGCGATGCTCGTAACACGCCAGCGGTGGCCAGCCAGCAGTTACGTCCACGCATGTGGCGGTGTAGAGTGTAGCGTGTAAACCTGGCCGCGTGAGTCTGCACGCACGCGCACTTTTACTTTGTTGTTAAATGTTATTGACTTAGAGAGCCTGTAAGCTCGCGGAGGTGTTATCGAAGGAGTCTGAAAGTCTTCACCTGGGAGCCTTACGACTCGGACGCCGCCGTGGTCAACGAAGTGAGCAAGATATCAACTACTGGGTGGACTTTCAAGTCACCACGGTCGCTGACCACCCTCTCCCTCAAAAGGGACAGTAGTCGTGAATCCGGAGCGGCGTGGCCCAACGTCTTGCTGACTGAGCAGATGAGAGTGAGAGAGGGTGAGGTGGCTAAGAAGGTGTGGGGCCCGAGGGAGCTGTTGGCCACGCCCCTGGGCTGCGGCTGAACTGAGCATGGTCGCTGTTTGGCGCTACCTTGCCTCCGTCACCAGCAAAGGTTCGCGTAAGGACAAGCCCGCGCTAAAGAACAAGTAGGCAAAACGTGTGCATTGTGTGTATATCAGTATTTCCCAAAGGTTCTGGGATATCGCTTGTTAACCCTGGCAACACCAACTTGTCAACACGTTGGTTTGGATTTTGCACGACTTTCTCAGTGGTTGACACCACTAGTTCTGGACTGACTCGAGTTTGTGAAATTCCAGAAACACTTTCCGTACCTGCGTGAGTTCTGTACTAAATTAGCGATTGTCTTTCCTTGATCTTGCACTTGAGAGGGTGGACCGCATGACTGAGCTAGCCTTGGTTTGAGCGTGAGTGAAGTAGGAGCCGTGTTCCGAAAATCAGAAGTAGGTCAAAAATTGCACGTCCCTTGACGCAAACAGTTGATTCAAAGCGCGAACAAACACGCGATATCGCATGATTGTCTGGGCTCTTAATCCACTGTTTTTATCGAAACCCTGGCGTGCAAATTTGACGGACTTCTCACGGAGTCCGAACCGGCAACGTCACTATTTATCTTCATCTTTTGGATTCCTTGGGGCCTAAGTAAGTGCGGATTATCCGATTTTCTTGACTGTCACGCAGAGCTGAGTTGCATAAGAGCGTAAGGCTCTGTAATCCACAACGGAATACTCCGCTATATTATCCACTATGCGAGGCGTTCCGCGAGAGAGCAGAAAGTCTGCGCAAGCCATCATATAGCGGTGCGCCTTGCTTAACGGCTTGCGCAGAGTTTCTGCTCTATATTGGAGCGACTTGCGCAGGGTCATTTCGCGCTCTCTCATGCAGCTCAGTCCTCTGCTTTTCCCCAGGCTGCTCCTCTGGCTTGGCCGCTGGCACTAAGCCCGCGTCTGTCCGCCGACTGCCGCACCGCTCTGATCGCGCCTTACGTGTGAACTGAAGCGGCCTGAGAACGATGGCTGGATCTGCTCGATTGATTGACGGACTGGCCGCGATAGCGCATGGCAGCATGCCTGGCCCTTGAAGGTCGTGCCATTGTTATTACCAGTCAGAGAATAGTAAGGTTTCTGGCTTGCTTGAGAAATAATAAAAATTTTCTGTCGCAGTGCTGGCCGGCAGCGTGGAGTTGTGAATGGCCCGCTGGCGGTTCCTCTGTGATTTTTATGCTTGCTTGCCACTGTTGACCTCCTACCAAATTGTGTGTGCCTGACTGAGTTACTGAACCACTCAGACCGCACTGTGCTTTGTTTTGATGCTTGCGTGATATTACTTTTTCACTGATTGAAGTGTGTTGGAAACTTCATCAAACATTGCCGCCGCCGGATTTCCGAGTTTGTGATATCTTGCAAACGGTTATTTTCGACAAACTTTTTTCTGTTTGTTTTTGTGGAAACCGGTGTGAATTACTGGGGTGTCTGTGCATCCAGCTCAGTGGTGTTTGTTCTCCCCCACCTGCGTGTGATGGCTGTTTGCTCTTTACGACCCTCGATGCATCGTCGTTTGAACTTCTGCGGCCCTGGGATGTGCTACCGAATGGTGCAGGGCTGTGTTGCCTCCCCCCTCGCCTGTGTGCAACGTTTGGCCGCTAGCACCCGTGTCAGGAAATCAGACCCCCAGCATGAACATTCTGTCTTCTCCCTCCACCCAGCTTCCTCCAACTGCCAACACCGCGCACTAGTTGAGTCATCTGGCTAAAGCCAAGGGTTTCTAGCCTACCGGCTTTCAACTAGGCGAACTTTCAGCCATTGCGTCACAGACTCAGATCGGAGTCACGTTTTGCCCCTGATCACCTACGTTAAAGTCCTGACGGACGGTAGGATATATTTCTGACTAGACTGCAAGTCATTTCTATTGACATTATTTTGTCGTCATCTGAGTGCGCACCTTTCGGCCAGTTGAACCTCCAAACCGCTGAGACGATTCAGATCAGAGGATTACTACGTGCTTGGAGAACGGACGTTTTTGTTATTGATCAGAACAGATATATATCTGTGTTGATAACTCCTTTAAATTGTCTCAATGTCTCGGGCCGCCGAATGAAGCCGGGATCGAAGCAACGTCTTTGTGTGATCGAATGTGATCGCGGGATTCTACACTCCGTCACGGTATGGCCTGCTTCTTGCGAGTCTCTGGAGTATACTACGTCTTGCCCAAGGATCTGCTCCATTGCTGCCTGTTTCTCTGCATCTCCCCCCGTGTTCCAGACCTTGCTTGATTGCTTCCTATGACGCGCTGGAAACGGACCCGTTTCGCTTTGGATTGAAATGTTCCCCTAGGGAGTTTGTGGGTTTCTTTACCTTTTGTACTTGCTGAGTCTACTGACGTGCTTTTGTAGGCCTAGCACACTCCGCAACCGCCCGGCATCATGTTTCACTGGCTTGGGTAAGTGCCGCGGACGAAGAAAAAAAAATCCTCGATGTTGTGAACGTTCTGACTTGGAATGACTGAAACTAAGTCCTAAACTTGTTGCTTTTGGTGTATGTAGAATGTATACTGAGGAGAAAAGAAATGCGACATTTTTGGAATCAACGTGTTTCCGATGATTCCAAAAATGTCGCATTTTGTATGCTCCTCAGTATATATGTCGGCATGATCCACAGTATGCGTTGACTAACTCACTCAAGAAAGGGCAAACATGTTTTACTTATAACTGTACAATGATCTCATACGAGACGACTCGATCTCGTCCGAAAGGTTGCGGGTTCAGAACCCTGCTGGAGTCAAAATTTGCTCAGATCCCATTCGGTGCACCCTCTCAGTTTGATCACCGTTGTGGTGGACAAACGACGTTAAGCGCGTAAACCTTTAACCCCTTAACTGCCGTACCAAAGCGAACGCTACCCAGCTGCAAGAGACATAAACCCTCATGACCCCGCGCAGCCGCGGGGGCTCATGAGGGTTTATGCCTCTTTTTAGTCCTATAATATTTTTGTCACACCCACACCTGTGCTGTTCATGCGAATGTCGACCAGCGTACGGTCGTATCATAGCCTGGCAGTGAAGGGGTTAAAGTTTAATGTTGCATTCGGATATACCGGGATGCGCACTGACGTATCGAATGCAGGGGATCTATTATCCCCAGACCTCAGGCCTACATCGGCCCGAGGACCCTTTCCCTTGGGTAATTGTTTATTTACATGTTTGTCACGTCTTGATTGATTGAGTAGCGCTTGCTGTACCTGTAGTCTCATTGCCAGGGAAGTCTGCCTGTGCATCTACTGCTTCCTAGAAGGTACACGGCGTTCGCCTGGTCTCGCCTCCTCTTTTCCGAAATCTTCATTTCAAGTTTCCTCCTCAGTGCTACAACTTTTCAGTTTGCACCACAGCTCCTTTTAGTTTCAGAATATTGCCGTTTCTGTCCCCAGCGATTTAAACATCTTCGGGCCCACGACGACCGCCGTGGGCCCAAAGATGTTTTGCCACTGTGGTTTTGATCAGTCTACCCCATTTTCCAGTCAGCGTATTGCTGTTTCTGTTCGCTGATACCCCAGTTTCGTGTCAGTTTATTGCCGTTTCAGTTTGGTCTGCCCCACTAATTGTGAAGCTCCTCTCTTTTATTCAGTTGTCCTCTCGTTTATCTTGTGTCTGTGAAAACTGACCCTGGGTCACTAAGTAGTGAACTTTGGTTCAGTGCTTATTCGGGTTACTGGGACCATGGTATCACCATGCCAGGCTTTGCCACTGAGTGTCAAGACTATTTGCCGTTTCAGTTTTGATCTATCACAGGGTTAAGTCCATCTGTTTGTTCAGTTGCCCTCCCCTGTCTGTTAACCCATATCATACTGAGGCTAAAAGCTTCAAATTTGTACACTGCCATATTTAAGCTAGTTATATTACTTACAGGTAAGTCTATAGACCAATGGCTTTAGTTCAAGGGTGGTGCCAGAATAGCTTGGCGCCTACAGGCGCCAAGCTATTCTTGCACCACCCTTGAACTATTTTAGTCAAACTTATTTCACACACGGGTGTATTCCGAATGATAAGGGTTAAAACTGTGACTTGGTTAGTGAACTTGCTTCCGTGCCCATTTAGGTCCCTGGAACCATGGAACTCGTATTACTCAGTGTGCGTAACCTTTACCTCGGAAGCGCACCTTACACACCAGTTACTTATGTGTCCAGCAACCTGTTTGCAAGGGTTGCGAACACACTCCTGTCTTCAAGATAGCACAGACCCGCATGGACTCCAGGGGCTCTTTAAAAAAAATATATATATATATATTCATATCGCTGGCCCATTTAGCTTCCTGGGAGTATTCGTTGTGCGAAGGATGAGAGGGCCATGGTTGTGTGCACTCAAGCTAGGACTTAGTACACAGCTCTTTTGTCTCGGGGTTTTTTGTTGTTGTTTTTTTCTCCCCCCGCCCCCTCCACCCCCAACCCCCTCACCATCGTCGCTGTAACTTTGCTTTCGTTGCAATTGTCAATAAATAGTCGCCGTAAATAACAGATCATATTCCTTGGATTGTGGTCTCTGTGCTGGTCTGTGATTTTGGACCTTACGGACCAGCACACATACTTATTGCTTTTATACTTCTTGATTTTTATATTTTTTTAATTTATTTATTTATTTATTTATTTATTTTATTTATTTTTTTTTTTTTTTTTTTTTTTTTTTTTTTTTTTTTTTTTTTGGGGGGGGGGTCAATGACTCGCGTGTTATTTTTCTTTCCAGTACCACATGATACTGGTGGACATCCTAAGCTAAGAAAAAAAATCAGTCAGAACTGAAGACCATCACACATCATTTAATTTATATATTAATATTTTTAAAACAACAAACATGTTTTGATTGGATATATATTATAAGCTGAGCTCTCTCCCACGTTAGTGAGTCCACCTAATAAGTTGACTGAACTCACAGAATTTATACACTGACATTTTCTAGTACTTTCTTCACATGCGCTTAATGCGCAAGTTTGGACTTGAATGTCTAGAAGCCGTAAGGTAAAAAATCAGAAACCAGCCGAGTTCCCATTTTACAATTTCATTTTTTTTCTTTGACACTTCCGTATTTGCCCACAACTCACATAGTGAGCGCTGGTTGTACTCCGTGCATGGCTTGCTCGGATTTTTGCTGGAATGTTCCTATCTTGTTTTTTTGTTGTTGTTTTTGTTGGGTTTTTTGTCTTTTTTGTTTGTTTCTTAAGTTTGGTGTGTGTGTGTGTGTGTGTGTGTGTGTGTGTGTGTGTGTGTGTGTGTGTGTGTGTGTGTGTGTGTGTGTGTGTGTGTGTTTCCTTGCTGTTGTTTTTATTGTTTTGTGAAGTTGTTGTTTTTCGTTTCGTGTGCATTTTCAAGACATTTATAAATCTTCGTCCGTCGTGTAAACATTTTTGTATATTCTCCTCTTACTTTTAAAACATTAACTCATTTATTGCTAGAGTCTAAAAACGATGTTCAGCTTTATATGTTGTTTTATCCGCCACATCTTCTGGCACCAACACATCCCACCCTTCGTCTTTCTTGGACTTCAGGTTGGCTTCAACAAACGTTCCAGATTCTTTGAGTGCAGCGTTCGATCATTCTAACACCTGAGTGTACGCTAAGACCGCCGTCAGCCATTACACGAATCGAACATCTGCAAGAGGCATAGATTTTCATTAACCCCTTCATCCGATGGGGCAAATTAAAATCTATGTCTCTTGCTGGCACGAACTGGTCCCTTTAATATCCTTATACCGAGACACTGAGCCTGCTAGGTTTAAATCCACGGCAGGACATTTTCTTTGATGGCTTAACCGCGATTTCTTCTATCGATTGCATGGTACTACAGTACACCAGATCCTGGGACCAGCTGCATGAGCGAGCTTTAGGTCTTCGTTAGCCACTCAGCAAGGTGCGCCGCTATAGCGGAGCACCTTGCTTTGTGGCTGGCGCAGGACTGAGCTCAGTCATGCAACTGGCCCCTAGGCTTTTGGTCGATTGCTACATAATGTCAGGAAATCCCACCAAAGGCGCCATATAAATAGTCCAGTATTAAACCCACTCCCCCCGCCTTCTTCCAGTCAATAGAATGCATAGAGGCATATAAATAGCATGCAGCAGTGAAAGAAACACGCTTCCGAAGACCGACGACACCACAGTTCACTGATAAATTTTCGGAGGGCCCTCGAGAAAGAACTTATTCCTCTTATTCGTAGGTAATTGCAGTTAGTTGCCTCACTGACATCAACATTTTAGGTGCTACACCTCAGTATTAATAGTTCGACTGCTACGAGGACGCATGTTGCAGTGATCCTGGCTATCCAGCGAAACTGTAAAGGGGCACAACCTACTATCTTCCCTTACTATAAAGGGGCGTAATCTACTATCTTGCCTTACTATGAAGGGGCTCGTCCTACTGTAGTTGACATAATTATTCTGACGCAGAAACAACTCATGTTACCTTCGATCTCTCACGGCAGATTCGATTCGATTATTGAAAAGGAAAGGACTTCCAGCTCTCGCTGATTTCGTCCTGGGGAGGGGGGGGGGAGGGGTAGGTGGGAGGGGGGACTTATTTATTGTCTGTCGCTGATGTCCACGCATCACTTACTCCTTCCGTCTGTCATGTCCAGTCGCGCCTCAGAATGCAGCGCCTCGGGAAAGGACAGGCCTTTCCTTCTGTTCTGTGTTGTTCCTCTCCCCGTGTGGGTCACAGTACAAGGTCTTTGCCGCACCTCTTGAGTCCCTAGGTTTGAGGTAGGGTTGATTTTACTAACCCCCCCCCCCCCCCCCCCTATATGTGTTTCCATATTCTTACAGGGTGCTCCGGTGGTCTAGATGTGCTGGATTTGGGGATGCCTATTTAGTAGTTTCACGGTTTATGTGAGTGTGCTATGCCAAGAGTCTGAGGGGAAATTATCGGACTCTCTAGCGTTATGGGGAGTTGGAGGGTGTTCGTTATTTGTGCTCTAGTGTCGTCTGTAGTGGGGCAGTCCAGGAGGACGTGTTCAGTCGTGAATGTGTGTCCGCAGGTGCGGCTGATTCAAATCTAGACAGCTTTTATATACTGACGAGCAACAGAAAATGCGATATTTTTGGATTACATAAATGTCGCATTTCTTTTCCTCGTGTTTCCGATGATTCCAAAAATGTCGCGTTTATTTTGTTCGTCAGTATATATTTTGCTTTACGGACAAATTCTAGCAGTAGTTTATCAATGCAGTGCTAGTCTGAGATTCCGCTGAACTGACTCTGGAAGTCAGTGAGACAGCAGCGAGAAAAGTCGGGTTGTTGTTCACAACCTACCCACATAAACACTTGTACTTGTAGCTAGCGTAGTAGTGAGTGGTCCTTGTTCAACAACCTTCGTCCCTTGACATAGCGATGGAGAGAGAAATCGCGTTTAGGCCTACGTCCACGCGCAGTGACTGCCTGACGCGGTCGGTCACCCAGCCCCTTAATCCACCCTCAAGAGACATAGATTCTCATAAGCCCCTGCTGAAGCAGGGGCTCATGAGAATCTGTCTCTTGCTGACCAAGATTTTTTTTTTTCTCCATCTGGTCCTCGCAACGAGGGATGGTGACTCACCATTCGCGTAGGTCCGCAAAGCTAATTGACCACCTGAAGGTGTCGATTTATCTGGCCACTTTTCTCGCCTCGTCGTCAATTTTCTCTCACGACCCTGATTCTCCCAGTCGTTCTCATTAACCCCACTCACTGCCAGTGGCCACGAACAGTGCGTCTGAAAAATCACTGTATTTTTAACGCCAACGAAGGAGTTCCAAGGAGCGAGGATGCAGAGCAGAAGCTACAAGTGGTATAGATCCGCATAAGCCCCCCGCAGCTGCGGGGGCTCATGACGATCTATACCTCTTGCAGTAGGTTATGTTCAGCTTTTTTATCGCCTGGGAAGGGGTTAACTAACGTCTGTGGTTCAGTTTTCTGTTCCTCTTTAGAGAGTCTGGCCGATAGTATGTCAGAGGAAAAACAAAATGAGCACTACTCAGATGCAGGAGGTGTAGATCCTCATGAACCCCCGCTGTTGCTGGGCCCCATGAGAATTTTGTATCTACGTTCTTATGACGACTGGGGATCTTTGACGTTGAGTGTAGAACTGATGATTTCAAAAACACAATCTGCGTCCAATGGCGTCATTCAGCCCGGCGCACGTGTTTCCCAAATTTTGGAGGCGTCATCTAACGACTATGCACCAGTTGCAGGAGATGGATCGACCATGATAATTCAAGGGCAGTGCCAGATTAGCTTGGCGCCGACAGGCGCCAAGCTAATCTGGCACTACCCTTGAACTATCATGGTCGATCCATCTCCTGCTGTAGTGCGTCAGGGCTGAATTGGTTAAATTCACTCTGAAAACGAAAGGGTTGAAACTCGTTTCAAGACGTTTAGGCATTGAACTGAGCCAGTGCACTCATAGTCTTATTCCCCGGAATTCTTACCATTGGCACACGCAACGACAAGCTATTCTGACACCACCCCCGATTTATCATGATCAACCTGTCTCCTGATCTAAAAATGCAGGTCTCAGAGGACAACTCCTCATTGCAGGAATTCGACACTTAAATCGCAGTGTGTATAGCTAAGGGACCACGGGAAACACGCTTGCCTGGTCACAGGTCAGATGCATGCGTCTTCGGTGGTATCGTTAACCCATTCAGCCCCGACGCCCTACAGCTGGAGATGGGTCGACCATGATAATTCAAGGGTAATTCCAGATTAGCTTGGCGCCTTATCATGGTCGATCCATCTCCTGCAACTGGTGCATAGTCGGTAGATGACGCCTCCAAAATTTGGGAAATACGGCCGTCGGGCTGAATGAGTTAAGATATTACACTTTTTGTTTACCGGTTCCATAAAGTCGGCTGCATAATCCAGATGTCAGCAACTGTATGATTTTGCAAGGAGAGGATTTTATTACGCTGATCTCGTAAATGTAGCGAGCAATTTTCTGCCCCCGCGGATTTCAGTTAGTCCCTGCGTCCATAATTATTTTGCGCTCCACCACACTCTCTGAAGCGCTCAAAGTCAATCACCATCTTGCCCAGCTCTCGCAGTCTTCCGTTCAACCAGCTTCATCACAATCATTGAAGACTTCACAGGTCTCGCAGAGAACATATCACTCAAGCATGTTTAACCTTTTGGCTGTCGGTCGTACGTTGTGTCGAGATGATTCCTGTCGGAATCACCTCGACAAAACGCGCGACCGAGAGTCAAAGGGTTAACATCATTCATTAGTGTTGGTCGTGCTGACAGTCCAATCAATACGTGCAATGAACTACGACGGTCCACGAATGTGCGTGATCATCAGAAATGTGAAGAAAATAAGCACCAAACGAATGCCGGTTTCAGTCACTGAAGCATTGGTTTGGCGCTTATTTTGCCCGCATTTCTGATGTCACGCTTCGCTTTGAAATATGGCGTGGAGACTCAAAAGAAACTGATATAATGGTGCGTGTGTGTCGAGCAGTCTTACAGTTGAGAATCGATGATGGAGACAAAGCAAATGTCATTTCAAAACCGCCGCCTTATTGATCGAGCTGGATGGCATAGCCACAGAGTGCGAAAGAAACATGTTGCTTTCAAGCGACCTTCTGTAAGCAAAAACGGGTCAATACTTCGCTATATCTACTTCATAATACTTTAAGTATATATCGTCTTCATCCTGATACGCCCATTTCTTGAAATTAATTTGACTGATAGTTCAAGGGTGGTGCGGCCAGAATAGCTTTGCGCCTGAGGCGCCAAGCTATTCTGGCACCACCCTTGAACTAAAACAGTCGATCTATCTTCTGATCTGTACATGTAACCTTCATAGGACATTAATCAAGTTTAACAAAATCAGCCTCAGGATGTAATGGGTTAAAGTAATGGTGGAATCGCCTTTACGAAAGGCACTAGAGACAGCCAATGGTTAACTTGTTAAAATACCCAGATGTGTGTGTGTGTGTGTTGATTAGTGATTTGGCTTAAATCAGTACATACGGGTCTGAGCAAATCCTCATAATTCACGACCTTGCAGATTTAAACCAAAAAAAAAAAATGTAGATTAGAAATTCTGTACTAGGATGCCTGAGGGTGCTTGTGCCATTTATGACACATCTACAAAACTAATGTGAACTCTTTTCAGTACGTCGTGATTATTCGCCACTAAGCCTTCTCCAGCCCCACCCCACCCCACCCCATCCCACCACTACTCCCCGTTGCGATTGCAACATCGAGCTTTGGTCTTCAAAACGCCTACCTGCAATTTGTATGAATGATTTTTGTGTAGCCGAACTTTGGTCCCCCAAAAAAAAACACTTAACTAGTTCATGAATGAACGAATCTGCTTCGCTCTGTGCACAGTATGTTTCACATATACACATTCGCGTAGACTGATCTTTATAGTTTTCCACTTGCACATCTAACCAGAGTAGACACGTGCATCTTTATAGTTTTCCACTTGCACATCTAACAAGAGTAGACACGTGCATCTTTTGCCCATTGGTTAACCCCGCCTCTGCTGAGAAAAATTGCTCGTAGTGCGCAACTGCAAGAGCCACAGAACGTCATGAGCCCCCGCATCCGCGGGGGCTCATGAAGTTCTGTGCCTCTTGCTCGCTTTATTTGGTGTCAATGTTGTTTAGATTGACGGGGTCGTCAGTGCTGAATTTAAAATGATTTCAGAAATTAGTGGTCACCAGCAGTGCAGTTTGTAAACACTTTATTTCCATTCATAAAGACATAGGACGGGTAAATACTGAGAGAATAAACATATAGTATACTGCCGATGGAAATAACGATTTAGTATCACTGTTCTCTGAGACAGCTGGGGCTTTTGGCGTGGAATTTACGATAACTTCAGAAGCACAGTCTGTGTCCACCAACAGTGAAGGGGTTAAATGTTTACTTTTTCCATTCAGGAAAAAATAGGGATGGATAAATAGAGAATAAACACAGACTGCCGATGAAAATAATTATGTAGTATCGCTGTTCTTTGAGATAGGTGGAGTGTTTGGCGTGGAATTAGCGATAATTTCAGAAACACAGTCTGCGTCCACCGACAGTGAATGGGTTAAACGTTTACTTTATCCATTCAGGAAACAATAGGATAAGTAAAGAGAGAGAGAGAGAGAGAGAGAGAGAGAGAGAGAGAGAGAGAGAGAGAGAGAGAGAGAGAGAGAATAAACATAAACCGCCGATGGTAATAGTTTTAGTATCACTGTTCTGTAGATAGTTGGGGGTGGAATTTACAATAATTTCAGAAGCATAGTCCTTGTCCACCAAACAGTGAAAGGGTTAACTCATTCGCGAACAGCCGCATCCGGATGCGCGGCTTATGCCGCGCATCCGGATGCGACTGGCCGCGAATGAGTTAAACATATAGGTTTTTCATTCAGAAAAAAAAATATAGGATGGGTAAACAGAGAGAGAATAGGCATACACGTTCGATAGAAATAATTATCTTTTGTAGATTATTATAAACACATAAAAGCCGCGACGTCAGACCGTATTGTCTACTGGACTGCCAGTGTCCATGGAAATCAATAATAAGAATTCCGGGGAATAAAACTATTACTGCACCGGTTCAGTTCGATGTCTGGATGTCTGGAAGCGAGTTTCCAGACCTTTCGTTTTCAGTGTCAAATATCTCAAACACGACATTTTTACACATTTCGGATCCGACCTCGAAAAAATTACGATTATGTCTTGGGGAACGACGCGGATGAGCTAGCGGGTTCTCTTGTAGTAATTATTATAATATTGGATCGAGTATGCTGAATTAAATATTCTAGCCTATTTCTTTCAAATTTGGTCAGTCACGTGCTATTAAGTCAGCTTCCCGCTATACGTATTTTCCTGCCCCCCCCCCCCACCCCCCCCCCCCCTCCCCCCGCCCCCCCCCCCCCCCCCCCCCCGCACCCAAGCATACTGATCAACAAAAGAAACGCGAATTTTTCACCATAGCGCTTTTCTTCGTAAATATGCTTTAATCCGGGTTATTTTGACGTCATTTATTAGAAAATGTCCACAACAGCTTTTTTTGTAGAGTGGTGCGATAGAAACCATCTTGAATTACATGTTGGCAAAACATTATTTTTACTAGATGTTTTGCATATAGCTAGATAAAAGGAAGACACTGAGTCTGAACTAAAGTCAGTGCACCAGTTTACCTACCTTGGCTGCATTATCACGTCGGACGCCAAGCTGGACAAGGAGCTTGACAGCAGGCTGGCAAAAGCGAACAGCGCTTTCGGGCGACTTTTCAAGCGGGTGTGGCACAATCAACAGCTGAAAACAGGCACCAAGATCAGTGTGTACAGAGCTGTGGTCCTCACCACCTTGCTGTATGGTTCCGAGTCCTGGGCCCTCTACCGCAGCCAACTACGACTCCTCGAACGCTTCCACCAGCGCTGCCTGCGTACCATCCTGGGCATTCACTGGAGTGACTATGTCACCAACGTCGAGGTCCTTGAACAGGCTGAAACTGTGAGCATCGAGGCGTTGCTGCTGCGGACACAGCTCCGCTGGGCGGGGCATGTCTCCAGGATGGAGGATCATCGCCTACCAAAGATCACACTGTTCGGCGAGCTTGCTACTGGACACCGTGACAGAGGGGCACCAAAGAAGAGATACAAAGACTGTCTCAAGAAGTCACTTAGTGCCTGCCAAATCGACCACCACCAGTGGTCTTCGCTTGCTGCGGACCGTGACACCTGGCGCTCCACCATTTACAAGGCAGCTGTCTCCTTTGAGGACTCTCACAGAGCTAGCCTTAAGGACAAGCGGCTCAGGAGAAAAAACAGAGATGCCGCAGCTCAGAACCCTAGCCATACCTTCCCCTGCAGCCACTGCGGTCGAACCTGCCTGTCTCGGATTGGCCTCCGCAGCCACGAACAAGCCTGCAGACATCGTGGTCAACTCCTATAAAATCTTCGTTCGCGAAGTCAAGCCAAGCCAAGAGATTAGAAAATGTTATGAAGAGTGTGTTATGTCGTGCGCTAATAGAATATTTAGTCTTAAAAATCGCACATCAGTCAATGACTTATGACGTCATCAGTGAAACTACCATCACAGGATATTGAAAGTGAAATGGCGAGCATCTGAAAGGACACAGCTGAAAGCCAGCCAATGTGCAGTGTCACTAGTGTCCGTGTGCATGAAAATCCGGCCTGTTTTGGTCTTGACCTACTTTTCGTTTGTCATGACCTACAAACATGAAAATCAAAAAGATCTTTATTTTTAGGTTAGCCGCTATATTTACCTGATCAAATGGATATGGGTGTGTTCTTTATCTCTGTGTCAGTCACAGGAGCATAAAAAAAATGGTTTGAAAGTAATTCGCATTAAATCAAATAAGATTTATTAAGAAAATGATGTGCACCGGAAGTTCTGGTTCTCTAATGAATTTTTCGAGTTAAATTTCGTTTGAGGAAGTTGATAACATCGTAAGCAATCCACACAACGTTTGTGTTAAAACATATCACAGGAAACTTGCTTCACAGAGTGAGTCCAGTTTTGCTTATTTTCACCACTAATGACAAATCCTGCGTCCTCCAAGGTAGCCATGGGCGATAACTCATCCATTTTTTGTGTGAAGGTAGATCAGGGAGTAGGCTGAACATCTGAAGTAAGCAACAAATAAAATTTTCTTGTTTTGTCAGGGTGGCTCTTTGTTTGGGGGTACACTTACAGACACTTTTCGGTTTTTTTAATGGAAGTCAGTATATATAATATTAATCTGGGAATTTTTTTTAAGTCAACTCATGAAAAAAACTGTATTTTGTTGAATGTTGAAATTGTTTCACTTTGACGTAAATGTGTTCTATTATTTTGCACTATTTATATTTTGATTACAAAACTGTTAACTCATTAAGCATCAGCCGCGTATCCGGAGGCGGCACGTCTCGAATAAGTTAAGACACGCATAGACCTGTTACTTTTGTTGGCCAAACCCTACAGCGGTAACCATAGTGACTAACTCCGTGAGACCGTGACACTCCCGCCTAACTGTCGCAAACTGTGGCTTGTCTCAGTCCTGATTGCATCCTCAAATTGAGGTGGCTACTGATTCCAGTGGAAATGCATAACTTCCATTCTGCAAGAGGCACAGGTTTCCTTTAGCCCCTCCTAGCTGCAGGGAATCATGAGAATCTATGTCTCTTGTTAGGAAATATCGGCCTCATTTTCATCCTCAATTGAGCTGGGTTGCTATTCCAGGCAAAAATAGTTAGCCCTGCGGTCGAAATTTACAAATTTGGGATTGTCCTCTGAAGTCTGCATCACTGTTCAGGAAAAAGATCGAGCAGAATAATTCAAGAATGGTACCAGAATAGATGAGCTGGTTTTCAGCAGACTACATTACAATGTAGAAACGATAGAATATGATAGTTCAAGGTTGGTAGCAGAATAGCTTGGCACTCCAAAATCTACAAAAAGTTGTTTTAAGAAAAGCTATCGACCGTGAAAGTTCAAGGGCGGTGACGAAATAGCTTGATTCTCCGAAGTTTACATTACAGTTTTTTTTTTTAATATGATAGTTCAAGGGTGGCACCAGAATAGCTTGATCCTCCGAAGTCTACAAAACAGTTTTAAGAAAAACTATCTACCACGTTAGTTCAAGGGCGGTGACAGAATAGCTTGATCCTCCGAAGTTTACATCACAGTTTAAGAAACTACGATAGTTCAAGGATGGTCCCAGAATAGCTTACCTAGAGGCGCCAAGCTATTATGGCACCACCCTTGAACTACCATGTTGTAATGCGTCATGGCTGAATGCGTGACGCGTGTAACTGGAAACTCCAAGCCCGTCACGCACCTCTCAGACATCCTTCAGTCCAATCAAGCGAATGCATTTGAGAATGCGACCCACGCTGGCGGTGATTTAATAGGAATGAATCATTAAACAAATAATAGCAGGTTGTAGTAGTAAATCGATACTGTCTGCCTCCGGCAAGCCATGAAATACTGGGCCATGGTCAGCGGACTTGTCGCGTGTGTGCTGGTCAATGGTTCTGGACCTCACCTTGACGCTTCTCTCATGGTTAAACCTTCAGCCCGTCTAAGCTGAAGGCTTTTGAAGTCAAGAATGGTTTTGCACCACGCTTAAAAAATCCTCAGGAAAACGCATTGAATGTTCATGTCTGTTATCCCGTTTTACCCCAAGACTGCATGTCTCGCATTTTAAAGGCATCGCTTAACAACTACCTAACAGTTCCAGGAGATGAATGGACAGTGATAATTCAAGGACGGTGCCAGGTTAGCTTGGCGCAATCAGGCGCCAAGCTAACCTGGCACTGCCCTTGAATTGTCATGGTCGATCTGGTATAGTCACCATAATATGCTGTAGGGCGTTGGGGCTAAATGACTTAATCGGCACTAAAAAGGTTAAACTTTTTGGGCACAACGTCTTTGTCCGCCATGAAGTTGATTTCAAACAGGGGCACCGAAGAGGGTGTGAACAAATTTGGACCCCAGCTGCGAGAACTCGCGACCTCTCTGACGGTAATCGAATGTTTTAGCACCTGAGCTACCCAGCTTCCATAAATCGGCACTACCCGGCATAAGTCAATGCAGTCATTATCGTTCAAACAAACCCGACCCTCAACAGTAAAACGAAAAGAAGGTGAAGGACACAACTGCCCTATTTGAATAGTCGGTGCTTAAATCTATAGGGTTACTTGCTTCTTTCTTTTTTTAAACTGCCTCCCAATTCTAAAAAACATGCAGACATAAATTGGTTATTGAGTTTACAACATGCGAGTGAATAACGTTATAAGGCTTTCACCGCTGGAATATTTATTAAGACTGACAGAGCTGACCAGGTTACTTTCTTATCTTAGCATGCAACGCATATTTGATTCAGTTCGTTTAACCCCTTCCCTGTTGAGGACAAGGTGAACACAATCCAGCTGCAAGAGACATAGATCATCATGAGCCCCCGCAGTCGCGGGGGCTCATGAGGATCTATGTCTCTTGTTGGCCCCATTTTGCGTCCATGTTCCATAGGGCGGCTAAGGCTGTTTGGCGTGAAGTTAACACATTTTTCAAGAACACATTTCTGCGACTGCTGGCAAAGAAGGGGTTAAAAATAACACAGGAACATAACAGGAAATGATAAATAAAATCAAATAAACATGAGGGAAAATAAGCAGAAAGATCGAATCAAAATTGAAGTTTAGTGGACGGTAACGCCGCAAAACCGCATCTCGTCTGACGAGAATGTTACACCAAAAAAATGGAAAATGACTGCATTATAGAGCAGTTAGAAAGTGCTGACCCCTCCCCCCTCCCCCCCCCCCCGCCCTCCCCTCTTCCCCCCCCCCCTTCCCCCTCCCCAACAACAAAAGATATCGATCATCAAGAGGCATATATCCTCATGAGCCCCTGCGGATGCCTATTGCAGTCTGCAGAAGAAAGTTGCTGATGGAGAGACATCAGAAATTGACGAAAAAGAAAAAAAACTCGGTGTGCTCTAGAAATCAAGAAAATCATCTCTAGTCCAGACGGACGTTGATTGGGCATTAGCGTGTGTGTGCAAGGTTTTCTCCCTTTTTGTTGAAGAGTTTTCTCCCTTTTCGCTGCAAAAGATTTCTCCCTTTTTGGCTGCAAAGAGTGTGATTTGCATTGATCTGCACGGATATCTGTGTGCTTCTGTGATGTTTAGAGTTCAAATATCGATCCGTGTTTGGAGTTTGAATGTTTTGTTTCTCTTTTTAGTTGAGAATTGTGGTTTGCATTCACTGCCGCATGCTGCAATTTTTGGCGAATCTTCCATTTTTCTGACTTCTTCTTCTAGTTTTTTTGTCGATTGTTGTTGGTTGAGGTGATGGTTGTGATGACGATGGTGGCGGCGGTATCGTTGTTTGCGATGATGATGGAAACTACGACAGCATCGACGATGATGGTGATGATGGTAAAAATGACAATGATGGTTATTATGAAGGAGTAATGATGATGGTGATAGCGACGATAAGGACAATGAAGTTGTCGACAATATATACAGCTGTAGTCTTTATACTTTACATCAGTGTTGTTAAATGTCTGTATTATGATATTGTTCAATAACGTACTTCTTGTTAACCCTTTGGCTGTCAAAGGTGTTAAAGTCTAAATGCTTTCTTTCAGCAACATCTGTTACACCTTTTTAAGCTCACACATTTGACACATCTCATTCTCATTACATATATACGTCTTTTTCATTGAATTAATCAGGCTATTATTTCTTGACTCGGATTCATTTCTCAATAGGAATTGCGATGGAATCACCTGGACAAAGAGTGCTCGCTGCCTACAGGCAAAGTCTTTAGTTGTCGGTAGTGCTTTTTGTCGCAACAATTCCTGTAGGAGTCGTCGCGACAAAAAGGGCTACCAATGTTAAATGATGTCACCTTGCAGGCCAAAGTGCAAAAGCGAAGGGCGCGTTGTCATTATATGTCAGTTTAACTCTTTTGAGACGTGCCGCATCCGGATGCGCGGCGTAAAGCGTTAAACAATTTAATCCCACGGCCGCTTTTCCTAAATTTTTAAGGTGTCATCTAAGGTGTACCGGCGACTGACGGCGCCAAGCTAATCTGGCACTACCCTTGAATTATCATGGCCGATCCATCTCCTGCTGCTGTAGGGCCTTGCTGCTAAATGGGTTAACGCGACAACAGACGTACAGCAAAGTCATAATGTCAGTAATCAACGCGCCTGACGCACTTCTTTGAATTTCAGTAGCTGAATATGCAACGTTGTATTATTCGCCAATGTTGTATACGCCTGTAGTATGACCGCGTGCGACATTTTATTTATTCACTGATGGTGGTCAATACATTTGTGTGCTGAAACGCACGATTCCATCTCTCCCCCTTCTTCTCCCGCCTCTCCCACAAATCACCTCCTGCACCCCGGGCGCTTGAACAACACGGAGAACAAGAGGCGGGTTGCGGGGGCTCATGAGGATCTATGCCTCATGTGGATGGATGGCCATACAGCTGCAGGGATGATTATCATAAATGACGGCAGAAGGAGAGGCTGAGTGCTTCTCTCCTGCACCTGTGGTCATATACGCAGAAGTAATGGGTCTACCTGGTAAAGCCATTACATCCAGCGTCAGCTGACAAACCAAAAAAATGCGTGGACGGCGGTAGTGGTTTAACCCCCCTTGTGCATGTAACCGCCGGTACTGTAAACAGTATATGTGGCTGCGTGCACAAGAGGGTTAAATAGTCAGGAGAGGAGTCCAGCTTAGCAGGAGCAGGCACTGCCTTTCAGCGGTCAAGACTGATCGTTCCTTCATTTGAGCCTTCCTGATATTTTTTCAAAGCGCAGTACGACTTGAAACGACTTCCTTAATAAGGGTTTTAACGCCGAGCAGGCGATTATAAGGCCATCTCGCGGCGAAGTATGACGTCAAGGTTTGTGTCAAACCTAGTTAAGGCGACCACGCAAGGGACTATCGAAAGGTGGTCGCCTGAGACAGGAGGTCTTTTTAAACAAGGCTATTAAAATATTACAGAAAAGAGTGTCATGGGACCAAAGGTCTGTATAAACAGGTGGTCGCCTCACACAGAGTCATCTAAGTAACAAAAAGGGGATCATGGAACAAAAAAGAAGGGAAGTCCGCTCAAACAGGTGGTCGCCTCACACAGGTGGTCGCTTCGACAGGTTTCACTGTTTTTCATTCACGAGCTCCTTTGGGTTTGCTGTGAAGGGCAATGCCTCGGGGCCAGCTGCGTGAGCGAGCTTAGTCCTGCGCCAGCCAGCTCCGCTATAGCGGAGCACCTTGCTTAGTGGCTGGCGCAGGACTAGGCTCACTCATGCAGCCGACCCCTTGTGTACTTAATATAAATCACTCCTCTGCAGCTTCGTTTACCTGTAGAGTCATTTGAAGGTGCTTATATCCCAGGGCGTGTACTCTCCGACAAAGGTCACACCTTGTTCGCTGGCTGGGTGGCATGCACGGCTTCTTGGGATCCCGCCATACCGTCTGTCATTTTCAAGAGACACAGACGTTCACGCACCCTGCAGGTCTCACATAAGCGACAGTTGTTTCATGTACGTCTGTGTTCATCATATTAAGAACCCAGCAGTAAGGTTTCAAAACCAAACAGCCTAGAAATAAGGGACTTTTTCGTTAGTAGGTTATAACTCTTTTCATCCTGATACACCCATTCCTTCAAATAAATTTGACCATGATAGTTCAAGGGTTATGCCAGAATAGCTTGGCGCCTGAGGCGCCAAGCTATTCTCGCACCACCCTTGAATAAAATGATTGATCTATCTTGTAATCTGTCATGTAGCCTTCACAGGCCAATAAGGACATTTTTCTAAAATCTGCCTCAGGATGCAATGGGTTAATGGAACCCGGCAGACGAGTTGCTGACACGAGTGTGTGTGTATCAGTATATACGTTTGTGCTCTTTAGAACCAGGGGATCGTTGCCAGTAAGCAGAGGTCATCGGGCCGATCGTGGCCGACAGTGATGCGCGGGATCCAATGCGGCCTACGTCGGCCCGAGGTTACTTTTGCTTACTGGTTAGGGTTTTCAAAACAGAAGGTTTCCTGCCATTCCCATTCGGATTCGATTCGTAGGTGGTGACTGCCATCTCTGCTATTCTGTCCGTCCATAGTCGAAAAGATTTTATCTGCAAGAGGCATAGATCTTCATGAGCTCCCGCATGAAGCGGGAGCTCATGAGGATCTGTGCCTTTTGCTCTGGTGCCGTCTCCATCTGCGATTATCAAACGAAAGAGGAGGCCGCTGCGCATCAGCGTGCAACATTGGGAATTCGCTTCTTGGTGTAGCGGGAAATTCATAGTGCGTCACGTTACCGCATCTTCACGTTCCATCACCGCGATCTCCGGCTGAGGTCCATCAGGGGATATTCGCCCAAAGGTATACTGACGAGCAAAAGAAATGCGACATTTTTAAGATTATCGGAAATACTAAAGTGTTTCCGATGATTCCAAAAGTGTCGCTTTTCTTTTGCTTGTCAGAATAGTAGTAATCGGGGAAACTTCGGCAAGTCAGGTCTGCAGCTCAGAGTTGCAAAATGTTCGTCTACGCAACAATTCTTTCAAGCCTGTTGGTTGCCAAGCGATCTCTTGAGACCTATAAAGCACCCCCACCCCACCCCCACCCCACCCCACCCCACCCCACCCCCACCCCCACCCACCCCTATTTTTTTTTTTTTTTTTTTTTACATCAGGATTTGTGTACACAGGCAGTACCAGTAAAACGTCGTTTGCCAGAAAATAAATTCGCCAGTCTTGGTGCAAGATAAAACGTGTACTGCACATGTTCCCCTTCACTCACAGGACTTAACTCATTCCACACGTGCCGCATCTGGATATACCATCTACTTGCGAATGCAGCATGTCTCGTATGTGTTGACAAGGACAGATAATTATATGTTGTGGGCGTGTGATGAATGACACAAGCGAAATCACAGACAACGCAGACTAATTCCTCTGCCACAATTACATAATTGTATCAGTAACAGTTCTTATTCCCCCGGAATGTACAGCTGAACGAATTTTCCCCCATGGATTGATCGTAAGGTGGTTTTGGCACTGAGACCTGTAAGATGTTTCGTCGGTTGCTTGCACTGTGCTGCTGAGGCGAGAGAAGAAGAAAAGGCGGATGGGAAAGGTGACTTTTTCTTGATGTCGATGTTTTTGCCAGTGCGTGTTAACACATTCGAGACGTACGTACTGTATTCGGATACTTTACGCGGTTTCATCGTGGGTATCCGGATGCGCACGTCTCGATTGACTTAACACTTTCCTGCTTAGGACAAATATTCCTCCCAAAAAATTAAGTTTCCTGTTATGTAAAGGTGAGGAAAATCAATCGACCGGAATAGTTCAAGGGTAGTACCTGATTAGCTTGGCGCCTTTAGGCGCCAAGCTGATCAGGCACTACCCTTGATTTATCATTGATCGATCCCCTCACTGGTCAGCAGCAGATGGTGATGGAAGTACAAAAGATCCAGCACCAAGCTAGTACGACACTCCCTCGAGCTATCATCGGTCGATCCATCTCCGGCAGATAATGCTTGGGGTGTAAGAGATCCAGCTTCAAGCTGATCAGGCAATACCCTTGAGCTATTACTTGTCGAGACATCTCCTGTAGGCGGTGCAGGAACGGAAAGAGTTATCGATAAAATGTTGGTCGACTTGTGTTGAGATGTGTGGCCACCTGTTTCTTGTGGTTTTTATTGACAGTTGTTTCCTCGTGAATGTAGACACTCGTCGCTTGCGTGCTCAATGATCTCGCCAGTGTTAGCGTTTTCCTTTTCTTGTTTTTATGTTTGCATGATGTTTGTTTGTTTGTTTTGATTTTTCTTTCTTTCTTTGTCTGTTTGTTTATTCGTTCGTTCGTGCGTGAGTTCGTTCGTTTCGTGCGTTCGTTCACATTTTGTTCGTTCGTTCGCTCGCTCACTCGCTCGTTCGTCCGTCCGTCCGCCCGCCCGCCCGCCCGCCCGCCCGCTCGCTCGCTTGTTCGTTCGTTCGTTCGCTTGCTCGTTTGCTCGCTCGCTCGCTCGCTCGTTCGTTCGTTCGTTCGTTCGTTCGTTCTCTCGTTCGCTCGTTAGCTCGTTCGCTTCCTTCCTTAGATCCTTACACATATATTTGCCCTCTTTTAGGCCTCCAATTGACCACTCTACTAGGTAGGGTCCACAGACGTAACAGATATTCCGAAATTCCCTACTAAGCCCATAGAAGACACAACGGTAAAGGATGTGAAACTATTATGAGAAGAAGGATCCAGTCGTGTCAGATTAGATTAGTAGTCCGAAAATCTCTGCGAGATCCATAGATCCGTTTGAGCAAAGCTTGCCGCCTCATGTTTTTTTTGTAAGTCTTAGTAACGTTTGAACGCTGATAATTCACCTCTTCTTTCCCAGTTTGTCTTCTATGGCATTAAGTAGAAAATTTCTGAATATCTGCTACGTCTGTGGGCCCTACTAGAGTGGTCATTTGGAAGCCTAGCAGGGGGTAAATATGTCACAAATGTAAGGACCAGGAACCAGTTGCATAGGCGAGCTCAGTCCTGCACCAGCCACTAAGCAAGGTGCGCCGCTATAGCGGCGCACCTTGCTTAGTGGCTGGTGCAGGACTAAGCTCGCTCATGCAACTGGGCCCAGGTGGTGCCTTCGGTCGGTCGGTCGGCCGTTCCTTCCTCCCTTCGCTCCTTCCTTCGTTTGTTTATTCTGAACAAGTTAACTCACTGGAGACGCGCCATATACGTATAGGCGGCGTTTCGCCGCGTATCCGTATACGGCAGGTCTCCAATGAATTAACTGCATGTAGTGCTGGTTAATAGCATATACACCATAGACAGCCGCGCTTTTAGGAATGTTTGCTAACTGAACTACTCTAAATAGCAGTGGTACCTGATTAATGCGGCGCCTACTTTCTCCTGTTTCAAAGCTAATTAGAACTTATCCGTGAGCTGCCCTCGATCCCTCCCCAGCAGCTGAATAATTGACAAATTGCGTCTAGCTCTCAAGAAGTCCCTTTATGTCGCAATATCTTCATTTCCACATGTGTCTACGTTTTCCCCCCGTCCTGTTCTGCATCTCGAGGCACATTTTTCGCTCGACCTGCTCTGTTCTGCCGGTGAAAAAGCTTACACTGACGGTTTTAAAGGTTAAAGAGAGCGCTCAGGCAGCTTGAAATGATGTGAAGTCTCCGAAACCGCTGCAAATTCAGTTCTAGAAAAACCTCGTCTGCCCAAGGCACGCAGATTCGAATTAAGCAAGAGGCATAGATCCTCATGAGCCCCCGCTGACGCGGGGGCTCATGAGGATCTATGCCTCTTGCAGACAGGTGGTGTTCGCCGAGTCTCGGAATGAAAGGGTTAAAGCGATCCCTCGTACGGATGGTAATGTGTCTAGGTCTCGCGTGCTCGTTTTCGCTGACTTTTTCCCCCACTACGAGTTTTGTATACTGGCGAGCAAAAGAAACGCGACATCTTTGGATTCGTCGGAAGCACTGGACTGCGTCCGATGCTTCCAGTGATGTCTCATTTCTTTTGCGCGTCAGTGTAGTATGGATCGTTGTGGCCTTGCCCATGGTTTTATGGGCCACGACTAGAAAAGCGGTCTAAAAATGAAACGTTCTTTTAGTCATTTCAATCAAAGTAGGTCTCTTTTCAAACTGGATATTATCTCTGTAAATGTGTGCTGGGGCCAAATGCATGAGTGAGTTTACTACTGCGCCAGTCACTAAGCAAGGTGCTTAGTGGCTGGCGCAGGACTGAGCTCACTCATGCAACTGAGCCCTGGTCTTTTATTTCGCACCTTAACCCTTTAGCTGTCGGTAGGGTAAATCACCTCGACCAAACACGCCACCGACAGCCAACTGGTTAAAGCGTATCAAGCTATCTAGTTAACTAGCTAACTAGCTATTAGGCGTTACGTCCTTTTGGCACAAGATATGTTCAAGGACGGAAAGCGATCTGCTCCGGGGCCGGCATTAATTGCTCAAATTTGCCGATATGACGAGTTCTCAATGTTGTCTTGTCTCAGCTAAGACTTTTCTGCCCTTCTTCATACAATCAATGTGAGTGGGCGCGCATAACACAAGTTTCCTACTACCCCTGCTGCGAATCGGTGGAACTCTGCCAAGCGCAAAAGAGAAGAAGAGCCAAAAAGTCTTTTATATTACGACATCCACTGAAACTGTGAAAGTCCATGAGCCCTTTTGCCCAGCATCACTCTAACCGTGTAGCACCATCTTGGTAGCGCTCAGCATCATCAAAATGCCTTTAACTTGGGGAAGGTTTTCCTATGTGTGTTTGTATGTGTGTGCGTAGATTTGATTTGTTTAAAGGTAGTGAGATTCTGCATACATACATTTTGTAACGCGCTTAGAACGCGCTGCTTCTGGGATTTTAGCGCGATATAAATGATTATATTATTATTATTATTATTATTATTATTATTATTATTAGTGAATGATGATTATAAAGACGATATTGAGAACTACTAACCCTTTCTTGTCTGGAGCAGGTCTTTTTAATCCATTTAGCCCCGAGTCCCTACAGCAGGAGATGGATTTTGACCATGATAATTCAAAGGTGGTGCCAGATTAGCTTGGCGCCTTTAGGCGCGAAGCTAATCTGGCACTACCTTTGAATTATCATGGTCAATCCACCCCCTGCAACTGGTACATAATAGTCGTTAGGCAACACCTCCAGAATTGGATAAATGGGACCTTGGGGCTAAAAGGGTTATGGTGAAAATCACTAAACAACAGCTGCGTAACTGTTTCGTTTCTGTGAGTCTTGATACGAAACGGATGTTCTGGCATAATATGGCAGAAACCAATATGTCCATTTAAGAGCGAGATTTTAATTGTATAAAAATAGACACACAGCGTTTGACAAATAACGGTAGATGTCCTCTCATCACATTCAGAACACAGCAACATGACTTTTCTCTTTTATTCTAATTTTCTTAGTCGGAAAGGTCACTATGTCATATTGTCTTACGCCTCATCTGTCTTACTTGTTGCTCGCGTCCTGGGCTCAGATACATGTATCGCGGAGCACCTTGCTTAGTGGCTAACGCAGGACTAAGCTCACTCGTGCAACCTGCCCCTGACATATCTGATGAACTTTCTTGCTTGAGGTCGCGTTGAATGCTTGTTTGTGCTTTTGAATCTTACGGCTCGTGACCGTAAGACCAGAATCGCAGACCGGCATCAGCGCGCACTTCATGCAACTGACGCGGCGTATCCTTTGCGATCATGACCGATGCACGAGCACCACGTCACGCCAAATCTTTATCGAACACGTGGAATGCGTAGAGCGGGCGATCGAAAACCTAGAAAGGCCAAGTCACTTCAAAGTCGAGTGAACGGTTTTTCCTTGCGTCACCCACCTCCCGACACTGGTTGCTTCTCCTCGATTCGCTGCCGCTGATCAGCGGCAGCGAATCAAGGGAGACAACCAGTGTGCCAACTGCCTCTCTATTGCCCCGCACCCCCCCCCCCCCCCACCACCACCACCACCACCACTTCGTCAGTCTTCCCTCAAAGCTGTTAAACAAGATGAGGATTTCATCCCAAAGTCTACCGTATTGTTGTTTGGAGCTCAGATGCGTTTATCTTTTAGGAACATTCAGAGTTGTTCATATTTTTAGGCTTTTTATGCTGATCCTTTTCCCTCCTCTCTCAACCAGCCTCTGATCAACAAACATGTCGGCGCACACAAATAAAGATGGACACACGGCGTTTCCTGACATTAGTACGCTATGTGGGCACGCGTAGCAACAGGAATCCATCTCCTTCAACTCTAACCTACCCTCTGATCTGTACACACACTTGCACACAAAAATAAAGACGGACACACGCCGATTTCCGCCATTCGTAAGCTCTGTGGTCTGGCGTAGCATGGCTATTCTGAAGACTGAAGAATAATAGCACGAGCAGCGAAATGACGACACTTCAAGCTTGAAGTCATGGCATCATTAGTCCCACGACGCCGTGTTCGTAGTGACGACTCGATGTTATACGTCACTCATCGCAGTACTAACTTTTGACGTATCAGAGGATCAACTTTGCAATTTTCTTGCTGATTTTCACGCCTAGGGCTTACACGTCACAACGTTTCTAGCATCATCATCATCTCCCTTTTATCTAGCTATATGCAAAATATCTGGTAAAAATAAGAAAAATTACGGACTCCAGTGTGGATCAACCGGTATTTGTGAAACGGCCATTTTCTCGCCAATGAGCGTCTTAACCAAACCATCGAAAAAAGGTCCCGAGATAATTCTTTTTGAAAGAATATCCTAAAATTTCAAGCTTGTCCGTCTTCAAACGCGGGCTCAAGTCACTTTCACACACACACACACACACACACACACACACACACACACACACACACACACACACACACACACACGGCGCTTTGGCGCCAAAAAGACGTTCTCTAGCCAGGTTTGCGTAGCTAGACGTGACGTCATTTTTTTCTTGTTACTTCTTTGCCAGAATTCCTGCCCTGCACGCCAAAAACGTCATGTGCATGCTCCGAAATGTGCTCCGACCAGCCCCATTTCAAAGTCTACCGTATTTTTAATACGGTAGACAGAAATAAATAGGCTCCAAACTGAGAACTATTTATTTTTGCGCGATGCCATCTACAATAATGGTCAAAACTTAAGGGCCACTTTTTATCGCAGACGCACCGACAACACCACACAAACAATGTAACACTACTTGGAGTCAGTACGTTCCTAATTTATTCAGAAACAATTTCATTTAAGTTTTGAGTAAATCAAGCAATTGTAACAACAGCAGTACGTTAGAATGTTCACCCATCCCTCATTTGAACAGTCGCACAAGACTGGTCCAGTCAGTAGCGAGTGTACCCATGGAGTTCACCAGGGTTCGGAGATCATGTTGTGGGATCATTTCCCACTCTTGATGCAGGAACTGAGTCAGATGGGGGACGCCTTGAGGTAGGGGGTGGTTGCTGACTACACGTTGCCCCAGCACGTCCCAGATGTGCTCGATGGGAACCTAATCAGGTGAACGAGCTGGCCACTCCATCCTCATGATGCCCCGTTGCTGAAGGTACTAATCCACCACACGGGCGCGATGAGGTCGAGCGTTGTCGTCCTGCAAAACAGCATTGTCGCCTATGGCTTGGAGAGCTGGCTGGATGAGGGGCTGCAAAATCTCGTCCTGATAGCGCAGTCTAGTCAGGGTGCCTCGGATGACGTGGAGGGGGGTCCTGCCTTCCCTGCTGAAGCCTGCCCAGACCATGATTGAGCCTCCTCCGTAGCGATCCACCTCTTGGACGCATCCATCCGTGCATAGCTCGCCCTGGCGTTTCCAGACCCCCACCCTGCCGTCGTTGAAGGACACAGTGAACCGTGACTCATCAGTAAACAGAACCTGAGTCTACTGGAGTCTGTTCCACCTCACATGTTGACGACACCAGGCAACCCGAACTCTGCGATGAGCTGGAGCGAGGGGTATTCTCACTGCTGCTCTGCATGAAGCCAGGCCAATTTCGCGCAGACGTCGGTAGACTGTGCTTCTGCTAACGTTAACGTTTACAGCTTGCATCAGTTGCATCTGCATGAAGCCAGGCCAATTTTGCGCAGACGTCGGCTGACTGTGCTTCTGCTGATGTTATAGTTTGCAGATTGCATCAGTTGACTTCGCAGAGTGGTTGACGTGACAGTTCGGTCGCGCAGAGCCGCCACACAGAGGTATCTGTCCTCATTTCTGCTGGTGCAGCGCGGGCATCCTGAGCAGGGTCGTCGTTCTGCCCTTCCAGTTTCTTGGAAACGTGCCAGCAGCCTCTGGATCACTGAATGGGACACCCCAAGGCGCCTCCCAACTTTTCGTCCAGAAATTTCATCCTGCAGCCATGCTAGTGCCCGGCCTTGACCTACTGGTGTTAGGCTGGGTCGTGGTGGCATGGTTAGGAAAGTGACAATTATGCCCCTACTGTACCGGTATTTGTAGCAAAACAGAAGTGCTCAGTGTTCACGACTGACCCCTTTAGCACGTGCATCACGACTTTACCGAGAGCTTTTCCACCTGCCTGCCTTTGGTACGCTTGCCAATATCGCACAGCTTTTCACAAAAACTGACGATGTTTCACGTGCATTTAGTAACACGTTCGTGGACATTGATAAATTGTTGTCTATTGTTCCCTGTACAGTGGATTGTCTAAGATCAACTTTTAACCCATTTGGATCGAAAGAACATTGTATTTTATTAGCGTACTTGCGACGATAAACAATGACACCAAAAGTGGGGTGGCCCTTAAGTTTTGACCATTAGTATATTTGTAGACAACCCAAGCCCAAGTCCCACTCCTTCGCCGCTTTCAAACCCAGAAAACCAAATAACCAAAATGAACATAAAACCTGGTGATCTAGTCCTCATGCCCCCTTTCGCTATTACCTCCATCGTAACACCACCGCAGGCCTGAAGTCCAGGGGCGGTCCGTGGCGCAGTGGTTAAGGCGCCTGCCACCAATGCCAAAGGTGCGAGGTTCGAAAACGGGTTCCGGCGTCGGACTTTTCTCCTCTGGTAAGTGTCACCTTTATTTCGGGCGGACCGTCGGGGGTTCTTTCTCCGGGTACTCCGGTTCTTCCACCCCCCCCCCCCCCACCCCGCCCCCACCCCCCACACTTTGGTACCGGTTTCAGGCCACTTTACAAATTTCAAATACAAGCGATCAAAAATCTCTGTAACTTCAGTAGCTAAACTGGCCCTTCGTCTGTCTTGTACTGTGTTTGTCTTAAATGGCGTAATCCGTGTCTGTTACGTGAGTGTGCGTGTTGGGTTTCAGTTCGCGGCGCTTTGAGTCGATTCGTCCAAAACTTGAGAAAAAGCGCCTATATAATAACGGTATTATTATTATTATTATTATTATTATTATTATTATTATTATTATTATTATTATTATTAAAAAATGACTTGAAAACCAAGTGAACTTTCCCTAAGTCCCAGTGGCTTTCAGATCAACAAATAAACTGAACTGAAGGCTACCGACCACCATTACATTTAGAGCACTCCCCCTCCTCCCCACCCCCACCCCCCTCACCACCATCTTCCCCCCCCCCCCCCACACCTCCCCCCACACCCTCCCCCCTTTGCCCTGCCCTCCCTTTCCACACCATTCCCCCTATCTTCCCAGGCCCAGTAAAAACCAAATGGACGCAAAACCGAATGAACTATTTCCGCCTTCCAACCGAACCCCGTCCCCCCCCCCCTCCCCCCATACCCCTGCCTCCCGGGCGACTACCCTAGTAGCAAATGTCCTCGGGCCCACATCGGCTGCAGTGGGCCCGCGCATAGCCGTGCGCGGGCCCACTACAGTGGTCGTGGGCCCGAGGACCTTTGCTTATTGGGTAGGGGAAACGTTGACTGACTCCAAGCTAAGAGAGATTAAGCGGGAAAACTGTCAGCTGATCACAGATCGATTCGGCCGTCCGGCCTCTGGCCCTTTTATGTCCGGCTACGCGTGCCGGAGATAGATCGACCGTGACAGCTCAAGGGTATTGCCTGATTAGCTTGGCGTCTTCAGGCGTCAAAGCTAATCAGGCACAACTCTTGAGTTCTTGTGGTCGATCTTTCTACTGCAACTTGTGCCTAACGCTCTGCAGTTGTTGTTTTTTTTAATGTGAGCCATAGCGTGCCACTGTTTTAATTAGTCTGTCCCCTGCTCTAACCGTTTCATTGTTCAATGTCGATCCATCTACTCATTAACCCGTACCGACGACACTGGACGCAGACCGAGTTTCTGACCCCTTTGTTATTTTCAGCGTCAAAGAAACTTAGCGGTGCAAGGAACGCGGACATGAACTGAAAAAAATGTGATCAGCTTCAGGCATAGATCTACACGAGCCCCCGCAGCTACGGGGGCTCATGAGGATCTGTGCCTCTTGCGCTTGGGCATTGTTCATTGTGTTCCACTGAGCCAGTGAAGAGGTTCATTTTCTTCGCATACGTTACAGCAGTGTATTTCGACATCTGGGGCTGGATCTGTAACGGTTAGGCCGCTCGATCGTGCTGTAACCGGGGGTGCGAAGCTGCTATCGGATAGTCAGTTTTTATGGCACTTAGTGACTGGCCATTATGCAGTATTTAGTTGCCTCGCGCATCATCTAACGGATCTCATGACGATCGACTTGCTCCTGCTTCGCCTGAACGAAGCATCAGGCCCAAAACGTTGGCCTGCCCTTCGTAAAACAATGACACCTGGTTTGAGTAACCGCCAAATCAGTATTAACCCATTACATTCTGAGGCTGATTTTTTTAATTGCTAAGTGTCCTATGAGGGCTACATTACAGGTTAGGAGATAGATCAATCGTTTTAGTTCAAGTGTGGTGCCAGAATAGCTTGGCGCCTCAGGCGCCAAGCTATTCTGGCACCAACCTTGAATTATCATAGTCAAATTTATGTCAAGCAGTGGGTGTATCAGGATGAAAAGGGTTAAAGGACAAGTGATGTCTCAAGAGAAGTCTCCAAAGGCAACAGTGTCGCCTGTCGTTAAAGACCATCATTTAGATGGCTTCAGCCACAGTCACCTAAATGATGGTCTTTAATGACAGCTGGTTTCGCACAAGGGTGGTCGCTCACAACAGGTTCAGCTGTACAATTTGCACTTCAGCTGGTCGAGCGTTAAATGTGTGGTTGTCTGTGTGTTTCTGGACCTTACGCCTAAACAATACCACCGGCACTGGTGTCAACAGAGAAACGTCAAGAAGATTTGATACTGCATACATGTATAGTATACATTTTGAGAAGAACCCAAAGGAGAAAGAAATATTTACCCGAAAAATTAATGAATTGCGTTGTAACCGCCTTATCTAAGCGTGTTTCTTTCTCCTTTGGGTTCTCCTATGCATCTTACATGCCTGCGTGTCACCTTTATGATCTGTATTTATTATGCATTTTGTATTACACATATACTAATGGTCAAAACTTAAGGGCTACTTTTTATCGCAGACGCACCGACAACACGACACAAATAATGTAACAATACTTGGAGTCAGTACTTTGCTAATTTATTCAGTAACAATTTCATTTAAGTTTTGAGTAAATCAAGCAATTGTAACAACAGCAGTACGATAGAATGTTCGCCCACCCTCATTTGAAAAGTCACACAAGACTGGTCCAGTCAGTAGCGAGTGTACCCACCGTTTGCAGCCAAACATTCAATGCCGCGTTGACGCATGGAGTTCACCAGGGTTCGGAGAACATGTTGTGGGATCGCTTCCCACTCTGATGCAGGAACTGAGTCAGCTAGGGGACGCCTTGAGGTGGGGGGTGGTTGCTGACTACACGTTGCCCCAGCACGTCCCAGAGGTGCTCGATGGGAGCCAGATCAGGTGAACGAGCTGGCCACTCCATCCTCATGATGCCCCGTTGCTCAAGGTACTCATCCACCGCACGGGCGCGATGAGGTCGAGCGTTGTCGTCCTGCAAAACAGCATTGTCGCCTATGGCTTGGAGAGCTGGCTGGATGAGGGGCTGCACAATCTCGTCCCGATAGCGCAGTCCAGTAAGGGTGCAGCGGATGACGTGGAGGGGTGTCTCACATGTTGACGACACCAGGCAACCCGGGCTGTGCGATGAGCTGGAGCGAGGGGTATTCTCACTGCTGCTCTGCAAAAAGCCAGGCCAATTTCGCGCAGACGTCGGTAGACTGTGCTTTTGCTAACGTTAACGTTTACAGCTTGCATCAGTTGACGTCGCAGAGTGGTTGACGTGACAGTTCGGTTGCGCAAAGCCGACACACAGAGGTATCTGTCCTCCCTTCTGCTGGTGCAGCGCCGGCGTCCTGAGCAGTTTCGTCGTTCTGCCCTTCCAGTTTCTTGGAATCGTGCCAGCAGCCTCTGGATCACTGAATGGGCCACCCCAAGACGTCTCCCAACTTCTCGTCCGGAAATTCCATACTGCAGCCATGCTAGCGCCCGGCCTTGATCTACTGGCGTTAGGCTTCGTCGTGGTGGCATGGTTAGGAAAGTGACACTTATGCCCCTACTGTACCGGTATTTGTAGCGAAACAGAAGTGCTCAGTGTTCACGACTGACCCCATTAGCACGTGCATCACGACTTTACCGAGTTTTCCCACCTGCCTGCCTTTGGTACGCTTGTCAATATCGCACAGCTTTTCACAAAAACTGACGATGTTTCACATGCATTTGAAACGTTCGTGGAAATTGACGAATTGTTGTCTATTGTTCCCTGTACAGTGGACTGTCTTAGGTCAACTTTTAACCCATTTGGATCGAAAGAACATTGTATTTTATTGGCGTACTTTAGCGACGATAAACAATGACAGAAAAAAGTGGGGTGGGCTTTAAGTTTTGACCATTAGTATATATACTTTTGTACTTATTTTAGAATAGGTGATGGTCTGGTTGTCAATGCGAAGGTGGTATCGCAGCGCCTGAACCGAAAAGAGTCAGCACGTATTTACATCATTCCAGGCCTGAATTCAGTCGCATCGTTCAAGTCGGTCAGTCGGTTCAGCTTTAGAATAGGAAGTCCGACGCTAAACGAGTGAGTGGTCTCTTTCCCGCCGGCTCGTAGTGTAGCCACCCTTCCACTCTTTCGCCACTAAGTGATTTGAAATTGAAGGGGAAACTCGCAGCTGATCGCCGATCGATCTTGGTACTGTCAGCCCCGCCTCCCCCCCCCCCTCTCCCCTTCCCCCACCCCCTTCCCCCTCCCCCTTCCCCCTCCTTCCCCATCCTTCTCCCACCACCGTTTACAGCAGCATTTTAACCCCTTCACTGTCCGTGGTCGCAGATTGCGTTTCCGAAATCTTCGTTCATTCAACGCCAGTGAACCCCAACCGTCCAAAGAATACGGAGACAAAGTGACAAGTCAACAAGAGGCATAGATCCTCATGCGCCCCCGCTTATGCGGGGGCTCATGAGGATCTATGCCTCTTGCAGATGGATCGTGTCCATTTTTTTTTTTTTTTTCTTTCTCTCGGCAGCGTTAGGGATTAATGGAGCATGCCAGACTGCTAACGACCAGCTTTTACGGTACTTTGTTGGTAGTTTTCCGCCGTCAAATAGACAGTTTGGAGAGTCTAGTGTCTCGTCTTATTACTGTCCAGCTTGCAGAGAGACATAGATTCTCATGAGCCTCTGCGTCCGCAGGGGCTCCTGAGAATCTGTCTCTTGCTGAGCGAAATGGGCTCCAACCGTTTCACAACCGCAGAGTGGCATTTTTGTTTTGTTTTTTTTTTTTGCTTCCTTTTTTAGCGTAGGGCTATAAACGTTTGCGTCGATTCTGATTCAGTTTTCAGGGCCGACCAACTAGACGTGTTGGAGGTCAGCGGGGATCCAAGCGTCCTTTATTTGAGTTCATGTCGAGATGATTATTTCCAAGTTGTTTCATGTTTTGCGGTCATATCCCTTGAAGAAAATTCCAGCAAAGAAGGAGACATTCTTAGAAAGGACAAATACAAGACAGTTCTTTAAATGTTCGTGTTAAAACCTTTCTCTTCTTTTTTTTACAAAATATATGTAGAGACAACATCCAAACAAAGTACATATATACAGATAGACATAAATGGACTATATGTACGTATTATTTTGAGACATGAAGTAACAACCCATGAAGGCAACAACAACAACAACAACAACAAATTTAGATTTCTTTACTGCTTTTCAAGCATCTTTGACTTCTAAAGTATCTTTGACGTTCAGCTGCAAGAATCTAATTTTGCTTATTTTCTTATAATAAGTACTGGCCGTTTCAATACTGATTTTACTCCACACACAAAAGAAACCCAACAAAAAAAAAAGAAACACGCTTAGAAATAAAAAGTGCAACACCGTCCCTCTGATTTTCTAAATGCAGCAAATGTTTTCGGTACTCCTGCACTGCTGTCATCAATATGAAACCTACGTCGATTGATCGTAATGTAAACGAATTGATGGAGGGTTTAGTAATATTGACCCCTTCACTACAAAGCTTTAAGAAAAATCTAACTGCAAGAGGCATAGATCCACATGAGCCCCCGCACCAGCGGGGGCTCATGAGGATCTATGCTTCTTGCTAGCACGTCTTTACATCCACATTCCTTGGGCGTCTGGCGGCGTTGAATTAACAAAGATTTCAGAAACACACTGACAGTGAAGGGGTTAGCGCATTGTCCGCGTCAGTACTGACATGAAAATGACGCAAACGCATGACACTGGCGTACAAGGCTAGCGTTTCTTTTGACATCACGTCCAGATGATCAAACAAACAAAAATAATTACAAACTGCACCCTATTCCCCCGCAATCATCTCTTGTGCGGGTTATGGATGGAAACGCATTTTGAGCAATATTACAGACTCATCCTTCACAACTGTACACAGAACACCCAGTCACCTCCTACACTTGCGGGGCGCGTACATGTAAATGTGCCCGATGTTTTAGAGGTATCAATGAACCAATGAATCAGTATTTGAAAACGGTTATGGCATTGACATCGACTTTGATCGTCAAGAACTCCTGTGACAACGTGCCTGTGGGTGCGAGACAAGGAAGTCACTGAGGTCGTTGAGGTAATTGAGTTAAGAAAGGCAAGAGGCGTAGATCCTCATGAGCCCCCGCAACTGCGGGGGCTCATGAGGATCTAAGCCTCTTGTTGGGCAGGGGTCTTAGGGTCGGCGTACGCTAAACGAGTCGCTCAATGGAAGCTAGACAGACATGACGATCATCATAAAAACTCGTGGACATGCACGGCCACCGGAAATTTATACGGATACATTCGACACGCACGGCAAATGGAAAAAAGACACTAGAGGAAATTTCTCTCGCTTCTTCCCCTAGTCCCCGTCATCCCCTACCCCCTACCCCTCCCTCCTTCCGACCCCAACCACAAGGAAAAGTGTGTGCACTCTCGGATCGATCCCAACATGCACTGCGGCCAGCAGGCGCCACGTGCAAACGTAAACCGTATCCGCGGCAGGCCCTTTAGAAACAGAGGCGTAATTCATCTGCTCAAGGGCATCGACTGCCATGAGCCCTTGCAATTGCGTAACCCTTAGCTGTAATTCGTTAGTTGTTAGGGTTTGACGCCGGGCGGGCAAATAAGGCTATCTCACGGCGGAGTAGATCTTAGAAGTAATTAGTTAGTTATTAGGATTTAATGCCGAGCAGGCTACTAACTAAGAGTATCTCACCGTGGGGTAAATCTTAGAAGAGGCAGGCCCTTTACGAACGAAAGTGTCGTAAGTCCACAGGGGGCACAGACTATCGTGAGCCCCTGCAGTTGCTGTGGCTCATAAGAGTCTATGCGCGTTGCCCGGAGAGATCAGCCCAATTCATGGATGTGGGTTAACCTTTTACACTACAAAGTAAACTTTAACGAAGTCCCGCGACCAACTTCAGTCGTCCATTTGGAAGCTACATCAGACCAAAAAGGTGACTGTCGAGGTGGTCCACTGAAGACTGCACACAGAGTCCGGAGATAGATCGACCATGATAGTTCAAGGGTGGTGCCAGAATAGCTTGGCGCCTACATGCGCCAAGCTATTCTGGCATCACCCTTGAACTGTCATGGTTGACCGACAGAGGAAAGGATGAAAGGACAAACAGCTTCACTCGTTGATTTGCACTATTCTTAGGTTCTCATGAAGTTACTGCAGCTTGCAGATGTAGTGTCCCATGAAACCCAAAAGTGACCTTCTTGTAGATTTGATCTTGGTGATAACATGCTGGGCCTATTCCTTTGCATGACTAGTCCTTGGATCGTGAAGTTGTTGGAGTCAGCCTACTTATTCCGACATTAACCTATTTAGCCAAAAGTTGTCCATTTAGGAGCTGTCCGCACTGAAGACTACACACAGGGTTAACAGTACGTCTGCTACGATGACGCATAGCGCAGTGATCGGAGTGGTCCCGACAGCGAAACGGTCCCTTTAGTCCTTACCATAAAGATGCGCAACCTAAATATTGAGCTTACTGTAAATGGGCTCCACCTACTGTCTTTGACCCGATCGGGATTTAGGAATACCTCCTATGAAGGCTGAAGAATCTTCGTCCTCCATTTACTTACATCACTGTCTCTCGTTGGGAGGATCTGGCGGGGTTACAGTCCTTAGCTTGGCTTTGGGAAGTTGCGCCTGCATTCATGCACTGTAATCGGCACGCATGCGCGCTCACGTGCGGGACTGAAAGGGGATGCGTGGGTGCATTGGCAGCAAACCGTGGGCTGGTCTGTGATTTTGGACCTTACGGCTTCCAGCCGTAAGGTCCAAAATCGCAGACCTGTGGGCAAATGGCCAACCGTATAGCGTTCCCCGTCCTTAATTGATTTATCAATGGCTGGTTTTTCCATTACTCTTTTCAATTGACAAGATTGAAAAGAATGCATATTTTTTACTCTTAAGTGAAACGAACGGGGCATGTTCATTTTCTCTCTTGACAAGGACGCGCCGCAACGATCAGTTGTGTAATACTAAGAGAAGGAAGTGTCAAGTTATTTGGCTTTATAATTATTGGTTAAAAATTGGGACTATTCGGATTACGTTTCACGTGAAACATAAACGTTGACCTTGCGCACATTGCAAATGAACCATTGCTTGTTGTGGTGGCAAGGGAGATTTTTGTCGTTTAATAATGAATTAAAGCTGTATTACACAAATGCGCAGCTTTTTTCACGTCACCGCCAAATGTAGTTGCTGAAGTAAGCAAATGACCGTGAAGTAAGCAAATAACCGTGTTAACCCCTCGACTGCTACTGACGACTGATACCGCTCGGAGGAAAAGACGCGTAGTTGCATGTATCATCAGTAGCAGTCGAGGGGTTAATGGAGACAGACTGAGGGGACTGACCGATACAAAATGAATGATGAATCTTTGGCACCAACAATATGGACCATTCTTTATCGCTGCCACTATGGAACAGCGGGTGCTGTAAGCAAACAAATCTACAAAAAGGGGGAGGCGGGCGGGTTGGGGGGGGGGGGGGGGGGGGGCGGTGCGTGCAGTATGTTGGTATTCTTCGGGTTCTTCGGGATGAGTTGTGGACAGCATAGTCCTAATGCGCAAAAGGCCATCGGGCCGACGTCGGGCTCCGTTGGCCCGATGGCCTTTGCGTATTGTGCCCATTTCGTCGAGCAAACGGTCGTCAACAGTTCAAGTTCAACGCCGGCATGAGCTGGACAGTAACCTTGTTACCAATTTACGTCGTACCGGCTAGCCAAAGGTCGTCAGGTAAGCGACGGCGGCATGCGTTGGACAGCGTAGAGGAAGACATGTCTTTTAGTACCCTTGTAAACTCATTATGTTATCTCGATAATCAAAATGTCCTCGGAGGAGGGTTCGATGTTGGCTTTGTTGAACAGCGTAGAGAAAAAAAAATGTCTTAGTATCCTTTGTTAACACTTTACATCATCTCGGTAAACAGTAGGTCCTCGGGTTGGACGTTGACATAGTTGAACAGCGTAGAGAAAGAACTGTCTTAGTTATATTCTTGTTACCACTTTGCATCATCTCGGTGAGCAAAAGATCCTCGGGTTCAACGCCGGCATAAGTTGTCCCACGCATGGCCGTGCGCGGGACAACTCATACCAGCGTCGAACCCGAGACCTGTTGTTCACTGGCTATGATTCTTCTATGTCCAGAAGTTCGCGGGTCAGCTCATTCCGACGTCCGCCCAAGGATCCTTTTTTTTTTACTGTGATGTTTATGTCGAAAAGTTGTCGGGCGTGCGTCCGCCCGAAGACCTTTCGTCCTCTGTGACGCTTCAGTATATGTCCAGAAATGGTTGGGGTTGAGTGGCTCTTGGATGAATAATTGAACCAGTCCACTGTCCAGGTTATGGGCGTATTCTTGCAATGAGAGTAATTCTAAACGAGACCAGAGATGTGCATGTGGCACAAGAACAATGAAAGGCTTAGTTGTTTCACACATGCAGGCAGCCAGTCACTCGCTATATTACCAAAGGAATCACCTCCACGGATCACCCAGAAGCACAGATCTTCACAAACCTCTTGCTGTTTGCAGGTGTTTGTTAGTTTCTAGACCTCCTGTCGGCTACGACCAAATCTTTTGCCTCTGTATTCCGCAGGCGGACAAGGTGAAACATTCACAAGGTTCACTTCTTCCGTATAAAAGGAACGGAGAAATTTCAAATGAAACAGAAGGTGCCCGAAAGACTGCAAAGGCTCATGAGAGGCTGTGTTTCATGCAGATGTGAGGTTTTGATGGAAGACGAAGTATGGCCTACCAATCTCACAGTACCACACCGACGCACAGGACTTTTTTTTCTGTCGCACTAATAACGCCCCTAGTCTGAGGAACAAAAACCGGACCGCATGCGACAAGAGGCATAGATTCTCATTAGCCCCTGCTAATGAGAATCTATGCCTCTTGCAGATGGGGTGGGAATGGTCTGGCGCTGTATTCCCTGAGTACTAAGATGAATTATTAACTCTGGCGTTGACCGTTGACCACTGACCCTTCCCGCAAGCTAAGGTCATGTGTTTAGGCAAGTTATTATTGGTCTTTAGGGATTGTCACGAGTGAACGCCGTGTACAGTGGTATCTAGAAGCACTTGACGCCGTCCTTTCGTGTTCAGGGCTACATTTCGTAACGTTTAGACCAATCTAACACAAAATGGCTTACAGTGGAACCTACTTTGATCAAGACAACTCCTAACTTTTCCATTTCTAAATATCAGTTTAATAGAGGGCAAGGCAAGAAAAAAGGCAAGACTAAAATAACAGAAAAAGTGGTCGTAGTAGACAGGTGGTCTCTCAGGAAAGTATTGTAGAAGGGCAAGAAGTGTCACCTGTCATTATGCACCAAACGTACAGCCACCTAAATAGTGGTTTTTAATGACAGGTTATCTGTCAAATGGATGGATGGACGCTAAAAAGATGTTCTGCTGAACGCTTGAAAGAAAAAAAATGCTTGTACCACGGCCATTAATTTCCCGGGCATCAGTTTCCTCGGAACTGGCGAAGGATGTGCGCAGTCTTGCATTTAACCCTTTGGCTGTCGGCCACCACTCAATTCTTAGGTCAAACATGGCAAGCAAATAATAAATTCCAGACAAAAAAAGGTGACTGCCAAAGCTTGTAAAATGCAGAGAGTAACCCAATGAAGAAAGAAACACGCTTAGAAAAGACAGTTACAACACAATTTATTAATATTCCGGGTAAAACCCCTTTTCAAAATAGACAAACAAGATAAGAGCTGACGAGAGCGTGACTGTCAAATAAAAAATACACATTGAGGATACATTGCTTAGTGTGTTTTCAATATAATATCGTGTGTTCAAGAATGTGCTGACGGGAAACATGTTTACTGGGTCTTAGGAAATGTTTGGCACGAAAGATCCATCATTGTATTTTCCTGCAGTGACTTTAGCTTCTGTCGTCTTGACTTCGTTCCATCAATTTCGCATTGCTTGTAAATTTTTATCTGTTTAAAGTGTTCTTTCATTTCGTTCGTTCAAGTTTTTATTCTGGAGTTCCTTCCTTTAGGGCCCCCACATGTCGTGTCAAGTTTTAGTGCACTTCCGATCCTGTTCTGATTCTGTTTTTTCTTTTACTTTTGTCTTTCTGTTTTGTTTTGGGGTTTTTTTATGCAGTGCCTGCTATTAGCACATTTAGCTCCAAGTTAGAAATTCCACATTTAGGAAATGTCTGTTGAAGACTACACCGCAGGTCAGAAAATTGATCGATCATGAATGCTGGGGTGTTTGGCTAGAATAGCTTAGCGCTTCTAGTTGTGTCTTTCCGCAATAGCGTGCGCACTACACATTTCGCCGTGCGGTCAAATTGCCCGAAATTTGGAGCTTTCTTCTGAGAACCGCATACAAATTAATGATGTAGATCGACCATGATAGTTCAAGGAAGGTGCCAAAACAGCTTGACGACTGTAGGCTATTCATGGCTTGCACATTACACATTGAGCCGTCCGGTCAAAATACCCCGAAATTTCGAGCTGTCCTCTGAGGATTGCATACACATTCCCGAGGCAGATCGACCATGATAGTTCAAGGGTGGTGCCAGAACAGCTTGGCGCCTGTAGGCGCCAAGCTGTTCTGGCACCACCCTTGAACTATCTTGGTCGATCTATCTTCTGATCTGATATTGTTGATCGGCCTCCTGTTGTATTGAGCATAGTTATTCTGACGATCAAAAGAAATACGAAATTTTTGGAATCATCGTAAACACTACAGTGTTTCCGACGATTCCAAAATGTCGCATTTCTTTTGTTCGACAGCGTATATGTATTGAATTCGAGGCTTGCCGCATCCGGACACGAGTCAAAAGCCGCGTATCCGAAAGCGGCACTCCTCGAATGAGCTGAAAGTCCTGAAAATATATCTTCTTGAAATTTCTGTATTTAAATATCCATTATTGGTGCTTGTAGACGATTTCTTGATGCGAGTAATTTGACTTTGAAATAAAAGGGATATTGAGTAATTGTTTCGACTCGGTGTTTACACTTAAAATTCTGCTATGTAAATCTGTAACCGGAAAAACAAAATGACTGCCCGTTATGTCTGATCGAATTTCAGAAGATTGGAAACCGCACCCACAAAATATGGAAATTTCGGATGGTGTAGTTTCAGAAAGAACGCTGAAAATCAGTATGATCAAGTTAAAGTGAGCCCATCCGCTTTGTTCATTCGCAGAAATATAATACAAATACAATTGTCGTGTTTGTAATTTAGTTTTGGCATAATCGGCAATAACGTTATTCTAACTAAAAATTGCAAAGAACAATATAGATGCACGTACAGCTACCGAGTGATGATCAGTAACGTTACAAATGACAGCTAGGCAGTGTTGTGGTTGTTGTTGTTCTTCTTTTCTTTTTCTTGTTGATGTTGTTTTTAACGAAACCGCGACGACCACCACAATGACGATGATGATGACGATGACGCCGATTATGCTGATCATGATGAAATAGTGGAAATAGCGTTTTTTAAGTCAAATAGTGTCCAAATAGTTATAGCAACAACAACAACAAAAAGACTTCCAGCGATAAAGTCAGTATAAGACCACAACTGACTCAGCTAACTACTGTCTTTAACTCATCAAGCCGCCTGCATCAACAGCTGCGAAAGTGTCGTGTAGCGTTGCCGCCGGCAACGCTACACGACACTTTCGCAGCTGTTGCCTTGAATGAGTTAAAATAATAAAAGCTACTGTTAGTGTATGCGCACTCGCACTGCACGCTCTATATTGTACTCTGGTCTTAAGGCCCCGCCACACGTGCCGGTTGTGCCCCGATTTTGAAGCCGATTCCGATCCGATTGCGATCGGATGACGTCAATTATCCGATCCGGTCCCAATCGGCTGGGAATCGGGTGACTAGAACCTGCTCTATTTTCCCGATCCGATTCGGCCCCGGTTGTAAGCTTCAACCAATCAGAGCGCGTCTCGCAAAGCATGTCGTTTTAGTTTGCAAATGGTGGAACACGCCTGTTGTGATCAGTACCACCGCCGTTGCCGCTGATGTTTCGCACGCCTCTTCCCGAATATGATGCAAAACTGCTGATAATGCAAGCACATCATCATCACTGTCAAAACTAGCAGTCATTTTGCAGAACAGGTACGACTTTGATCTTCGGTTCAAACCGGTCGGCTAAACAAGTCGGGAAATGTCAGTGTGGCAGTGCACACGTTTTTTAGTCCGGCCCGATCACCTACCGATTCGAAAACTGATCAGGAATCGGCCTCAAAACCGGGCTCGTGTAGCGGGGCTTTAACACGCCATGTAGGCCTAATAGGTTTCTATGTACTGCACACACGGCACAAGTGGTCCGGGGCCGGCCGTGGTTGTTTAATTAACCGATCGTTCATTCAGAAAAACAAACGGTTTAATGGACTCCAGAGAAATGAAAATACACAGAAGTTATTGAACTGGTGCTGCGCAATCCCTTTTCCACATGCAAGAGGCACTGATCCTCACGAACCCCTGCTTTAGCAGGGGTTCATGAGGATCTATACCCTCTTGCTTGGTGTTACTTAGACCTGTACAAGCGACAGGCGGACATAAATTAATCTGTTTGCAAGAGGCATAGCTTCTCATGAACCCCTGCTGACGCAGGGGTTCATGAGAATCTGTGCCTCTTGCTGGCAATAGACTCAGTGGTGCTGTTATGTCAGCATAGACGGAGGAGGGCACAGGGGGTAAAAGCTGCTACTGCGAACACGTTACTTCACACCAGTCTGTGACCAAGTTAACACAAAATGTGAATGTTATTCCAAGCGCTGACAGGAAACTAACAGTGTTGACAAAAAAACAAAAATTCCCAGAGGTGTGGTTAGCGGGCTTTATTTGCTGTACTGGTTTGGATCGAAATGATTGGTTAGGTATGTATCCAATGGATCCGAACGGCGGCCCGGCCAGCATTGTGCAAAGCGAACTCTCTTTCTATATTTCTCTCCCTTTCTCAGTTTCTGAGCTTTGCTGAGTCGATCGCAAGTTTTGTGCTGGTCTGTGATTTTGGACCTCACGACTGTGAGCCGTGGGATCCAAAATCCAAAATCACAGACCAACACATCAGTTTATGAGCATAGTGAGCCTGTGTATTTTTTGCTTCCAAAGTAATTGTTGTTCATATGGTTGGCTGACACACTTATTCGCGTTTTCGCTTGACAAATAGTCAAGTTACTGGTAAATTGTTGGTGTGCCGTGTGTGTTCTGTTGAGACAAACGTAACGCAGATGTTTACAAAGTACAAAGTATATGGACATTGCTACCCTGCGAAGCCAATTGATAGTATGTCCATTTTCATGAACAGCGGGATTTTCTTTGTAATGCGATGAATGTATTACTTTTCGCACACATGAACTAACTGCTTTTTTCCTTCATTGTGCAGATTGTTCTCTTTGGCACTGTCCAATTATAAAGCATGAACACGTCTGGAAAAAAAGGTTGCATAGAATTCTTTTAGAACACACCTAAAAATGTTCCATGAAAGGGCAGGTGATTTTTCCATGTATTGAAATGAACTTATAAATTAATCATTTCTAGGACCAATAAAATGAATACAGCATTACAAGCCACTGCAGCGAACTTAAATCATCCATTTTCCTCAGCTGTGTGTACGCTACACCGCCATTTGATCAATAATAACAATTTATTTATTATAACATGACATGCAGCAGACATCACAGTCCATTACAATAGTCTATTCGTCCCAGCTTGAAATGTTCTTCAATAATCACCCCATCTGTATATGCAAGAGGCATAGATCCTCATGAGCCCCCGCAGATGCGGGGGCTCATGAGGATCTATACCTCTTGTCGAGTTCATTTCAAGTCTATTTTAATCTGTGTTCTTCCTGACGAGGCAGATTAAGTCACCAGCTGTTCAATCTACGTGCTTGTGATGGTGTAATGGGACAACGCGCACTCTGTCTGTGCTTGCCTGAAAGCCGCACACTGGTTGTCCCCCCCCCCCCCCCCCTCGATTCGCTGCGCTGAATCGAGGGAGACAACCAGTGTGGTATGACGGTCCGGATTAGGGACAAACAGAATGACACGTGAATATTTGTTCAGTAGTTGTAATCAGTTCTTTGTCTCATGAAGCGCCGGCTGGTATATCTACAGAATACATCCAGTCGCCTGGACTCGGTGACTTCCCCTTGGTGGAGCCTCGAGACGAGATGTCCTTATGTGAATTAACCCCATCACTGTCGAGAAAAAGTGAACACCACGACTTACTGCAAGAGGCTTAGATCCTCATGAGCCCCGGCTTTCGCGGGGGCTCATGAGGATCTATGCCTCTTTCTGACACCTCTTGGGATGTATGTTTATTGGATGGCTGGGGGATCTTTGGTACTGCTGAGAGTCCGAAATAGCTCAGGCGGTTAAGCGTCGGAGCAAGAGAGCGAAGGGAATCGCCGGGTCGTGGGTTCGAATCCCCGTCCCGGCCCCGGTAGCTGGACTCACAATCCAGGGAAAAAAAGACGGGCTTGTTCAATAGTATGTCCGTTGAAAGGTCCTGGTAAATCAAAGTGGCACAGTTGCTGTGCGCCTGAATTGATCAGTGTTTAGGTCGTACTCTATAAGCAATAGATTTCCCTGTCCTCCATAACCCGCCCGTCAGGGCCGTCCATTATCACTTCGGTGCCGTGGACGTTAAACCCCGAACTAATCAACCAACTTTGGTACTGCATTAGGAAAAGATTTCAGGGAAGTTTCAGTCTGTGTCATTGAAGGTTTTAAACAACACCATCTTTCCTTTAAATCGTCGTTGTTCATAAACTTTGGCTGTTGAAACAAAAAGCATCGTTGTCTTTGTCTGAACGGGCCATTTAACTCATTCAGTCCCGACACACCACAGCAAGATACAGATTGACCATGATAGTTCAAGGGTGGTGTCGGGATAGCTTGGCGCCCATAAACGCCAAGCTATTCTGGCACCAACCTTGAACTATCATGATCGATCTGTCTTGTTAATTGTAATGCAGTTCTCGGAGGACAGACCCAAAATGTGGGTATTTTGTACATGGGACACGATGGGTTAAAATATCTTCAGTTCGTTATTTTGTCTGTTGTTTATACATGCAATAATCGACGTTCAGTCGCGTAGGAGCAATGTATGATGAACTGTTAAGGCTTTGTTTGGTAACATCCATTCAGGAACCTGCCCAGTGAGCATCTGACCTTCGGGTCGTCGGCGGCCCAAGGCCCGACTTTTCGCTTACTGTGTGTTTTGCGTCCCTGAGTGCAACATATTCGGCTCGAGAGCTAAGTCAACTGGCGTTTTTAATATACCTTGGTTCGGATTGCAGTTCTTCAAAATGATCATGACTATGAAAGGAAACAGAAGTGAAAAAGTGTTCTTATTAGCTGCTTGCTTCGCTCAGTAGCACGTTTCATCCCTCCATGGTCTAGACGGAGCCTTTAGCGACGCTTTATGCCCCAAAATGAAACAAGAAACACTGAGGTTTTTACGCAAATGAGTGCGCATGCTGTGGCGTTTGATCTCAGGCTCTCCGGTCCAAACGAAGCAGACTGTGCACCGCCAAATTGATTCATTCCCCCAACCCCCGGCTTGTTCATTTCCGCGCTCCAAGCCCCCCTCCCCCCCCCCCTCCTCACCGCTTCATCCCCCCATCTCCCTACCCCCCCCCCCCACACACACACACACACACACACACTGCTCCCACGGGCAAACACACACAACACACACACACACGCACCGTAACCCAAGACTATTTCCTGTATCCCACCGACAATGTCTTTGCATCCTTTCTTCTCTGTCGATGTTGATCGACCTTGATAGTTCAAGGATGGTGCCAGAATAGCTTGGCGCCTGTAGGCGCCAAACTATTCTGGGACACCCTTGAACTATCACGGTCGATCTGTCTCTTGAGTCTGTATCTAGTCTTCAGAGGACTGCTCCAATATTCGGGTATTTCGATCGTGTGAGACTCAATGTGTAACGTGCATGCCTGGTCAGCTTTGGAAGACGTATTAATCCTTCGCGTGTCGGTAGCGGTTTCATGCGCGATGATTCCTACAGCAGCTAAAACGGCCGCTACCGGCACGCAAAGGTTTAATTCAACCAGCCCTGATAAGCTACAACTGAACGTGCATCGATCTTTTAAGGATCGCATCCAATTAACTTGACGCCAGGAACATCAAACACTACCCTTGAACTATAGTGGCAAGTAGAACCCGCTTGTTTGAAGACGACAAATGCACAGTATTAGCCTTGGCCGACAGGCCTTTCATTTAACGCCATGTGCATTTAGCATGAGCCGGAACGTCATTTTGGTGTTTTGGGTGCACTTCGCTAAATATACATCTGTACATCTCGACCCTTTTCCAGATTCGTAGTTTTATGATGATAAATGAATATCTGCTACGTTAAACTGAACTAGTGTGCCTCTGCCGGTTTCTCGCGGAATCCGAGAATATTGAATATTTTTCATATTATTCCGGTTTGGAAGTTTGATATACACAGTTGCACGTTTCTGTGGCTGCAAACATACGTCAGCATAGCTCTTTTTAGCTTTTCGATATTTCATAAGCTAAACGATATTTTCGAAACGTCTATTACATCAGATTTATTTTCCGTTCCTTCTTTCTTTCTTATCGGGGAATATTAGAAAACGTTCATATCCGGGCTAGGAACTTTAGTCACAGGCTTCGGTCGAGAATGCACTCCCCCCCCCCACCCCCACCCCTCACCCCCACCCCCACCCCCCACCCCCACCTCCACACCCTCCAACTATATCAATTTACATTACCGGTCTCTTCTGTTCCAGAAGTCGGGACTGTAAATATATACCGTTCTTTGACGCCTTCACAACCAGCGGACGCAGAGTGCGTTTTTGAAATCGCAAATTCAACGTCAAAGGTGAACGTGAACGCAAAGTGGTTTCAGCAAGAGGCATAGATCCTCACGAGCCCCCGCAACTGCGGGGACTCATGAGGATCTATACATCTTGCAGCTGGGTGTTCCATTTTTTCAGCAGTAAAGTGGTTAAAACAAACTGCGCAGCTCTGAAAAGCCGAAATGTCCAACATTTATGGTTCGGCGCTACAGTCAGAACTCAGAACTCAGAACACTTTATTCGGTAGGTCAACGACCCATTCGATATGGTCTTTTATATTTGTGTTTTCCATTTTAAAAAAAACACGTATATGTCTATTTTGTACTTGGATCTTCTGGAGGCATCTCGTCACGTGCTTACCATGCCACGGTAGCAATCGATTGTGAATGGTAGGTTTCCTTTTAGGACAGTGTCTGTGTCTCGTCAGTCTCCACCTCGTTCCAGAAAACTCAGTACATTGACGCACGCGGGTATATTATTACAAGCCATAAAATCTCAAATTGACACGTCACATGTTAGTTTATAGACACAAAATTGTGATTTTCTTTTAAGGAAAAGTTTTTCCCTTGCTTCTGACGCAACTGAAATACAATATATGAGACGAGCGGTGTTCTATTTTAAAGACCTTGACTGCCGAGAACCCCCAAAAAATGAACACCAACGAAATGCAAGAGATATAGATCCTCATGAGCCCCCGCAATGCGGGGGCTCATGAAGATCTGTATCTCTTGCTGAAGCCAGTTTGTATCCACGTTCCTTAAACGGCTCTGCCTTATGGTCGTTGAACAGATATTTCAAGAACAACAAATATTTCAAAAACAAACTATGCGGGAAAGGGGTTTTAAGCTATGTCCACATAAATGTGAATTGCTTTTCTGTACAACGAAGCCAAGTCAGGCCTGTGATTTCAAACCTTGCACCCTTGAGGCGTAAGTTCACGACAGACCGGCTCACATTAAAATATGTCATAGATGTCGGCATTTATGATGCGCATTACGGAAATTTCTGCTCTAAAAAGGCAAAATACTGTCAGTCCGTTTTTTTGGAGAAAGGCGAAATTCTTTTGGGTATTACAATGAAAATCTCGCTCACAGGGCGTATGTAAATGACTAACCTTGTAACATTTTGCTGACTGGGCACTATGACCGCTTTTTTTGTCCCTTGAACTATTACGGTCGGTTCATTCTCTAGCAGTCGGATCGAGCCACAAGTGTAAGAGATCTATTTTAACCCTTTGGCTGCCGGTATCGGTTTTTTGACACGCACACAAACGCAACCGACAGCTAAAGGGTTAAGCACAGCTACGTTCGCAGAGGCGCTTAGCAGCTCATGAAATAATCATAGTCCAAAATGAATCGCGGCCACCTTCGTAATGGGTCGTCGATTCTACTTCCATTACACACGAACACAAACACTCTGCCATTAAATTTGTAAACGAAAACTGTCCTCTGAGAGACGGGCGTTCTGTGCAGTTTTGCTCACACCATCATTTTCAGCTTCAGCTTTGCCCAGGCCGGGGCGGACCAGCGATCGTGATCGATCGTGACAGATAAAGCTAATGGGTAGTACCTGATTAGCTTGGCGCCTTGACAGGCGCCAGGCTAATCAGGAACTACCCTTCAGCTGTCAGGGTCGATCCATCCTCCGTGACTGTTGTTGATGCAGTGCTTGTAGGGGCGAAGATTCGGACATTGCTATTTTCAGTCGACTGTAAGAGTAAGCGGGTTGAAATTTGAATGCAGGGAATGAAGTGGAACATTAGTTGTGATTTCACGTGCAGCAATTCGTTTCACGTCTTTTTCAATCAGTCATTTGGCTTAACCCGTTCACTGCCGAGAAAAAGAGAACACGACCCAGCTGCAAGAGGTATAGATCCTCATGAGCCCACGCAGATGCGGGGGCTCATGAGGATCTATGCCCCTTGCTCAAACCACTTTGTTTCCGTGGTTTTTTGTTTTTTGTTTTTTAATGGCTGGGAGCTATTTGGCGTTGAATTAACAAACTTTCGATAAATACAACCTTCGTCCAGTGGCGGGCAAGGGGTTAATGAGTTTCATTTACATGCATGTTAGGAACCTCTCAGTGCTTGAAGCCATCTGTACTTTTTGACCAAGACAGTATACAACCGCGAATACAAATCCGTTTATGTCCTAGAAATGTAAAATCTGGTTTGACGATAAACTGTTCGCGAACAGTGCTCGTACCACAGTTAACCCCTTCACTGCGGAGAAAAAAGTGAACGTGATCCAACTGCAAGAGGCATAGATCCTCATGAGCCCCCGCGACTGCGGGGGCTCATGAGGATCTATGCCTCTTGCTGAGACGAACTTGTAGGCATGTTCTTTGGACCATGTTGGCTTTTGGTCGTTGAATGAACCAAGATTTCAGAGACAAAAATGCACGCACAGCATACGTACCGTAGCAGGGAAGTGGTTAATAATACATGCACTTGAATACATGCAATGCTTAGTATAGTTTTCTCTTCCTTTTGTTGTTTTTGTTGTTGTTGTTTGTGTTGTTAATGTTGCTGTCTGCACGGGTGGTTTTATCTTAAAATGACTATACACGTCTCAAGAGTTTATCGATATTTATGCTTCTTGCAGACCGAGCTGAACGCTCTCTCTCTCTCTCTCTCTCTCTCTCTCTCTCTCTCTCTCTCTCTCTCTCTCTCTCTCTCTCTCTCTCTCTCTCTCTCTCTCTCTCTCTCTCTCTCTCTCTCTTCCCCTCCTCCTCTCTCTCCATCTGTGTACAAACCAAACCCGGTCAGTAGCAGCCTTAGCAGGGGTTGACAGTGTATGAGTGATCAGCGGCAAACATTAGTCTGATGGGTGCTAATTAGTACTGTAGTTTCGCAGTGAACACAAGGTCACAGGGCTGGCGTAGGCCGCAATCGGCCCGCTCTCGACTGTGCACGGACCAACTGCGGGCGACGTCGGTCCGGTGGTCTTTTCCTTACTGGGTCGTCAGTCGCTGAAATCGTCTAGCAGGGGAAAATTCCCTTCCAGTCGGGCTGCTGCTCTCTGCATTACGAGCATTCATGGTCCCGTCAGTTAATATTGTGATATGCACACTGGTCGTCTCCCTCCATGCGCTACCGCTGTACCGGCGTGGCGATTGGGGGGGAGATAACCAGTGTGAGTTATGTATTGAATCTCTTCGTCTGTATCGCTCTGAGTGGCCGTAAGCGTCAAACTTCCTTTAGTTTCTCTCTGAAGATTATGATAACAAATTGTCATGGTCGATCCTTATCTTTTTATATTATGTCTGGGCACACAGGTTGTCTCCTTTGATTCGCTACCGCCTGTAGCCAACCGAGGGAGACGAGTTTGGTGTCAGCCCTGACTGAATGGGTAATGAAAGTTTCATACCCTACAGTTAATAATTTAAAAACTAACATAATAATTTACTTCTTTTGAGTTTTGGAATCGTGTTCATTTCCGGCGTATTTTTCCGTCTTCATATTTATATCATTGTGCCGCAGACGGTGGAGGTAGTCCGGGCTTTGGCATACAAGTCAATCTAGTATCCCCAGAAGTCGCAGCGCAAACTATGCAGTAAACCATTCCTGTCATCTGACCCGGCATCAGTCGGCCTATGGACCATTTCAGTCACGTCTTTGGGGGATAAAGCTTTTTTCGCTTCCAGCACCAGGTGCGGGATATGGATCAGCCGTGATAGCTGAAGTCGTGTCATTTCAAATGAATCAGTCGTGATAACTCTAGATATGTCATTTGAATTAAATCAAGCGTGATAAATGTAGTCGTGTTATTTTAATAGAATCAAGCGTGATAACTCTGCATGTATGTCTGTTAATTGAATCAAGCGTGATAACTGTAGTAAATGCTAGTCAAATGATTTGAACTGAACTAAGGGCCGGTGAAACTTCTGCTCACGTCATTTGAACTGTATTAAGCATGAAACTTGAGTCACGACGTCTTGATTGAATCAAATATGATAACTCTACACACTGACTTCTGAATCTGATTGTGCTAGGTCAAGGCTAGTGCCTGATACGCTTGGCATCACATTTGATCCATCACTCTTATCACATTTGGTCCATCACTCAACACTCCAACGTAATGCAAAGCAGAACTAGTATTCCGTGCCAAAAATCTGCGTATTGGCCATAGAAGTCAAAATGGTTGATGGAACCTTTCATGTTTTTTTAGGGGATATATGCTGTTTGCTTTGTGCCTCTAAGGGATACGATTAGTGACGATCTGCTCCAAGGATTATGATTATGATTAGTGACTGTTTCAGAGGTCACGGCCAGTGGTTACACTTGGGGCACGGTCTTCTTTGGCGAAAGACCGCTATACCTGTAACCCTTTTCATCCTGATACACTGACTGCTTCAAGTAAATTTGACTATGATAGTTCAAGGGTGATGCCAGAATAGCTTGGCACCTGAGGCGCCAAGCTATTCTGGCGCCACCCTTGAACTAAAATGCTTGATCTATCTCCTAATCTGAAATGTAGCATCCACGGGGTAGTGAGCAAATTTGTTAAAAAATTAACTTTAGGATGTAATGGGTTAGAAAGCAGCGTGACTCGATGTATAGCGCACCGCTCTCTCATTGGAACACAACTTGCCACTTCACTCTAGAAAATCAAAAAAGAAGAAAGGCATTTTTTGTGAAAATCAAGATTTTCATTGTCATTCTATGAAAATCTCGCTTTTCACAAAAATGGATTTGCTGTCTTTTCCCTTCACATGGCAGACTTGCTTTCCTGCACAGAAAACTGTTATATATAATAACCATAATAATAGTATGGCGCACTTGGCGCGCTCACACCTTACAATGTCTTTGCATAAGTGGGAGGTTTCTACAAAAACAAAAACAAAAAATGTGATCCTGCTATAAAGATGGATCGACTATGATCCTTCAAGCGTAGTGCTAGATTAATTTTGCACCACCTTTAATCCTTTGGCTGTCGGTAGTTTTTTTTAGTCACCATGATTCTTACAGAAAAGCAACTACTGACAGCCAAAGGGTTTAACTGTCATGGCGGATCCATATTCAGCTGTGGTGGGTGAGTGCATGTATTTTAAAAGAGTTTTGCGAAAGACAGGACCGTTGGCAATCTTTCTAAATATATAATGTGTAGCTTGACAGAGTTTCTTTAACTGCTAGAATCGATGACGTCTTCAGAGGTGTACATCAGTGACTCGCACTAACTTAAAGGGGAGATGATATGCGATGCCTTCAAGGGGACAATTGGAAATACTAAGGTGGGGAATTTTCTCCCTGGGGACGACGCAAGTCCACATGGCAGTTTCTCATTAGCTTAAACCTCCAATACTTTTCTCCTCTGAAGGAGAACAGAGGTTTAGCAAACAGCGCCACTCAATGAGAGCAAGAGGCATAGATTCTGAGGAGTCCCTGGGAAACAGGAACTCATGAGAATCTATGCCTCTTGCAGGTTGAAAAGTAGCTTAAGGTCGTGATATTGTCTAGAATTAGCACTGTGTTTGCTCATTTCTCGCCCGCTGCTTTACTCATGTGGGCTGACCGCATCCCATAATGATTGAGACTATCGCGAGATAGTGTTGATGACCTCTGAAGCTCAAGGGATGAAACAGTTCACATGATGTGCAGTGTCTCAACAGTTCTTTTTGTGTGCTTGTCTCGATGGGCGAGACATACGAGAGAGACGTATGTCTGTATCACAAGCGCCTATTTATTCAGTACAACAAACAGTATTAACTCATTCGAGACGAACGGCATCCAGATATTCGGTTTAAGTCGCATATCTGATATTTACATATTGTCTTAATACCTTCCTTTTAGTCTGGCTGGCCAGATTTAACCCATCCCGCCGTGAGATGGCTTTAGACGCCTGCTTGGCGTTAAACCCAAATAACTAACTAACTGACTAAGTCGCGTATCTGGATGCCGTTCATCTCGAATGAGTCAACCCTTTGGGTGTTGGCAATGATTTCCTGCAGGATTCACCTCAAGAAAAAGCACCAGCAACAACCAAAGGAATTAATACTGATACTAAACGATACGACGATAGTCACTGAACAAGACCATGCTGGGTAACTGGCACTATCTAACGACATACCCCTGCCACGCCATTTGCACTATCTTAATATTTTTAGTAGTTGATTGTAGAATACCTGATATTGGCCAAGAAATCTGTCCCTCAGTAATTTATCTGTGAAAGGCATAGACTTCACTTATCAGAATGTAAGGTTTTTGTAGACCTAAATCGGTTGTGGTTATATCTTTGAAAGAGGAGGAAACTGGAGTTGAATTATACAGGTGAGTAGTCTGAAAGTGGAGTACCACATTATTTTATTTACGCTCCGCAGGAGCCATCTGAACCAATTCCACATTATATACTGAATCGGTTAACCCTTTGGCTGTCGATAGTGGTTTTTGTCGCGATGATTTCTGTAGGAATCATCGCAACAAAAACTGCTACCGACAGCCAAAGGGTTAAAATTGTTCTTTTCATATCAGTGATTTATATCGAGTACCTCATTTCTTATTATATTTTCTGGTTCCGCGGAAGGACATGTATTGTTCACTTCCTTTTCTTTCATTTTCTCTCTCACGCAGCGAATCAAAACAGGGGGAAATGAAAAATCGGAAGTTATTACGACATGGCCAAATTTCTGACGGGTTTATCTCATTGGCGAGATAGCCGCAGACAGCGGCCGCTCATAAATAAAACACGGCATGACGTATGCGGCACAATCCCAGAAAGCAGAGCTCGTTTATCTGTATGCCGCAAGATTGCAGAAGAAATGTATCTAACGCGTTGGGATATTTGGGATTTCAGGTCTTCTTCAGCTTCTCTTTTTCTTCTTCTTCTTCTTCTTCTTCTTCTTTTTTCTTTTTTTTTTTAACACTTTCTGATATTTTATTCTTGAAACCGAGATATGCTTATTGTACATTAGTGTTTGCTCAGGTTAAGTAAACGTAAAGCCTTTCTCGATTCGGAAATCTGAAATGGCACAGATAACACGACATGCTTTTGATAATTATGTCTTAAACTATATGACTTTTTTTTTCACTGAATACTTTCCTGAAAAGTATACTGTGTTGCAAATTAAGACATAACGACAAGACGGTGTGAGCACGCGTGTTCAATTTGGAACCTTGAGCATTGAAATTTTGTAAACTTTTAACGGGATACGTCTCGCAGGTTCCTCAGAGCATTATTGTGTTCGCATGCAATCTCGTGAGTGACAATATGGCGCGAAATCATGTTTGGATGTAGTTCAACAGGAAATGCATATCAGTTTTATGAAGAAAGCCGCGGATCACATATTCTGACCAACTTTTTTTTTTTTTTTTTTTTTTTTTTTTTTTTTTTTTTGTCGAAAACACAAAATTGTTAGTTACGAGGTTGAATGCGGCGCACACCATTGAAATGCATGCAGTTTCCCCAGTAGCAAAACGTGTTCGGGGCCCACAACGGCCGCTGTGGGCCGTCGTAGGCCCGATGACCGTTGCTTACTGGGTTAGGTCGTGTCATTGCGGCGCACGCCAACCTTCAACCCCTCTCCTTCAAATGGTTCCCTGAGACAGGACGCATGTACCGCGAGTCTTTGGCTGCACCTCAAAATCCGTATTTGTATCTTTTGCCTTAGAATCCAGAGTTCACCCTTTAGCGTGTCGGTAGCGGTTTTTTGTCGTGATAATTCTTACAAGGGGAAAAACAAAACAAAACCGCTACTGACACGCAAATGCTTAACACTTTAAGCCCTGTGGAGGATATTCACAGATTTTGGACTTTTGGCGTTGTCTTCTGAAGAGTAAGTATCAATACTGGAGATAAAATTAATGGTCAGTATAGTTCAAGGGTGGTGCCAGAAGAGCTTGGCGCCTATAGGCGCCAAGCTCTTCTGGCACCACCCTTGAACTATCATCGTTATATTCTGTCTCCTGCTATAGCGTGTTAGGTCTAAAAGGGGTGAAACTGAAAGGCAGTTTGCTTTGTTGCATCTTTAATGTTCGTGGCCACCTTTCTGGCTTCCGTATACACTTCTCCGAATAAACAGGTTATGCCTTCCCTGAAATGCTTCATCAGGTATCCATGCGCAGCTCTCTGACATCAAACGGAAGCAAGTGCACGCACTTCGACGCTTGATTGTCATGATTGCCGTTCTGCGTTTGATGAATGAGAACGACGCCCATTGTATCAGTTTTATTTTATTTTATTTTTTGTCTAAGAGGACGAAGGAGTGCCCGTGATTAAATCAACCCTTTCACTGTTCGTGGACGCGGCAGATTGAGTTTTGAAATCACGGTGACTGACTTCAACGTGATCCTCATGAGCTCCCGCATCCGCGGGGGCTCATGAGGATCTGTACCTCTTACAGTTTGGAGGTGTTCAGTTTTTCTCGGCAGTGAACGGGTTAAAGCGAGAGCGGGGTGGAGGTCAGGTCAGTATGCGAAACTACGATATCTGCGTAGCTCTGCTTGTTGTTAGGTTATACGAAAACTATGATTAGCTGAGTAGCTCTACTTCATATTGAGGTCATTTAAGACGGTCATTGGACTTGAGTTCTTGCTTTTTATGGATGTAGAACACTTACATAAAATTTTCAAGGGGAGGGATGGATGTTGGTGATATGAGGGGATTCTGCGATCAATTTCAGCTTATCTAAAAGGGAACGCAGTGCCGCGTACGCTTTTGAGAAAAAGTAATATAGATTCGTAAATTGTCCAACTTTACTTAGTTTTTGACACTTAAAAATAATACTAGATGAATAACAGCTTGGAAAGATTCTCTAAGTTTCAACCAACACTTTAATACCAATAGTATGGCTCAGTTAGTATACCTCGCCCTGTGCCCAGAGTTGACTAAACGCACCAGCGGCGCCATTGTTGCACCGTCGTAGTTGAAGTACGAGAGATGCTCGCACTACAAGTACAATGGACTTGATTCAGGGTGTGGTGCGTGTCACAAGCCGCCGCTATCTTCAAGTCTACACAAAACTTGAAATTGGCGCGCATTTCTGGTGCACATGACCGGTCCGAGCGACCGGTCTGGTGCAACAACTGATGGCGCCGCTGGTGTAGTTTAACCTAGGTACAGGGCGAGGTATACGGCTAACTCAGCAATAGTATGCCCCACCTTTTAACGGTTCAAGAATGGAATAAAACTCTACCTTACAGAATAGTCAAGACATTATTTTGTGTTCTACATCTGTGTGTGGACGTTCTATCTTCCAATGCATTGATTGATTGATTGTACATTGCTTAACGTCCCGACAGCAACAAGACTTTTTCAGGACGTGCCGGCACTGCTTGTGAAAAAAAAAAACTACACAGAATATTGAATGTATGTCGCCAGCCGGTCAAATACGTTAAATAAACCTACGACATTGGGCCTAAATAAAGCTAAGACCATTTAGCAACACACATCCAATATCAAGAGCTACAGGCAGCGCAGACAGTAGGGAGAGTATTAGAAAGGCAAATACAGGTGAATGGACCAAGGGTAGACAGAAACACATGCCCCAGAATAGAAGGGAAACCCACCCTGTGGGGCTGACCAGGGTGACCCTGGGAACTAAAAAGTAGTTAACCCCACCTAAGTCCCCCAGGGCAGACCCGGGTGGGGAATCTTCCAATGCAGAATTACACAAATGACACAAGTCTGTGAAAGAAGCAGCAAGAGCTGAACTAGATGAGTAAGGTGCAAGAGGCACAGAACATAATGAGGCCCTGATTCCGTGTTCAAGAGGCACAGATTCTCATGCGCACCTGCGGCCGCAGGGGCGCGTGAAAATCTATGCCTCTGGAGGGATGGGTGAGGAATTGTATATTACAATATCAGGCGATGTGAAATCGTCTTGGCGCCAGGATTTAGATAGTCAGCCCATTACAGGTTACCTTTATTAGGCACTCTTGCGAGGCATAATGGTGATAAACGGCGTGTGTCGGCTACATGTAGACTGTAGCGTTAACCAGGTTACGGCGGTCGGGAAACTGGGTACACCCCCCACCCCCCCCACCCCCCACCCCCCACCATAAGGAAAAAAAATGAAGTTCTTTGCGTCTGTCTTTGGGTTCTTAACCCATTTGGCCCCACGGGTGCCTTCCCCAAACTTTGGAAGTGTTACTTTACGACTGTGTACCTGTTGTAGGAGATGGCTTGACCGTGATAATCTGGCACTACCCTTGAATTATCACGGAAAATCCATCTCCTGCTGTCGTGCGTCGGGGCTAAATAACGTATTTGTGTTCTTGGGATAGATGCGTGAGGTAGGTGTTTTTTTGTTTCGAAATTGCCATGCTTACAAAAATTATTTGTGTACGCTTGCATCGAAAAGGACGAATACCTCAGTCAGGATGCAGATCAAAGCGCTCGTTTATAGATCCTCTTGAGTCACATCTTCTGCAGAAACTCATGAAAATCTATGTCTGTGGCAGATGGGATGTGTTCCGAGTATCAGCTGCGGTGTTTATAGCAGATCACAGTTTTCCACATTGGCTATGCTGGTGTTTTTCTCTCATGGGCTATTTCTATTTATCTCAAGTCTCTCTTACAAATAAATAGTTAATTAAGTCAACCAGCACACCCAAAATATCTGCTGTTTTTCCATAACAGTTTAACCCTATCACTGCCACTGGTCGCAATTAGTGTTTTCTGACGTCTTCTTTTATTCAGCGCCACAGGGCCCCAGCGTCCTAGAAGCAACATGGTCATAAATGTAATTGATGTCAGCAGGCAGTATCATTATCGTTATCATTATCGTTGCAGTTATCATTGTCGTTATCATTGTCATTATCGTTATCATTACCGTTATTGTTCTGCTCGCGGCACTTCTCCTGTAGCTGTCTCAGCACAAAGACCATATCGGTGGTGCTCCTGTTTGCTCTGAAGCCACACTGGCCCTCTGGGAGTTGGTCTTCAGCGATGGCAGGTACCAGCCGATTCAGGAGCAGCCTTGCAAGGATTTTCCCAGCAATGGACAGCAGGGTAATTCCCCGATAGTTGGAACAGAGCAGAACAAAGGGCTGTACGTAACATTTGTCGACCTAACAAAAGCGTTCGACACTGTGAGCAGGCAAGGCATGTGGCAGATCCTGGAGCGACTTGGCTGTCCCCCAAAGTTCCTCAACATGATTGTCCAGCTACACGAGGACCAGCAAGGCCAGGTCAGACTCAACAATGACCTCTCAGAACCATTCCCCATTCCCTATTCTCAACGGCGTAAAGCAGGGCTGCGTGCTGGCACCAACCCTCTTCACCATCTTTTTTAGCATGATGTTGAAGCAGGCCACTGTGGACCTCGATGATGACGATGCAGTGTACATCAGGTATCGTCTCGATGGCAGCCTGTTCAACCTCAGACGACTGCAGGCCCACACGAAAACCCTAGACCAACTGATTCGTGAGCTGCTTTTTGCTGATGATGCTGCCCTCGTTGCACACACAGAGAGAGCCCTGCAGCGCATCACGTCTTGCTTCGCAGATGCTGCCCAGCTCTTTGGACTCGAGGTCAGTCTGAAAAAGACAGAGGTCCTCCATCAGCCGGCACCCAAGACAGTGTATCGCCCTCCTCACATCACCATTGGCGAGTCTGAACTAAAGTCAGTGCACCAGTTTACTTACCTTGGCTGCATTATCACGTCGGACGCCAAGCTGGACAAGGAGCTTGACAGCAGGCTGGCAAAAGCGAACAGCGCTTTCGGGCGACTTTTCAAGCGGGTGTGGCACAATCAACAGCTGAAAACAGGCACCAAGATCAGCGTGTACAGAGCTGTGGTCCTCACCACCCTGCTGTATGGTTCCGAGTCCTGGGCCCTCTACCGCAGCTAACTACGACTCCTCGAACGCTTCCACCAGCGCTGCCTGCGTACCATCCTGGGCATTCACTGGAGTGACTATGTCACCAACGTCGAGGTCCTTGAACAGGCTGAAGCTGTGAGCATCGAGGCTTTGCTGCTGCGGACACAGCTCCGCTGGGCGGGGCATGTCTCCAGGATGGAGGATCATCGCCTACCAAAGATCACCCTGTTCGGCGAGCTTGCTACTGGACACCGTGACAGAGGGGCACCAAAGAAGAGATACAAAGACTGTCTCAAGAAGTCACTTAGTGCCTGCCAAATCGACCACCACCAGTGGTCTTCGCTTGCTGCGGACCGTGACACCTGGCGCTCCACCATTTACAAGGCAGCTGTCTCCTTTGAGGACTCTCACAGAGCTAGCCTTAAGGACAAGCGGCTCAGGAGAAAAAACAGAGATGCCGCAGCTCAGAACCCTGGCCATACCTTCCCCTGCAGCCACTGCGGTCGAACCTGCCTGTCTCGGATTGGCCTCCGCAGCCACGAACAAGCCTGCAGACGTCGTGGGCAACTCCTATAAAATCTTCGTTCGCGAAGTCAAGCCAAGAGAGACCGTTATTGTGATCATTGTGTGATTTCTAAATAATGTTCATTATCGCTATCATTGTCGTTATCATTATAATTATCGTTGTCATTATCATTATCGTTATCATTATCGTTATCGTTATCATTATCATTATTGTTATCCAATAACGTGTTCATTATCGCTATCATTGTCGTTATAATTATCATTATAGTTAACATTATCGTTATCGTGTTCTTTGTCTTTATTATGATGGTTATCATTACCCTTATCGTTGTCATTATCGCTCTCAGTATCATTATCATTATCGTTATCATTATCATTATCGTCATTTAAATAGAAATGCCACAATTGTCCATCCACTAGTGGTCACAAGGACTGCATTCAAGCTTTCGGCCACCCACATGCAGCCATCGCCCTCACGAGCCGTTTCTTAACATCTGAATTCACTGCCAGTGGTCGTAGATCGTGTTTCTTTCTTTATTCACTGCCAAGGGACAACCATCCAAGGAACATGGATATAAAGTGTTGTCAGCAATAGGCATAAATCTTCATGACCCCCCTCAACTGCGGCGGCTCATGAAGATGTATGCCTCTTGCACTAGGATCGTGTTCAGGTGTTTGTTTGGGTTTTTTTGTTTTTGTTTTTGTTTTTCCCCAACAGCGGATACATTGTATGCTACATCGGTCAATGCCGCTCTGTGCAAGAGAAATAGATCGCCATGAGCCTTTGCAGATTGTAGGGGCTCATAAGGTCTCGGTATGTGTTTTCCGAGTGCGTTAACATACGTTAAGAGACCAGTAACAGCCTAAAAAGACACGCGTAGGTTTTGAAACGTCAGCAATACTCTGCCCTTCTTTTTAAAGGCCCACTACCGCCGCAACTGTTCAGATAATACTCTTTTGTAACAGATGGTTACATAACGCTACACACAGGTCTAGTTATGGTTCATTTAGACACATGACAATCCAGTTCAGCACACGTCGTCTTAATATCAAGCAACCTGACAACGACTACACTCCGTTCTATAATTACAAATGTATCAGTACGAGAAACAGTGAAAAAATAGATTGACACGTTAACGGTTGCGCAGAATAAATAAGTGCGATTACGCATGTGTGTTTGCTGCATGTCCAAACCGCCGTTAAAGTTAATTAGGCATGTCTATAAGGCATATGGAACACACACGGTGCTGAAATGTGTCTTCAAATGTTACGGGTAATGGTGCTTTAACGGTTCCAAAAGATAACCCCCTCGCTGCCAGTCATCAGGAATTTTGCGTCCGAAACATGTGAACACTGTCCGAAATATGTGAACACTGTCCGAAATATGTGAACACTGTCTGAAACATGTGAACACTGTCCGAAATATGTGAACACTGTCCGAAATATGTGAACACTGTCTGAAACATGTGAACACTGTCCAAAATTCGCTTGAAGGACACAGCTGTAAATGAGATAACAATAGGCAAAAGAATAACAATAGGACTAAAAGGAGACATGAATCCTCGTGAGCCCCCGCATTCGCGGGTCTCAGGAGGATTCATATCTCTTGCAACTGGGTAGTGATCACCTTGCCTTAAGGGGTTAAGAGGGAGAGGTGCTCCATTTTGATTGAAAGTGCGTAAAAGTGCGGTTGGTCTCTGAACGATTAGCATTCATTAACCTTTTAGAGTCAAATCACTCCGTTTCTTTCCGACACCCCACCCCCATCCCACCCACTGTCTTTCCCACCCACCCACCCCAACCCCCAGCTAGACATGAGACCTTTAAACGTCTAGTCCATTGTTCACTTTTGCGTCTGTGGAAATGTTCCTTTCTACTTGTTTCTTTTTCTTCCCGGAGCAGTCTGTAAACACCGCTGATATCCTCAGTTTCAGTATAAATGTTGGCAAATCATTGCCAGCAAGAGGTACAGATTCTCAGCAGGGGGCCATGAGCATCTATGCCTTTTGCAGATGGAAAAAAAAAACTGTAAGCTTGGACTCTGAAGAATCGCGTTAACAGTAAAAGCTCCGATAGCCTTTACGTAGAGGAGCTCCGGGATAATCAGCACTCTGCAAGTCCGGTCACCTCCCAAGGGAGGTAACCTAGCCGGAAATTAACCAGTTACCGTTCTTGATGAGATACTTGATGACGGAACAGAGACGAGAGCGTTGAAAGGCCACAGGTCTTACAAATTTTGTTATTAAAGGTTTAAACCGCGATGAGTTTGAGGAGCTGCGATGTAAATGAGCAGGTTCGTACGGACAAGAGACATAGATCTTCATGAGCCCCTGCATCTGATTTATGCCTGCAGATTTAGGGTGTTTGCTGACATACGGTCTCTAGAAGAGAAGGAGTGGTTTTGCTCGCCTGGAGGCTGGGTTTTGAAAACCAGAAAGCTGGAGTAAATAGCCTAGCCCGCCGCGTGTCTTATATTTTGAAAACAGGCTAAGGCGTGTAGTTTCGCGTTTCACACATAATTTATAAACATCATAATTTCATAGATTCAAAATTGGAATTCAAAGATTCATTCTGCTATGAATATGTAATGCAAGTCTGAGCACACTGCCTATTTCTACAGACAAACAGAAACAATATAAAGACCGGCTGAATTGAGAAGAAAAAAAACCGCAAGAAGTATTTGCAATCATGCCAAAACCATCACCTGCAAGCGAAACACTAAATGCCTGCTTACACTCGCGTCACACCAACAAGCAAAAAAAAAAAAATTACTGTATGTCAGGAAGGGAGTTCTCTCAAGTCTCGCTTAACCCCTTCACTGCCGGGGAAAAAGTGCGAACACCGCCCAACTGCAAGAGGCAAAGAACCTCATGAGGTTTCTTGTTTGTTTGTTTTGTGTGTGTGTGTGTGTGTGTGTGTGTGTGTGTGTGTGTGTGTGTGTGTGTGTGTGTGTGTGTGTGTGTGTGTGTGTGTGTGTGTGTGTGTGTGTGTGTGGCGTATCCAGCGCATGTTACAACAAAGCTTAACCCATATCATGCTGAGGCTAAAAGCTTCCAATTTGTACACTGCCATATGCAAGCTACATTATAGTACCTACAGATAAGGATATAGACCAGTGGCTTTAGTTCAAGGGTGGTGCCAGAATAGCTTGGCGCCTAGAGGCGCCAAGCTATTCTGGCACTATCCTTGAACTATTTTAGTCAAACTTATTTCACACACTGGTGTATTCCGAATGATAAGGGTTAACAAATGAAACTAATTTTGTGTGAGGCGTATTCATAGCAACAACAGGCTTAATAGGCTTAGAGACACACCCTTCTGAGACCGTCACAACCTGTTGGCGTTCACCTCTTGGCTACGGACCATCCCGGCCGCGCGGTGTAACGCCAGCACCAGCCCACAGGTTTAAATAGCCCCATCACTGCCGGGGCCAGGCGACCCGCGCTACCCAGCTGCAAGAGACAAAAACCCTCGCAGTGGCGTGAGGATTTATGTCTCTTGTTAGTCCTATGCCTGGTCGATTTTTGGTCCCCACTCAATTTTGCGTTCTTCGCGCGAATGGCGGTCAGTATGCAGAAGAGGTTAATTCTCTGTCGCAAAGATCTTGAATGTTGCCTGTTGTCCCTGTGTCACGTTCTGGCGGTCATCGTGAGCTTGGTTACATTAAGACGTTATACCCAATGCGTCGGCCCGATGGCCTTTTGCGCATTTGGGATGGCTGCCTTCTCTAGGCAATGCTCAGAGTGTTAAAATTCACCAGACAAACGGGTTTTCCAGCGCGGACTTTGACTGCTTTACAATTTGCCTGGATAATTATTGCTGATACGACAGGTTCTCAATGTTGTCTTGTCCAAACGAATACTTCTATACCTTTTTTCTATGATCCTCTTCACGTTTTCGCAATCCAGGTGTGTAGGCACACATAACAGAGCTGTTCTACTGCCCCTGGTTCACGTCGGTGGAACTCTCTACTACGTACAAGAAAAGAAGATAGAAAAGTCTTTCATTTTACGACGTTCAGACTTCATAAATTAATCATTGTACGACATCCGGACTTCATAAATTAATCATTTTACGACGTTCAGACTTCATAAATTAATCATTTTACGACATTCGGACGACATAAATTAATCATTTTACGAAGTTCAGACTTCAAAAATTAATCATTGTACGACATTTGGACTTCATAAATTAATCATTGTACGACATACAGACTTCATAAATTAATCATTTTACGACGTTCAGACTTCATAAATTAATCATTTTACGACATTCTGACATCATACATTGATCATTTTACGACATTCTGACATCATACATTGATCATTTTATGACGTTCAGACTTCATAAATTAATCATTGTACGACGTTCAGACTTCATAAATTGATCATTGTACGACGTTCAGACTTCATAAATTAATCCTTTTACGACATTCTGGCATCATAAATTGATCATTTTACGACATTCAGACTTTATAAATTAATCATTTTACGACATTCTGACATCATAAATTGATCATTTGACGACGTTCAGACTTCATAAATAAATTAATCATTGTACGACGTTCAGACTTCATAAATTAATCATTTTACGACATTCTGACATCATAAATTGATCATTTTACGACGTTCAGACTTCATAAATTAATCATTGTACGACATTTAGACTTCATAAATTAATCATTGTACGACATACAGACTTCATAAATTAATCATATTACGACATTCGGACTTCATAAATTAATCATTTTACGACGTTCAGACTTTATAAATTAATCATTTTACGACATTCAGATCCGACATTCAGACTTTATAAATTACTCATTTTACGACATTCAGACTTCATAAATTAATTATTTTACGACGCTCGAACTTTACAAATTAAGAAATGAATTTAGTTAACCCTTTTGTCCAGCATTGTTTTCAAGCGTAAACACATTTATAGCGGAGATATTGCGGCGGACCAGCAACTCTTGATTGCCTGGAGGCTGTCGCTTTGATACTGTGACGAATCGGTGATGCCGACTCCTGTTTTGCGGCCGAGGAATCGAGAACGGTGAATGTTAGTCCCCGTAATTCTGGGCCTTGCTGGCTTGGAGCAGACGTGTGCTGAAAGCTGTAAGGTCTAAAATCACAGACCCGCACACACGTGACACTCTAGACAGACGCGCGACTCACGTCATGATCGACCCGTGGGTTTGGTATTTAGACGGCAATAGATGGTGCGGTAAGCAAGCACAACATAGCATTGTCAAGCAGCGATTTACACTTTCCATATACACGAGTGTTTTATTTCTTTCTTTCTTTTTTTTCCCCGTCTCTCTCCAGCTATTCAAAAGGTTACGAGTTCATGTTTTCAAAGCTTGAGTATTGCAGTACCAGAGTACCCTGGTATATCAAAGTGACACAGTTGCACTGCGCCTGAATGTATCAGTGTTCAGGTCGTCCTCCGTGGGGAACAGTAGCACGTCCCCGTCCTCCATAACCCGCCCATTTCGGGCCGTCCGTTTTCACATTCCGGTGCCTTAGACGTTAGACCCCGAACTAGTGAAACGAATTCAAGTGCACGAGATAGTTTGAAAGCAAAGGTATTGTACGTTTTCATGAGATAAGCAAGCTTAGAGCTTGTGTTCTGGTGGGTGAATTTGGTCCGAATTCACAGACAGCACACATCGATCTAGCTATCGAGTTAGCTAACGATCGAGCAGTGCAGTCTATTTCCACGATAGATTTTAAAGTGGAAAGTGTATACGATCTTGTCAACTTCGCGCGCATGACCTATGATTTTGCGACACGCGGCTCTAGGTTATAGGTAGGGCGTGTAAGGTCAGAATGGTAGACTGTCTCACACACTTGCAAAGGTGGGGTTAAAGAAAAAAAAATAATTTGAAAAAGACAGCTGGGTAGGTCGGATGACGCCGCCACACTGCGGCGACGCGTCTTCCCCATGGGAAGTCAGCCCAAATTTCCCCATCGTGGGACAATAAAGTTGTGTAAAATAAAGAAAGAAAGAAATGAAGAAAAGAAAAATAAAAAAAAAGGCAAGCTATCCCGGTTCTGTAGTCGAGGACAGCAACGGGATGGCGGGGGTTGTGGGAGGGGAGAGACTGCGAGGGTGGGGAGGGGGGGGAGGGGGGGGGAGTGAGTGAAGTAAGGGGCTTGGGGAGAGGGTGGCGTGGGGGGTGGGGGGGGGGGCGGTCCGGGAACAGATCTCGAGGGACAGGACTGAAGGGTCGACTTGGAAGTAGTCCGGGAGTAGCAGCAGACGAAAAAGTGAAAGAAGGGAGCGGCCCGCACTTTGAATCAGTCGTGCGCTGGTCTGTGATTTTGGACCTTGCGGCTTTAGCACTTCTTTCGCTGTTGCAGATCGAACACCCGACTAGTCAGCTTCTCCACCTGAAGATTGATAGATCGATTGATTGATTGATTGATTGATTGGCTGATCCCACCTGAAGACTTGATCGATTGAGTGTTCCGGTAGTCGGCGCAAGCAGCGAATAGAAGACGGTGCTATTTTACGATTTAGCAGAAGCACACGGAAATACATAAGAATAGCAAGAGGCACGGATTCTCATGAGCCCCTGCGACTGCAGGAGCTCTTTAGAATCTATGCCTCTTGCAGCTGTCTTCAGATTCTGGTACTCCAGTCGCAGGGGCTCGTCGAGCGAACTGATCTGGTATTAACCCATTCAGTCCTGACGCACTACAGCAGGTGCATAGTCGTTAGATGACGCCTCCAAAATTTGGGAAATACGTGCGTCGGGCTGAATGAGGTTTGACTTTCGAAGCTGGGACGTCAACAACAACAACAAAATCTCAACAAGGAAGAAAAAAGCTTAGAAAAGTCAATGACAGCACAATTTATTAAATTTCGGTCTAAGACTTATTTCTTTTTTTTTTTCAAGTGATATAAAGACAAAATATGCAATGTAGGTACTCAGTTTTCTCAGTCGAGAGCTAAATGTTACAGATGGCTGCTTTGGCCTTCCTTTTCTAGAACTCTTCTCGCTGGTGTCCATGAGTATATCTAAACCCGTTGCTGGTACCCTTCATGACAGTCTATGCCTACTACAACTAAGGGGCTTTGGTTGTACTTTTTTCTGGTACTCTACAAAGCGTTCCGGCGTTTCGCTGCTTCAACCGTATTTGCAAGAAGATCAATAAAATGGCAAGCGGGGATTGGTAATCGGATAGTTCCACCGACTGTCTCTCCTCCCTTATCCATCAAACAAACCTATCAGCTTCTTTGTTCTAGAAAACACAGATCCTCATGATCCCCGACAGGCTACAGAGGATCATAAAGGTCTCTGCGTCACCCTGGCAGGGAGCAGGCCGTATTTTCCTTTGTGTTTTGCACACGGAGGAGTAACAATTTTATAGGTCTACAAATTCACAGTCAGCAATTTCCGTGTGCAAGAGGCATAGATTCTCATGGGCCCCTGCTGTCACAGGCGCTTATGAGATTCTATGTCTCTTGCTGAGAGTCATTTACGTCTGTGTCCATCAGACGGAGGAAGTTTTGAGGGATGAAGCCTGTATGCCGCCTAATCCATCAACGGCAGGCGGGGAGATGAGCATTTTGTCAGCGGAGATGGTTAGACCGCAAACCAACACAGCGCGAGTGCAACAAGCTAATCGTTTCCCTCATAAACGCGAGGGAGGCTGTTGCTTTTGGCTTCCTGGCGAGGGATGGGAGAGATGGGGATGTTGAGGGGGGGGGGGGGAGGTGCATCATGATGACAGAGGGTGTGTAATTCAGGAAGATTATTAATTGGTTGTTGATGAAGATTGCATGTAGTTGGCCCGAACTGGTTGATACTGATTCCACTGAAGAGTTTGCTTTTATTGTTGTTACTGACATAAAACGCTTGTCACTGGCATGGCAGTGATAACCATTTCAGCGCCTAGAAAATGTGAACACCACCCAACTGCAAGAGGTATAGATCCTCATGAGCCCCCGCAGTTTTGGTGTCCCCAAGAGGCATAGATCCTAACGAGCCCCCGCAGTTGCGGGGGCTCGTTAGGATCTATGCCTCTTGGTGACACCACTTTGAATCCATGTTCCTGGGACAGCTAGGTTTCTTTTTTTTATCTTGAATTAACGAAAATGGCAGAGACACAGTCTGCATCAGCCGGCACGGGTTGAGTTAATGTTACTATCGGTTTCTTGACTGAAGAAAACTGACCCCAAAAGGCGATTGCGGAGCGTGTAAAATGCAAAGTACTAATTGCAAAGTAATTCCCAACATAGCAAGAACCATGCTTAGAAAGGCAAAGTGAACCACAGTTTTACGTTTTTAACGGTTTCCTAGTATTGGAATGTAAACTCCCACTGTACAACATGTGTAATTGCAGAAAGCCCGTGACGAGGCCGTTTCGTTGTTTTCGGGGCCAGTGAAGGGGGGAGGGGGGGGGGTGATGCGGGGAAGGGAGGAGGGGAATCCTGTGGGATAGAGGAGTTCGAGGGTGTGCAATTTAACCCCTTCACTGCCAGTGGACTCAGACTATTTTTTCTGAAATCATTGTTAATTTATCGCCTAAGGTCCCCAGCCCCAAGCGTCCACGAAACATACATGCAACGTGTTGTCAGCAAGAGGCACAGATCGTCATGAACCCCCGCAACTGCGGGGGCTCATGAGGATCTATGTCTTTTGCAGTCGGGCCGTGTTTACGTTTTATCAGCAGTAAAGTGGTTAAAGTTTCAACTATTCACCGGATAACATGGGTCCTGCGCTTGCAGGACTGCAACTTAATTCAGACATATCATACACATTTGTATGTATACATGTACAACTACAGTTGATTGTCTTTGTTTGTAGAAAAAAAAGTTCTCCTTCCTTGTTGTCTGTTAGTATCCACACGCATACTAGTCGCTACAACAACATTCCTATCCTTCAGCGAGGTTCGCACAAGTAGGTTTGTCAGTACATTCGTGTGGGACTTCCAGAATGTACCTGCTTTGAAATTTGAAGTTTGAAGCTTTGAAGTGTCTAATTGGCCACCTCAAGAAACGTTCTCTCAAATTTTGATGGACTGTGGATATATTTTTGTCAACATGAGTCGTATAAAGAATCACGTTCTCAGAAAGAAAAGAAACAACAACCGTGAAGAGCTGTTTACACGTCAGCTAAGAGCCTCATGCAAGGTACCTGAGCTCAGTTGCACGAGCGAGCTTAGTCCTGCGCCAGCCACTAAGCAATGTGCTCCGCTGTAGCGGAGCACCTTGCTTAGTGGCTGGCGCAGGACTAAGCTTGCTCATGCAACTGGTACCTGAGGTAGAAAGACACCCCAAACAAAGTAAAGAAAATACTAGACTTTTTGTTCCTTACAAAGTTCTGGCAAGAAATGTCACGACTAGTGATGTACAATAAATAAGAAGAAAAACCAACAGAAAATACGAGAGTTTTCCTAGCTGGCAAAGTTCTGTCAGCCTCCACTCCACTCTTGCTGGTCTTGATGTTAAAAGCATGACTTCTGTTTTCTCAGCTCAAACTAAGGTGCCACTGACTCAGCGGCCTATGGTTGGCGAAACTCGGTTAAAATGCTTCCAAAGTGTGCTGTTCTGTGATTTTAAACCTTACGGCTGGAAGCTGTAAGGTCCAAAATCGCAGACCAGGATACTAATACACTTGCACACCACCCCTACCCCATCCTACCCCAAGACTGCACACAAACTTTCCGAAGTGATGATAATAGCCATCAGTACAAAGAAGAATCCAACGGAGAAAAAAGCACACTTAGAAAAACAGTTACAACACAATTTATTAATATTTTTGGTAAATACCCTTTTTCAAAATAGACTAACAAACAACTATAGAGATCAGTCGCTACTTATCTTCATTATCGCAGAAGGAATATGGCAACTCATTTTACACGCATGGCAGTCACCGTTTAGGTCTGGAATCCGGATTCCTCAATACAAAAGCGTGACCCGTCTACTGCCGAGAAAAACTGAATCCGCATTTTTAGTCAGTTGCAAGATTCTAGTATATATATATATATATATATATATATATATATATATATATATATATATATATATATATATATATATATATATATATATATATATATATATATATATATATATATATATATATATATATATATGCCGTAGGGGAGCCATCAAAGCTGTGTCATCTAATGCCATATGATGACGTATCATATGATGACGCTTTTTTTTTTTTAACTTCTTTATCTGTTTACTGTCACGTCTATTAAACCATTGGAGGCCAATCCTCCGTCCTACGTGTGGAACCCAGATATGAATGATGCTGGCAAGAGGCTTAGATTTTCTTGTGGCCCGCATTCGCCGGGGCACAAGAGGATTTATGCCTCTTGCATTTGAGTGGCGTTCATTGTGCTTCGCTTGTAAAAGGTTCAATTACACGAAACTAATAAACGTGGCACGACACAGGCGTTACATTCAGCTGTACATAATTAGTTATTAGGGTTTAACGCCGAGCAGGCGACTGAGGCTATATCACGGCGGCAGCTGTACATATAATATGCATGATTCGTGTAGTGTTATTTCCCCTCGTAAACTGTAATGCTGTAAACTGCATTTCAACCAACCCGCTGTCGCCTCCATTGTACTCTTCGAACTGTGACAAAAGCTGTTTTCGTCACAGACATGTGAACCCTTTATGACTAGTGTCTGTTGGAAACGAACGCTTGTCTACCTTCTCCAGTGTAGAGCGTGGATGTGCATCAATGTCAGCTAATGGTCTTCATAAAGCTCTCTCGTCTATGGGTGTAGATATGTTCTCTTGTAGACTGATTTGAATACGGGATTTTAATAGACGCAGGTACAGACTTTTAATAGACGCGGAGTCGTCACTGTCAATGTAACATGTGTGTGTTTGTGGCCGACATACGGACAGAGAACATTCGTTTGTTGTATTTATAGGCTGTCATGAACATGAATTCGCGGAAATTCGCCAGCATTTCCAGTGCATATAGTAATTATATAATATATAAAAAAATTATACCTTTGAATCGAGACATATAATAATTATACCCTTGAACTGTCGGGGCTGACCATTTAATTTGTTCAACTCGGACACACCGCAACAAGACGTAGAGCGACCATGCTAGTTCAAGGGTGGTGGCAGTATAGCTTGGCGCCCAGAGGCGCCAAGCTATACTGGCACCACCCTTGAAGTAGCATGGTTGGCTTTTTTCCTCATCTGTTATAGGACAGAATCCAGACCAGAAAGGTGTCTGCCGCCTGTTTATAATGCAAAGGAATTCCCAACAACGAACAGAAACAAAGCAGGATTTAAAAGGACAAGTTCAGCACAGCTTGTAAAATTTTCGGGTTCAATTCCCTTTTTCAAAATAGACATACAGGGTTCTATACTAAATATTAACTGTGTTTTTCTTGTTCTGACTAAAACCTAGGTTGGGTTTGGGTTTTTTTTCAGATCCCAGGGACAACTAAAAAAAAATGTGTAATTTTGCCCCCTTTATCAGACATTTGTAGACACACAGGGTTCTAGACTGAAAATTTAACAAACTTAGTTGTACTCTTATCCTTTCGAAAGCCTCTCGTTTACAGAGCCCAGGGACAACTAAAAAACTGTAATGTTGACCCCTTTTTTTCAAAATGTTGTAGACATGCAGGGTTCTATGCTGAAAATGTAACAAAATGCCTTGTACTTTTATCCTTTCTAAAGCCTGTTAAGAAGTACCCAACGGAGAAAGAAACACGCTTAGAAAAGACAGGTACAACACAATTTATTAATATTTCGGCTAAATACCCTTTTCAAAATAGACAAACAAATAAATAGACAAACGAATAGAGAGATCAGTCGCTACGTATCTTCATTTATCTCAGAAGGAATCTGGCAACTGAAGGATGTTGTTTTCAGAGGCCGGGGACAACTCAAAAACTGTGTAATTTAGACCGGAGGCTGAAGCTGTTTCGTTGGCAATTTTGCGCCAACCGCCGGTAAGCTTCAACGTTGATGATCCCCCCTCGTGGCAGCTTGTAATTTCTTTCAAACATTTTCTGTAGGGCACGACCACAACTGAGCTGCTGGCTCTCACGCCGTTGGAGGTCCTCCACGAATCGCGATTAAGCGGAGTAGTAATGCAGCTCTCTAATTTTCGTGACGTATCTGCGCTGATGAGAATGCACATTTGCAAAGATGAAGCCTGCGTTTATTGGACATTTGGGTTGTTGTTTTCAACGTTGATCTGACTACAAATGAACCATTCCTTTGTGGAAGAAAAATAAAAGTGCCTCTATGTTGGATGTTTCGACGCATATGAGCTGATCAACCCATCACTGCCGGTGGATGCAGATTGTGTTTTTGTTTTTTTTTAAATCATTGTAAATTCGATCTCAAAGACCGCAACCCGTCGAAGAAACATGAACAACGTTATTTCAGCAAAAGACATAAAAAAGTTAAACGTTTAGGGCATAACGGATTTTGTCCACCACGAAGGTGATTTCCAAGACGCGGCATCGAAACAGGCTCTGAACAAATTTTGAGCCCAGCTGGATTCGAACCCGGGACCTTTCGGACGAGAGTCAAACGCTCTACCACCGAGCCACCCAGCTCCCCAAGAGGCATACTTCCTCATGAGCCCCCGCAACTGCGGGGGCTGATGAGGATCTATACCTCTTACAGTTGGTTGGCGTTAAGTTTTTTAGTCTCAGCAGCCAAGGGAATGAAACACAAAGTTAGACAGATGAAACATTTACTGGTAATTTGGACGGAGGTTTTCAGGTCTGATCTGTCTAGAAATGCCGGCATTCGGTGATTTCCGTGTGGAGCGAAACACTGGAACTGTGTAAAAGTTCTTCCTGCAAGATTTTTACGACTTCTTTGTATGGCAAAAGGAGCAACGTTATCTCCAGCGTGATACTGAGAGAAACACCGGTGCCGCGTTTTTAGTCAGTGTAGAAAACTTTTCGTGAGAGTGAAGGTGCAGCACTTGTTACAGCAAGTCACAAAAAGCTTTGCGTCTGTGTCATGAACCGCTTGCAAAATGGTTGGTCGAAGAGTTTCCATAGCTGCTGCTCCCAGGTAAAACACTGTTTTCATGTTTTCTTGTACTGAATCCAGACCCAAGTGTATAATTGTCGAGCGTCTCAAAAGCAAATGAATTCCCAAAAATGAAAGAAACGCATTTAGAAACGTCAGGTACAACAACATTTATAAATGGTGTTGTACTTCTCCGTTCAAAGCGATGTTTTTTTTTTCTCTGCTTTGACTAGTCCCTTGTCCTCAGTTCAGCTGACTGTGTTTTGTAATACATTTACTAATATTCATGTGCAGCGATCGATATCCTAGATCAAATTTCCAAAAGTTGCGAATTGTCCTTGAAATAACTTGAATTCAGTTTAGGGGGCAGATCGACCATGATAGTTCAAGGGTGGTGTCAGAATAGCTTGGCGCCCGCAGGCGCCGAGCTATTCTGGCCCCATCCTTGAACTATCATGGTCGATACATAATTATCTTTTAGTGCGTCTGCATGAAGACTGCATGGCAGTTCAGTGGATCCAGAACACAGACTGTTTTAAGTTCAAGCTAACCTGACACTATTGTTGAATTGCCTTGGTCTGTCCACCTCCCGCTGTGAATTTAATGAGAATCACTGAATGTGTTGATAACTGATAATGCAGAACCTGTTTTGAACAACAATCTTTTTGCTCTGTCAAGAGAAGTCTTGAAGGACAAAAGGTGTCACCTGTCTTTAAAGACCACCATTAAAATAGTGGCGACAACTTCCTAAATGATGGTCTTTAATGACATGATCTGTTGTGTGGGTGATCGCTCAAAACTATTTACCTCTCGTAAGTTATTAGACTGTCACGAAATCACGCAGATTATCTGTGAACGTTCAGTTGCATGATCCCGAAGTTTCTTGTGTGAGTCACTCCATTCTAAATGAGCATCACCTGTTTACCTGTTCAGGTTTGAGGGAGGAAAAGCAAAACTGAGCAAGGGGAATCAATTTATCGTGAATATTTGAAATTGAAATCTGCCCGTAATGTCTTTGCTTTTAGCTTATCAAGAATACGATTCCATGCGCATTTAGAAGGCTATTTGGATAACAAACTGATAGGTGAAATTGCAAACGACAAGGTTTCAGAGGAAAGAAAAAAAATCCTGTCTAAAACTTCTCCATCGTCTTCCTAGTAAAATGTTGTCCTTATTTAATCATTCAACCACGAGACACTGCATCTACAGATGATAGTCCGAGGGTTTTGTCAGATTAGCTTGGCGCCTGTTAGGCGCCAAGCTAATCTGACACTACCCTCGCACTATCATGGGCGATCCAGCTTCTGAACGTTAGAAGACTTCTGAAGTCTTGTCACAGAACCTTAGATCCTGCTTTCTGTCTACCGTATTGAAAATACGGTAGACTTTGAAATGGGGCTGGGTCGGAGAGCATTCCGGAGCATGCACATGACGTTTTTGGCATGCGGCGCAGAGAAATTCAGGCAAAGAAGTAACACGATAAAAGTGACGTCACGTCTAGCCACGCACTGAAACCTTGAGATCGTCTTTTGGGCGCCAAAGCGGCGCGCGTGCGCGCGTGTGTGTGTGTGTGTGTGTGTGTGTGTGTGTGTGTGTGTGTGTGTGTGTGTGTGTGTGTGTGTGCGTGCGTGCGTGCGTGCGTGTGTGCGTGCGTGCGTGCGTGCGTGCGTGCGTGCGTGCGTGCGTGCGTGCGTGCGTGCGTGCGTGCGTGCGTGCGTGTATGTGACAGCAACTTGAGCCCGCGTTTGAGGACGGACAAGCTTGAAATGTTAGGATATTGTCACTAAAAGAATTATCTCGAGACCTTTTTTATATTTTTTATTATTAAGATGCACATTGGCGAGAAAATGGCCGTTTCACAAAAAACTGGTTCATCCACACTGGAGTCCGTAACTTTTCTTATTGTTACTAGATAATTTGAATATAGCTAGATACAAGGGAGATATTGAATGAGTTCGTTAACCATCATTGTACCTCTAGAACGTTTTGAGTGATTATTAATTTTTTTTAAATATATTTTCATGTTTTGGGGATTAATTTCACGAATTATATGGGTTAATCTTAAAACAACTGAATCTTTTTCACGAAGAAAAACCCATTCTTCTCATTAATAATCGCATGATTTTTCGTATACGGTATTTACATAAGCCTACAGCTTGTCTCGGCTGTCGGGTACGATTAGGTTAATTGTGACCTGTATGCCCTAGGTGTGAAAATCAGACACTTTTCTGCACCACTTTTTCGGAGTCATTTGTAAAACAGCTGACATAACTTTATTTTTTCTTTTACAAAAAAAACTATTTTTTAATTAATACCCGCATGATTCTTCATGAACTGTGTTTGCATAATCCTGCTGTTTGTCCCGGGCCTGGGGTAGGATTAGGTCAAAATCAGTTGTGACCTGTAAGTGCTAGGTGTGAAAATCAGCACGAAAATTGCAAAGTTGATCTTCGGATACGTCAAATGTTAGTACTGCGATGCGTGACGTATAACATCGAGTCGTCACTATGAACACGGCGTCATGGGACTAATGATGCCATGACGTGAAGCTTGCAGTGACGTCATTTCGCTGCTCGTGATGTTAGTTCCTCAGAATAGCTATGCTACGCAGAACCACAGAGCTTACGAATGGCGGGAATCGCCGTGCGTCCGTCTTTATTTCTGTGTGCCAGTGTGTGTGGATCAGAGGCTGGGTTAGAGTAGAAGGAGATGGATTCCTGTCGCTGCACGAGTCCAAAGAGCGTACTAATGGCGGGAAGCGCCGTGTGTCCGTATTTGTGTGCGCCGACGTGTGTGTTGATCAGAGGTTGGCTTAGAGAGGAAGGAAATGGATCAGCATAATAAGCCTAAAAATATGAACAACGCTGAATGTTCCTAAAGGATAAACGCGTCTGCGCTCCAAACAATACGGTAGACTTTGGGATGAAATCCTCCTCGTGTTTACTCTTGCACTCAGTGTGTATAAAGACACAGGTGTTAGGAAAGCGTGACTTTAATGCGCTGTAGTTTCGTTTTTTTGTAATTAGCTTGCAGGACCGGATGAGTCCATTGGGCGTGTGCTTTTCAGTCGCCTTGGACTGTAACTAAATGTGATTTCGAAAAACCGCCCTGAGACGGCCTTAGTTACCTGCTCGGCATTAAAGACCTAAAGATTTCCAACTTTAACATTTCTGCACATGGTTTCAGTTTGTAGCACACAATATTCATTTCCGGTACAATGAGTCGACTTTTAGTACATGGACCATGTCATGGTACCAATTTCTAGCACCAGGTGTAAAATTTTAGCACCATGTGTGAATGCTGATTTATTACATTGGTTATCAATTTCTATCTCTAAGTTAGTATAGAGAAAAATAGCACTGCACCATTTCTAACGCTAAGTATCAGTTTCTAGCACTAGATACCGATATATTACACTATGTAGCCATTTCCATCACTAGGTAGCAATACTTCAAATCATCGATTCATTCCCGACGTGCTCATTCGTGCCAGTGTGCCTTCATTGTATGTCAACTTGGATTTTTTTTAATCATTTAGTTCACACTGCAGGAGTCACCTCGACAAAGAGCGTTACCGACAGCCAGATTGGAATCATCTTGTCAACAAGCGCTACCGACAGCCTAAGGGTTAAAATAAAAAGTTAAACCAGGACCTGCGCAATTTCACGGAATGATCCTTGACACAAATGGCCTTGACAGAAGTTCTGTAAAGATTTAATCACACTGAATCCACGCGGGACTAGCTAGGAACTGATCGATTCCAAAAGATCTAAACGTAATATTTTTTCAGGATCGAGCTTAGCCGATTCCGCCTGTTTCCGTGGCAGCTGATCTGTCTTAACCCTTTGGCTATCGGCAGCGCTTTTTGTCGAGGTGATTCCTGCCATTTGGCCTTCGAAATTCCAAAGTAAGAAAACAACGAGCTTACAAAAGACTCAATTTTTGGGGTATGGGTTTCGTTCAGTATATTAAGTATCCCCTCTAATTTAGTTTGTCCGTCCGTCCATCCATCCATCCATCCATCCATCCATCCATCCATCCACGCCCGTTCTTTATCACGAATGTTCCAAATTCCACACACATACTGCTTTTGTGGCACACAGACATTTTGCTAGGAAAACACCTTGTTCAAAGCGATTTTTATTTGCTAATAATGAGCACAGTGCTACACTTGAAAAGGGGACGACTTCCTCAAACTGAGAGCAAGAGACATAGATTCTCATTAGCCCCTGCTTCTGCAAGGGCTAATGAGAATCTATGTTGCTTGAAGGTGCTGGACGCGGGGGAGGTGCTTACAGGGTTGTATAGAATCCGATACAAGTTGAGTAATTATCTAGTGTCAGGTTGTTGTTTTTTTTGTTTTGTTTTTTACTCATGATCAGTATTTTTATGCATATTTAGAGAGCATAATAAAGATAAATGAAACGTAGGAAATATAAAAGACGCACATTAACCAATAACATACGATATGTATTATAAATGGCACGACAGTAGGAACTGACAGTTACCCATTATTGCTTTGATAAATGGTCATATGTAACTATATGAGCGCCATAGAACATTTTTCCATTAGGTTTCGTCAATTGATTTGTATGGGCTGCTCGGAGAAGTGGGAAAGAAGGGGGATGGGAGGGAGGGGGGGTAGAGGAGGGGCGGGAAATGAAGGGTGGGAACCGGTGGAGGGGGGATGGGTCTACTGTCGCGGTTTCACCAAGGATTTTGTTTTTCAGTCAAAATGAGAGAGTTCTGCTTAGAAATTTGTTCACGAATAGCGGATCACACGAATGGTCGGGCACGTGTCACATAAAAAAAAAAAAGCTGCATGTGGCACGGTTTTAACCCATGTTTTCCGTCATTTTCCAACTTTTTCTTTATTAACCTATATTGATCCCCAAGGCCGCATTTCATAATACTATAATCATCATCAGTCCCTTGCCCGAACTGGGCGTTGGGGGGACTGAAAGGCAGCAGCAACAGACAGTGCTCTCCACTGAGTTCTATTTTGGGCGGTGGCAAGCAAGTCTGGCATCTCGAGATACTATAATATCGGTTATTATATAGGCGCTTTACCCAATTCTGCTAATCGGCTCAGTCAAAGCGCCGCGAACAGAACCCAACACGCAGGCTCACGTGACAAACACGCATTCACTCTGAAGACAAACACAGTACAAGACAGACACAGGACATTCACGTGGTGCGAAGGGTCAGCTCAGCTACGTTTGAGGTGTCACTCGTTTCACAGCTATGTACCAGTTGCAGGACTGATATGGGTCGACATGGTCAATTGAAGGATAGTGCCAGATTAGCTAGGCGCCATCGGGCGCCAAGCTAATCTGGCACTACCCTTGAATTGTCATAATCGATCCACCTCCTGCTGTATTGCGTAGGGGATAAATGGGGTTAATTTCTCCATCTACAATACATTAATATACCACCCTTATCCCGTAGGCCGCAGCGAACACATTACATTAGTTTTTCATTGTACAAACCTCTTTGCACCGCACGTGTTTCTACTTTGGGTGATCGGTACAGTGCTTTCGACTGTACCTGTACCATTCTGCAAGAGACATAGACTTTCATGAGCCCCTGCAACGCAGGGGCTCGTGAGAATCTATACCTCTTGCTGACATGAATCGTCATTTCTGCGTCTGTGTTTGACGCCTCAATAAGAGGCCGTCATGGTTTGCGCCTGTACGTCAAGTCGATTGGCAGAGCACCTATGGAAGTCACTATTGCGGAAGGGGTCAGCTTTGCTATGTTTTTGGCAGAATTCCATCACGGGGCAGCAACAAAAATGCATTCTCGCATAGAACAGGCAAGGATGAAAGGGCCTAGATAACCCGTTGACTGTCAAGATGCTCAGGCATAGTGATCTTAGTCCTGCGCCAGCCACTAAGCAAGGTGCTCCGCTACCGCGGAGCACCTTCCTTAGTGGGGTAGCGGAGCACCTTCCTTAGTGGCTAGCGCAGGACTAAGCACACTACTGCAACTGACCCCTGGCTCCCATGGGGTCTTCCCAAGTGGGTTTTTGTTCAGGTGATTCCTGAAGAATAATATGGGACGCAACTCTGTCTGCGACTTGCGGGCTTCACTTCGGCGTACTCGCAATTCAAATTTCCACTTATTCCCCTCTGGGTGATAGACTAGTCTTATTCTTACAACAAGATGAGGCTTTCATCCCAAAGTCTACCGTATTGTTTTTAGCTCACGTGCGTTTTTCTTTTAGAAACATTCAGAGTTGTTTATATTTTTAAGCTTATCCTTCTGATCCATTTCCCTCCTCTTTAAGCCGACCTCTGATCAACACACACTCCGGCGCACACAAATAAAGACGGACATACAGCGCTTTCCGCCATTGGTACACTCTGTGGGCTGGAGTAGCGACAGGAATTCTGAAGAAGGAGAATAGCACGAGCAGCAAAATGATGTCACTATTAGTCCAGCAGCTTTTCGCAATTTCTGCAGACTAAGTAGTTCGTCAAAAGAGTAACAATGGTTTGCAGGTACACGAAACGAAAGTACTAATGCCATATAGTTTATGCATGGCAACAATATTTGTCCTTAGGATGGAGACATTTTGTAGAAGTGTTTTTCGAAAGCTATTTTTCGATGTGAGGGAACCAGTCCTCGTACACCGCCCGGATAAGGTGCAAGACATTTTTTGTGCATAACATTGAAAATTTCAAGCATACAAGTTACAAGTTTATTCCAGTGAGTAAATTAAAATCATCAGCAAGTAAACATGCATACATATATACGATAAAATAAGTTTAAAAGTATTATTTTTAATGCGGTAAGCATAGTCGCGTCGCTAGTTTCAAAATGGCGGTCAGCGAGAAGCCTTCTAAAGAAGTCAATCAGACGCGCACGGTTGATGAAGCTTTACTTTGCTCCTGAATTGAAACAGAGATTATTTTCGATTTGAACATCTTATCAACGTCAAATACGTTATTTTTCCTGGTCTTGAAAACAGCCTTTTCCATAGAACTCGGTCTTTTGTGGGAGGAAAGCATATCGAAAGTAAACTCCCTTTGTGCATGTTGTGCAATGTGTCTGCCGACCATCTTCAACATTCTTTGGCCGGATACAACATGCATGTTGTTCGTCTGTTTTTCAGCCTAACGGCTCTAAGTGCAGGTCTGCTCTTTTTTTAAATTTATTTTATTAGTGGAGATGGGATTTTTAACTGGTCAAGCACACTCGTATCCGACTGGTCTTAAGCACAAGCCAGGCAGAGTGAAATCCATCTCCGAACCGTTTCCATCAAAATCACCATGTTCAGCTAAACACCTAAATATAAAATTTTAGTTTTTGCAACCAATTCAACCAATCCGCACTCAAGTACTCACAAGGACTCTTATGATTAAGCTTTATCAGGACTGCATGAGACACAATACATGCAGATAGTAGCCCTCTCTATTATATTACATGTTTTATTTATTTATTTTTTATTGATTCATGTATGTATTCACTTACATATTTATTTATTATTTATCCTTTTAATTATGGATGGAAGGAATTCCTTGATGCACATGATCACTATAGTGGTATGGTAGTGGTCACCAAGGAGAGGAAATTTGTTTTCAATATGCATACATCTGTGCATATTCATAATCTATCCTTTACTTAACATGCATATTTATAGGTCCCAGGTATCCCCAACTTATTTTATTAATTTATTATTTTTTTTGTTTGTTTGTTTGTTTGTGATGTATGTTTGCACATACATCAGCATAAAATGATTGATTGTACATTGTTTAACGTCCCGACAGCAACAAGACTTTCTCAGGACGTGCCTGCACTGCTTGTGAAAAAAACCCAAACTAAACAGAATATTGAATGTATGTCGCCAGCTGGTCTAATACACTAAATAAACCTAACTAGACCCTTTAGCAACACACATCCAATATCAAGAGCTACAAGCAGTGCAGACAGTAGGAAGAGTTTAAAAAAGGTAAATACTGGTGAATGTACCAAGGGTAGACAGAAACACACGCCCCTGAATAGAGGGGAAAACCCACCCTGTGGGGCTGACCAGGGTCACCCTGGGAACTAAAAAGTAGTTAACCCCGCCCAAGTCCCCCAGGGTAGACCTGGGTGGGGGACATCAGCATACAAGATGAGAACATAGATATACACATATATGATGTGAACATAACATGTACACATATGGTAATAGGTGCATACCACCCGCTCCCCACCCCACATACAAAACCACAGAACAAACATCTGTGCATGTTCATAATATATCCTTTACTTGGTATTCATATGTCCTAGTTATTTAAATTTATTATTTATTTTTATTTGTTTGAAAAGTAGGTTTTGTTCATATGCTGATGTTCACATACACATATATGGTAATACTGCCCACTCCCAACCCCACTCCACAACCAGAGAACACCCACCAAACGACACTTACATCTGTGCATGTTCATAATCTATCCTTTACTGAGCATTCATATGTCCCAGGTATCTTGACTTACTTTATCTTTTTTATTTAACCGCCATGAGATGGCATTGGTCGCCTGCTCGACATTAAACCCAAATAAGTATATATTTAAATTATTTATTTATTTTGTTTGCTTGTAATGAAGGTTTTGTACATACACATCAGCAAACAATGATTGATTGATTGTACATTGCTTAACGTCCCGACAGCAACAAGGCTTTCTCAGGACGTGCCTGCACTGCTTATGAAAAAAAAAAAACTAAACAGAAAATTGAATGTATGTCGCCAGCCGGTCAAATACGTTAAATAAACCTACAACATGGGGCCTAAATAAAGCTAAGACTGTCTAGCAACACACATCCAACATCAAGAGCTACAGGCAGTGCAGACAGTTGGGAGAGTTTTAAAAAGACAAATACAGGTGAATGGACCAAGGGTAGACAGAAACACATGCCCCAGAATAGAAAGGAAACCCACCCTGTGGGGCTGACCAGGGTGACCCTGGGAACTAAAAAGTACCTAACCCCACCCAAGTCCCCCAGGGCAGACCCGGGTGGGGGCATCAGCAAACAAGAAAATATACACATATATAGATGGTAATAGGTGCCATACTGCCTGCTCCCAACCCTTACCTAAATACACACATAAAACCGCAGAACACCTACCAAAAGAAGGACATACACATCTGTGTATGTTCATAATTTTTAATCTATCCTTTACCTAGCATGCATATGTCCCAGGTACCTTAGACTTACTTTATCTTATTTATTTAAATTATTTATTTATTTTGTTTGTTTGTTTTGTTTTGTTTGTTTGTAATGTAGGTTTTGTACATACACATCAGCATACAGATCAAGAACATACACCATGGTGCCCCTGTGCATGTGGCCACCAGTACTATTCTGTCAGATCTGTCACACCCAGCCAATCATCTCTTCGAGCTTCTGCCCTCTGGCCGGCGGTTTCGTGCTTTTAAAGCCAGAACCTCTCGATTCAGATGCAATTTTTTTTCCAGAAGCTGTCCTCAATACATCACCATGCACGGAACAACGTGATTCCATGATTTGTGACATATGACTGATTTGTGTTTAATATTGTGTTTATCTATCTTTTAGTGCTGTATATAGGATGATCGCCAACTAAGTGTATGACATGATGAATGCCCTACAAGTGAGGACATATTTTACTGTCGCCATGCCACACAAAAATCCTTGTAACGTTTTACTTGGTGAATAAATGTCTTATGTCTTATACACGTACATGGTAATAGGTGCAGTATCACTCGCTCCCAACCCCAATCCAGTTACACACACAAAACCGCAGAACATCCACCAATGTACATCTGTGCATGATCATAATCTATACTTTACTTAGCATTCTTATGTCCCAGGTATCTTTGACTTACTTTATCTTATTTATTTAACTGCCATGAGATGGCCGTAGTCTACCGCGCGGCGTTAAACCCAAATAACTATTTATTAAAATTATTAATTTATGTTTGTTTGTAATGAAGGTTTTGTACATACACGGTAATAGGTGCCATACCGCCCCACTTTCAACCCCAGCCCACATACAAAACCACAGAATACCCACAAAAGACATGCACAATTGTATACTGATGGGCATTAGTGGACTGTAAAATCTATATAGAGACTTCAGGTTAAGCAAGTGGCTTGTATTGACTGCCTGTATTTTAGCTGCCCACCTACAAATTTCATGTGTCCAGTTAACCACACTGCACATGCAGCCATCAGTTCTGTGAAAAGTACTGTTGGCCTCATGCACAGGGGCACCAAAACTTAGAGATAAGGCCACACCTGATAACAATAACAATACTAATAATAATATGCCTACTCAGCCACTAGTTCTGTAAACAGCACCTTTGTAAACAGTACCAGTGGCCAAATGCACACATACATCATGGATGTTGCTACCACTGATCACTTTAAACAATAGGCTGCCCAGTTCACATTTTGATACCGTGAACTAGCCTGCACATGCAGTCATCAGTTCTGTAAATAGTACTGGTGGCCACATGCACAGCGGCACCAAACTTAAAGGTGAGGCCAAAACTGCCACCTCAAACAAAACCAAACGCTACCTACACACACATATCAATGATACAGTCAACCTCTGTGTGCGTTAGGGGGAACACGCTTAAAGTATGTGACTGTAAATCTTACAGCGAAATGTCAAAACCAGTAAGAAGATAATGTAACAGCAACAAGTACATGTATTTTGTAAACCACTCAAAACATGACAACTCATCGAGTCTAATGGTGTTATGAGTGGGTGATGGAAACACTGAAAGAAATAGTACGTGTACATTATAAAGTATGTGCCTCCTTCCCCCCCCCCCCCCCTCCCATAACTAGCTGTTTATCATAAAACATAGATATCTCATTCATTTGATCACTTGACTGATTTATTAAATCATCTCTGTGTCACCTTTCTCCGTTTTCTTTCTCGTTTTAATCCCAATATGTCAGTGCTAATGTCAGCTGCTAAGAATCCTTGCAGCGAACTGCAAATGTCTATATGCAGACAAACTGCAAATAACACAGCAGCAAAATAAGTTCCTCTTTTGTGCAGTAGGCTACTGCTAGCAAGATAGGGTTCAATTTTAAACAAAGCATTGCATGAACTTCCAAGCGTGTTCACATTGTGCTGTGTATTTTTTTTTTTCAGTGTGAAGTGTACTGTACCATCAGTGATCACTGAGACTGCAAAATTGGCACTGGCAGTGATCGCACATCACAACATAGCTTGTCAGTGCAACTGATTAAAATAAATGTTACTGCTGCATAAAATAATTAATCAAGTTCCGAAACTTCGCTCAGCCATGACAGTTAAAACCAAGTGGTGTGGCACTCTTTTTCTTTTACAGAATGCAGCATAGGTTTTGAAGATAGCGTTTGTGTTGTGGGTTACGTTTTGTTTTGGTGCTGTGTTGTCGAAATGAAACGGGCAAAGCGATGGTAAAGTGAATGGAAATAAACGTGACAAACCTTTATCAAGCCGTAAAAATGCACACAGCAACTTGACACGTTTGCTTTTTTTTTTAAACAAACAAGCTTATGTAGAACAAATAAAAAAGAACCCGTCGGCACACAGAAATTCACGTCCGCGGAGACGGCATCACGTGATGTTTTGATCACGTGATTTTGGGATACCTTATTGTTGCGAAACGATATTAATTTTGCGTTCAAGGCAAGCGTTTTCGTAATTGTTTCTTCTCTTAATATATCTAAGTGTGAAAATATTACTTTAAAAAATGAAATCCTTTTAAGTGACATATAGTGCATACTACCACTGAATACAGGAACAATGAGACCCGTGTAAACTACTGATCCCCTGTAAACATGGCCGCGAAGGTCCTGGTTTCGTCTGCAGCCATACTGGAAACAAAATGTGCTACAGAAAAATGTCTCCATCCTCCGGCGGTTTAAAACGAGTGCGCACTGCTTTTATTCATACTAGACTTCATTTTGATATACCCAAACCTTTGTTACTCTCTAGAAAATCACTATCTCGTAAACGGCTGATCGTCTATGAAGGGCAGCTGCTAGACTATATAAGCTTTACGTCAGGGCATCGCTGGTCTCACGACGCCGTGTACACTGTGACGAATTTGATGTTTCACGTCACTCATCCGAAAGGCACGCTCTTCCAGAGCTGTTTTGTTCCACACAGCCTCTTCCAGGGCTGACTGTTTGGTGGGAGTAAATAGTGGCTCCAAAACTTGCAAAAATGAATTAATTATTATTGAAAAAGTTGAAGAGGTACAATGCTGGATTACGAACTCATTCAGTATCTCCCTTTAATACCTCCCTCCCCCCCCCCCTCCCCCCGCCTGATCCGCACGGCAACGGCAGAATGGCACACATAAACACAGACGGCAGACCACACGGCGCTTCTTACTGACCGGTTATACGTTCTGTGGGCTTGCGTAGCCACAGCCATTTTGAAGAATAAGGTCGAATGGCCCATGCCCACCATGCCTCTTCTGTATGAGCTTCCATGCGTATATGCCACCTTTTCCACAACGCGTTCGCAAATATCATACAAAAATAAATGAAGGAGAACATCGCGCCAGCTCATACACATGTAAAACACTGACGTGCTCGTGATTCCTTGCGTCAATTCGGAACATTGTATAAAATACTGACGCGTTTGGTGCGTTTACGTCACACTGTTTGATTCTTCTGATGAAATCAAGGAGTCTTACTTCTGACATTGTTTTTCACATTGAACTTTTATTTTCGAAAAAGTTGAAGAGGTACAAGGCTGGCTAACGAACTCATCCAATGTCTTTCTACAAACTAGCCATATCCAAAATTTCAGGTGCATATAATCAAAATTGCGGACTCTAATCTGGGTCAACCGACTTTATATAAACGGTCTTTTATGTGATCCAATACAATATGCTCGGAGGCTGTCTTAGACACCCACTTAATAAAGTAATTTGATAAGTTTCAAGTTTGTGCGTACAGTAATATCGGAGATTCTCGTGTTTAGATACACTGATACGCGCACACATACATACATACATACGTACATACATACATACATACATACATACATACATACATACATACATACATACATACATACATACATACATACGCACATGCGGCGCTTGGCGCCAAAACGACGTTCAACAGCAAGGTTAGAGTGGCTAGACGTGACGTCATTTTTATCTCTTTGCGAGACCATGAGCCCCGCCCGCTGTTATGTCCTTTGCATTCTACGGAACGCGCTTCGACCAGCCCCAACCTAAAGTCTACCGTATTTTCAACACGGTAAGACACACATCTCTATCGACAACCAAAAAGGGTTCATTCACTGGAAAAGGTAGTTTTGGGGTTGTTGTTTTTTTTGGGGGAGGTTTTTTGTTGTTGTTGTTGTTGTTGTTTTTTGTTTGTTTGTTTGTTTGTTTGTTGAACCAACAGAAAAATAAACTTTGAATGCCTGCAAAGGTACTCACAATACTGTGACAGAGTAGATCTTCCGAAACATCAATGCTTCCAGATATTCTTCGCTTTCAAAGTAATCCTATTTTCAGTTCGATACTGAATTAGTGGCAACAAGACGTGAAATCGCAGTGGGGAAATTGGCTGATGCAGTCTGTCCTAATCAGTTTAAATTACTGACTTGATTCACATTTGTTTAATCTGAGTCAGGTTCGATTCCAATTTACGTCGCCGGCAAACGGTAGCGAATTTGACCGTTTCAGCTCTACCCATTCTAGTCTTTTGCTTGACGGAATCGCAACTGGCGTGTGGAAGGGGTGCCGACTTCTTGGCCGTTTCACTTCCAGAGCCAAGAAACAGCTCACGTTTATATTTCATTGCGTACACGTTGTGAGAGATGGTACGACCCTGACAGTTCAAAGGTAGTGACTAATTAGCTTGGCGCCTTCAGGCGCCAAGCTAATCAGTCACTACCTTTAAATTGTCACTGGTCGATCCGGTCTTGTGTGCTCCTCGTCATCAAAATGTGCCAAGCCGATGGTGTTGGGTGTGAACTGACGCGACCTGTGGTCCCGATATTAATAAAATGGGGAGAAAGGAGGGAACAGTCCGTCCTTCTTCCAGACGTTTTTGTTGTGTGGTGCCGAGGGACATAGATTCACATGAGCACCTGTCTGTCGCGAGGACTCATGAGAAGCAACGACCATGATCAACACCAGCGGCTCCTCAAACTGAGCCGGGGTGCTGTTTTGGGTTCAGCAAAAAGATAACCTCTGAGATGTCAGTGTAGTAGAGTCCGAAGATGATCTGTGCTGTGCGGTTCACGGAACCGGTGAACGAAAGCAGGCCAAACCAATATTGTGCGATCTCGCTATGAGACAGGATGTCACCTGGAAATAACTGGGTCCGGAAATTCTTTGACCCTGCTGGAGAACAGTATTGCGCTCAAGAACTACTACACCGCTGAGGGCCTGAGAAATGGCGGAGCCGAAAATGCATGGGACGCACCTGATTCACCGTACCGGGTAATGTACTGCTTTGACTGACTCGCATCAGGTTTGGTTGAGAATATTCGGCAATTGTCCGCCTCAAGTTATGTTCTTGCTTCAGGTCATTATGTTGAGCCTATTCGGCGATTGCCCGCTTCAAGTTATGTTCTTCCCGGCGTTTTCAGTGTTGAGCATATCATGTTCGGCGACTGTCCGCTTCAAGTTACGTTCTTGAGGTTTTAGTGACTTCTTCAAATTCTTCTGGAGTTGTTTTTGGATTTGTGTGCTGGTCTGTGATTTTGGACCTGCCCGCTTTCAGCCTGAAGGTCCAGAATCACAGACCAGCACACAGTTTAGTTTTGTTTGACCTACTTCAAGGTCTGACAGGTCTGCGTCTGATTCAAAGGGCTCGGGGTAGTGCCGGATTTGAATTTCGTGAGTCAGATTTTATAGGGTGATGTTAAGGCTTGTGCTTTGGTCTGTGATTTTCAACCACACGGTTTGAAGCCACAAGGTCCAGGATCGCAGATAAACACACTGTTTTTGCTTTACTGTCAAGAAAAATAATTGTAGCATCTACCGTCGGCACATAAAGAATAAGAACCACTCAGTATCAGACCCGTGCCCTTACGTGAAGTTCAGCTCAGTTCAGGTCATCGGTCGTGCCTTTTGAAGGCCCACTACCGCCGTAACTGTACCAAGATACACTTCTGTAACGCTAGATACAGGTCTAGCAATGATTCATTTAGACACAGGGCAATCAAGTTCAGCATACGTCGTCTTTATATCAAGTAACCTGACAATGACTCCGTTTCAGTACGAGAAACAGCTAAAAATAGATTGACACGCTAAAGGCAGAGCGGAATAGCGGATTAGTGCGATTATGCGCGTGCTTTTGCTGCGTGTCCAAACTGCTGTTACAGTTCATTAGGTGTATCGACAAGGCATATGACTGAAACAGAAATGGTGCTTAAAATAATGTGTCTTCAGATATATCCGTATTGGTACTTTTAAACATCTACCTTATCGCGACATCCACGTCAATAAACGTTCAGGGCTTGCCTTTATTGAATGCGTCATTCTGGGCTAAGCAGCCACGGCCGATCCATCTCCAACTTCGGCACTGATAAAATAGCAGATGCCGACTTGTATCCTTTTACAGTACAACTTGTTGTATGTCAACACCTTGTTTTGTTTTCGTTAAAGAAAGTGGTCTTAAAAAGACAGGTACTCCCTCCCAAGAGAAATCTTAAAGGGCAGATAGTGTCACCTGTCGTCAAAGACCAGCATTTAGGTGGCGACAGCCACCTAAATGGTGGCCTTTAATGACATTTAATCTCTCATAAGAGTCCGTAGTTTGCTCAGGTAAAACCGGGTTCTTCATTCTGTATTCATGTTCAGTAAAGTTGGCGATCGCAACTAAGGACTGGCAGCATCCACATCAATAAAGACCAACAAAATGTTAATGCATGCTTTCAGAACTATAAGTGTGATGTTTATTTCTTTATCTTCGTTTTCTAGGCTCCCATTTGCGCAGACGCTGAGCTGTAGCAATGCATCAACTCATTCATAGACGTGGCCGCATCCGGACACGCGGCATAAAGCCGCGTATCCGAATGCAGCACGTCTCCAGTGTGTTAAAGTTGTGTCTCAAACCCACAGACACACATTCAGCTTCTGAGACAGAAGTATCAACCTTTTCGCTGCTAGGTAGTGGACGCAGAAAGTGTTTTTGAAATCGTTGTCATTTAATTCAGCAGGCGCAAGGAACATGGACACAAAGAGATGTCAGCAAGAGGCAGTTGGTGGTTAATTTTTTTCTCGGCAGTGAGCGGGTTAAGGATGTACGCAACAACTCTCTGCGTTTCAGCCGGGTGATGCAAATTCGGTGCGGCGGCAGTCTGACTCCGCCGCAGTCAGCAGTGTACTAAAGTTCCTGGCAACAGCAAATGTAAATAGAACCGTTCCTTGCAAGCCCAAGATGTACATATTCTCACAAGCCCCAGAGGCTCATGAGAATCTACGCCATTTTTCACGAAGAAGGGGTCTGTTGGCGGGACGATCAATTATTAGGAAATTTACTGTCTAGAGAAATTTCTCCACATTCAGTTCTGTTGTCTCGGTTCCTTTTCGTTTTTTATTTCATCCGTCTGCCTCGACTCGCGCATCTTGAACCTAATTGTCCGGGATGATTCAGTATGACGCCATTTCAAAAGAAGGCAATCTGAGAGGTGGGGAGAAACAGTGGCGGGGGTGGGGAGGGATGGGTCCGATGTAGTGAGAGTCATCGCCAGATTTCGTAAGCCGTTCTTCTTTTCAAGTTCGTTCATCCGACGCATTCCGTCTGCAAGAGGCATAGATTCTCATGAGCCCTGCATTCGCAGGGGCTCATGAGAATCTATGCCCTCTTGCTGTTAAAGGCGGGTCGCATTACACCATCCTCAAATTGAGTAAGTCAGTGGTTCGCCGCCGGTTAACTCATTCTACCCCAGACACACCACAGGAAGATAAGGATCGACCATAATAGTTCAAGGGTGATGCCAGAATAGCTTGGCGCCTATGGGCGCCAAGCTATTCTGGCATCACCCTTGAACTATCATGGTCGATCTGTGTCCTGCACTGCAATGCAGTCTTCAGATGACAACGGCAAAACTTAAGGATTTCGGTGTTGGGGTAGAATGAGTTAACACACTCGATTAAGCTGTCTGCGGTTGGCGGTATGCGCAGTTTTCAAGCGGCACCAGCAAGTGAAGAAATTCAGTTGCCTTTCCTGCCGTGAAGAATTGACAGAACAGAAGGCTCAGAATACAACCAGACTGAATGGATGCTCTCTGCTTCATCAATATGGCGTGTGGCTCAGTTGTGTGTGCTTGCCTCATGCATTCACGGCCGGTTTCGTTCTCATTCTGTAACTTTACAAAATGATGGTTCGTCTTCTTTTTCTTTACTTTTTTTATATTGCTTGGCTTTCCAGTACTTTACATCCGTATATTTGGTTTTAGCCTGTGACGTTTTGCGCATATTTGACTGATGAGTGAAACACATCTAAGTTTCTTGGCCGGTTTTTTGTTTGTTTTTGTTGGGGTTTTTTTTTTTTTCCCCTCTCTTTTCGCTGAGGGGGGTGAGGAGATTATTCCTGTGTGGCTGAAGTGTACGAGGGTATAAGTACATCGATCAATGGACTGTGCCATTCAGATTTGACTAACCTTTCGCAGACCAACGAGGTCTGACGTGTTGAGAGCTTGCCCCAATGGCTGGAACTTTTCTATGGGTCGCCTTGGGTGCGCCCACTCCGGTTTCTGCGGAAACGATTCCTGGGGAGAAACAAATCCAAACATCTGCAAGAGACACAGATCCTCATGAGCCCCCGCATCTTGCGGGGGCTCATGAGGATCTGTGTCTCTTGCTTTTGCTTTTACATCAACATTTCCCACGCGGAAATGATTGGGATGCCGGTTTCTAGGAGTAACTTGAGTCAGCTCCGATATCAGTCCCTCAGACATCCCTCTAGTGTCAACATATGTAGAGTTTCACCAGCCATTGCTGTTGGCTTTTGATGGTAATAATCTGCCTCCATTTATTTACATCTGTGTACCTCAGACGGAGTTAGACATTGCGGTTTTTGCCTGTGACCTAGACAAGAAACTCGCAGAGAACCTTCACAGCTTCGTCAGTCAGAACTAAGAATAAGAAGAGAAGCCAGCGCCCCAGCGGTCAAGCATCGTCATAGTCGCTTCATCGTTTCTGTATGATAGTGCTTCAAAACTACTCAGTTTCAACTCAAGAAAAAGCAGTCTCATGTCTTACTCAATATTGTTAAAATTCGTGAATTTAAAAGTGGACTTTCTTCAGCAAGTTCCTTTTATGACATGATATTCTGCTTTTCACAACTGAAAAGTGAAATTTCTTCATCAACTTGTTTCCGTGCCGTCTCCTGCACGTGACTGCCAGTGAAACTCGGAAATTGTGCTTCGGATTACACCAGCTCAAGAACCTGCCGTGTGTCAGTGGTCATTGTGAAAGCTTTGAGTGAATGTGTATCTGGTCTGTAACTTCGTTGTTTTATGTCAGTCCGTTTTCTACCTTCACACTTGAAAGGAAGCTGTACTTTAATATTCGCAATGCAAGATCGGACGAGTAATATCTCATACCACTGCGACTGCATTAGTTTAATGCGACGTGAAAGCCTGGAGTGTCCTGGTTCTTTTTGGTGCGGTTCAGTGGTCGGTTGCTCATAACTCTGACTGGTGAGGTGCCGCGCTTTATTGATTGATAAATGTGTGCCTCGCTTTGCTATTGAGCTTCAGTCTGAAGAGGTGGCCACGTGGGGTATGACGGTAAGTACGGAAAGGTGGGCTGTGGCGACGAAACCCTTGAGCGTGCTGGTCTGCGAGTTTGGAGCTTACGACCATAGGCCGTAAGGTCCATAATAACAGACCAGCACACGTATACATCAGCATGTCGCGGCATAGATCCTCATGAGCTCTTGTAGGGTCACGGCGCTTGGCGCGTCAGGAATAGAGAGAAACGTAAGTTTCCAGTCTTCCATAGTGCGATAGGTTCATGGCTGTAGACTTATAATATCGCTATTTATGGTCTAGCAGCTGCGAATATTCTTTTACTTGTTCTGACGTTCACACTCACCATTGGAGGCGTTAAATTGTACAACTTAAAAACGACTGTGTGAGATGAATCGGCCACGAAAGTCAGTTCAAGGGTAGTGCCAGATTAGCTTGGCGCCTAAGGCGCCAAGCTAATCTGGCACAACCCTTGAACCTATTATGATCGTCCCATCCGTCCTGCTGTGGTGTCGTGAGCGCCTATAACGTGGGACTACCGATAAACCATCATGATCTCACAGTATTTTTTTTTTTTTATTTTGTTGTTGTTGTTGCTGGTGTTGTTGCTATGTGCTAACTTTTGGTCCCGTGAACGGAAACACCGTCGACACACCCTTACTTTGTTTAAGCGTCTAAATGAAGTTTATATTGCTTCTCCTTGGCTTGCGCGTAGCTAGCTACCTTTGTTCAAGGTTTTAATACATGTCCTTGCTGACTCCTGTTTTAAGTGGGGTTCAGCCGCGGAGCTGTTCAAAGGACGTTTCAATCAGTCTGATGATTGGTTGACTCGCCGAAGGCATTTGCCGTCCGCGTGTCAAGCAATGACTTGATCAGACTTTGGAATTAATTGTATGGTTCCTTTTTCACATATTTATATTGATAAAATCATGATCAATAAAACAGTTGTGCTGCATTAATCAGCTGTAGTAAACATTTGGTTACTGATTTTGCGATCGCCGTAGCCGGAACAGGGAGTGCTGTACATTCAAATACTCTGGTTTTGTGCAGTGTAGTGTGTCATTGCTGTGAGAATACATGGTTTGAAAATGTATTCTAGTATTGGAGAGTGGAGAACTGCGTTGTTATTCTAGACGTGTTCAGATTTTCCGAACATTCGTCTTCGCTCGTTTTAAGGTAAGAGTACAACCGACAGGGCCGAGATAATTGCGATAATGTCATGCACACTCTTGTTCCGTCATAAAATAAGGGGAGAAAACGGTGACAAGTGCGGAGATTGCATCTTAAGGCAATTACATCTTGTGTAATCAGTTCTAGCGACCGGTTAAGCTCTCCTTCTCTTTTCTTCTTCAGTTTTCCATTATCATACCCCAATAGCAAAAGGTGCTCGGGCCAACGATGGCCGCAGTTGGCCAGCGCACTGCCGGGCGCGGGCCAATTGCGGCCTCCGTCGGCTTGGGGACCTTTGCGCACTGGGTATTATATTTTGTGTGTGTGATCACGACTTCTCCTCTTAAAATATATATGCTTTGTGAGACACCCTCTCTCTCTCTCTCTCTCTCTCTCTCTCTCTCTCTCTCTCTCTCTCTCTCTCTCTCTCTCTCTCTCTCTCTCTCTCTCTCTCTCTCTCTCTCTCTCTCAGAATTGTTTTCTCAGTTGAATTTCCCTCAATGTGCAGGATTTGTTAACAGATTCGTTCAGCATGAGACAAATAGATTATCATGGGCCCTTGCGACTTCAGGAGCTCATGTGAATCTACTTCTCATGCAGATGAACTAGACGGGCTAGACAAGGCATATCCCTCTCTGACAAGATTTCTGCCGGATGGTTTTTTTGTGTTCAATCATTTTGCGCAGACGCGTTTACTGCCATCGGCATCAAAGCATGTGCAATGAGCCAGCCGAATAAAGAGCGTCCATTACACAAGTTCTGCTCATGATAAACAGATTTGCAGTGTGATGGGCTGTAACGCAACGTGTGGTCAGACTGATTTTCTGCCCCCCGGCGCATCAATTTGTCCTCGGCTTACCTCCCATGTCCCTATTCATTCAACAGTACCGTTACTTTCTTGCCTCACTGACAAGTACAAAAGTACACCTATTCCGTTTCTCAGTGTCTGTCTGTTTTGAAAAAGACAATTGAAATTTACTTAAATTTGGTGTACTTGGCCTTTCTAAGCTTGCTTCTTTATTTGTTGAGAATTTCTTTCTGTTCAGTAGATCCGTTTTAGAGGCAGCTAAAATTTGTGACTTCTGTGAAACTTCAGTTCAATGGTTCTTGACATAAATCGTGGTTTGTGAACTACCCAGTGCGCGAAGGCCATCAGGCCGACGTCGGCCCGATGGCCTTTTGCGCATTGGGTATATTACTACGTGCATGTAGAGACGAGTCTAGGCGCGGCGGACCGCCGTTTGCCCGTGATGTCAAGTCTCTGAGCAATCATGAAAGCAACCATCGGGCCCATGTCGGCCCTATAGTCTTGTCCTGTATTTTCACTCGCGTTTATTTGCACTGACACTCCTTAACCAAGTCAAGTCAAATCCGCTGACACTCCTTAACGAAGCCAAGTCAAATCCGCTGACACTCCTTAACGAAGTCGAGTCAAATCCGCTGACACTCCTTAACGAAGCCAAGTCAAATCCGCTGACACTCCTTAACGAAGTCGAGTCAAATCCGCTGACACTCCTTAACGAAGCCAAGTCAAATCCGCTGACACTCCTTAACGAAGCCAAGTCAAATCCGCTGACACTCCTTAACCAAGTCAAGTCAAATCTGCTGACACTCCTTAACGAAGCCAAGTCAAATCCGCTGACACTCCTTAACCAAGTCAAGTCAAATCCGCTGACACTCCTTAACCAAGTCAAGTCAAATCCGCTGACACTCCTTAACGAAGCCAAGTCAAATCCGCTGACACTCCTTAACCAAGTCAAGTCAAATCCGCTGACACTCCTTAACGAAGTCAAGTCAAATCCGCTGACACTCCTTAACGAAGCCAAGTCAAATCCGCTGACACTCCTTAACGAAGTCAAGTCAAATCCGCTGACACTCCTTAACGAAGTCAAGTCAAATCCGCTGACACTCCTTAACCAAGTCAAGTCAAATCCGCTGACACTCCTTAACGAAGCCAAGTCAAATCCGCTGACACTCCTTAACCAAGTCTAGTCAAATCCGCTGACACTCCTTAACGAAGTCAAGTCAAATCCGCTGACACTCCTTAACCAAGTCAAGTCAAATCCGCTGACACTCCTTAACCAAGTCAAGTCAAATCCGCTGACACTCCTTAACCAAGTCAAGTCAAATCCGCTGACACTCCTTAACCAAGTCAAGTCAAATCCGCTGACACTCCTTAACCAAGTCAAGTCAAATCCGCTGACACTCCTTAACCAAGTCAAGTCAAATCCGCTGACACTCCTTAACGAAGTCAAGTCAAATCCGCTGACACTCCTTAACCAAGTCGAGTCAAATCCGCTGACACTCCTTAACGAAGTCGAGTCAAATCCGCTGACACTCCTTAACGAAGCCAAGTCAAATCCGCTGACACTCCTTAACGAAGTCAAGTCAAATCCGCTGACACTCCTTAACGAAGCCAAGTCAAATCCGCTGACACTCCTTAACCAAGTCAAGTCAAATCCGCTGACACTCCTTAACGAAGTCAAGTCAAATCCGCTGACACTCCTTAACGAAGCCAAGTCAAATCCGCTGACACTCCTTAACGAAGTCAAGTCAAATCCGCTCACACTCCTTAACGAAGTCGAGTCAAATCCGCTGACACTCCTTAACGAAGTCGAGTCAAATCCGCTGACACTCCTTAACGAAGTCAAGTCAAATCCGCTGACACTCCTTAACGAAGCCAAGTCAAATCCGCTGACACTCCTTAACGAAGCCAAGTCAAATCCGCTGACACTCCTTAACGAAGTCAAGTCAAATCCGCTGACACTCCTTAACGAAGTCAAGTCAAATCCGCTGACACTCCTTAACGAAGCCAAGTCAAATCCGCTGACACTCCTTAACGAAGTCAAGTCAAATCCGCTGACACTCCTTAACGAAGCCAAGTCAAATCCGCTGACACTCCTTAACGAAGTCAAGTCAAATCCGCTGACACTCCTTAACGAAGTCAAGTCAAATCCGCTGACACTCCTTAACGAAGTCAAGTCAAATCCGCTGACACTCCTTAACGAAGCTAAGTCAAATCCGCTGACACTCCTTAACGAAGTCAAGTCAAATCCGCTGACACTCCTTAACGAAGCCAAGTCAAATCCGCTGACACTCCTTAACGAAGTCAAGTCAAATCCGCTGACACTCCTTAACGAAGTCAAGTCAAATCCGCTGACACTCCTTAACGAAGCCAAGTCAAATCCGCTGACACTCCTTAACCAAGTCAAGTCAAATCCGCTGACACTCCTTAACGAAGTCAAGTCAAATCCGCTGACACTCCTTAACGAAGTCAAGTCAAATCCGCTGACACTCCTTAACGAAGTCAAGTCAAATCCGCTGACACTCCTTAACGAAGTCAAGTCAAATCCGCTGACACTCCTTAACGAAGCCAAGTCAAATCCGCTGACACTCCTTAACGAAGTCAAGTCAAATCCGCTGACACTCCTTAACGAAGTCAAGTCAAATCCGCTGACACTCCTTAACTCATTCTACCCCAAGACCGAAATCGCCAAATTTTGAAGTCGTACTCTGAAGACTGCATTGCAGTGCACGACACAGATCGACCATGATAGTTCAAGGGTGATGCCAGAATAGCTTGGCGCCCATAGGCGCCAAGCTATTCTGGCATCACACTTGAACTATCATGGTCGATCCTTATCTTGCTGTGGTGTGTCTGGGGTAGAATGAGTTAACGAAGTCAAGTCAAATCCGCTGACACTCCTTAACGAAGCCAAGTCAAATCCGCTGACACTCCTTAAAGAAGCCAAGTCAAATCCGCTGACACTCCTTAACGAAGTCGAGTCAAATCCGCTGACACTCCTTAACGAAGCCAAGTCAAATCCGCTGACACTCCTTAACGAAGCCAAGTCAAATCCGCTGACACTCCTTAACGAAGTCAAGTCAAATCCGCTGACACTCCTTAAAGAAGCCAAGTCAAATCCGCTGACACTCCTTAACGAAGTCGAGTCAAATCCGCTGACACTCCTTAACGAAGTCAAGTCAAATCCGCTGACACTCCTTAACGAAGCCAAGTCAAATCCGCTGACACTCCTTAAAGAAGCCAAGTCAAATCCGCTGACACTCCTTAACGAAGTCGAGTCAAATCCGCTGACACTCCTTAACGAAGTCGAGTCAAATCCGCTGACACTCCTTAACGAAGTCAAGTCAAATCTGCTGACACTCCTTAACGAAGCCAAGTCAAATCCGCTGACACTCTTTAACGAAGCCAAGTCAAATCCGATGACACTCCTTAACGAAGTCAAGTCAAATCCGCTGACACTCCTTAACGAAGTCAAGTCAAATCCGCTGACACTCCTTAACGAAGCCAAGTCAAATCCGCTGACTCTCCTTAACGAAGCCAAGTCAAATCCGCTGACACTCCTTAACAAAGTCAAGTCAAATCCGCTGACACTCCTTAACGAAGTCAAGTCAAATCCGCTGACACTCCTTAACGAAGTCAAGTCAAATCCGCTGACACTCCTTAAAGAAGCCAAGTCAAATCCGCTGACACTCCTTAACGAAGTCGAGTCAAATCCGCTGACACTCCTTAACGAAGCCAAGTCAAATCCGCTGACACTCCTTAACGAAGTCAAGTCAAATCCGCTGACACTCCTTAAAGAAGCCAAGTCAAATCCGCTGACACTCCTTAACGAAGTCAAGTCAAATCCGCTGACACTCCTTAACGAAGTCAAGTCAAATCCGCTGACACTCCTTAACGAAGCCAAGTCAAATCCGCTGACACTCCTTAACGAAGCCAAGTCAAATCCGCTGACACTCCTTAAAGAAGCCAAGTCAAATCCGCTGACACTCCTTAACCAAGTCAAGTCAAATCCGCTGACACTCCTTAAAGAAGCCAAGTCAAATCTGCTGACAATCCTTAACGAAGCCAAGTCAAATCCGCTGACACTCCTTAACGAAGTCAAGTCAAATCCGCTGACACTCCTTAACGAAGCCAAGTCAAATCCGCTGACACTCCTTAACGAAGCCAAGTCAAATCCGCTGACACTCCTTAACGAAGTCAAGTCAAATCCGGGAACGACGGCGATTTAACTGTGATCAGCAAACCTCCGCTGAGGTTTGCTGATCACAGTTAAATCGATATAAAAGTCGATATAAAATAAGGTCCCTCAGCCATTTCCTTCAGTCTGTCTGAAAGAGGCTGTGATTCGCATGAGCCGTTGCAGTCCGAAACCTTCATAGCAATCTCCGTCTATCGCTTTGGACCCATTTGCATCCTGCAAGAAAAAAAAAATGGGTTATGAACCCGTTCAGTGGCGAGAAAATCTGAAAACCACCCATCTGCAAGAGGCATAGATCCTCATGAGCCCCCGCGGTTGCGGGGGCTAATGAGGATCTATCCCTCTTGCTGACACCACTCTGATTCCATGTCCCTGGGACAGCTAGTTTTTTTTTTGTTTTGTTTTGTTTTTTGGTTGTTGTTGTTGTTTCTGGTGTTGAATCAACAAAGATTGCAGAAACACGGTCTGCGTCAGCTGGCGCTGAAGGGGTTAAGGTGCATTTCTACGCCCAAGCTGCGGGTCTCTGGATCGTGAATAAATATTTAAAACCTCTCTTTATTTGCTGAGAAAATAGCCCGCCATTGATTCAAATCTCTAAGGCAACAGCGAACTTTCTAAAGCGACAAAAATACCCCGTGCGGTCTCTCTGGTTTTTCTTTTCTTCTGTCTGTCTATGTCTCTCTCTTTTCTTCTCAGTGAAACTTCTTTTGTGATTTTCCCTCCGTAATGGACTCCTCCTATCTCGAACAGCAGTGAAGATGCTATTTGAAAGAAATGGGGACATTCGCCTCAGCCGTTTGCAAAAGGCGTGGATTCTCATGAGCCCCTGCACTCGCAGGAGCTCATGGGAATCCATGCCTGCTGCCGGCAGAGTTGCAGC
>BTPG01000008.1:87482350-87624850 GCA_036245525.1 Semisulcospira habei | reverse complement strand
TCAATCAAACGTACTGGTCACGTGGCCATCTCGTGGCGGGACCTCAATCGAGTGGTAAGGCGTAAGGTTAACCCATTCAGCCCTGACGCACTACAGCAGGAGATGGGTCGACCATGATAATTCAAGGGTAGTGCCAGATTAGCTTAAGCTAATCTGGCATTGCCTTTGAATTATCATAGTCGATCCATCTCCTGCAACTGGTGCATAGTCATTAGATGACGCCTCCAAAATTTGGGAAATAGGGCCGTCGGGCTGAATGAGTTAAACGAGCATCAGAGAAGGCCCACAGAGCCGCATAGTTCTTTTTAGAAAATGAGTTCCTTCGCAGGACATGTTGACGCAGACAGCCATACAAAGTGAAATGGTAACTTTCACCGCTTTACGAGGAGTCTAGAAACAATGCCTTGCAGCATATGCGGTTGATGGGCCATCGCAAAGCATCTGCAATAAAAGAAGTATGCAACAGCTTGTATTCGTTCTTTCTCGAGAACACAAAATTGTTGAGTTGCGAGGGTTGAAACCCTCGTAAATAACAATTTTGTGTTCTGGAGTGAAAAAAACCGAATACAACTGTTAACATTGTAGTCAAAATACACTGACGAGCAAAAGAAATGCGACACTTTTGGAATCATCGGAAACACTCAGGTGTTTCAGATGGATTCCAAAAATGTCGCATTTCGTTTGCTCGTCTGTATATGCTATCCGAGGTTTTCTCCACAAGGTTGTTACGAGCATTTCCGGTTGAGCTACAGGTACCAGATTTCCTCAGAAAATTGGGGAAAATCCAAAGAGGCCACCGCATGAAAACCTCACTCCGTGCCAAAATGTCACTTACGAGGTTCCATGCGAACACTATCGATATTGAAATGAACTACGAATTCTTTTGTGAACTTGCTGACGGCGCGTATAATACGCGTTATCTCTGTTGCGTCGTTAAGGTCTGAATGAGGTTTCGTTTATTTGAACATATTGAAACAGCAATATTTGCGGAACCGTATTTTAAAAATGTATCTTATGACAGGCAGCAACGCGTCATTATCTGCCTGGGAATTCCGTGGTGTTTGCAGATTCTTTGTCAATATATCTGCAGGCGTCTTGTATTGAAAATAATCAGGGTATGCAAACACACGACTTTTCAGCTTTCTCCAGCGCAGAAATGTCTTATTTGTTTGTTGTCATGCCAGCTAGCAGACAACTGCATTTCTGCATTCGACGAAGAATGCACGCCAAGCTGTTTTTTGTGCGTTAGTTTCCATACCTGAGGAACTGACGGTATTAGAAGCTGTTTTGCTTTTTTGTCACTGTGGCTAATGGTACACATGTGCTAAAACTTAGGAGTATAGAAAGGAAACTTAACTCATTCGAGACTTGCCGCATGCGGATACGCGGCGTTATGCCGCGTATCCACATGCAGCACGTCTCGAATGAGTTAACCCTTTGGCTGTTGGTAGCGGGTCTTTTTCGCTATGATTCCACAACCAAATGGCAAAAGTATAACGTTAATGCGGAGCACTTATTACTTTGAAATATCTCAGCTGGTTCCCTGAGTAAGTTGCTGCACCTTTCAAGCTTCATTTGTGGCGTGTCCACGTGCGGCATGTCTCAAATGAGTTAAACAGGCTGGTCTCTGAATCATGTTTGCCTGTGGCCATGCGTAGATGTGCTATACCTTACCAGTCGTGCTCACAATCGCAACATTTTCACTTAGCTTATTCACCAACTACGAAAAATGTTCGACCGCTGCAGCGCAATGGTAGTGTCCGCTTATTCGCCATAACTGAGCTATCGTGAAGTCTCCTTCTTCTTCATCTTGTTCTTTTTTGCGCTAGACGTGAATCCGACAGATACCGTAGAGATCGTCTGACCGGTTGCCCTATTCTTTGATTCCTTTTCAATCGCAGTCTCCAGCTCATTTTTGTCAATAGTTGGAGCTCTAGCGTTCCTTCTATCTCGTGGTTCCGATCAGTGGCACAACATCGTTTATAGGGCTAATCGTTTCTCGTTTCGGAAAGATAACGCTTTTACAAGCATCACACTGCCAAGAACTGTCAACCCCTAGTGCTAATTATTTCATCTTCAAGAGGCATAGATTCTCATGTGCCCCTGCATCAGCAGGGCCGCACGAGAATCGCTGCCTCTTGCTGAAACAGATCGGCGTAATTTACTTATCTACTGAAGTGTCGTGTGCAAGAGACATAGACTCTCATGGTACCCTGCAGATGCAGGGGATCGTGACACTTTATGCCTCAAGCTCGTAGAAATCGATGTTGTTTGTTCTGACATCTCTGCTACTCTGCTTGCGGACGCCATCAGAGTTTAAGCATGTGGAGCTTTTGGCTTGTACAAGGGTCTTAGAAACGCCGATCGTGTTTTTCTAAACACCAGATAGGAGCATAATGCAACGATAGAAAGGCTCTACATCGTTTTCTGACACGGCACTGTGATCCCAGCTAAATGTGGAGGTATTTAGACGTATTTTTTTGTTTTTGTTTCAGCTTTTCCTGGGTATAGATATTTTTCGTTGGCTGGTCAGTTGATTGGTCAACCGTTTGAAGCGTTTTCTTGTGCCCGATTGTTGAAACAAAATATACCGGCTAAGCAGCAAATGACTGTACACATTTCGCTATGTAAAGACGGAACAAATTATCCGAAATAGACGATACACAACAAAAAATAAAAATGTATATCCATTCTGAGTAATAATAATATGTAACTCTTCTAAAGTTCAATATCCCCACAAAGAAAGGCTCAGAGCGCTTTACATGTAGATAATCTAACTAATTGCAATTAATTAACTAAGGTACCGACTATGTACAAAAACACAATCATTCAAAGGTCCAAATGCACACTGACACAATACTAAAATAATAAACATAACATTTCAAGAACCTGATCAGATATATACATGTTGATGGGGAAAAAAGGCCAAATTGAAAATATAACTGAACATGGCCATAGAATATTTCTGCCATCACTTTTTCTCATTATTTTTGCTTCCGCTTCCTAGCGTTTTCAGATTGGCTGTTCTACACGGAGGATCGTAAGGGACGCCAGCCATAGCCTACCCCTCAGGCTACGCGGGCTCATTCACATCTATGCTGCACGCAGATGGAAGCGATTCAATATTTGGCCTGTCAACTGCGCCTGTCTCCGGCTAGCAATTACTGGGGTCACCCAAAACATACAATTAGGCCTCGCGAGTGCGGCTACGGCATCCACCCCCTCCCCCCCCCCCCTCTAACAGCAAACGGTCTTCAGGCCGACGACGACCGCAGTGGGCCCAACTGCGGCCGACGTCGGCCTGAGTTTTTTGCGCACTGGGCAGGGAATCGATACAGGAAAACGCCGGGAGGTGGAAATGGAATTAGACAGAGCGCTGGAAGGAATAAGTGTGCGTGGAAGTAAAATGGGTTAATAGGTGTTGGCCCGCTGTGATGGTGTCCTTACATTTATGGCCATAATGGCAGGGTATGGAGGTAAAAGTCCTCCTCTCTTCTTGCTTTGGCTATAATGGTAAAAGGCCTCCTCTCCTCTGGCTTTCGCTATGGAGGTAAAAGTCCTCCTTTCCTCTGGTTATAATATAGAGGTTATAATATAGAGGTAAAAGTCCTCCTCTCATCTGGCTTGCCTATGAAGGTAAAGGTCCTTATTTCCTCTGTGTTTGGCTATGGAGGTAAAAGTCCTCCTCTCCTAGCTCTGGTTATATTATTAAAGTTAAGGTCCTCCTCTCATCTGACTTTGGCTATGGAAGTAAAGATCCTCCTCGCCTCTGACTCTGGTTTTTGAGGTAAAAGTCCTCCTCTCCACCGGCGTTGGCAATGGAGGAAAAAGTCCTTTCCTCTGGCTTTGGCTGTGGAGGTAAAAGCCCTCCTCTCCTCTGGCATTGGCTTTGAAGGTAAAAGTTCTCCTCTCCACCGGCGTTGGCAATGGAGGTAAAAGTCCTTTCCTCTGGCTTTGGCTGTGGAGGTGAAAGTCCTACTCTCCTCTGGCATTGGCTTTGAAGGTAAACGTCCTCTCTTCTTGCATTGGCTATGAAGGTAAAAGTCCTCCTCCCCTCTGGCATTGGCTATGGAGGTAAAAGTCCTCCTTTCCTCTGGTTATAATTTAAAGGTAAAAATCCTCCTCTCCTATTGCTTGCCATGAAGGTAAAGGTCCTTCTTCCCTCTGTGTTTGACTGTGGAGGTAAAAGTCCTCCTCTCCTTTGGCTTTGGCTATGGAGGTAAAAGTTCTCCTTTCTTCTGGCTATGGCTATGAAGGTGAAGTCCTCCTCTCCTCTGGCTTTGGCTGTGAAGGTGAAAGTCCTCCTTTCCTCTGGCTTTGGCTATGGAATTAAAAGTCCTCCTCACCTCTTTCTTTGGGTATGGAGGTAAAAGTAGGTTAAATGTGTGCTGGTCTGTGATTTTGCACCTTACGGCTTGACATCCGTAAGGTCCAAAATCACAGACCAGCACACAAAATACGAATCACGTAATCACGTTGACAGCGAACGTTGTGACAACTCCAGACGGATTCTATACAGAGATCTTTACACAGGCCTGTTGCCCTTCTTTTCTTGGCGGTCAATACTAGACGCAGATGGAGTGGGTTCAAGTGGTGCCGCAAATAGCGCTCCGTCACAAACGTCAAAAGAAATGCCCTGTCTCAGCTGAAACAGGAGGAATGCCTGCTACTCGCAGCTTAGTGGTCACAGAGATAGATTGCTTAACCCATTCAGCCCTGACGCACTAAGGCAGGAGATGGGTCGACCATGATAATTCAAGGGTAGTGCCAGATTAGCTTGGCGCCAACAGGCCAACAGGCGCCAAGCTAATCTGGCACTACCCTTGAATTATTATGGTCGATCCATCTCCTGCAACTGGTGCATAGACATTAGATGACGCCTCTAAAATTTGGGAAATACGGCCGTCGGGCTGAATGAGTTAAGCAAAGCCTTCGCGGCTCAAAGGCCGATTTACTTCTGTGAACTGGCATATTCGCGTTTGCGTTCTTTACTTTTGCCATATTACTTTCTCTATCAAGTGAAATTTAGTTTAAGTATCCCTGGAAAGGCGCGACGCCACACAAGCAGCGCCACCTGACCTACCTTTTTGACTTCCTTGACTGTTAATTCTGTTGAAGACAGTCCATGACAACATATCTCCAGTGGTACAGTATCAAGTCGGCACGGGTGGAAACATGGAATTCCATGGACCCGCACGTGTTCTGGGAGATCATGAGGAGCTGTGCCCTCGCACCTACTAGGGATTGGAGACGGGAGTTTTCTGAGGTACAAGACTTTCGTTGGGAAGGTCCCCATTCCTTTCCGAGTTCAACCACTTCACCAACTCACAACCCGGAGTTTCGTTCTTTGTGGAATGTATTGAAGAAAAGTGGGGCAGTGAACTCTGCACGTTGACAACTGAAATAGTCTGGATAAATGATAGCCCAAAGGTAGTGCCTGGTTAGCTTGGCGCCTACAGGCGCCTAGCTAATCAGGCTCTACTCTTGTGCTATCTCGATCGTTGTTTGTCCTCTCGTTGTCTTCAGAAGTAAACAGATGGCGAGATGAGTCAGGACGTAAAATTGGACTCTCAAAGGCGTCGAGCTAATCAGGCTGTGCGCTTGAGCTTTTAACGTCGATCCGTCTCCCGCTGTTGCCACTAGACGCAGAAGAAGACAGAGACATGAATGGGGCAGCAGAACACCGAAAGACGCCATCCTAGTCAGGCACTCGCTCGTGCTATCCTGGTCGATCTTTCTTCGATGGAAACAAAAGAGACTTGGGGAGGTGAATGAGGCAGTACTAAACAGGATTCTAATAGTTTGCGGACAGGATGAATGGGCCTAGTTAAAGCTGGGTGAGGAATGTGGGGGGGGGGGGGGGGGAACATCTGCTGTACACTGGAAGAAGAGGTTAAGTGCCGTTCTGTCTTTTTAACTGCAATTCCTGGGATGTCTGTTACAATTTAAACAACAATTACGCTTCAGTCCTCAACTTCTGTAATTGTTCTAAACACCGAATATTGCTCTTTGTGGATCCCATTATTTGCGTTTTACCAACACTGTTTTTAAAGGGTGTATTCTTGAATATTTGACTTTCCTGTTTGTTGAGCATATATATAATGACGAGCAAAAGAAATGCGACATATCTGTAATCATCGGAAACACTAAAGTGTTTCCGATGATTCCAAAAATGTCTCATTTCTTTTGCGCGTCAGTATATCTATGATTTGAACTTCTACTCCGTCGTCTTTGCTATTAGTTTGTTGTTGATTTTTTTTTTTTTTTTTTTTTTTTTTTTTGGGGGGGGGGGTTTCAACAAAACATAATTATTAAGTTTATTATGTAAAGAAATGCCCTTAATATTGTCACTTTGCAAAGAAATTGTTATTTTTTAAACTGACAGTCACAGTGCTATGGTGGTCCTCTCCACATCTTTTCAAAAGGAAAAATGCGGCTTGCAGCGTTTAAAACTGCCTATCCTGTGAAAATAACTGAATCCACTTAAAGAAATGTGCACTGTGAGCCGCCTTCCAGTTTAAAAAAAGACACTTGAAAACTGTAAACTCTGATTCCGCTTGAAGTCTTAATCTCGAGAAATTTAGACAACTTAGTTAAAGCAACCAATACACTTCAACGTTGCTTCTAGAAATATTTGGACGTTTCAAAGAACGGTTCTGCCTCTTTTCGGAATTGGTTTCTTCCTGTGGAAATTGTGTTCAGAATCACAGTGGCGGTTTTGTGTGATGAGTGCCAGGGTTCAATAAATACTTGCGACATTATTGGAATCATTGCAATACATCCGTGTTTCCGGTGTTACATGTGATGTCTCATTTGTTTTGCTCTGTATATGAAAGAAATGTGTGCGTTGTTTCAGATAGAAAGTGAGGTTTTTAGTACGCACGCACATCTGTTTGTGTATCAGTGTGTGTGTGTGTGTGTGTGTGTGTGTGTGTGTGTGTGTGTGTGTGTGTGTGTGTGTGTGTGTGTGTGCGTGCGTGCGTGCGTGCGTGCTTGCGTGCGTGCGTGCGTGCTTGCGTGCGTGCGTGCGTGCGTGCATGTGTGATTTATACCGCTGCGTCACTTCCTCCTCAAGAATTGCATGAACCTCTTTCGGTCCCAGTCTCAATTTGTCTTTCAGTCCCAACAGGTTACTGAGATATTTGCGCGCACATACACTTGCTGTCCATGTCCGCTTGTCTTGTTTTCTTTTTCTTCTTCTTGTTCATCTTCACCCCACTCTGTTATGTGGCAGGACGACAAATACTGCCCTGTGAAGTGAAAGACAATGAGTCCGTAAAGTAAGATTTTCATTGTATTGCAATGCAAAAATTGTATTTCAATGAAAATTTCGCTTTTCAAACAAATATGACTTTCTTTACTTTGCTATGCAGTATCACCTCTGTGCAAGGTTTTCAACACAGTATCCTTTCTATGTTTTTAGACAATTACATCCTGAGGCGTAAAGTTGCTTATTTGTCCTATGAAAGCTACATTACAGATTACGAGATAGATCAACCGTTTTAGTTCAAGGGTGGTGCCAGAATAGCTTGGCGCTAGAGGCGCCAAGCTATTTTCGCACCACCCTTAAAATATCAGTCAAATTTATTTCAAGCAATAGGTGTATCAGGGTTAGTATGGACAGTATACATTTGAAATCTTTTGACCTTTGAAACACCTTCAAACAACGCCTTCTCCTTCTGTGTGGGTAGGATGGACAGTATCATCGGGTCGGTGGGGAGAGTGGCCAACGTCAAAGTGCGCAACGACGACGACCTCAACGACCGGCTGAACCACCTGTACACCACCGGCATCCTCATCATCTTCACCGTCGTCGTCTCCGCCAGGCAGTACGTGGGCGACCCTATACGCTGCTGGTGTCCCGCGCAGGTGAGGGGTTGACTCATTGAGTCCCGACGCCCTACAGCAGGAAATAGATTGACCATACTAATTCAAGGGTAGTGCCAGATTAGCTTGGCGCTAAGCTAATCTGGTACTACCCTTGAATTAGCATGGTCAATCCATCTCCTGCAACTGGTACATGGTCGTTAGGTAACACTTCTAAAATCTTTTCTGTGTTTGGCTATTGAGGTAAAAGTCCTCCTCTCGTCTGGTTATTTTATGATGGTAAAAATCCTCCTCTCCTCTGGTTATATTATAATGGCAAATGTCCTCCTCTCCTCTGGTTATATTATAATGGCAAAAGTCCTCCTCTAGCAACGGCAGATTTGAAAAATGGCATTGCCTCTGGCATTTTTTAATATCTTTACCGTTGTAAAAATAAAGATTCATTGATTCATTGGTTATATTATAATGGCAAAAGTCCTCCTCTCCTCCGGTTATATTATAATGGCAAAAGTTCTCCTCTCCTCTGGTTATATTATGACAAAAGTCCTCCTCTGTTATATAATAATGGCGCCAAAATGTAATAGGGCGTGGGTGTGGGTTGGCGTGTGTGTGTGTGTGTGTGTGTGTGTGTGTGTGTGTGTGTGTGTGTGTGTGTGTGTGTGTGTGTGTGTGTGTGTATGTGTGTGTGTGTGTTGTGTGTGTGTGTGTGAGAGAGAGAGAGAGAGAGAGAGAGAGAGAGAGAGAGAGAGAGAGAGAGAGAGAGAGAGAGCGTGTGTGATAAACGGATGGGATAGGTTTGAAGTGAATCATATTTTCATATCCGTGCAAATCGCATTATGAGCTCGGCTCTTACGAATGCTGTCATGGTCTATGCATGTCCAATTGACAGCGAAATATCCAGTGAGCAGTTTGTCCTGGGGCTGTCGTCGGCCTTTCAAAGGTTGGCGTCAGCCCGAGGACCTTTTCCTGGCAAGGTTAAGGACTGTTAACTGTGCGCACCTTCTTTGTCTCTGTGTTTCAGTTTACGGGAGCGCACGTGGACTACACGAACAACATCTGCTGGATCTCCAACACGTACTACATCCCCATGGACTTCATCGTACCGCAGGACATCTCGCGCCGCACGGAGAAGGAACTGACCTACTACCAGTGGGTGCCGGTCGTCCTGCTGATACAGGCGCTCATGTTCTACCTGCCCTGCATCATCTGGCGCCTCCTCAACGGCCAGTCCGGCATCAACGTGGACAGGATCGTGTCGCTGGCCGGGGACGCGCAGTACGAGAGTCCTGAGATCCGCATGCGCACGATCAAGTACGTTGTGCGGCACATCGACAGGTGCCTGGACAACCAACGCGAGTCGCGACACCGATGCTGCGTCAAGCTGCGTCACATCCTGTCGGCAAAGTTGTCCATACTGTGCGGGCGTCGCTATGGCAACTACCTGGTCTCCGTGTACTTCCTCATGAAGATCCTCTACATCTCCAACGCCATCGGCCAGCTCTTCATGCTCAACGCCTTCCTGTCCACGGACTACAACCTGTACGGCTTCCAGGTGCTGGAGGACTTGGTGACTGGCGAGGAGTGGACGGCCTCGCGCCGCTTCCCCAGGGTCACCATGTGCGACTTTGAGATCCGCCAGATGACCAACAACCACCGCTACACTGTGCAATGCGTGCTGCCCATCAACCTGTTCAACGAGAAGATCTACATCTTCCTCTGGTTCTGGCTCGTCTTCGTGTCGCTCTTGACTTGCTCCAGCTTCACGTCCTGGCTCTGGCACATGGTGTTCCCCACCTCGAGGATTCACTACGTGCGCAAGTTCCTCAAAATCATGGACCGGCTAGGCTCCGGGCCGGACAAGAAGCTGGCCACTAGGTTCGTGATGGAGTATCTCCGACACGACGGTGTCTTCACCTTGAGACTAGTCGGGAAGAACTCCAGCGATATTGTCGTGGCGGAGATCGTGTCGGGACTGTGGGACATCTACCGCAGCAAAAAGTCCATACAGATTCGGAACACTACTCTACCCGGAGCGAACGGGCACGACTCTGAAGGCGAAGACGTATAACGCAGAGAGTCTAGCTTCTGTTCGCTTATTATTAACTCCCAGTGTTGCAAAAGGTCCTCAGGCCAACTTCGGCTCACTCACAGCCAAAAGGTCTTCGGCCCGACCTCGACCGAGCCGTGCGCACGCCTACTGCGGTCGAGGTCGGGTGAAGACTTTTATGGCGCTAGGTTCTTACAAGCTACACCACAAGCTCATTACCAGAAATGAGCTGCTGCGTGTATCTCTCTGAGATAAGAGGCTGGTTTTTGGGCGGGTCTATTGCGGTGGAGGTCGGCCAGAGGACCCGATTGCCCTGGGATCTTATACCACACCGTGGTGTTCATTATCAGAGATGCGATGCTGCGTTCGTCTCTGAGTTGTTTCGTCTTCTTACCGTGTTGAGCATGCCAGAAGTGATAGTTCTGGAGTGTCTTTTTACCGTGGCGTTAGCACCAGATTGTCACCAATCTGGTCTGCCTGTGAGAGTGAGCGTCGAACAACAGAATAATTCTGAGTGCAGTGAAAATTCTTACTAGCGGTGCCAATTACCCAAGAAGCTTATACTTCCTGTTGTGGGGAAAACGCACATTTATATCTGAGTGAGTGGTTGGGGTGTGGGCGTGTGCATGTATATAATATATAGAAATGCAAATCTGTATGCATCTGCAAAATGTGCAATCGTTTTTCATTTGAGGTTGAATCCGAATATGCCGTTTTTGTTTTGACTTGAATCCCTCCCCGCCTCCTAACCCTTTCAACATGGTGCTTCTGGTCTGTTCTCGCTGATTCTGCGAAGGAGTTTGAAGAACAGACTTTTGGGTGCGAAATTTACTCCACACAAAAATAGATTGACTCTTTCATTCCCATCACAAACTGCGAGAGATGGATCGACCATGATAGTTCAAGGGTTGTGCCGGATTAGCTTGGCGCCTCCAGACGCCAAATGTATCCGGCAACCCTTGAACTATCCGACAACCCTTGAACTATCACGGTCAATCCAGTTTATCTGGCCTTAACCAGTGCTGAAAGAAGACGATTTCCGGGGTTCAGTCTTTAGTTGTGGGCATGAACATGCTGATTTTGCCAATTTGCACTATGCTGAGTGTGTGGGGTTTCATAATCACTTCAAAAAAGCTTGAAAACAGGTTGTGGAATTGGCGACAAAAAACAAATCGAGTGCAAAAATAGAATGCAAAATTCTGTGTAAATTGCGTAATTAAGGAAAATCCCCGTGTTCAAACGGCTTGGCCAGTATACACAAATTGCAGCACTTTCAATAAACACTGATTTGCTGATAGTCGAGCATTTTGCGCATTGCGCACAAAGAAAACTTGAAGAATTTGAAAGTGCTGTCAAGAGAAGAAGAGTGCAGTAACAGAAATTTGTTGCAAATCTCGATGTGTATTCAGCGCGTTGTGATGAACAGCAGGCTGTGGCGACTTTTCAGTTCCCCTCTTTCTTTTTTCTCTTTTTTGTTTTCCTCTCTCTCCTAATTTATTCCTCATATTTGTGCTAGTCTGTAATTTTTTACCTTACTGCATGAAGACATAAGGTCAAAAATCACAGACCCAGCACACATCACAACTTCAAAAACCAGATTTATATTTTTAAAAAACTTTGCAAATTAAGTTTCAAATATTTAAGAAAAACAAACGAAACAATGTTGGTCCCTGCAGGCTTGAACTAGATGCGTGTGGTGGTCTGTGATTTTGGACCTAACGGCCTAATACCGCAAGGTCCAAAATCACAGACCACCACACAAGTGAACGGTGTCCGCTCCCGTGTATCGATGATCGTTCTGGATCTGAACATGCGTTCGGTCGTGGAAATGTATTGTCGGTCACGTGCAATACAACTGTACTGGACGATCGCGCGCAAAGCTGGGACGACTGTGTGGTTTTCAACAAGTGCAGTGAAGGGCGAGAATAATCATGGACACTGTGGCAAAGCTGGCTATGTGCAATGCTTGACACGTCCCATATTCCACAATGCTTATTAAGCGCATTGCTTCATGTTTGACCAGCTTCGTTCGGTAATTGCAAATAGTCGGAAAGTGCAATATTCTATAGATGTGCAATCTTATTGCAACTGTAGTCGTGGACGCTGTGCAATGTTTAATTACACAAGTGCAATGTCGGACAAGTGCAATATTTGACATGAGCAATTTAGTGCCAATGCAATTTGGTCAATGTGTAAACAAAAACAAATATTGACGGATGCCGTGCAATGTTGGAGGGATAAATGTGCAATGATAGAACAGAGTGATCAGCGTACAGACTGCCGAATACAAATGTTTCACAAATACAAAATAAATCCAGATAGGATATTTTTCCACCGAGGATCAATCCCACAGTAATTTTCATCAGCTGAATGTAACCCGTTCAGCCCTGACACACTGCAACAACAAGATAAGGGTCCACGATGATAGTTCAAGGGTGGTACGGGAATGACTTGGCGCCAGCCCATTGAGCCCTGATACACTGCCACAAGATATGGATCGACCATGATAGTTCAATGGTGGTGCTATAATAGCTTGGCGCCTACACTCGCCAAGCTATTCTGGCACAACCATTGAACTATCATGGTCGATTTTCCTCAGTCTTCAATCACAGTCGATCTGTCTTTTAAACTGATATGCTGTCTTCAGAAGACAAGTCCCATATGTTGGATTACCGACCTTACGGATAAGAGAGTTTCGTCATTGAAGTTTAACTTCACTGGCTTTTCATGAATGAAAACGTGTCAAGACGGGTGAATTCATCAAACCAAAAACAATCCTCCTGTATCCCGTAGGAAACTCTCAGCTGAAAATTCACCCAGTGGTGTACATGGGTAGGATATTTCTTCAATGAAAATTCATCTAATGGGACTCATTCTCGAACCTTTCTTATTGGTCGTTCTCAGCTGAACATGAATCAAGTGATGTAGGATCGTTCATGACTGAAAATTTATCTAATGGGGTTCTTCCTTTGAATCTTCCTTGGTTGTTCTCCGCTGAATATTCATCCAGTGCTGTTGTAGTATCTTTCGTGAATGAAAATTCGTCTAATGGGATTCTTCTTCGAATCTTCCTTGGTTGTTCTCCGCTGAAAATTTATCTAGTGATGTTGTAGGATCTTTCGTGAATGAACATTCGTCTAATGGGATTCCTCCTCGAATATTCCTTGGTCCTTCTCAGCTGACCATTAATGAAGTGATGTAGGATTTCGTCAATCAAAAATCATCTAATGGAAGTCCCTTCGTCGAATGAACCTGTTGCATTGCCCTGTTAAAAAATCATCGACAAGTGCTGTTCACTTTCAGCAGAATGTTTGGCCAATGAACATTTGTCAAACAGAATTATTCCTCTAGTGATCCTGCTGCACTGCCTCGGATGATTTCCCAAAGACGTAAGCAAAGTCAAGCGCTGAACGCTGTGGTACCTTTGACGGAAATGTTTCGTCAGTGAAAATTCATGTAATGGGATTGTTCCTCGATGAAATCAAATCCAGTGGGGCGTTGTCATCAGTGAGAATCAATCCGAAGAGATTGTCATCAATTCACTCCCGATCTCCGGTCGCAACATTCCGAAAAATATTCAGTCCTCCCTTACGAAATAGGATTGCTTACCTTAGGAATGGTGCTGTGTAGATAGAACAATTATGTGTGCTGGCTTGTGATTTTGGACCTTACGGCCGTTGGCCGTAAGGTCCAAAACCACAGACCAGCGCACACATATTTATATATATATATATCAACAAAACATTTATTAGACATTATGCCTATGAACTGTCGTTTTGACCCTGACACCGTGAATGCTGCACCTCGCTGTTCTTCGAGTGCAGTCGTCTACTGCGGCTTGGTTTGAACGTTTTTAGAATGAGAGGCAACTATGTTTCGACGTATTCTTAATGTTGTTGTAGTGTGCAGAAGAACTAAAAATTAAAGACTATGTAACACAGAAAGAAAAAAAAGTACTGTTGTGAGCAGCGCAAAACTCGCCATCCAGATTATGTGTTTTGTCCCCATTCAAACATTATCAATGTGTTTGTCACTTCAGAAGCATTTTAGTTTTTACGCAGTAATAGCTAACGTTCCTAAACTCTTCAACTTCCCTTTAACCCATTCAGCCCCGACGCCCTACAGCAGGAGATGGGTCGACCATGATAATTCAAAGGTAGTGCCAGATTTGCTTGGGTGCCAGATTAGCTTGACGCCTGTCGGCGCCAAGCTAATCTGACACTACCCTTGAATTATCATAGTCGATCCATCTCCTGCAACTGGTGCATAGTCGTTAGATGACGCCTCCAAAATTTGGGAACTACGGCCGTGGGGCTGAATGAGTTAACCACCTTGTGCATGCAGCCACCGGTACTGTTTTGGGGAAGATGGCTGATCGCACGGAGGGGAGGGGGGAGGGGGGTGGGATATGTGAAATGTTTCGATGTTTCGTCTGTGAAAGCTAAATTTGCTTGGCCGCATTATAGTCCCATTCATAAGCTGCTGCCGCTAGAACACACTGCCATTATGGACCACACTGGTTGTGTTTCTCGATCCACGACCGCGGTAGAAAATCGAGGAAAACAGCCAGTGTGATTATGGATTTGTCATGATGTCTACCGCACTGGTTACCACCCTTTGATCCGCTACGCATTGAGTAACGCGCCGCGGGAGGTGACCAGGGTATCTTCTAGTCTGGGAAGCGTTTTGCTGTGTTCACATATTTAGGTGCATTTCAAAGAGACCGCTGAGGAAGGCATGGCTTTAACCCTTTGGGTGTCGGTAGCGGTTTTAGTCGCGATGATTCCTTCAGGAATCATTGCGACTAAAATCGCTACCGACACCCAAAGGGTTAAAGTTTTCACTTCTTAATCGTACAATGCATAAAGATTGTGTTGGCATATACACAACCTCGTTACTAGCAAATTTGTGTTTTCCAGAAGAAAAATTAAACGCAAAATGATGTACTTTACATTTTGGTCAGACTGTGTGATCCTAGGCTTTCCTTACAAGGTGGTAATGTCCTGTTGCGTTACAGGTTCGAGACTTTGTCAAAAAGTGGTGAAAAAAATCAAACCGCATAATAACTTGATTTCGTGCCAAAGTGTCACTTACGAGGTTCAAACGCCATCGACGTTTAGGACAACGCGCATTTTAAAGAGACCGCCAAAGTGAATCAGTCCTTTAACCCTTGCGTGTTCGTACCCCACACGCAAATGGTTAAAGGCTTCATCTTCTTAATTTGAAAAAGCATAATAACTTCATTTAAAGCATTATTAGGGGATTGTTTACGGAGATGAAGGGAGGAGGATTGTGGGACGTTGTTATTTATTTATTTATTTATTTTTAGTAGCAATGAATCGTGTAAGCACTCACACTACTGTGCACTATCATCGAATGCGTTCGGTTTAATTTGCACCTTTGGTGTAGCGCACCACGTGATATGTTCCATAACAGCATTCAGCAAAACGCATCATGTTTGATGTCCCCTCAAAAATACCCATTTTCTGACATCTCTCATTCTGACAGTCAGTTTGCAAGTTGTGCTATTTCGAACAGAGTCTCTCGTGCTCTTTTACTCGCTGATTCGTCTGAATTTTTTATTGTGTTAATCTCTGGAAATCGGCTGGTAAATCGGAAATTTGCAAATCATAAAGGAACTGGCCTCAGCTGCATGAGTCAGCTTAATTCCTGACTCGCCACTGTAGCGGAGCACCTTGCTTAGTGGCTTGCGCAGGATTTAAGCTCACTCATGCAACTGGCCTATGGGTTTGCTCATTGACCCCCTTGTACATGTAGCCACCGGTATTGTGAACAGTACTGGTGGCTGCACGCGCAAGGGAGTTAACCTGTTTCGCGCCAGCTGACACAGACTGTGTTTCTGCAATCTTCGTTAACTCATTCCTACCCCAACACCGAAATCCCCAAATTTTGCCATTGTTTTCTGAAGACTGCATTGCAGTGCAGGACATAGATCGACCATCATAGTTCAAGGGTGATGCCAGAATAGCTTGGCGCCCATAGGCGCCAAGCTATTCTGGCATCATCCTTGAACTTTCATGGTCGATCCTTATCTTGCTGTGGTGTGTCTGGGGTAGAATGAGTTAATTCAAACCACACAAAAACTAAATGTCCCAGGAACATGGATTCAAAGTTGTGTCAGCAAGAGGAATAGATCCTCGTGCGCCCCGCGCGACTGCGCAGCTCATGAGGATCTATGCCTCTTGCGGTTGGATGGTGTTTCGATTTTCTAACTGAACGTGTTAAAGACCATTAAAAACACCTTCAGTAAACCGCTGATTGATTCGAAATGTGCAGTTTCTGTACGATTGACGGAAAGACGAAAGGGAGTGCAATGGAAAAGGCCAGCCTCCACGATCGGGGGAGAGGGGGGGGGATTATCATTATTAGTTGTCTGTTGCATCTGTTGATGGAGTGTGTATTAAAAAGCCACGCCTCTGTTTCTGTTTTTAAACTGTGAGTGAATTCAAAGCTGAGACTGATACTGACTTATTTGTGTGACATCGGTTGACTCGCCCACATTGCGAATGTTCAACACATGCGTTTGACGTTGAACCTTGCAAGTTTACAGCCGCATCGAGTAGAAGGTCCTCGGGGCGACTACGGCCTGAAAACGTTTTGCTCACTAGGGAACATACCTTGCAGCCCTTCAACAACAACAACAACAGCATAAGACACCACTACTGCGCCCATCGCCCTTGCTAGGGTTCTCTTCTCTCCGATCAAAAAGAAATGACAGTGGTGGTGTTTTGGTGGGGTTTTGCTTAAAGGGCCGCTGACAAAAGATTCAGTAACAAGAGCCTGTGAATTGAACGATATCAGTGTGCTGGTCTGTGATTTTGGACCTTACGGCTTCCAGCCGTTAGGTCTAAAATCACAGACTAGCACGCAGTGTATTGATGTACACTGAGGCACTCTTCTTCTCCTACTGTGCAATTTGACTTTCATGTGGCTGATGATACATATGTGCCTTCCCTTTAACATCGAGGTTTGTTTGTTTATTCTTTTGGGTTGTTTTTTTTTTTATTCTTTTGTGCTAATTTTCTATGTTAATATCATGATATTTGTGTGTGATTTAAAAGTGTACATATGTTGACTGATTTACATGTTGGTTGACTTGTGTGCATGTGTGTGTGTGTGTGCAGTTGCGCGTGACGGATTCAGGGAACAAATGTTTCGCCAGATTCACAATTCAATGTATCAAGTTTTGCTGTGAAGACGATGATGTAGTGTGTTTATTAATATTGCATTTATATTATGCATTCTTGCACTCCATCACTGTCTCTTGGATTGAATGTGTACAAACACGTTTGGAGCGGAATGGTGCAGTTCAATTCAACGATTAATTTGAACACCGATGGATTTTATTCTCTGAACCCTCACCCCCACCCCACCCACCAACCACCCCTCACCCACATCCTCCACTTTCTTTCTTTCATTTTTCTGTGCCCCGAACAGTTTAGATCTCATTTTAAAACCCTATGTCCATGTGGGTGAAGACTGGTAAATCTTTAACTCATTCTGCCCGCGACACACCACAGCAAGATATGGCTCGACCATGATAGTTCAAGGGTGGTGACAGAATAGCTTGGCGCCTATAGGCGCCAAGCTATTCTGTTACCACCCTTGAACTATCATGGTCGATCTGTGTCCTGAATTGTAATGCAGTCTTCAGAGGATAGCCCCAAAATGTGGGGATTTCGTACCTCGGGTACAATGAGTTAAAGCCTTAAGCCTGGTGAGTAAAAGGTGACAGGGCCGAGGTCAGGCTTCCTTGACCCGCGCGCAGTCGTGCTTGGGCCAAGGAAGCCCGACCATCGGCCAGTGCACCTTTCACTTACTATGACATCATGCAGCTTTTTTTCTTCTCAGTGCTTTCATCTGAACCTGCACTTTTCACTTTTAACTACAACTTTTCATTGCTACTTTTTCGCTTACCTCTAATCACAAATTCTCTCAAATAGAAACCTAAATGACATTGTGAAAAACATGAACCTGTCGAAAGCTGCTGTGACGATACCTTTCGGCGGAAAAGACGCGTAGATACGTAGTTAGATAGTGACGTAGTTACGCCTTTTTTCCCGCCGAGCGGTATCGCCAGCAACAGTCAAGGGGTTAACCTGCGTGTCTTTTCTTCCGAACGGTATTGATAGTAGCAGTCCAAGGGTAAAAGGTTTAGGGCAAATGCATTTCATCTGAGTACTGAGAGAAAACAGAAAAATCCGCCGTGTTTTCGTCATTGTATACATAGTCACAACACAGAAATTCCTTCCAAGGCAGGGCTGATGGCCAGTATTGACTTGGCCTTGGCTGAGGCCCACTCCGCCGGTGTGGATTAGGGAGTCAAACCTGCCATAGACACAAAGAGGAACTGCGCCTATGAATAGTCTTAATGTAGTCCGACATTCCTCAATCAGTACCTAAAATAAAAATTAACCGAATGAATGTAAACAGAAAGCTTCACCCTGGACGGTTATACCTGCGTTTCTTGCACGTCTGGCAGTCTTATGGTTTATTTTTTCTTCTTCTTCCCTCTTCTGCATAATGCCTCTTTTTACTCGTGTTTTAAATATAGCATGTTCAAATATGAACCTATTCTCGTCACATTACTGTTTGTGATAACGTTGGCTGAAGGGGTAAATTGAGTAATGAGATGAGATTGACGGGGGGGGGGGGGGGGGGGGGGGGGGGGCGAGACAGAAATAAGCTAGTCACTTAGACCCTCTTGAGCCCAAATGGCGTTAGCTTTCGATTTGTCTATCAGCGCTCTGGATGTATCGTTGAAGGTGGATCGAGCGATGACCGCTCAAGGTTAGTGCCTGTTTAGCTTGGCGCCTCAGGCGCCAAGCTAAGTTTAGGCACTACCCTTGAACTGCCGGTCGATCCATCATCTCCCGCTGTTGGCGTTTAAAGTGAGTAAGCTCCTCACTTCAGGCCTCCCAAATGCCAAAGCAAACTGCCATAGCCCAGTAAAACAGTGAATACCTTTTCTTCTGCGTAAGGCAAAGTACATCAAGTACCTGCAAATGTGCAGAGGTCTCTGAAGATCTAAGTTCTTTGTGTTCGTAATGCAGTTGCCATTTGTATCCACGCTGAGGAAGCTTTAGTGGGCTTGTTGTTTTTTTTTTCAGCGCGATCTGCGAAGGGAAAGATGTTCCCTTCCTCAGCTGTTGGCCTATACCTGATTTTTTTCCCACAGGCTCTATTTTTACCCCAGCCCTTGTTCAGGTAAGCTGCAAGGTGTACCATGTACGTCATTTGGGGGGTAGGGGAAGAGCAGGAGGGTAGGGGGAAGAAGATGAGGTAGGGGGTGGGTGGATTTGGAGAAAAGAAAAGGCTAGGAAGGGGGTAGCAGCTGCCGAGAACACAGACTTAGGTTGTGGTACTGGAGACTGAGAAAGACACAGAGAGACTGAGATATCGGAAAGCGTTGTACCAGTACTGATTCTATCAGCCCGTATCACGCGTATCCAGTTAATAGATTCGAGACGTGCTGCAATCGGATACGCGGCTGTCAAGCCGCGTATCCGGATGCAGCACGTCTCGAATGAGCTGAGAAGAACTTCTTGCCAAAAAAAAAGTTAGTAATTAGCACTCTGCTGTTCGTGTCAGTCAGTAGCGGCACACGGGAGTGCTTTGACAAAGTTATATCGAAAATAAATTCTTTCTGACAAGTGTTGTTTCCTTTTCAGTTCTCAGTATTTGTGTTTTGGCCACGGTGTGTGACTTCACCGGACCTTACGGCTTAAGTCACTCAAAGCGCCCTGCATCAATACCTGCGGAAGTGTCGTAAAGCCATAGCTGCGGAAGTGTCGTAAAACGTTGCCGCCGGCAACGCTATACGGCACTTTCGCAGCTATTGATGCAGGGCGCTTTGAAGGAGCTAGTCACAGAATGCGAGCAGCACCCAATAGGCATCAGACGGCAGAGAAAAGTCTGACTCCAACTGAAGAAACTTCGTCTTTGGCGGTAGTCTTAATCCGCCTTGGTTTAAATGTGGGATTATCAGGCTCAATTGAGGTCAAGTTATTCTAGCTGTGGAAGAAGGCACTAGGTTTGACAAAAGTACAAGACGTTGTTAGATGATTCCAGTGCGTTTTGAATAAGCGAAAGGGAGAGGGGAGTGGTAGATAAGCTCCGGGAGCCATTGTTTTCGTCTAGTTTCGCGTGCCAATTGGTGCCAGACTCAGGATCCGTTTCAGACTGTATGTATTAGCTAGCTGACAGGACTTGACTGAAGTGCAGTGTGATGGTATCAGACGAAAACAAGACCTACCAGTGCTTGAGGTTAGGTACACATCAGTCTACAGTATACGGCACTATATTGTAGGTGGGTGCTTTTAATTAGTTGAGAATACACTGTCTGTGGACAGTGGTAGGCACACCTAAAGGTATTCGTATCGTATATCTAGAGGCCGTAGTGTCAGTTCACGCTGATCCCAGTACGCTGAATGCCTCGTGCCGACGTCGGCCGCAGTTGGCCCGCGCACAGTCGTGCGCGGGCCAACTGCGGCCGTCGTCGGCACGAACACCTTTAGCGCACTGGAAGTGACACGTCGGTGATTAAGCCATTCAGCCCTGACGCACTACAGCAGGAGTTGGGTCGACCGTCGGCGCCAATCTAATCTGGCACTACCCTTAATTATCATGGTCGATCCATCTCCTGCAACAGGTGCATATTTGTTAGATGACGCCTCCAAAATTTGGGAAATACGTGCGTCGGGTTGAATGAGTTAATTAGTTAACTTGAGAACACAATCGCTCGACACAGAATCGTAGTTTGAAAATGTTTACACATGTATCCTACTTCGCTGCCATCAAACCTTTTCTTTCGTGAAGGAAAATCAGTATCAGCTGAGGAGCCCACTGAGAAGACAAACGGTCCTCGGGCGGACGTCGAATGTGTTGGTTCCTTGGTTGCTGGTAATATTATGTACGTATCATCATGTAAACTGTGGCTCTGAGCTTGGCCCTCAAGTTTTCGATAGAAACTATGGAAGTAATACTCCTGTGCTATATTTGCCACACAGAGGCACATTCTCAACCGTTCTTGTGTTATTTGTTAGCGGCAATTCGTTGTCAAAACTTGTTTCTTTACATTTTCATGATAGTTTCTTATGTAATTGTTTGGTTCTGCTACTCAAGTTACAACTCACGATCGAAAATCTCAGGATTTTGTATGTAATGATGTAGTGTCACGTTTTGTTCTTACACTTCGGTTTCATAGCATGACATTAATGTAAATATCAAGCCTGTGAAAATTATGTGATAATTTTCTTTGAATTAAAAAATGATATTTTTTTCCATTAAAAAATGATAATTTTCTTTCAATTGAAAAATGAAGTACAGACCGTAGACAAAGTTTGTCTGTACATTACTCAGTTGTACATGAATCGCCTCAGGAATCGCCTCAACACAAAGCGCTACCGACATGTAAAGGGTTAAGGGGTGAAGTCTCCTTTTACTTCTTTGCTTAATGCTGTGTAAGTGAACGTTTCGAGGCCGGTGAGGGGGCGGGGGGCGGGGGGGGGGGGGGGGGTCCTCGTTTGGGATAAAGACTGAAAATGAGGATAAATAGCATCTCTCTCTCTCTCTCTCTCTCTCTCTCTCTCTCTCTCTCTCTCTCTCTCTCTCTCTCTCTCTCTCTCCTCTCTCTCTCTCTCTCTCTCTCTCTCTCGTCCGGGATTTCTGAAAGTAGGCAGATCAAAGACAGTAGAACATGCATCCCGATAGCTGCATTGGCGCTAGGATTTAGGCGTTTTGCATGAGAGAGACATCAACATCTGTGAGTAATTTTCCTATTTCCATCGCGCGCTCTTCGCGAACCTCACCAGCCTGCAAGAGGCACAGATCCTCATGAGCCTCCCGCAATAGGTGGGCTCATGAAGATCTGTGCCTCTTGCGGCATTAGTCATTTCTGCGGAACTCAGACCTGGAAAGTCAAAGGGCGGTGTAGTGGCGTGGTGTAACCTTCCTGGTTCTTCCCCACCCAGTCCGAGACTTGCGTCACTGGTACGCGCCAAGGTGTCTTGGATCCCTTCCAGCGCCCCTATCTCCAAGCAACACATCCCGAGTTGGCAACAGTACAGCGCCTGTCATAGTTTGTTTTTTGGTGTTTTTTTTGGGTTTTTTCGTAGGGGATATGCAAGGGATGTGTTTCATTTTATTTTATTTTTTCTTCTGTTAGGAGAAAAAAAGGGGCGGGGGTATATTCCGGAGATCAAGCCTTCCATTGTTTTGGGGAAAGTGTTTTTTTCGCAGGATCATATAGTGGTTTTCATTCATGAGAGGGATGATGGTGGTGGTTATTTATGGCAGAAATCAAAGTGTCCACAGTTTCATGGCAGTGGTGCTCATCAAAAAGTAGCAGGCGCTTTTTTATTTTATTTTTTAAGTTGTATGTTTATGAGATGCAGCAACAACACAGACTCCCATTGTTTAACATTTTGTATTGCGGCTGCCCAAACGGTTCCGGTAGTTTGTTCTATTTTCTGCTCTATGTTTATCTGCCCAAGTTGCACTGACACGGTACTGCTGTTTAAGTCCGGACATGGACACAAAAAGGACACTGTATCAATGATCAGACATGGTGTATCATTGTGTCAGTGTATCAGCCTATCATTAACTCTGATACTCACAAACCAGATAGGTGAGGCTAGCGCTGGCAGAATTGTACAACAAACCAAGGGGAATTACTCAGCGCTGGACAACAGATCCCCTGCAGGGGATCTGTTGTCCAGCGCTGAGTAATTCCCCTTGGTTTGTTGTGTATCATTAACTCATCATTCGGAATACACCAGTGTGTGAAATAAGTTTGACAAATAGTTCAAGGGTAGTGCCAGAATAGCTTGGCGCCTCTAGGCGCCAAGCTATTCTGGCACCACCCTTGAACTAAAGCCATTGGTCTATATCCTTATCTGTAAGTACTATAATGTTCGCTTGCATATGGAAGTGTACAAATTTGAAGCTTTTAGCCTCAGTATGATATGGGTTAAATATGGCACGGTACAACTACACTGTATAGCATGATCAAACCGCTAAACTGTTCTTTTTCGTGCCACTAGTGTCGAGAGGGAGTTAACCAATTCACTTCCGAGAAAAACGGAAAATGATTCAACCGCAAGTAACATAGATCAGCAAGGTATCAACTAAAGAAAACGTGCCTTGCATTTTTTTTTTTTTTTTTTTTTTTTTTTTTGTCATCACCTTCAAGCACGTCTATGCATAATTGATTTGGGTTCCGTGCACTGCCACTCCTGCCTACTCAATGAGCAAAAGACCATCAGGCCGATAACGGTCGACGCTGGCCCGATGGCCTTTTGTGCATTAGGTAATTTCTTGGAGCCCTGCCCCCAACCCCACCCCCTTCCCCTCACTCACCCGCACCCCCCGATCAATCCCGTTCCAGTTGTTTCCCTTTTCTTCGCAGTCATCCAGCCAGATACATCCATCTGCAAGAGGCATATAGTTTCATTGGTCCCAGCAGCTGCAGGACCTCATGAGAATATAGACCTCTTGCCGCCAGGGATATTTTCCCCATTTACATCAGTCCACATATGGAGGAAATTATTAAAGTTTAAAAATGTTCGTTGATATTAATTATGATTGAAAGTACAAAGACGCACGCAGAAGAGTCTCTTTGGGGCGACTACTCAAGCATATTGTGGCGAGACAACATCTCGTGTGTTTATGAGATCTCGCGAGACAGTTTAAATTATTCAACATGCCACTTGAATATTTAGGTTTACACTGGCTTTGTCATAACGAATCAAGAAAAACTAACTCAGTTAAATGCTGCGTAAATGAACGTAGAGGAGAAGAGAGAGGTCAGCTATGTTTGTGTGCTTCCAAAAACTCGAAATAAAACTATTAGATACAATTGACTCTGACACTGGCCTGCACTTATCACTGAAATATGAACATACATACTTATTGTTATTGCTTTGAGGGTCCTCCAAAAAGGTAACACTCAAACTATTGCGGTCTTCGGGTGGTTTCTAGAGCGTGGATCTGAAAGCAACAAAATTCAATATAGACTCTCTCTCTGTCTCTCTCTCTCTCTCTCCTCTCTCTCTCTCTCTCTCTCTCCTCTCTCTCTCTCTCTCTCTCTCTCTCTCTCTCTCTCTCTCTCTCTCTCTCTCTCTCGTTCGCCAAACATTGTCAGACAGGCAAATGCTATTAGACACGAATGAAACTATCCAGTTGCTTTGCTCTTTCTCTTTTTCATATTATTTTAATAAGTTCAATGCTTGTGTGTGTCAAGACTAAAATATTAGCATTACAACAGTAATTACTAAACACAGGTATATCGTACGCACTGTACAAGTTTGCACTGATCATGTTGATCTGAATCGTTAAAGTGTGTGCGGCTTGTCCCTGTGGCTACGGATTTTCCCCAGGAAAGCTAAAGCTCCTCGGGCCGACGTTGGCCGCAGTGGGCCCGCGCACAGTCGTGCGCGGGCCCACTGCGGCCGACGTCGGCCCGAAGACTTTTCAATACTGGGTTACGACCAGGAGCCCTCAGTCCATTATGACAGACCTGCATATTATTATATATATCGTCGGTGAGACTGGAAAGTTCTCGCGTCAGATGCGAGATAGTCAGGTAGTTACGCCACAGGGGTAGAAAACCGAAGGTAATGGCAAGAGTGCCCTTGCGTCGGTGCGTTAATAGGATAATTATTAGTATCATATCGTACGTCAGGGGCACACAACTGTTGCCGTAACTTGACCTCGGTGGGTTTGTGTTCAGTTTTTATTGCCCCTGTTACGTCGAGGATGTTGTTATTGAACGGCACGTGCGTTGTAGTCTGTGATTTTGGACCTTGCAGACCACCACACACAGTTGTTGATTGCATACGTGAAGTTTGACTCTCTCTCTCTCTCTCTCTCTCTCTCTCTCTCTCTCTCTCTCTCTCTCTCTCTCTCTCTCTCTCTCTCTCTCTCTCTCTCTCTCTCTCTCTCTCTCTCTCTCTCTCTTCAGAATTGTTTGTATTTTCCCAAGTTTTCAGTATTCACGTCAGCCAGGTTTCTCTCGCTTGCTGCATGCATGGACAATTTGTTGGTTTGTTTGTTGACTCTTTGCACTGTTGATGGACTGGATGGAAATGGAGACAAAAACTCGTGTGATCTGTTTTGTTTTGTGTGCTGGTGTGTGATTTGGGACACCTTACGGCTTGACCCCTTCTCTGCCAGTGAACGCAGATTGCGTTCTTGAAATCGTAAATTCAACAGTAAAGATCTGCTACCGTTTGAAGTACACGGATGCAGCATCGTTTCAGCAAGAGGCATATATCCTCATGAGCCCCCGCGAACGCGGGGGCTCATGAGGATCTATACCTCTTGCAGTTGACTGGTGTTCAATTCTTCTCGGGCAGTCAAAGAGTTAAAATCGTGAGGTCCAAACTCACAGACTAGCACGCATTTGTCAACGGGTTTGGACTAGATTGTTGGTTGTTGATAACGCTGTAAGGTAGTTACGCATGTTCTGTCATTACGGCTGAAATGCCTTGATCTGTTATGTACAAAGAAGTGTTTGAATGGTTGTTATGATGGCAGAATTATGTCACGCCCATAGGTCACGTTACGATCTCTTAATCTTCAAATAGTCGAGCTGACAGCATTCAAATTTTAAGACACGTATACATCGTTATGAAAAGTTGTTGGTTTGTTTGTTTTTGTTTTTGTTTTTTTTTTTGTTTCTTTGTTTTTTGTTGTTGTTGTTTTTTTTGGGGGGGTTGTGTGTGGGGTTTTTTTGTTTTGTTTTTTTTTTCTTTCTTTCTTTCTTTCTTTTTTTCTTTTTTTTTTTTTTTTTTTTTTTGGGGGGGGGGGGGGGTAATTGTGGTTCATGAAACATTTCCTCTTTTCCGTTTCGTACTTCACATAAGTATCTGGTGCTGGTCTGTAATTGTGGACCTTACGGCTTTGAGCCGTAAGGTCCACAATCACAGATCAGTACACGCGTACCGCACACAATTAAAATGGGATCGATAGGGAAAAGATAAACTCAGAAAAATGTTCAGTTCTGATATTTCGTTTTGGGCATGCGACACTTGGCATCCAATTCGTAATAACTTAATTACAGTTTATTTATCACTGAAAATCGGAATGGCCAAGTGATGCTTGAGTTAAAATACTGTTTGGTGTCATTTGCACTTTTTGTTCATGCATTTACATCCGTTCCTTGAGTGATTTATTTTCCAGATTCCAGTGCCCCAAGATTGTGTACGTTAAGTACAGGTCCTGCTTTCTGTCAGGACGTAATGGATAATCAGTCAAGCAAGATTGCAGGCGCCTTATCGACGTGTGCCAACTGATTCTGTCTATGCAAGCACTCGCTATTAGAATATGTAAATTTCTTGATGTTTTTTTTTCAAAACACACGGCAAATGTTAGATCTGCAATAAACACACACGGAAATAATATGGGCCAGTAAAAGTCTTTGACTAGATTAATTAATTTCAGTGATAGAGCCTAAACCCTGCGCAAGCCAGTAAGCAAACTGCACAAGCCAGTAAACAAGCAGTCTGTATATACTGACAAGCAAAGGAAATGCGGCATCATTCGAGTCATCGAAAACAATTCAGTGTTTCCGACGACTCGAAAAATCTCGCATTTCATTTGCTTGTGAGTATATTTGGTATGAGAGAGCGTATACTCGGCACAAACTATTTTACAAGATGCACTGCGCAGCTTATGGTACTAGAAAGCGTTAAAGCTGCGCAAATCGTTACGTAATGGGCATCTGTGTATGTACAGTTAATGGATTGCGCATGTCTCGTACGATGACGTCCCTTGCCTGAAGTTTTGTGCAAAATGTATGTACATTCTGTCATACAACGATTCCCGTTGCGTAGTATATTTTCTTGCGCAGGGAATACGCTCCTTCCTTAGTAGCTTTCGTAAAGTTTTCGCTTTCTCTGTCATTGTACTCAGTTGTCGTTGTACGATAGCAGACCAGCTTTATCTTAACTTATCCAGCCCGACGCACGTATTTCCCAAATTTTGGAGGCGTCATCTAACGACTATGCACCTGTTGCAGGAGATGGATCAACCATGATAATTCAAGGGTAGTGCCAGATTATCTTGGCGCCTGTCGGCGCCAAGATAATCTGGCACTACCCTTGAATTATCATGGTCGACCCATCTCCTGCTGCAGTTCGTCAGGGCTGAATGGGTTATTTTGGCACAAGACAGTAGGTCCATTTATTTGTGGATAGACAGATTTTCATTTTTGTGCGTTTTAGGGCAGAATTAGCTTGTCAACCACCCACAGATCAAAATGCTGTTTCAGTTCCTTTTTTTTTTTTCAGCGTTGTCTTCCAAAAAGCTGCAGACTCTGTTGATTGTAGCGGTCATGCGTAGATCTTTATCGATATCTGATTTGGTAGTAGTCAGCCAAAAGAACCATCGTTATGCGACATTGCAACGGTGTCCTGCCAGAAGCGTGCATCGCAGAAGAGCGATTCCCAGTTGCAACATGCTGCATTTTCTTTCACTTGCAACAACTAAAAATCCTTTGGCTGTCGGCAGCGATTTTTGTCACGATGATTCCTGCAGGAATCATCGCGACAAAATTCGCTACCGACAGCCAAAGGATTAATCATGGAATTCCTTCCTCAAAACTAAACTTTGACCGACCGTTGCTTTTCGTTGTGGTGATGGAGTCAAGTTAGGTAATCTAGTTACGCCTGTCTTAAAGTGTTTCAGCGCTGAAGATTTTCTCTAAACGACAGCTTGTCTTGTCTTGAGTCTGCGTGGCTCATTTGACGTACAAAGCATGAAGATTAACCAGCCCTGTAGGAGTCACCTTTCTAAACTCACTTCTGTACTCTGTCATTTATTTCACCACCCGATAACCCCCAAGTTTAAAGCGTGTACATGCACGATAAAAGCAAATATGCTACAAGAATGCTTTAAGATTACCAAATGTTGTTCCTTGCCTCCACAACTGTCAAGTACATATCGCTCCGGTTTTATTAGTTAGGAAGCGAAGAAATTTGTAATGTCGTTTAAGACCCAAAAGGAGGACGATCGATTTGAAAATAAACATTTGGTAACCTCAAATTTTCTGTAATATATCTGCATCATTCTGTACATATATATATATATATATATATATATATATATATATATATATATATATATATATATATATATATATATATATATATATATATATATATATATATATATATATATATATATATCAAAACGTCACAATTTCAACAACAAAAAAATCTGCAACCCATTTCAGCAAAGGACACCTGTGATATGCATTTAATGTACAGGGTTCTTGCCCTGTATCTTTCCATTCTGGTTCACTTTAACCTCTTGGCTGCTGGTAACGTGTTTTGTTGTCTTGATTCCTGCAGGAATCATCTCGACAAAAAGCGCTATCAACCGCCAGAGGGTTAACTCACGCAGCCCTAGGGTTAAATTCCCCAAATTCGGGAGTTGTCCTCTGACGACTACGTTTCAGATCAGGAAACAGATCGATCATGATAGTTCAAGGGTGGTGTCAGAATAGCGTGGCGCCTGTAGGCGCCACGCTATTCTGACACCACCCTTGAACTATCATGGCTGTTCAAAATCTTGCTGATTGTGTGTAAGGGCTGATTGTTTTACTTAGTGTTTTTCGTGTATATGGTTTTCGTAGCACAAACTGCAGTGTGGTTTTCATCATTTCAATTGTTTCGATTTGTTGATGTATACTTTGCTTTTGAATTTTTGCCTTGATTTGTTCGTTAATCATAGAGCTTTGCCAGACATCTTTTGTTGTCAGTAGGATTAATATATCACAATTATCTTGATAAATATTCTTTGCGTGTGTGATATTTAGAAGAGTTTGTTTGTTTGTTTGTTTGTTTGTTTGTTTGTTTGTTTGTTTGTTTGTTTGTTTGTTTGTTTGTTTGTTGGTTTGTTTGTTTGTTTGTTTGAATTTTCTGCTGTTGAATCGTTCCTGGCAGACGCCGGACAAACTGTTTGATGTGAAAATGTGAAAGGATTTTCTTCTCTTATTTAAAATTTGTTCAAGATCGGATTCAAAATCCTTTATGGTGTGGATATTTGATATATTCTAAATTAAACGATCATGTATGTGAATAAAGATTGTTTTTCATAAACAGTCATTAATTGTGTGCGTGTGTGTGTGTGTGTGTGTGTGTGTGTGTGTGTGTGTGTGTGTGTGTGTGTGTGTGTGTGTGTGTGTGCGTGCTTGCGTGCGTACGTGCGTGCGTACGTGCGTGCGTGCTTGGTGTGGTGTGGTATGGTGTGGTGCGGTTGGTGGTTTGGTATGGTGTGATGTGGACCAAAAATGCTGATGGGTTAGAGATAGATTGTTTCATTTCGTAAATGAACCCAGTACATTTCGTAACCAACGTCTTTGTAACCTGAAGCAAACAATCACCGGAATCGACATCCAGACGTGGGACGGGTTTGTTCTTGTACCCAGAATCGACGTCGCGCGAGAATCAGAGTGCCCAAAATTTAATTAAATAAAACATACACTTGACTGTTCAACTAAATACGATTAGGTGGACTGACATTGGGCCGACGTCGGCCTCAGTGGGCCCGCGCACTGTCGTGCGCGGGCCCAATGACGCCGACGCCGGTCCGATGATCCTGCGGATCACTTGGTTATTTGCCCAAGACTCATGGGCGCAAACCCATTGCCGATGCGTTCTGGCTACAAAAGCTACCGGAAGTGACGGAGTCGCTGGGTACAAATACGCTAGATACAAAATGCACTGGATACATTTAAGAGTGAAATCACCGACTATATAATGTCTGCCCAATCAGCATGGGTAACAACTAACAACTAAACATCAACTGCCGATGCATTTGGCCCCTTTGGCTGTACTGTCGGTCGCGCTTTGTGTCGAGGTGGAAATCACCTCGACAAAAAAAAAAAAAATCGCTACCGACATAATTATATGTGCACATGCAGCCTAAGGTTTCAACTGAGCAGTCTGACAGCCCTCACGTTTTGCTAGCTGGCACAGTATAGTCACCGGTCGTCACACATATAATTATTTGAGATCGTCTCACGTGCGCTGAATTCACTTTTTTATCCTTGCACTTTCACAACCATAGTTGAAAATGAATTGCTTAAACACAAACTTCTTAAAAACTGCAGAAAACGGATCGCCCTTGCTAAGTCAAGGGTAGCGCTTTAGAAACTCGGTGACTCAATGATAGTGGCCAAACTCATCAGCCACTACCCTTGAATCATTACGGTCGATCCGTCTCCCGCTGTTGACACTGGAAGTGAAAGGTGAACCATTCTACGGTTTCCAAGCGCTGTTGCCAAGGCGACGAAAGGTTGTTTCTAAATACCTCGATTCAAATAGACGCTTTTCCACGTCACTGAATCATTTTTTTAAAAAAAAACATTTGTGATACTAAGGCAAGAATGCAAATGTTAAAATGAGTGTTTATGCCTGGAAGCTACAGACAGGATTGCATTGTGGATCTTGCACTGACCTTTGTTGGAATTGTTTTCCGCTTCAAGGAACAGGCTGTGAAACTGACAGCGTGAGGATGGATTGACCGTGACAGCTCGAGGATATTGCCTGATTAGCTTTGTGGTCGATCCGTCCACAGCGATTTATGTGATAGCAGGCGATACTTAACCGATTACATCCAGAGCCTGATTTTTGAATTTTTGCTTATTGTCTTATGGAGGATAAATTACAGATTAGGAGACAGATCAACCATTTGAGTTCAAGGGTGGTGCCAGAATGGCTTGGCGCCTATTCTGTCACCACCCTTGAACTATCATCGTAACATGAATTTCAAGCAGTAGTGTATCAGAATGAAAAGGGTTACAGTTTACCTATTACAGCACTGATGGTACGTGGGCTTTGATTGCTGAGACTCGCTGCTACAAATGGTTTTCAATATTGCAATGCCTCAGCTAAGCCTCTTCTACCCTTCTTTTCACAATCCATGTGAATAGGCACACTAAACACATTCTTCCCCAAATTTTGAATTTGCCCTCTGAAGGACTGTTTTACAATTCTAGAGATAGATCGAGCATGATAGTTCTCGGGTGGTGCCAGAATAGCTTGGAGATTATGGGCGCCAAGCTATTCTGGCACCACCCGAGAACTATCATGCTCGATCCATGGTTTGCTCTGGTGTGTCGGGGCTGAATAAGTTAACACACGTTTTCTACCGACCCTGGCTCGAGTTGATGGATCTGTCCTGGGTGCTAATGGAGACGAAGACCGGAAAAAGATTTTTTTTTAATTTCACATTGAAACTTAAAGCGATCTACTCCAGGCAGTAAATGAGTAATAGATCGTAATATCTCCTTTAAAAATGTTCTTATTGTGTCCCTTTGTGTCAGGCAGAGACCCCTTGTCTTACAATACTGCTGGATAAAAGGACTGACATAAAGCGAACTGCTCCAGATTGTCAAGGATTAACCCATTCAGCCCTGAAGCACTACAGCAGGAGATGGGTCGACCATGATAATTCAAGGGTAGAGCCAGATTAGCTTGGCGCCGCCAGGCACTGCCCTTGAATTATCATGGTCGACCCATCTTCTGCAACTCAGTGGTGCATAGTCATTAGATGGCGCCTCAAAAATTCGGGAAATACGGCCGTCGGGCGGTGTGGACTAACGTAAAAATTACCGAGTTTGGATGTCGTAAAATGAAAAACTTTTCTGCTCTTCTCCTGCTATGTACGCAGGAGAGGTCCTTCCGTTACGCTCAAAGAGGCAGTGGAAAACCTCTGGTATGTGTGCCTACTCACATGGATTGTGAAAAGAAGGCTAGAAAGGTCTTAGTTGAGGCAAGACAACATTGATAACCTGTCTTGTTGTATCGGCGAAATTTTGCAATCAAAGCCTGCCATTGAGCTTTTTGGTCGCGTTAAGCTAGTCCTTTTTCTGCAGCATTATTGTAAAACCCAACATGCTTAGAACATTTACAAAGTTCACATGACGATCTTTTAACACTTCATTGCCTATGAAGCAGTTTGTTTTCACCCATTATGTCCTGAAGCTGATTTTTTTTTAAATTGTGTTTAGGGTCCTACAAAGGCTACATTACAGATGTAGAGGTAGATCTAGCATTTAAGTTCAAGGGTGGTGCCAGAATAGCTTGGCGCCTGAGGCGCCAATCTAGTTTGGCATCACCCTTAAACTATCATAGTCAAATTAATTTTATGCAGCAGTGTATCGGTATTAAAAGGGTTAATCGTTCATCTGGCTGCAGGTCGATCAAATGCACACCTTGAGAACACTGCCAGCTCCTGCAGGTTCCCTAAACTTGAGCTGGCTGTTGTACTGTGTGGTGAAGCTCGCAAACACAACTAGACAGGGACGAAAAACCAACAGGACCACATCACTTCGCGCCTTAACTCATTTAGCCCCGACTCACCACAGCAAGACACGGATCGAGCATGATAGTTCAAGGCTGGTGCCAGAACAGCTTGGCGCCCATAGGCGCCAAGCTGTTCTGGCACCACCCTTGAACTATCATGCTCGATCTGTCTCTAGAATTGTAATACAGTCCTTCTGAGGGCAACTTAAAAATCTGGGAATTTCGGTCCTCGGGCTGAGTGTGTTAAAGTTACATTCCCCAGGATCAAGCATCTCACCAGTCAGAAAACTGTCTGCAACAGGTACTGCTTTATGATGTAAATCCAAATGTCGAAATTCATCGTTTGGAGGGTGCATTGTTTTTCAGACGTCCAGTTTACCGTCCCTACTCACGCTGAGCGTATGAGGGACAAAATTGTTTTTGTATTCGAGTCGCGAATTTATCGTCTGCATCGGCCTCGTTTTGAATTAATATGCATATTTATAAGCGTACGTCACTAGGCAGAACTGGCCCGGCTGACTATCAGTGTTTCACAATACTGCAGGTCACGAGGTCAATGGTGTGATGTACACACGTGTCAGTGTACACATGTACTGATGTTCTCCGGCATCCCTTGGACCTAATTTTTCACGAGAAAGTAGAATAAACCTTCCGTACACGCTGTGCTGTCAAAATTACAATGCGGGTTCTGCTCCGACTCGACCTGCTAGTATTTACTAGTAACGATCGTGCGTAGTGCACCGAGGGTGTGGCGTGTTTGGCTCTCGCCGCAAAGCGAGCGTGCGTCCACGGTGGCTGGTTTGACCATTGATCCTTTACCCCTCGGAAACACACACCCTCTTACATCATTGAAACAGAACATCGGTATTCTGCACTGCAGTCAGTTTCACGTCTCACACGTCGAGGTCTACGTAAAGCATCATTAGAAAAGACACTTGCAATGCACCCTCGCAACAGAAACACTACCTCTCTGAATCCAGTGAATGAGAGCCGGCACAGACAAAAACATGTTACGACCAGCGATGTGCAGCTTTGACACACACCATAGTTTTCAGATCTCTGCAGCATTAAATGTGATAACTAGCTCGTAACTATATAATAAAACAGGTTTAAAATCTTGCGAAACCAGTAAGAGATAAATTCTACTAAAGATCATGAAATCTGAAAATCACCAGCGCTCGCAGAACTTTAGGAAGATCGACAAAGACTTAGATTACTTACTGATTTAGCAGGAAAGTGAAATATTCCGGGTGGATGGTCAAGCCAAGTCTTGCTTTACTCGTTGCCACATGTCCATATTCCCTTGTCCGATGTCAATTCTACTTTGGGGTATCTTGTCTCTCTTCCGCTTTGTTCTCTTCCGCAATTACCGAGTCTGTCAATGTCGGCGCGACTCGATGATACTTTCTTTTTTTCTTCGCTGGTTCGTCCGCCATCGTGTCTCTGATTGGTTATAATTATGCAGATGACCTAAGGTCGTATAGAATAGTTATGATGTCAGCTACCATCGCATATCACAGGCAATCTTTCCTGGGATCCTAGGAAAGATTCCGGTGGGCCTCTTTTCAGTTTGAACGGACGAAAGACAGCAATTGGTGGGACAATAGGCTGGTCACTGTCTACGTGGGTATGTATACTGAAGCCCAGTAAAAGCTTTTTGCAAACTGAAGCCTTAAAAAAAGTTCGGGTGTGCCCCTTTAAATTTATGTTGGATATAACGTCGCTAATATTATTTTTAAAAATTCGGCTATAACCACAAGATAAGTCGGGTCCCCTACCTCCCACCCCCAACCACATACTCACCCACCATTCCACAACCCACCACCCACCATCCCCTCCACTCCACCCACCCCCTACCCCCCCTCCCTCCACCACCACCATCACCACCCCTCCTCCCAAAGCCTTCTCCGCGTTTTGTCACATTCGAATTTCACTTTATTCCCGTTAAACCATGTGTCTACGGTGACCGTACAAACCTGTTACATTGATTTCCGGGCATAACTGCATGTGTCACTCGCAGACAGATTAATTAAGACACCTGACATCGATATAGCCCCACAAAGGCCGTTATATCAGATCGCCGGTTACTTTCTGTTTTGCCGGCTCGAGGACCTGGAGTCTGGAGTTATAAATAGCTTTTACCTCGGCTCTGACGCTTGGTGGAGTTGAGCGGCGAATACGCTTCGGCGGTCAAACGGAAACATAGTGATGTAATCACGCAGTAATGAACGAAATAACAACCTTAGCCACTCGTTAGGTGACACCTCCAAAACTGACCTTTAAAATGTGGCCGTGGGGTTAAATGGATTAAGAGCCTGTTGTATCGGCGACTTTTATCAGTCAGGCATAAATGTTATGACCTGATCCTATCGCACGTAAGTAGTTCGGCATGGGCTAAGTAAACAAAATAACGCGACAAAGATAGATTCTTACATGGAGCGAAAGCGAGTAGGATAAGGTTTTAAAACCACGAGAGTGAGATTCTCAATATCACCTAAACAGGCGGATGCAAAAATCTATTTCAGTCTCTCTCACCTTTTTCTTGACATAGATCCGATGTGCTCTAGTTTTGGGCACACACCTGGTCACAACACACCCGCCATTGTGTCTTGAGCAAAGCTCTTTACGTAATTTACTTTATAATGTGGCGTCAGTATTTTAAATGCCTTACAAATGTTTATACATGAAGCCAGAGTGCCAGTTGTCACTATGAAATGAAGTCTTTGCGAGTGAGCTGAAAGTAGGTCAAGTTTCAATATCGAGTGTGCCCATACCTTTTTTTTTTTTTTTTTTTTTTTTTGGGGGGGGGGGGGGGGGGCAGACTTTCTACAAGACAATTTTGTATACTTTTGGCCGTTTACGCACCAAGGTTGTATCACACACGTGTGATACAGCCAAGTTGTATCACACGTGTGTGCTACAGTGTTTCCGCTCAAAGGCAGCAAATAAGGAAGTGTGTAAGAAAGATAGAAACCAAACGACAACGATCATCTCGGCCAAAATCAGTAATGACATCGATTCTTCTTCCATTGACCACGCTGTGCACTCAGTCAACCAGTCTAGGCAGTAATCGCACCGGCGCAGAGGTGAACAATTGGGCCTTTCTTTGCCAAGCGCAATACCTGAGGGTCTCGATTGCTAAGGTAAACAGCATTTCGTCAGGCCTCTAGAAATGAGGAAATCTGCCTCACTGATTATTTTGCAGAGAGTGATATATAAATATACATACTGACTTCTGTGTGTTTCTGGTGAATTTATTGTGTTTCTGAAATTCTTATTCAGATTGATTTGATAAATAAGTGTCAGTCGGTACTCTGTTCTCAGTCATGTGAGCTATTATTTCTTGCGAAATATGTACCCACTCCATAAAGTTTATCCTTCTTTGATACATGTATTGATATATTGTATAAACAAGCAAATTAATATTCATCAACTTGCTCGATATATACTAATGGTCAAAACTTAAGGGCCACTTTTTTTCGCAGACGCACAGACAATACCACACAAATAATGTAACAATACTTGGAGTCAGTACTTTGCTAGTTTATTCAGTAACAATTTCGTTTAAGTTTGGAGTAAATCAAGCAATTGTAACAACAACAGTACGTTAGAATGTTCACCTACCCCTCATTTTAAAAGTCACACAAGACTGGTCCAGTCAGTAGCGAGTGTACCCACCGTTTGCAGCCAAGCATTCAATGCAGCGTTGACGCATGGAGTTTACCAGGGTTCGGAGAACACGTTGTGGGATCGCTTCCCACTCTTGATGTTGGAACTGAGTCAGATGGGGGACGCCTTGAGGTGGGGGGGGGGGGTGGTTGCTGACTACACGTTGGCCTAGTAAGTCCCAGAGGTGCTCGATGGCAGCCAGATCAGGTGAACGAGCTGGCCACTCCATCCTCATGATACCCCGTTGCTCAAGGTACTCATCCACCACACGGGCGCGATGAGGTCGAGCGTTGTCGTCCTGCAGAACAACATTGTCGCCTATGGCTTGGAGAGCTGGCTGGATGAGGGGCTGCACAATCTCGTCCCGATAGCGCAATCCAGTCAGCCTGCCTCGGATGACGTGGAGGAGGGTCCTGCCTTCCCTGCTGAAGCCTGCCCAGACCATGACGCTCAGCCTCACTCAGTCGTCGTCTTGGGGGCATGGTTGCAAAGGCCCAGAAATCACAGCCTTAAATACCCGTCTGGACTGAATAACTGCTTGAACTGTGATCAGAAAAGACAGGACATGCCGCCACGTGCACGGCACTTTTCTTTCCTGCCCAGTCTGCTTTGTCAGCGAGACGCGCCACAAAATGACGCCATTTTTCAGTGATTTTTGCGTTTCTTTTCCTGCACGATATAGGATGGCTGATGAAGAAACATGTGAGTACATGTCAAAATCACATTGCTGTGGTGCCTGCCTAGCACATTCATTCAGTTATTAAAGAAAGTGCGTTGCAATTTCGGCATTACCTTGTATTTTTCAAACCGTACCAAAAATCGCAGTGACCCTTGTATTATTTTGAGTAGTATCTAATAGACAGACACAACCAAATGTTGACGTCCCCCAAAATAAAACATGTCGTTTAGCCCGTTTAACGCCGACAAACGAGAAATTGTAAACACCACCCAACTGCATGAGGTATAGATCCTCATGAGCCCCCGCAGTTGCGGGGGCTTATGAGGATCTATGCCTCTTTCTGACACCACTTTGAATCCATGTTCATGGGACATCTGGGGTTTTGGGTGTTGAATTAACAAAGATTGCAGAAATACAGTCAAATGGCCCTGAACCGGTTAAGCTTTTCATCACCAGTGTATACCAGCAACAGTCGATAACAATTAATCCCTGTTTCTTTTTTCTTTTCTTTTTTTTTTTTAAACTTCAGTGCAAATAGGAGTGTAAACGTCACCGTGAACTACATTTAATCAGCTCTGGCCTGTGATTTTTTACCCCTGACGGCTTGGAGCCGTAAGGTCCAAAATCACTAACCAGCACACAAATGTATCGTAATGTCTGAACCACGGGAGAGAAAAAGTCTAAAATGCATCCGGCAAAAACGAGTGGCCAGCCTCCACAGGGAAGTATTATTTTCTATCTCTTTTCCTTCGCCATATGAAATGAAATGGTAAGTTTGTCTACTGGGAGGTATTCTGTGATCTATCCATTTTATTTTATTTTATGTCCAGGAGTTTTCACCCTTGCTTTCCTCCCCCCCCCCCCCCCCCACCACCGCCCCCCCCCCCCCCCCCCCCCCCCCCCCCCGTCTGCTTTTCGCCCTTTAACACTTCACTCAAGGAGAAAAAACAAAGTGAAAACAACTCAGCTTGCAAGAGACATAGATCCTCATGCGCCCCCGCAGTTGCGGGGACTCATGAGGATCTATGCCTCTTGCTGAGACCATGTTGTATCCTTGTTACTTGGACGCCATCGGCTTTTTACTATTAAAATTAACAGAGACTTCCGAAACGCAGTCTGCGTCCAATTGCAGCGGAGGGGTTACGACATAACGATTTTTTTTTTAGTGCACAACATAGAGGTATTTTGCCAAGCACACAAAAATTAAAAGTGAACACCTATTTTTTTCTGCAATTTCTTTGGCTTCTTAAAAGTACATTCGTTCATTTTCTTGCTTGTGCGTTTCAAAGTGCGGCAGAACCTGGTCTGAGCGAACACATTTAGTTATTTATGAGAGACCACCGGTCATTAGAGACCACCATTTTGGTGGCTATAGCCACCAAAATGGTGGTCTCTAATAACTGGTGACACTTCTTGCTCTTCTAGACTTCTCTTGAGAGAGCGCCTGTCATTAAGACCACTTGAAAAACTGCGCCTGCTCAATACTGACAGATTGTAATGTATTTCTCGCTTGTTTGTTGACGCTTACATTCGGTCGTTTAATTTTTGTCTTACTTTCTTTCTTTCTTGCTTTCTCTCTATGTGTAAGGATTAGTTGTGCCACGACTGGTAGATCCTTCTTCTCACAATTTCACCTTCTTTACCATTGTAACTTCTATGGACCTAGTAGAGAACTTCGGAGCAATCTGGTAACACCTGGTGGACCCTACTTGATTGGTCATCCGGAGGCCTAGAAGAGGGTATGTATGTGTAAGGATTAGGTGGGCAGGTGCCACCTGATCGGCAGCGGATACTTACACCACCTATTCCTACCAGACCCCGACATGACCTTTTAGGGTAGTCTATGGCACCCTCAGAATAGGCCAGAACTAGAAGAGGGTATCATGTGTAAGAATCAGGTGGGCAGGTGGCACCTGATCGGCAGCGGATACTTATACTACTTACCCCTACCAAACCCCAAAATGACATTTTTTGGGTAGCCTATAGCACCCTCAGAATAGGCCAGGACTAGAAGTGGGTATGTATGTGTAAGGATCAGGTTCACTAACCACTACGTTGAGGATTAATCCACTAAAAGTGCATGCGGGAGTAGAAAAAGAAATTATAAGGGCTGAAAGTTAGGAATTTGGGTGGTGTCATCAAAAGCATGTTCAAAACAGGATTCGGTTGGGGCGGGGGCCAGTGTTTGGGGGTGGGGGGGGGGGGAGTAGGGATCAGTTTGATCTCACTCAACCTTCAACAATGCACTTTAACCCTTTTAGCCCCGGATCCCTACAGCAGGAATGGAATAACCATTAATGATAATTCAAGGGTAGTGGCACTACCCTTGAATTATCATGGTCAAGCCATCTCCTGCAACTGGTACATAGTGGTTAGGCAACACCTCCAAAATTTGAGAAATGGGACCTTGGGGCTAAAAGGATTAAGGTGGCGAGGGAGTCAGTGGAGGTGACTTCCGGGGGCAGGGAGTCCCACTGAGAGACGGGATAAGCGTATGGAAGGGGGCGGTGAAGATGGACTGACGAACCAGTATGTTGCGGTCTCGTGCTTATTTGTTCGACATCGATAAACCCACTGCCCCGCAAAACCGGTATATATTAACCCATTCAGTGCCACCTGACGCAGATTTTGTTTCGGCAATCTTCGTTGATTCAACACTGAAAAAGCCCTAGCTGTCCCGGGAACATGGACTCAAATTGGTGTCAACTGCGGGGGCTCATGAGGATCTATGCCTCTTGCAGTTGGGTGTTGTTCAGATTTTCTCGGCACTGAACGGGTTAAGGGCATAATGATTATGACTGACCTCTTGGATCAGGTAGGTATAGTCAGCTAAGCTCCTACAATGCCCACTCGACCGCATGGCATGCCCACGTGTACCTTTCGTCCTGGGCAGAAATTGTGATGAGGTATGCTCCAACGAGATATAGATCCTCATGGCCCCCCCCCCCCCCCCCCCCCGCAGTTGCGGAGGCAGGGGAGGATCTGAGGGGAGGTTCCAGGGGTTCCGCCTCCAGCCCCCCCCCCCTCCCGCCGCCGAAAAAAAATAAAACCCTCTTTAAAATGTTATAACAAAGTGCCTTTTGGGCTTTTTGGGACCACCACCACCACCACCACCACCCCCCCCCCCCTTTCTTTTTTTTAAATTTATTCCTTCTTTTTTTTTTTTCTTTTTTTTTTTTTTTTTTTTTGGGGGGGGGATTTTTGACACACATACACTCCCCGCTCCAGCCCTCCCCCCCCCCCCCTCCCCGACGCCGTGTTTGATATTTTGGTGAGTGGTGAGAGTCTGGACACACACGCGTCTTCTCCCTCCCCTTCGTTGTTTCGTTTTCAGCCGCCGGAAGCAAGGTCTAGCGTCGGGGAGGCCTTTTGTGTCATGTTGAAGGTCCTAAACAAAAAGTTGGAACTCTTCCCCCCCCCTACCCCCTCCCCCCTCCCCCCTTCCCCCTCCCACCCATCCACCCACCACCACCCACCCCGTCGAGGTAACTGATCCGCCCCTGGGGGGGGGCTCATGAGGATCTGTGCCTCTCGCTGACACCACTTCGTGTCCATGTTTCTCGGACGCCTGGGGGTCCTTGGCTTTCAGTCAACAATGGCATTCAGCCTTGACGCACTACAGCAGGAGATGGGTCGACCCTGATAATTCAAGGGTAGTGCCAGATTAGTTTGGCGCCTGTCGGCGCTAAGCTAATCGGGCACTACCCTTGAATTATAATGGCCGATCCAGCTCCTGCAACAGGTGCATAGTCGATAGATGACGCCTCCAAAATTTGGGACATACGTGCGTCGGGCTGAGTGAGCTAACGGGGATTTCAGCAACACAATGTGCGTCCCCTGGCAAGGAAGAGGTTAAGCCCCGAAGACTATCTCTACCAGGAGAACACAGACGTAAATGCAGTAGCAGTAAGAGGCAGTTCCCGTACGTATGATGCTGTCACAACAGCGAAACACTCGTTGTCTCCCCCGATTTGCTACCGCTGAATAGCCTACCAGCGGTGGCGAATCGAGGGAGACAAACAGTACCGAGTTGCACAGCAAAATCGAAGGCAGTCCCAAATACAGAACAATTGGCTTGACCTCTCGTCCATACAGTAAGCCAGAGGGATCATAGAGGCTGGGGGCTTATCAAAAGGTCGATATGGGCAGAAAGGGACAATGATTCATGTACTGTATTCTATGCAGAGCCGCTCAGTGCTCGCTACAGTTAACTCATTCGAGACGTGCCGCCTACGGATACGCGGTAAAAGCCGCGTATCCGTAGGCGGCACGTCTCGAATGAGCTAACCCTTTTAGCTGCTCCACGCGTGCATTTCCCAAAGTTTGGAAGTGTTACTTAACGATTGTGTACCAGATGCAGGAGGTGCCGGATTGACCATGATTAATTCAAGGGTAGTGCCAGATTAGCTTGGCGCCTTCAGGCGCCAAGCTAATCTGGCACTACTCTTAAATTATCATGGTCAATCAATTTCCCGCTGTAGGGACCCGGGGCTAAATGGGTTAAAGCGATCTAGTCCATGGCCAGGCTGTGATCGCTATCATTTGCCGAAACAACGGGTTGTCAATGTTGCCTTGCCTCAGCTAAGATTCTTCTACCCTTCTTTTCACAATCCAAGTGAGTAGGCACACGTACCAGAGGCTTTCCACTGCTTTGTCAGCGTAACGGAAGGAACTCTCCTGCGTGGGAAATAGAAGAACAGAAAAGTCTTCTTAGTTTAACGACATTTTAACTTCATATTTTTGGTCCAACATTATTGTAAGACATACTAAGAACATTTAGTCATTTATGAAAGATCCTGTGTCATTACAGACCAGTCGTTTACGTGGCCGTAGCCACCTAAAGTGAATGATGGTCTGAAATGACAGTTCGAACTAATTTTTGCCATTCTATCCATTGAAAGAGAGAGAGAGAGCGCCTCTCAACACTTCATAAAGTAGATATTGCGAACTATTAATGATTAACGAGATATTGCGATCTATTAGCCCATTTACTGTCCAGAATAGGCTGCTTTAAACTTGCAGGTTAAATGTACATGTAAATCAGCACCAGGTGTTTTTTCAACCAGAACATAGCAGTCTCTTACCCCGCCCAACCCACAGTCTAAGTCAGGGCAAACCTCCCGGTAAGCAAAAGGTCACAGGACCAACGTAGGCCGAAGTCGGCCCGAGCACGACCGCGGGCCGACAGCGGCCAACGTCGGCCCTAGACCATTTTGCTTACTGGGCTGCTGTGGAACAACACCTTCTTCCTACCAACACCATCATCATCGCCACACTGAACCGCAATCACCACTGATCACCAGGACCATACAAACACCCTCCTCACACCCCACACCCCACCCCTAACCCCCACCCCTACCCCGCACCCCTTACCCCTAAAAACCCGAAAACCGCTATCATCCCCACGAAATTTACCACCACGCCCCACCCCCAACCCATCCCACCCTTCTCTACTTCCCCCTCCATCGTCACAGCAGTCAGGCGATGCCAGGAAATAAAGTTGCACTCACAGGGAGGAAAAAAATCATAACAACCCCTCTGCACCGCACCTGCTGTCTCTACCGAAGGAGCTTGCCCCTTGGCTATCAACAGACCCAGCCCTCCTACCCCCCCCCCCCCTCTCCCCGTCAGTCGAACTCCTTCAGTCCTACTCGCAAGAGACTGAGATTCTCATGAGCCTCTGCCGTAAACGGGAGAACATATTTGTGTTTGTGCTTTATTGTGGACCTTGGGCTCTTGGCATCGAGGTCCAATATCATACAGGAGCACATGCACATCCATTGTTATACCTAAGAGTCTGAATAAAATGCAGGGGTAAACTGATCCTTTAAGGAACCTTTGACATCTGCAAGAAGCATAGATCCTTATGAGTCCCTGCAGGGCGGATTCACCAGGATCTATGCCTCTTGCTGGCAAGTGTAGGTGTTGTTTCTGTCTGTTCCCTTTTACACTTCCAAACACAACTGAATACATGTATGTATGTTCAATAATAGCTTCTGCGTGCGTTCTCTAGTCTCATTGGGCTTGAAAATGCATGCACTTTATAAGCGTCGCGACAGCTTTTATAAATAATTATTTCAGTGATCAATTCAAAAGTTGCCTTTGTACAAAGATTTAACTCCTTGGCTACGGGGACACAGCCAGAAACACCCAACTACAAGAGACTTAGGACCTCATGAGCCCCCGCCGTCGCGGGGGCTCATGAGTTGAGGTTCTATGCCTCTTGCTTGCCTTATTTTGTATCTATGGTCCTTGGGTGGCTTGGGTTTTTATGCTTTGCAGATACTATTGCCACGCGTTTTCGTTGCGGAGTTCTTAGAGCGCACGACTACGTTTGAACGTACATGGATTTGTATGATTATCTTTTTGCTAATCTAATCAGGCACTAAGTAAGAGCTGTCATCATGTTCCGGCTCGAGATCCATCTCCAACAGTTTTCATTTGACGAAAGGAGTGAGACACTGAGGTGAAGGATCTCTCTTTCTGGGTCAGTCATGCTGAAACGGGATGCACTCATCAACAGCTAGCAACAGGCTAGAAATGGCTTTGTAAACTTTCCCCTGTCAGCAAAGCGCTGTTAAAGTGGGGACACATGCTTATAATATTAATCCTTTTCATTCTGATACATTACTGCTTGAAATTAATTTGACTTTCATAGCTCAAGGGTGGTGCCAGAATAGCTTGGCGCCTCAGTCATGCGCCAAGCTATTCTGGCACCACCCTTGAATTAAAGGGGTTGATCTGTCTCCTAATCTGTAATGTAGCCTTCCTATGAAGCAATAAGCAATTTAAACATATCAGCCCCCGGATGTGAAGGGCTAACACGGTACATATCCCTTGGACTAAAGCGCAACGGTGTAGGAAATATTCTGCGTCTGTTGCGCACTGCATGTGATAAGCAGCGGATCGAAAGAGGTAACCCGTGTGATGCGTATCTGATCGAGGGAGGTAACCAGTGTGGGTTACGGCATGGCCGCAGAGAGAAAAATCCCACCCGTACCAAATCCTCCTCATCCCCATACTGGTTGTTTCCCTCGATTCGTTACCGCTGAAGCAGTGGCGAGTCGAGGGAGACAAGAAGTGTGCCTTCTCCGCTCCGGCTACCTCTTCCACACTAATAATAACTGAGGCAGGTTACTAAAAACCTGACCCATGCCCGGAATAAATAGTTCAATTTTAGCCCCGTCTAAACACTGTAGCAAGAACGAGAACAGCTTCTTGCCTGGGCGACAGACGGTTCTTTGCTGTCAGTTACCGTGGCTTTGTCCGGCTGTTTTTAACACAGACGCCAGCATTCCACAACTGCACGCACGCACGCACACACGCCGCGCACGCACGCACATACACCTACGCACGCACGCAAGCACATACACGTACGCACGCACGCACGCACACACACACACACACACACACACACACACACACACACATAGTCTACACAAACACTCTTACTTACATGCCAAATATGCATATTTACCGAGAGACTCTGTGGAAACTCCTACGACACTACGGTGTACCCACAAAGCTCGTCCGCGCAGCTACGATGGTATGACATGTCGCGTGATCCACGAAGGGCAGTTCACCAGGGAGCTCCAGGTCAGAACTGGTGTCAGGCAGGGGTGTCTGCTGTCTCCGTTCCTCTTCCTACTGGCCATAGACTGGGTCATGAAGATGACCACAGAGCACAGACGAAGTGGAATACAGTGGACACTGTGGACACAGCTTGACGACCTCGATTTTGCAGACGACTTGGCATTACTGTCCCACACTCATCAACAAATGCAGGACAAGACCACGAGGCTTGCTGACATCTCGTCCCAAGTGGGCCTCACCATTCACAAACAGAAAACAAAGACAATGAGGCTGAACGCAACCAGGGAGGAACCAGTCTTGCTTGCTGGCACCCCGTTGGAGGAGGTGGAGTCCTTCACCTATCTCGGGAGCATCATAGACAAAAAAAGGCGGCACTGATGCAGATGTCAGAGCACGAATCGGTAAAGCCAGAGCAGCCTTTCTCCAGCTGAAAAAAGTGTGGAGTTCCAGAGAGCTGTCACAACACACCAAAGTCCGGATCTTCAACTCCAATGTAAAAGCAGTTCTCCTATATGGAGCAGAGACTTGGAGATTGACAAAAACCACAGTCAACAGAGTACAGACCTTCATGAACAGTTGCCTTAGAAGAATTTTGAAAATCCACTGGCCAGAGAAGATCAGCAACGTCAGACTCTGGGAGAGAACAGAGCAGATAACAGCAGAGAATGAAATTGGGCGAAGAAGATGGGGATGGATCGGTCACAGTCTGAGAAAGCCAGCTTCCAGTATCACTAGGCAGGCATTGTCATGGAACCCCCAGGGAAAGAGGAAAAGAGGTAGGCCGAGAAACTCCTGGCGTCGAGACCTCCAAGCAGACATCAAGAGACTGGGAACCACCTGGAGTAGAATCGAAGGAGAAGCACAGGACAGGAGTCGCTGGAGGTCTCTCGTCGACGGCCTATACCCGGGTAGGGGTGACAGGCATAAGTAAGTAAGTAAGTAAATATGCATATTTACGAACATGTAAGAATATATACTGATCGGCAACAAACTAAACGCGAAAATTTCAAACGTTGTTTGCCATACTAAAACATCTTAACTGTAAAGAGTTACCTTGCACACCACTGATGTAGACCAATGTTAACCGGTTGACAGTACTCAGATATATCTCACACAAGTTAACTCTTTACAGTTAAGATGTTTTGGTATGGGAAACAACGTTTGAAATTTTTGCGTTTCTTTTGTTGATCAGTATACATACATACATACATACTACAGAGAGACACAGAGTGACGTAAGAACCGAGGAGGGGCGGGAGGGGGGGCCTGTCCCCATCCCCTTCCTTCCCCCCCACCTCCCCCTTAATGATTTGGGTAGATAATGATAATAAGAAGTACCCAACGGAGAAAGAAACACGCTTAGAAAAGACGGGTACAACACAATTTATTAATATTTCGGGTAAATACCCTTTGTCAAAATAGACAAACAAACAAACAGAGAGATTAGTCGCTACTTATCTTCATTCGCAGAAGGAATGTGGCAACTGAAGGAGGTGACGTAAAATAAAAAAAAAAAATAAATAAATAAAAGAAAAGGAAGAACAAAAGTGCGCAAAAAGTAAAAATGACGGCAACGAACCGAGGAGGAGCTGACTTCTTTGCATTTTACACGCTTGGCAGTCACCTTTTTGGTCTGGATTGATAATGATAATGTTTTTATTTGTATATTTCCCAGGCTGGAAGACTATAGTCCGCTCCCTCTCCCCCTCCCCCTCCCCCCCCCTCCCACAACCCCGTTGATGTAGTTTTTGGAGGTTCTCATTCTCATACTGTCATTCTCTTTCATCCTTTCCCTTTTACCCCCTCCCCCTTCTTTTTAGGCTAAAAATAATAATAATAATAATAATACCGGTCATTATATAGGCGCTTTACCCAATTCTGCGAATCGGCTCAAAGCGCCGCGAACTGAATACAGCACGCATGCTCACGTGAAACACACGCATTCACTCTGAAGACAAACACAGAAGGCCTACAAGACAAACACAGGATATTCACGTGGTGCGAAGGGTCAGCTCAGCTACTGAGATTTCAGAAATTGTGATCGCTTGTATTTGAAATTTATAAAGTATAACATGGGAGGAACATGCGGCCTTCCCCTCCCCCACTGATCATGAAAAAATACTTTCACCTCCCTAATGCATATTCGTTAACCCATTCAGTACTGAGGCACTACAGCAGGAGATGGGTGGACCATGATAATTCAAGAGTAGTGCCAGATTAATCTGGCACTACCCTTAAATTATCATGGTCGATCTATCTCCTGCAACAGGTGCATAGTCGTTAGATGACGCCTTCAAAATTTGGGAAATACATGCGTCGGGCTAATGAGTTAAAACAGAGAAAGGGGAGGCAAAGAGAGAGAGAGGGGGGGGGGGGAGGAGGAGTAAGAGAGAGAGAGGGGGGGAGGAGGAGTAAGAGAGAGAGAGAGAGGGGGGAGGAGGAGTAAGAGAGAGAGAGGGGGGGAAGGAGGAGTATGAGAGAGAGAGAGGGGGGGGAGGAGGAGTAAGAGAGAGAGGGGGGGGGAGGAGGAGTAAGAGAGAGATGATGATGATGATGAAACGTTTTTATTCAGGATAAAAAGTTTTAGGCATAGCAATGCCTATCTTCCAAACTGTCCTGCTACTCTACACATATAAAAATACATCAGACGATACATCAAAAGATAAAACATATGTAAGTAAAAAGACCCATCCCCCTCCCCCCCCCCCCCACCACCACCACTCAGAGGGAAAAAAATAGAAATTAACAAAATATATATATATATATATATATATATATATATATATATATATATATATATATATATATATATATATATATATATATATAATTATATACACAGGTATGAACCTGACATGTTAATGCAGACAGTCGAGCTATTACATAATCTGTAGCAACAGTAGAAGAGTATTAGGTAATAGGAAACTTGTCACTAACTATACGAATAGTAGCATAAGGGAGCCGAACATACTTTTACTTCTGAAGTAAATATTTATGGAGGCGATCTTTGAAGACGCTAATCTTACAAATTTGATTTCAGGTGTGGAGGTAACATATTCCACGCTTTAGCGCCTGAAAAAGACAGACTGGTTTTACAGATGTCTAATCTAATTTTTGGAAGGTGGATCGAACTATTTCTCGTATTTTTCCTATTATTGTCGGAAAATAGAGTTTTTAGATAGGGTGGGGCTTTTCCATGCATGATCTTGTGCAGTAGAACACAGCGATTAAATTCAAACTGTTTCTTCAATGTTAGTAACTTGAGAGATTTTAATTTTTCATCAGTCGAAGTAGGACTGGGAAGTATTAATTTAATGCCCCGACGATACAAAGAATTAACTTTTTTCATGTGAACTTCGCTGCATCCATCCCAGACGGTAGAACTGTAGTCACAATGCGTTTTGATATGCGCATGGAAAAATAGTTTACATATATCAGTATTAACTATATGGCGTAGTTTAGATAACAGGAACAGATTTTTGGAGATTGTTTTGCATATTGAGTCAGTATGCGGCTCCCAGCTTAATTGGTTGTCCACTATAACGCCTAATAAGCGATGCCTAGTTACTTGTTCAACAAGCTGCCTATCTAAGGAAAGTGTTAAAGGTGGTAGGCCATGCTGGTGTTTCTGACGTGTAGTAACTAACATGCTCTTTGTCTTTGGAATACTAATAATCAGAGAGGGGGGGGGGGGAAGGAGGAGTAAGAGAGAGAGAGGGGGGGGGAGGAGTAAGAGAGAGAGAGAGAGGGGGGGGAGGAGGAGTAAGAGAGAGAGAGAGAGCTGGCACTGACACAATGCACAAACATGGTTTTAACCCTTTCACTGCCAGTGTAAATTCTTTGTAAATTCTACGTCCACGATCCCCCGCCGTAAAAGGAACATACGTATATATACAAAATGGTTTCTGCCAGAGGCATAGATCCTCATGACATACACACTCTTACGTACATGCGTCCTCGTCATGAGGATCTATACCTCTTGCAGTTGGGTAGTGTAAGCTTTTTCTAGGCACTGAACTGGTTTTAAAATCAGGGTACCTCGGTTTTGCTCTCATATGCCCGGACTAAAAGTTAAAGTGCAAATAATGCGTGTCAACCTCTGCAAGTCAGGCAGACAGACACTAGGAATCTTCACAGGGACTAATAATTAGCAACGTGTGCGTCTCCTGTCACAGGTAAATTTACTACAGCGTCAGCTGTTCCTAGACACTCGCAGAAATAGTCAGTGAACGAATGGAAACTTGGTAGGCATATTCAGGGGTCACGTGTATTATATTATATTGAGCAAAATGTTGCGTGATATAGTGCCGACTGATACTGAACAGGCAGATGTGATTACGAGACCCGAATCAAAATGTCAGAGTCGTAAGACGAGGACATTTGATTCGAGTCAAGTAATCACATCTGTCTGTTCAGTATCGGCACTATATCAAACAAAATTGTTGCTCAATATAATTTATGTACCCAGTCCAAAACAAAACTATGCCTCGCTTCATTCATGTTCGCGGCTGATTGCGGTGTTTACTATAAAGACATCAGTGCACGGATATAACCGTGCGTGTTGCTGAGTACATTCTACTTGTAACTAGATCACGCATAATTGCGGAAAATGCCATCAGGTTTGTTTATTTAGTTCTTTTCTCAGGTTGTCGATATCGCCAGCTGACATCTCGTCAATTTCACTTGTCAGTCCAGCGACTCGCACGTTTCCTGGCGTCTTTTCTCCGTTCGTGTGTGTGTATAGGATATAAATTTCGAGCGTTCATACACACTAAGAAGTATTTCATTACTACTACACATAAGGAGCTCGTTAATGCTGCAGTGTGAGCATATTCCGCGTTTCCGTTTTGAAAATCAAAGTATCATCAAGATCGAGTCTTCTTAGTGACGCGCAAGGGATTTTTGGGAAGGAAAGTATATCTAGCAAGCTCATGAATATTAATTTGATGCTATACAATATATCAATACATGTGTCAAAGAAGGGAAACTTTATGGAGTGGGTGCATACATCGATAACCAGTCCACAACAGTACCATGGAACAAATTAATATTTCGGTTGTCAAATGTTAGGTGAAAAATGCTTTCGTCCACGCTCTCTCATAGCAGTCGTTGTCTCACACCCCAGCTGTGGCCAACTTCATCCGTTTCAAGACGCAAATTTGGCCAGCAAGAGGCATAGATTCTCGTGAGCCCCTAGCTGTTGCAGGGGCTCTTGGGAATCTGTGCCACGTGCAGATGGAAACCGTGTTGGACTACACCAGGTACTACACTGACAAAAATTCACCTGGACTCTCTCTCCCTCTCTCTCTCTCTCTCTCTCTCACATTACTGTGACGTCATCCTGACGTCACAATGACTTCATCAAGCCGAGTGGGAGGCTGGGGTTAATTGGGCCGACTCAAGCGGCAAATTATCAGCCGTAGCTAACGCGGATTTACTTTTCCAATCCCGAGTCCTAATAAGCTTAAATTAAAGGAATTCGTAGATTTGGCTACAGTTTCAAGTCAGCAGCGGCGGGCTCCGAGGAGCCCGTTACGCGAAAGGTCCTCGGGCCGACGTCGGCCGCAAGTCAACCCGCGCACGTCCACGCGCGGGCCGACTTGCGGCCGATGTCGGCCCGAGGACCTTTTGCTCACTGGGGTAAGAAGTTGCGATCAGGTTCCTTAGGCCCAGATACTGACCAGTTAGTTGTAGTTTTATCCCTGTGTCGAATTTAAGTAAGTAAATATGGGTCATTTATTGCCTAGATTTTTGTTCTTCGGTGGATTTTTCTCTTGTGTCATTTGTATGTTTGTTTGTGTGTGTGTGTGTGTGTGTGTGTGTGTGTGTGTGTGTGTGTGTGTGTGTGTGTGTGTGTGTACTGTTGTGTACGTGCGTGCATGAGTGCGTACGTGCATGCATATGCGTGTGCGTGCATGCGTGTGCGTGCATGCATGCGTGCGTGTGTGATGTGTATGTTCCTCTGTGTGTGTGTTTCTGCATAGCTTCTAAACTCCAACCCCATCCTTACTTACCCCGGTCAAAATGGCGATTCAACAAGTGTACATGTTTAACTCATAAATCCTCTTATGTGTTGATCATTCCACACTCCTACGCACTCACAAAACACACATGTCAATCAATTTGGAGTTTTACGTCAATGTTTCTTTATTATTTTTGTAGTTCATTTTCTTTCTCCTCTCGTGCTTCCCCCCCCCCCCCCCCCACCCCCCACCCCCTCCATTTTTGTTTCTTTGCTTTCTGTACACTTTACTTTCTAATTCCATCTTGGCTAATCAGACATCTTAATCACTCTGCACCTTCCAACAATTCCATCTGCAAGAGGCATAGATCTTCATGAGCCGCTGCAACTTCAGGGGCTCACGAGGATCTATGCCTCTTGCTATCCAGTTTAAACCATATCGAATCCCTCACGAGAACGAGGCATTCTGGGTCGAGCGACCGCATTCTGGAATCTAGATTCCTGTACAGACCAGAGGGAGGTTAATTCCAGCTACCCAGTGCGCAGAAGGCCATCGGGCCGACGTCGGCGGCCGAGGTCGGCCCGATGGCCTTTTGCGCATTGTGTAATTCCAACTAATTGCTCGGTAAGTCGGCGAAGAATGCAGATTCATGCTCACAAAAGTTCATCGTTACAAAAAAGAAAGGCACTGTTTCTCGTTTACGGCTGCTGACGAAGCAAGCAGAAACAGCCGCACTTGATTTCTTTGCTGCATTTCTCTTTTTATTGGAAAAGTCAACTTGGCAGTTTGGAACGCAGGCGCGTCTATGTTTGTAGGAGAGGCTGATTTGTAGGACGGACGTGTCCATTGTTTGCTTTTGTTTTCCGGGGGAGCTGGGTGGCTCGGTGGTAAAAGCGTTTGCCTCCAGACCAAAAGGTCCCGGGTTCGAATCCAGCTTGGGTCAAAGTTTGCTCAGACCCTTTTTCGTTGCCCCGTCTTTGAAATCACCCTCGTGGTGGACAAAAGACGTAAAGCCCTAAACATTTATTTTTGTTTTCCGACTTGCTTGCTTGACTGTTTGACTCACTGACGAGGTGATTGATTGCTTGCTTGCTTGTTTTCTTGCCTGCTTTATTAACTGCTTGACAGTCTGGTTGGGTGGGTGGGTGGGTGGGTGGGTGGGTGGGTGGATTTTTCTATTTGATGATTAACATGGATGGACAGATGGATGGATGGATGAATGGATATATGGACTGACTGACTGACTGACTATGGATAGATGGACGGACGGACAGATGGATGGATGGATCTATGATGAATGGACTAACTGACTGACTGACTGACTGACTGGTTGGTTGGCTGGCTGGTTGGTTGGTTGGTTGGTTGGTTGGATGGATGGATGGATGGATGGATGGATGGATGGATGGATGGATGGATGGATGGATGGATGGATGGATGGATTAGTGGGAGGACCTTATTAGTTATCAGATGTCTGTACGTGTCATTTTCGATTGTTTATTTTCCAGCCTTTCGAGTGGTGCTAAGCAGAGCATGAACGAGTTTAGTATACTAAAGTATATCCGTCTAAAATATTTACATTATTGTTTGAATTTTGAAAAATGTCTCAGTGCTAGCAAGCAAACCCTTCAACAAGACCACCAACAAGTACAAGCGTTAACCAATTTTTACGATCTTAAAACGGATTTCTCTTCATCAGTATATACGCCTAGAAAACGTGTTCCTTGTGCTTGACTCTTTCACGCCAAAGCACAGCAAAATCGATCATGACAGCTCAAGGGTAGTGTCTGATTAGCTTGGCGCCTGAAAGGCGCCAGGCTATTCAGGCACTACCCTTGAGTTGTCAGTGCTTATAAATGATGCCATTCAGGCACTATTCATACTTGAACTATTAAGATTGATCTACCTCTTTAAACTTAAAGTGTTTCGCACGTGTTTGAAATATATATGAGACCTTTCGTGAGTGAAAAGGTTAAGTTAGCTGTCTGGCCAAATTGCCTCTGCAATGGTTCTTTTCTTTACTTCACATGTTCTCACAGAGTCGAGTGTTTGCCAGCGTCGCCTGCCTCTGGGCGACAGTTTTCCGAGTGAGTCCTGTACAGCTACAACAAGGTGTGTGTATGGACCACGCCGATAGTTCAAAAGTGGTGCAAGAATAGCTTGGCGCCAACCCACCGGCGAGCCCTGAAACACTGCACCAAGATGTGGAAGAACCATATGATAGTTCAAGGGCAGTGCCAGAATAGTTTGGCGCCAGCCCATTGAGCCCCGATGTACTACAACAAAACATGAATCGACCATGATAATTCAACGGTAGTACCAGATTGGCATAGCTCAGGCCCATTGAGTCCTCACTGATACACTAAAACAAGATATGGATCGATCAGGATAGTTCAAGAGCAGTGCCAGAATAGTTTGACGCCGGCCCATGACTCTCCCCTGAGCCCCAATGCACTACAACAAGACATGCGTGAATCGGCCATGATAGTTAAAAGGTAGTACCAGCACAGCATGGCCGCTCCGGCCCATTGAGTCCTGATGCACAAAAAAACAAGATCAGTATGAACCAAACACGATAGTTCAAGGGTAGTGCCAGAATAGCTTGGCGCCAGCCCATTGAACCTTGATACACTATAACAAGACCCGACTGTGATAGTTCAAGGGTGGTGCCGGGAATAGCTTGGCTCCTGAAGGCGCCAAGCTATTCCGGCACCACCCTTTAACTATCACTATGATGATTCGTATCCTGCACTGAAATCTTCGGACTGAGAAAACTAAGTTTCAAATTTGTGAATTCTCACAATTTTCCGTTAAAGGTTCCTTAATTTTTACTTTATCGCTCGTAAGGTGCCTGCTATTTAAGCTGCTAAGTCGTGTAAGTCTAGAGTCTAATTGAATCTGTGCCCCCCTCCCTTTCCGCCCCACCCCTAACCCCACCCACACGCAGTCTCTAGTAAGGAATCAGACAAAAACGCCTGGCTGTAAGGCCTCCTCAAGGCACACCGATCTTAAAGGACGATTTCTATCCATCAGCAAGAGAAGACTGAGTGGCTCATGAGAATCTATGCCTCCAGCACTTAAATGGCATGGGCTGAGACACTGGTTGTCCCCCTCGATTCGCAACCGCTGAAGCAGTAGCGAATCGAGGGAGACAACCAGTGGGACAGTAGACTTTCATACAAAGGCTAAAAGCCAGGCAAGCACCCATGGGCCAAACCGCTACCAGGGCACCAGACCTAACACGTTTACCCCCCTTGAATTAGGGGATTGACCTCATTTGGAGTGCCCTATATCGCCTGAAGGCGGAGAAAGATGCTCCCAGACTAAAATGGAGGAAAACAGAGCTAAATCAAGATGGTCCGGCTGTCTGCTATCCCCAGTAGGATCAATATAGCCACTTTTCAAATAGAAGTAGAACTGTTTCTATATAAGGCGTCCGCAAAAACAGTATTATGGTTTTGGCTTTGAGTGTAATGTGGAGCATCGGGTATGTACTAACTGTTATTCTCACATCATGATTGCGAACGTAGGCTCGCTAGACTGAGTTCACGTGAAGAGACCTTAGTATTGTGTTATAAGCAGTACTGTTTCCAGGAGCGGATCAGTTACCTCCCGAGGGGTGTACGTGCCAGACCGGCCTTGCTTCCCCAGTGGCCAAAAAAAAATAAAACTGAAATGGAGGCGGGGAGGGGGGGGGGGCGTAGGCGCACCAAGTGAGCGTTAGGACCTGTTGCACTTCAGTTCTCACCACCTGCCGAAATGTCCTAAACAGGGGGAGGGAGGGAGGGGGAACACCTGTATAAGTGTATGTGACCTTAACTCATTCGAAACGTGCCGCCTCCGGATACGCGGCTTATGCCGCGTATCCGGAGGCGGCACGTCTCGAATGAGTTAACATTCACTTCTACCAGGTAAATTTAAAGGAGGAGTATGCGTGAGGAGGCGGGGTCTCGGCTCAAAAAAGGACTTTGATAAGTATTTTAAAGTATTTTTAGCCGGGGGATGAGTGGGGGTTTAAGGTGTTCCGGAACTTCACCCACCCCACCCACCCACCCCCTCCCCCCCGGAAGGGGGAGGTCCATAATACCTGAAACCCACCCCCACCCCCGATCCGCCCCTGGTTGCCATTGTTTCGTACTACTCCCTGCCAGTGCATTACTTATTCGAGAACGAAGGTTTTCAAAATATTCACACGACATATCTATTGCAGTTTGGTGAAATACATGTATCATCTTTCACGCCAGACATCCCCTGAGAAACTACTACTCGTGCCATGCAGATCTGGTGGTCTACCCCCGGTGAGCAAAAGGTCCTTGGCCCGACGTTGCCCATCAGTTATTGGCCCATCAGTCACATGCTGATGTTCGGATGCCTTTCTCACTGTCTCAGAGAGTTTGAAAAAGATGGAGATAAATGGCACAGCCTCTATCCTACCAGCATGAGACACTGATTCTCATGAGCACCTGCTAATGCAAGGGCTCATGACAATCTATGTCTCTTGTATATTGGTAGCAGTCCCATTTACTGACTTCTGTGTCAGACAAAACCCAGTGACTTTTCTCATCTCTGCTTGCTCCCTCGCAGGAAGAAAGTTGCCGTTGACCGGTTGCATGAGCGAGCTGGGCCCACGCTACCAGAATTTGCCACTAGCAATGTGTGGTAAGCAACAATTTGCCACCTGCCACATCGGCTTCCTGGCACACGTATCAATGTACGCGCAATGTGTTGTACTGACTGACCTGCCATTACTATATATGGACATAGACCATAAATATCGACAGACCCACGCTACCACAAACACCTATTGCCGGGCGCAATTTTGTGGCGGCAATGTTGCCGCCTCAATTAGGGGCGCCTACAATATTGCCGCCACAAATTGCGACCCGATACAAACCGAGTCTATTCATTTGTGGTAGCCGGCAAGGTTCGAGCAATGTTGCCGCCTCTCAGCCAATCAGCGGTGTTCTTGCGCCACTTCCCGTTTCTTCATCTTCCGGCGAGCCGGGAAAAATGGCGGAGAAGCTGAGCGACGGCCGACGGCTTTGAGACTGTAAACTCATTGGAGACGCGCCGCATGTGGAAACGCTGCAAATAGCTGCGTATCCGTATGCGGCACGTCTTTAGTGAGTAAATTGATCAACCTTGTCCGAGAGTTCCCATGCATATGGGACTCCTGCAGCTCCGAATATTTCAACCGGGGAGGTGAGAGCTGTTCCATATATGGTAATGGCAGGTCAGTCAGTACAATACATTACGCGCACATTGAAACGTGTGCCACGAAGCCGATGTGCTAGTGGCAAATTCTGGTAGCGTGGGCCCAGCTTCTTAGACCTGCGCCAGTCACTAAGCAAGGTGCTCTGCTACGGCGGAGCACCTTGCTTAGTGGCTGGCGCAGGACTACGCTCACTCATGCAACCGACCCCTGCGGGGCGGGGGAGGGGGAGGTGAAGGGGGGGGGGAGGTGTATGTGAGCCTTTGACTAAGGAAAGAAAAACAATTATTCTTTCCCCGCGGAAGCCCATACCCCGTCAACCGTTGGGCTCTGGGCCATTCCACTTCTCGGGAGAGTTCCGGAGCCCGCGGGCAGTGCCAGACAAACCCCTGGGGAGGCAGGTCTGGGAGGAGATCGCAGAGAGTTTCCGCGGTCCGACGCACGGGGCTAGACTGACCTACACAAACATACGGCCAATCAATGGTTCCTGGCTTAAAAGAACGGAGGCATATTATAGTGTCTCTCGGATACAACCGCCGGTGAACCTTGTTTCCTTAGCGTCGGAAATTTGTTGAAAGCTTTCGTTAGGGTCTCTGAAAAAAACAGCGTTGTCATATGGTTCCACCTTTAGTAGAGCTGTTGTCACCACAGGCTAGGTTAGAGAATTTCGTTTTCGCGATACGTGTCAATATACAGGGGTTCTTTTATTCTTCTTCTAGTCACTGTTAACACGTTCAGCGCCAGCTGACGCACACTGTGTTTCTGCAATCTTCGTTAATGCAATACCCATTTTTTTTAAAAACATAGGTTGGTTGTACATTGCTTAACGTACTGACAGCAACAAGACTTTCTCAGGACGTGCCTGCACTGTTTGTGAAGAAAAAAAAAAACTAAACATAATATTGAATGTATGTCGGCAGCCGGTCTAATACGCTAAATAAACCTAATACCATTTAGCAACACACATCCAATATCAAGAGCTACAGGCAGCCCAGACAGTAGGGAGAGTTTAAAAAAAGGAAAATACAGGTGAATAGACCAAGGGTAGACAGAAACACATGCCCCAAAATAGAGGGGAAAACCCACCCTGTGGGGCTGACCAGGATGACCCTGGGAACTGAAAAGTAGTTAACCTACCCAAGTCCCCCAAGGCAGACCCGGGTGGGGGTGGAAAAAAAAACATAGATGTCCCAGGAACATGTATTCAAAGTGGTGTCAGCAATAGGCATAAATCCTCATAAGCCCCCGCAACTGCGGGGGCTCATGAGGATCAATACCTCTAGCAGTTGGGTGGTGTTCAACTTTTCTCTGCATTGCTGAACGGGTTAAAGAAGGCAAATGCGTTTTCACGATGTGCATCAATGAACAGTATTTATTTATTTATTATTTATTTATTTAAGCATGTATTTATTATTTATTTATTTGTTTATTTATTTATTTTAGTCACCGTATAACAAGACATGTCTTGTTTAACAGAGAAGAGAACAAATAATACTGTGCTTCTATACACATAGTGAAAATGTATTTGTGTACCGGGCCGCAGCCTGTGGTTATAACAGACCTTGCTTTACGCGAAGTTGGTTGATAGCTGTTGAGGTCAGTACCGATTTTCCATACAGGCAAAACAAATAAAAGTCGTGTCAACAAAGAAAAATGTTATATCGACAGAGGGCTCGAACACATTTTGATATGAGAGCTGGACAACATACTGTTGTCTTCACTGGCTTCATTTTAGTGGCTAAACCAGACCCGACCATCTCCAAAAGGCATAGATTCTCATGAGTCCAACCATCTGCAAGAGGCATAGATTCTCATGAGTCCCTGCGGCCGCAGGGACTCATGAGAATCTATGCCTCTTGCTGAAATGCCTCTTGTTGGTAGACATCGCCTTCAATTAGTACTTTCATCTCAGATCTTTTACTTTTTTCTGATCTTTAACTTACCAGGCTCTATGCTGTTCAATCTCTGAAAGGATTCGACGGAACCAGTGGAGGAAGTTCTAGACAAATCCCCGGGGAGTCGGGCCTTGGAGGTGATCCAGGGGTGTTTCCTTCACTTAGTTCCGCATACGGACGCACTAGGCCTAAGTCAACTAAGGTCAATGGCCGTGTTATCGTTTAATGCCACACTGTTTAGGCCAAGGATGACTGAATACAGAAACAAAACAAAACAATATAACATATTTAAAATAATAATAATAATAAATGAATTTTTAAAATAATATAATAAACGTTTAAAAAATAAAATAAAATTTAAAATAAAATGAAATGAAATAAAATACAGAAAACAACTGAAGAAGAAAAGAGAAAGCTGTCCTTTACAAAACAGAGACATGGAAAATGTAACCTGCTCAGCCCCAAAACACATCAAGACCACCACATCCCCATCTACCCCCCAAAAGAAAAACCAGTGCTACTAACAAAATGCAACTATACATACACCAATACCTAGGGTAATATTTCTCAAATCTGACCATGCTCATTCTCAACAGCCAGGCTATTCCAGTCAGAGAATAAAACACAGATGACCAGCCCCGTCAGAGGAACACAGATTTGGCAGCGGTCTAGCCCTGCCAGCAACGAGGCATGGATTCTCATGGGCCCGGGCAGTCGCAGGGGCTCATGAGAAGCTATGCCTCTTGCACGTAAATGAAAAGAAAACTTATTGACGGACTAATTCGTATTTCTCCTGCTCCACCCCTCCCCTTCCCCCCCCTCCCCCCCCCCCACCCCCCAAAGTCACCATTAGTTTCATCGTCTGAAGAATCGAACGAGACGTGAATGAACGAGACGTGAATGAAACTACTGGGCTGAACCAGAAACTGATTCAAGAGGCATAGACAGCAGGAGTTCATGAGAATCTATGCCTATTGCAGATGGAAAGTTTCATTGAGGGTAGATTCGAGGCATGCCGTCTATCTCATTACGTGCCCCCCATCACTCACTGTAATTGACGCCTGACGATGAAAACTCTGCCAATGGATGGAGATTTCTGCTATCAACTGCTCGGTTTGTAAATTTTACAGGCACCTTTGGCCTGCTATCATTCATTCACGTCTGAAATGATTGTATAATTGCACAATGATTAACAACTTTTGTTTGTAGTTAAAATCTCTGTGTCTACAGAACAAGCCAGGGGTGTGCTGAAACTGCGGAGATTTTTCTTCAGTCGGCTTCCAAAATCGACGTGGACTCAACAACGTGTATCTGTCTAGAACCATTTGCGGGTCAGCTCTTTCGGGGCCGAGAAAAAGCAAACACCACCCAGCTGCATCAGACATAGATTCTCGTGAGCCCCTTTACGTGCGGGAGCTCATGTGTATCTATGCCTCTTGCTGGGCCTACTTTTCATCCATATTCTTTAGACAAATGGAGTTCTTTGGCTTTACTGAAATATTTCAGAAACTCAGGCTCAAACTGCGTTCAATGCAGCGAAGGGCTTAGAGTTCTGACAATGAATGTTAACCATAATGCCCTGACACGCTCTGACAGGACGCCGGTGAACTGTCAAGGGCGGTGTCAGAATAGCTTGGTGTCCGTTGCCGCCAAGCTATTCCGACACTGCCCTTGAACTAACATGGTCGACCTGACTCCCGTCCAGAACTCAGAGGATATCTGCAAAATTCGATAATTTTGTACTCAGGGCCTAGTGGGTTAAAGCCACGGCGTGTAAGGGTTAAAGAAAATTGCAACTACCCTACTGACCCAGTTATTTTCAGCTGAAATGACGCAACTTGCTTGTTGTGCCTAACTGCATAGTATGGACACTTTGCGCGGCATAGCACTCCAGCTAATTACCCCACCATCGCAGTCTCTCCGTTTCGCTGTTCGTCGCTCAACCCGTTTTCCGACTGCAAGGCCACAACTGCAACTCAGTGCAGGGGCTCATGAAAATCTTTGCCTCTTGCCTCTACTGAGAGGTCGGCTTTAATTACTCAAGCCAATAACATTCTGTTCCACGACTAGGTGGGGGAGGTTGTTGGGTGTAAGTGTAGTTATTTTCCCCAGGATCAAGCATCTCAACACAGTCAGAAAGCTGTCTGCAACACTGAGATACTGCTGACAGTATGTGTATGTGTCCTTTGTGTACTATCTTAGAGCTTTATGGTATAAGTACAATGCCAAATGTCGAAATTTATCGTTTGCAGAGTTAATTGTTTTTTAACCCGAGTCGCGGATTTATCATCTGCATCGGCCTTGTTTTGAATTAATATGCATATTTATGAGCCTACGTCACAAGGCACAACCCGGCCGACTATCAGTGTATCGCAATAATGCAGGTCACGAGGTCATCGGTGTGGTGAACACACGTGTCAGTGTACACGTGTACTGATGCTTTCCGGCATCGCCGTTTGACGTAATTTTTCACGAGAAAAGTAGAATAAACCTTCCATATTCGCTATGCTGTCTAAAATCACAATGCGGGTTCCGCTTAACCTGCTAGTATTTACTAGTAACTCCGACGATCGTGAAGAGGGCGTGGCTTATTTCAGTGACTCGCAACGTGGGTCAAACGGTTGTTGTGATGCGTCTAGTGTGGTAGTGTAGCGTCTGTGCTTGTCGCTCATAGTCTCGCTTTCAGCTCCCACCGCTGGCTAGCAGTTCTGCGAAAAGGGGAGCAGAGTATGTCAGTCTCTCCCTGCCAGTACACAGCCTCTCCAACAACAAGCCCCATGTAGTGCCTCCTCGCGGCGACACACGGTAAATGAGCACCTTACAGACTCAGGCTGAACTACAGGGGACTCGGAGGAGGTCTGGCCCCCAGACACGCGGCATGCAGGCCCACCGGTGTGTGGATACGCCCTGATGCCCGTGAACCAGACTCCCAACTATGGGTAAATAGCCCCACTGACTGCCTTGTGGGTGCCTCGGGAGAGGCAAAGGCTAGGGGAGCAATCCCCGACAGAAAACCAACCATGGGCAGACTGGGCTCAGCAGCCCTGGTAGGCAGCCATTCTAGGTGCAACTCCTTACAAGAGTGTGGGTAGATTGGATTCATCAGCCTTGGTCGGCAGCCATATCTAGGGGTGGGATCCGAACAAACTCCTTGGGTAGACCAGACTCATAAGCTGTGGCAGGCAACTGGCCTAGGAGAAGTCAACTCCAAAATTAAAACAAGGGCAGGGGAAGCTCTCAATCCCAGTTAAGGAAATTCTCCTACGAGAAGGAAAACTCGGAACTGAAACCAATGACCAACGAAGTCGGAGTGTCGCTGACTATGTCATCTGGTATAGTGTGGAAACCCGTCAGGGAAACGAGCACACACGCAACCCTCATGGATTATGCCTCAGATGGATATTTCGATATGGTGTCGTCCCCGTGGACCAAAGCCAGGCGGGGACGGTGCCGGGCCCTCAGCCTCTAAGGGACCCACCTCAGCGACTGGCGGCTCTGCTAACCTGGGAACCAGGGGTAGGCAGAGTAGTGCTACTGGTCTCTCTGCAACTCAAACGACAGCTCTTAGGGTTGTGCAGTGGAACGCAGAAGGCATTCAGCAAAAGAAAACAGAGTTACACGCCTTCCTGAAAGAGAACAACATTGATATCATCTGCATCCAAGAAACTCACTTGACAGAAGCCGCAGATTCTTCATCAGAGATTATGAAACTTTCCGACGAGACAGACCCACTGGACACAAAGGGGGAGTAGTAACTCTTGTCAGGCATGGAATCCCGGCGCAGTTGATAGAACAGACAGCAGCAGGCGAACTTGAGTTTGTCACCATCAAGATCCTCCTGCAAGATGAAGAACTTCTCATCACCAACTGCTACAACCCTCCAACCTCATGGCTTGACCTCCATACCATTCAGCTCTTGCCAGAAAATCACATAATCGTTGGGGATTTCAACGGTCACTCACCGAGCTGGGGGTATGAAGACTTGGACCGCAGAGGAGATGACATAGAGGACTGGCTCATCGACAACCAGCTAGTCCTGATTAACCAGCCTGATGACAGACCAACATACTATTCCGAGCTTGGAAAAAAAACATCAACTCCTGACCTCGCCATGGCCACAGAAGATGTTCAGAAACAAACCACCAGAGTCGTAAATGATCAGCTGGGCGGAAGCGACCACCTCCCTATCATCCTGCACATTGCAAATAAAAGACTGCCAGCAAACACCACCGAAAAAAAGCCAGCTGAAACTTCAAGAAAGCTGACTGGACAACATATCAAGCCCATGCTGAGGCACTCTGCTGCATCAACCTAACAGAGGACATACACAAAAATGTCAACAAACTGACGGAAGCCATCATATCAGCAGCTCAGAAATCTATCCCCCGTGGCTTCAGAAAAGACTACAAACCCTACTGGAGCAAAACTCTGGCCGCCCTTCACCAGCAACTTTCAGAAGCCAGAAATGACATGGAGAAGAACCCAACACCAGAAACAACTGCCAGGCATAATCAACTGAAGGAGGACTTCAACATGGCAAAGACAAAAGAAATCCATCAAAGCTGGCACGAAAAAACATCCTCACTCAGCCTGGACCAAAGCACTGGACAACTATGGCGTCTCACCAAGACTCTGAACGAGGATGCCACAACCACGTCTAGATCCACAGCACTGCGGAAGAGAGCTGCAAACATCCTTGCTGATGCCTTTGAGATGGACAGTACTCTAAAAATCCCAGCAAAAGGAAGAAGGGAAGTCGAAACACAGCTGCAGACCAAGCTTAAACACCATACAAACCCCACTGCAGCCATGACTTCAGACCTCACTCTGTCAAAACTCAATGATGCGATCAGGAGACTCAAGACCAGGAAAGCCGCAGGGAAAGACGGAGTCTGCAACGAAGTGATCAAGCATCTTGGACCAGCTGCCAAAAGGAAACTGCTTGAACTCTTTAACCTTTCATGGAGAAAGGGTGTTTTTCCATCAGTGTGGAAGGAGGCCACCATTGCACCCATCCCCAAGAAAGGAAAAGACCCAAACAAGAAGTCCAGCTACAGACCTGTCAGCCTGCTAAGCTGCCTCGGCAAGACTCTCGAGCGCATGATCAACAATAGACTTCTGTGGCATCTGGAAACCAACAACCTGATCACCAAAGAACAGACAGCCTTCAGAAAGAACAGAAGTACTGAAGACCAGCTCATCTACCTTGCACAGTCGATAGAAAATGCCTTCCAGTAAAAGAAGAAAGTAGTCGCCACCTTCGTTGACCTCTCCAAAGCGTTTGACAAGGTGTGGAATGAGGGTCTTCTTCTGAAACTATTGATGGCAGAAGTTGCCGGGCGAATGTTCATCTGGATCAGGAGTTTCCTCAGCAACAGAACAGCGAGGGTCAAGCTTAGGGATGGTGTTCCCCAAGCAGGTGTGATTTCCCCCACCCTCTTCCTCGTCTTCATTAATGACATCACTGAAGGCCTCTCCAGACACATCACGAGAGCCCTGCATGCTGACGACTTTTGCCATGTGGAACGCCTCAGAGTCCACTCCAACTGCTACAGTCAGAATGCAAGAGGCCCTCAACAACACCTCCAGATGGGCGAGGGACTAGTGTGTCACCATAAACAGTCAGAAGACAGTCTCCACTTGCTTCTCCCTCTCCAACTCCAAAGAATCCCTCAACCTAACGGTCAACAACCAAGATGTCTCCCAGGATGACACTCCCACCTATCTTGGTGTCAAACTAGACAAGAAACTGACCTGGAATCCACACATCAAAGAGGCGGAGAGGAAGGCCACGAAAAGACTGTCTCTCATGAAGAAACTGGCAGGCACCAAATGGGGAGCAAACAGCAGCATCCTCAAGCAGGTGTACACAGGAAACATACTGTGATGGAGTATGGCTCAGCAGCCTGGGCCACTGCTGCCAAGAGCAACAGGAGCAGGCTGGCCAGAGTGCAAAACGCAAAGTCAGTCGTGTATTGTCACGGTCGCGTCGTGTTGTGTCGGGTCAGTTGAGCCCCGTAGGGCCGCTGAGCTGGGTTGGGTTGGGTTCCATCACTGATACTGGGCTGTGATGGGTTGTGTTGGGTTGTGTTTGCCTTGTGTTAGGTTGGGTTGGGGTGAGTCATACTGAGATGTGCTGCGGTCCGGCGGAGTTGTGTTGGGCCGCCTGTGTCAGTTTGTGTTGCCCTGCGCTGGGTTGGGTTGCTTTGATTTGGTTGGGTTCAGTCATACTGAGCTGTGCTGGCTTGTGTTTGTTTGTGTTAGGTTGGGTTGGGTTGGGTTGCGCAGCGTTGCGTTGCGGCGGCTTTACTTTGCCGGTGTGGCCGGGTTCAGTCACACTGAGCTGTGCTGGGTTGTGTTTGTTTGTGTTAGGTTGGGTTGGGCTGGGTTGGGGTGCATTGTGTTGCGTTGGGTTGCTTTGGTGTTGCTGCATTATGTATTATTAAAGTCTATTATATTTATAGAAGCCTGGGACTTTTTTTTTTAATGGGACGCGGTGGAGCGCATTTCAGTGATAGCATGTAACTTCTTGCCTCGCGCTGGGACCATATGGCGTTGAGGCGCGTCCCCTGGGTGGTGGATAGGGGGTCCCTCGCGAGAGGGGTGCACCGAATGAAATAAGGTGCCGTGAACCAACATGGTCTAAGGGAAGGTGACCCCGACAGAAAACCCCTGGTCCTCCTAGTAAGGGGGTTGGGCGTGGGGGCAGCTTCCCCACCCTGCAAAAAAGGAAATAGCTACAAAAACGCCGACGAAAAGACAAACAGTAACTCCTTTCCTGGAGGAGGAAGGTTCTTCTACCAGAAGATTTATGACGTCCTGTGGTGAAAGCCGGAAGTCTTCGGAAGCCACAGGACCGAGCCGCCTCTCTCTATCCAGGGACACAACCATGGGCACATGGAATGTCAAGACCATGTACCAGAGCGGCAAGGCCGCCCAGATAGCAGCGGAAATGCGAAAGTACAACCTTTCCCTGCTAGGTATCAGTGAAGCCAGATGGACGCAGTCTGGCCAGAAAAGGCTGTTAAGTGGGGAGATGATTCTGTATTCAGGTCATGAAGAGGAGAATGCCCCCCATACAGAAGGAGTAGCATTCATGCTGTCACCAGTGGCACAGAGAGCGCTGATGGGCTGGGAACCTCTTGGGCCAAGAATTATCACCGCAGCCTTTAGAACTAGGAGAAAGATCAAGTTGAACGTCATCCAGTGTTATGCGCCCACCAATGACAGTGACGAGGAAGAGAAACAAGAGTTCTACGACCGACTCCAAAGTGTTGTGGACAAATGTGCGGAGCGAGACATCACCATCGTCATGGGCGATTTTAATGCCAAAATAGGGGAGGACAACACCGGATACGAAGAGGTGATGGGGAGACAGGGACTAGGGGAGATGAGTGAGAACGGGGAGAGGTTTGTAGACTTTTGTGCTCTAAACAGACTTGTCATTGGAGGCAGCATCTTCCCACACAGAAGAATACACAAAGCAACTTGGGTCTCACCTGACCATACTACGGAGAACCAAATAGACCATATCTGCATTAGCAAGAAATTTAGAAGATCCCTTTAGGATGTTCGAGTGAGGAGGGAAGCAGATGTCGCCTCAGACCACCATCTGCTTACCTTGAGAATAAAGCTCAAGTTAAAGAAAAGCCGCACAGAGACAACAAGAAGACAGCGCTATAATGTAGGCCTCCTGAGAGAGACTGGTGTGAGAGAAGAGTTCAAACTGGTACTGTCCAACCGGTTTCAAGCGCTACAGGAGCTAGTAAATGAAGAGGAGGCGGTCACCACAGAGCAGCAGTGGAAGGCAGTTAGAGAGGCGCTGAACTCAACCTGCAAAGATACTGTAGGGTTCAGGAAACACCATCACAAGGACTGGCTGTCGGCACTGACCTTGAAGAAGATAGAAGTGAGGAAGCAGAAGAAAGCAGTTGTCAACATCAGTCGCACGAGAGCAGCCAAAGCAAGGGCACAGGAGGAATACTCAGAAGCCAACCGCGAGGTGAAGAGGAGTATCAGGGCAGACAAGAGGGCCTACACAGACAGCCTGGCAGCAGAGGCAGAAAAGGCAGCAGGCAGCGGCAACATGAAACAGCTCTACGACATTACCAGAAGATTGTCGGGCAGTATGGCCATACAGAAAGACCAGTAAAAGACAAAGAAGGCAAGCCTATTGCAGACAGAGCAGACCAACTCGACAGATGGGCCGACTATTTTGAAGAGTTACTGAACAGACCCAGCCCACCCGACCCCCCAGACATCCAGCCTGCAGAGACCGACCTACCCATCAGCTGTGACAGACCCAGCCGGGAAGAGATCAGAAGAGCAGTGGCATTTTTGAAAAACGGCAAAGCAGTAGGACCAGATGGCATCCCAGCGGAGTCTCTGAAAGCAGACCTAGAGACAACAGTAGAAATGTTGTACCCACTGTTCGGAAAGATCTGGGAAGAGGAGGTGATGCCGGTTGACTGGAAGGCGGGGTACCAAATCAAGCTTCCCAAGAAAGGCGACCTCAGCAAGTGTTCCAACTACAGATGAATCACCTTGCTGTCAGTACCAGGAAAGGTCTTCAACAGGATCATCCTGGAGAGAATGAAGAGCTCCGTTGACCCCCAGCTGAGAGACCAGCAAGCAGGATTCAGGAAAAACCGATCATGTACAGACCAGATCGCCACTCTCCGCATCATCGTGGAACAGTCTCTGGAGTGGAGCTCCCCGCTGTACGTCAACTTTGTGGATTACGAGAAAGCCTTTGACAGCGTGGACCGAGAGACTCTGTGGAAACTCCTACGACACTACGGTGTACCCACAACGCTCGTCCGCCTGATCAAGAGCAGCTACGATGGCATGACATGTCGCGTGATCCACGAAGGGCAGTTCACCAGGGAGCTCCATGTCAGAACCGGTGTCAGGCAGGGGTGTTTGATGTCTCCGTTCCTCTTCCTACTGGCCATAGACTGGGTCATGAAGAGGACCACAGAGCACAGACGAAGTGGAATACAGTGGACACTGTGGACACAGCTTGACGACCTCGATTTTGCAGACGACTTGGCTTTACTGTCCCACACTCATCAACAAATGCAGGACAAGACCTCGAGGCTTGCTGACATCTCGTCCCAAGTGGGCCTCACCATCCACAAACAGAAAACAAAGACAATGAGGCTGAACGCAACCAGGGAAGAACCAGTCTTGCTTGCTGGCACCCCGTTGGAGGAGGTGGAGTCCTTCACCTATCTCGGGAGCATCAAAGACAAAAAAAGGCGGCACTGATGCAGATGTCAGAGCACGAATCGGTAAAGCCAGAGCAGCCTTTCTCCGGTTGAAAAAAGTGTGGAGTTCCAGAGAGATGTCACAACACACCAAAGTCCGGATTTTCAACTCCAACGTAAAAGCAGTTCTCCTATATGGAGCAGAGACTTGGAGATTGACAAAAACCACAGTCAACAGAGTACAGATCTTCATAAACAGTTGCCTTAGATTTTGAAAATCCACTGGCCAGAGAAGATCAGCAACGTCAGACTCTGGGAGAGAACAGAGCAGATAACAGCAGAGAATGAAATTGGGCGAAGAAGATGGGGATGGATTGGTCACACTCTGAGAAAGCCAGCTTCCAGTATCACTAGGCAGGCATTGTCATGGAACCCCCAGGGAAAGAGCCTGTGAGAAAAAGAGGCAGGCCGAGAAACACCTGGCGTCGAGACCTCCAAGCAGACATCAAGAGACTGGGAACCACCTGGAGTAAAATCGAAGGAGAAGCACAGGACAGGAGTCGCTGGAGGTCTCTCGTCGACGGCATATCACCCGGGGAGGGGTATGTAACTTCTTGCCCAGGACGTCTATTTACTGAGTACAGTATAATAATAATAATAATAATAATAATAATAATACCGTTATTATATAGGCGCTTTTTCTCAATTTTTGGGCGAATCGACTCAAAGCGCCGCGAACTGAAACCCAACACGCACACTCACGTAACAGACACGGATTTACGCCATTTAAGACAAACGCTGACAGTACAAGACAGACGAAGGGCCAGTTCAGCTACTGAAGTTACAGAGATTTTTTGATCGCTTGTATTTGAAATTTGTAAAGTGGCCTGAAACCGGTACCAAAGTGTGGGGGGGTGGGTGGGGGGTGGAAGAACCGGATTACCCGGAGAAAGAACCCCCCGACGGTCCGCCCGAATTAACGGTGACACTTACCAGAGGAGAAAAGTCTGCCGGCGACGCCGGAACCCGGTATCGAACCTCTCACCTTTGGCATTCGGGTGGCAGGCGCCTTAATCACTGCGCCACGGACCGCCCCAGTATATGTAAAGAAATATCACATCTAAGAATTATATCGTTATTACATATACGAACAACCGTGCCCACAAAAGAGACACTATCTATGTCTCTGTGACGACCAACTACGGAACGGACTGGACTCACTCCGAGTACAGGTAAGGGGAAGTAATCAGAGAATGACTTTACACGATTTCACAAGTTGCATCCCTTACAAAACCAAAAGGCCACGGACCACAGTGGTGTTTCCGTACTGTCTCTTAGCCTTAGTCAGTCCCAGTCATCCCCTAATTGTTCAATTCCCTAAAAAACACTATCGCCCACCAGCTGCACATTTGCCATGCACAAAATACAACAAAAAAAAACAGCACATGACCCGTCTCATTTCTTGGCTATGAAACTGGTTCCTTACCAACCCCACACCCAAGCACAGCTGAAATCAGCGTGCCCCTCAAATCACTACGTCAAAAGGCAACTCAACATAGGCCCACAAATGTCCACTGGATAAGCTCAGGATGGTATGAATCAAAGCACCAAACATGTCTCCTCTCAGCTAACCACAAATTTCCAGCAAATTCCAACAGTCAGCCCAACTGCAAATTTTCAAACAAGGCAAAAATTATTTTTAAAAACACGGAGCCTTGCACTGCCTGACCTTCCCAATTTAAATGTATACCGTGACCAAAAGCGCCGGCCGCCGGACAAAAGTATGAATCGAAGCACCAAACATGTCTCTTCACTCTCATCTATCAAGAAATTTCATATAAATTTCAAGCAAATTCCAAAATACTGCCCCTGTACAAAATTTCAAAGAAGGCAGAAGATTTTTCTTTTTTAAAAACTCCGTTACTGCTTGACCTGCCTAATTTGAAATACCGTGACCCGGAGAAAGAAGATGGCAGCTGGAGGCGAACAAACCCAGAAGACACACACAGAAGTGAACCGTCTTACGTGCAGCGTTTGCCTGGAGCCGTACCGAAATCCCAGACTCCTTCCTTGTTTCCACACGTTTTGCACGCCATGTCTTCAAGAACTGGCAGATTCAGCAGTAGCCGGTCGCACAAGCGTTGAAGGGGTGAGAATTAAACGTGACTTTAATCAAACAATTTGTAATCTGAAATAAGCTAACGTATGCGACGCAGACTCCCATTCTACAGAATGGAAGACATTTAATTCTGGGAGGCAAAGGGTTTATAGTATAATATAAGCTGTTTGCAGGGCTGAACGGGGTCTGTGTCGGTGTATCCCTGTGTCGATTGACCCCCAACGCTGTAATGTATGCGGGGTCTACTGTTTGCGGGGCAGAACGGGGTCTATGTCGGTGTGTCCCTGTAATGTATGCGGGGCCCATGATCTACTCTGTCCCAGTATGGCATTCCTTGTGTTGAGAACGTTCTGCATGCGTTTTGGGCTTAATTTGTTGTGAAATTCCTCTGATTTAGGAGAAAAAACTTCAATTTCTAAGTTAATGGATGTATTCCATAGATTGTTTACATGGAACATGTAAACAAACCAAAAATATTTTTATGTAAATAATACATTCTTCACCTATATCAATACATTATTTTAAGTAAATAATACTTTATTTACCCAGAATAATACATTATATATTATTGTAATAAATTATTTAGTGTATGCATAAAAGATTATTTACAATTACATAAACCATGGATTGTCTAGTAGAACAGCACTTTTCATTATTTGGAGATTGAAGGAAACACATCAGATGTTTACATTTTTTTGTTGCCTGATTGAAAAAAGTAAAAGAAATGAATGTTCAGCAGTTTGTTGTTTTCACTGAAAGTGATTAAAATGTGTATAGTTTTAACTTTTTGAAGCATGCTAAACACCTGTTGTACGAAACTGCCATAGTGTCACTCAGTTATTAGAGAAGGGATCTTTCACTGTGTAGCATAAAATAGGTAAATAATGTATTATTTACGTAAACATAAGTCTATTACTAGAAGTATGCAACTCTTAGTTGATGTGTAATGTTTGATCGCCCTAGCTTGAAGTTTCCGTGACACAGTGATTAGGTTGAGTTTTGCAGTCATTAAGTCATATGACTGGAGGAACATAAAATCAATAGGTCATTTTGAACATCCATAAGTCAATTTTTAAAAAATTCATTTTTTCGGCATTTTCGATGTCAAACTTGTCAACACATCTTGGTAACTTGGCCCGCAGACTCTCTCACTGTTTACATTTTCGCGGTGCTTGCCTGCCATTTGGTTACAGTCATGGCTGTTTGAGAAACATGTGCATGAATGGACCCAGTCAGAAGCATAGATTTTCATGAACCCGCGGGCACAGGCGACTCATGAGGATCTGTGCCTCTTGCAGATGTGGATTATAAAATATAATCGTTACTTAGTCCGCATCTACTTCCTCAGTTTGAGTAACACTATCAGATAAAATCTCGAGCAATATGCATAGATTCTCATAATGACCCTTAGGTGGTGAGGACTTTTGAACGTCTATGCCTCTTTCAGGCTTTAGAAACTCAATCTTGCACTGGTTACATTCATCACGCAGCCAACTATAGGTGTTATACTTGGTGTATAAAATACCAAACGCAATATATTTGGCAATTTCGGATTTTTATTTAGTTTTTTATATTTTGCAATCTAATGTAATCAGGTTTGCGTTTCAATGACTTCCATTACATATAATATGCTTTTTTCAGTAAACATGTGCAAGCACTTAATTACTGTGCTACAGTGAAGAGCACAATGGTTCTCAGCAACAAGAACCAGTTTTCTGGCAGTACTGATTCAAGCTTTAGTATCCAGGACACCAACCACAACACATTTTTGTCAAATTGACATAGATAGACACCCCCTAGAAAACAACAAAGCAAGAAACAGATTGTGGTTGTCATAGTTCATAAGCTAGCAGAGTTTACCGTGCACCCCCCCCCCCCCCCCCCCCCCAGTACTCAATAAGATGCAAAGAAGTACCCAACGGAGAAAGAACACCCCCCCCCCCCCCCCCCCAGTACTCAATAAGATGCAAAGAAGTACCCAACGGAGAAAGAAACACGCTTAGAAAAGGCGTCACCTTTTTGGTCTGGATTGCTCAATAAGATGGGTTTCAAAGTGTACCTTAGTATGTCCTGAGATGTTTAAAGCCATGTTCCCTGAAAATCCTTAGGAACACACCAGAGATATAGCCGATGGCGCAAGGGTACCCCATTCACACTCTTCGTGGATGCTAAAATGAGGTTGAGAAACATGGATTTTACAAGTACGAAAGCCAACCCTTTACTTTTAGAACTGGATCATTTACCAGCCTCCGTAGCGCAGTGGTTAGCGTGTTGGACTGGCGGCCGGGAGATCCGGGTTCTAATCCCAGCCGAGTCTAGCGGGATTTTTCCTACCTGGGTCGGCTCCTACCCAGAGCGGGTGTGCTATGGACCCAATGGGAAGTCAATCATTACACAACTCTTGTAAAACTCTGGGAGGGATGCAGTCTGGACCTTGAGCTTTGGAAGGATTTAATTCTTTTGTTTTTTTCTTGACAGTATCAGGAGTTATTACGATATCTGTTATGGTGCACCCATTCGATTTCGATTTTGAACCTCTACCAAGCAACGGAACATTTCTCAAATTTTCTTCCACAAATCCACTTGAGAAAAATTTATTCAAGGTTGCTACCTTTTCATGATCTGCTACAGCAAGTGTGCCATCTTCTGTGTGTGTATAAAATGGCGCTCAAACATTGCACACATCTCATCTCCTCCCTTAGATCCTTAATTTTTTCTCTTTCCTTGGAGGTACTGTCATTGTTGATATGTATGCGTGTGTTTGGGGGTTTGTTTTTATTCAGATCAAAAATCCCAGATCATGAAAAAAATGCATTGTGCAGAACTTTCTTTTGAGATCAACATTTCTTTGCAATTTTAGGAGAGCTCCTGCCTTTAGCAACCTGACCTTATTCTCGACTTTTCTGTGGGGGTCATAATGGTACACCCAAGTCCTATCGCATAAAACTATCTCATGAGAGAGTATTGGGTCATAGTTTTGGTACTTTTGCAGACAAGTTTTGGGAATACACACCGTACACCTCTTGTTTATTAGACTCACAAGTTATTAACATGAGTGTATGCGTATGGCAATGTGTGTGCACGAGCAGTTTAATTATATGTTTTTTGTCCTTTTTTTATATCGCGCACCAAGACGTTTTCCTAATGTATTTTTTCATATACCAATAAAGTTCTATCTTATATCTTATCTTTAAAAAATGTGGAACCTATCGTATCCGTGCCTTCCTGTATCTAAATTCTAGACTCTGTTGACACACGATAGAAGTATGGGAACATGTTCGGCAATCATGTAAGGCTAGCAGGCATGGGAATTGTCCGCGAAAACCGCAGGATTCTGTGGGGGGGAAAATCGTCCGCGAAATTAAAAAGGTGTGTCCGCGAAAAACTTTTGTGGGTAGCAAAACGAGGAAAGCACCGGTTTTACTCCGCGGCAAAATATGACGCAGCAGGCTGTGTCTGTGGCCCGCCCTTGAGTGCGCTGCGCAGTAAAGTCAGAACTTAGGCGGGCAGACCCAAGGTGCCCCGTGACCCCTACCCCCCACTGATTTTCCGGCGCCCAGAAGAAAGCAAGGCCCTCCCCCCCCCCCCCCTCCGCGGCAGAATACGACGCGGCAGGCTGTCTGTGGCCTGCCCTTGAGTGTGCTGCGCAGTAAAGTCAGAACTTAGGCGGGCAGACCCAAGGTGCCCCGTGACCCCTCCCCCCCCACTAATTTTCCGGCGCCCAGAAGAAAGCAAGGCCCCCCCCCCCACCCCCCCACCCCACACTGTTTGATTTTTCTGGCGCCCAGAAGAAAGCAAGGTCTGTCGCCCCCCCCCCCCCCGCCCCCCCTCCCCCCCCCCCCCCCGCCCCCCCCCTCCCCCCCCCCCCCCAATTTTGGCTGATTAAATTTTGACTAAAAAAGTTTTACGGCAGGTTTTTACAGTGCAGTAAAAACCGCTGTTACCATGTTTGCCTACTCACAAGAATTCTAACATGAAGGGTAGAAAAGTCTTCCAAAGATAAGTCAAGATAACATTGAGAACCTGGCATATCCACAAATTTTAGCAATGAAAGCCTACCATAGAGCAGGCCACTTTAATTGAGTCCAGATTATTCATATATATTCATATATATATATATATATATATATATATATATATATATATATATATATATATATATATATATATATATATATATATAGATATATATATATACATAGTGTGGGGGATCCATCGATGTGACGACTCATTGACATGGGGAGCCATCAAGCTGACAGTGATCTCACGTATCTTAAAATGCAGTGAATGTTTATTCTAGTTTTTTTTCAGTGCATCCTTTCCATTTAGGTCTTGTTTCTTTCCTGGGGGAAAGGGGGGGGGGGGGGGGGGTGCATGTGTCTGAGCGAATATCGGTTTAGACCAAGAAATTCTCAAAAGTCAGTCATGGGGAAATTTACCTATACATGGTAAACCGAAAGTCAAAGGGCAGTTTTCTTTCCAAACAGAACTTAAATTGTTTAGACTGAGCCCTTTATTAAACATAATTACAATAACAATAAACCAATTTCATGATTTACAGCAAAAGGAGAATGACAACAAGAGTATAAATGACTCTGGGGAGAAGACAGAAGGTACAGAATGCCTAAGCTTTTTGTGCCCCACTTGTCGAAAACCTGCGGCAGTACCACCTGGTGGAGTAAAAGAATTTCAGGTACAGTTAAACGCTTCAGGTGACCGCTAAAACACTTGTCAAGAAAGTTTCACCTGTATGGACAGGGATGCTGTAGACAATGGGTCCAAATCATGTCAGTGTTATACTGCAGTCTTGTAGGGGTAAATTTATTACATTGTTTTGTGTAAATCATGTATTTTTTAGGGAGGCCAAACTCATTTCTGTGAAGATTAGAAGAAAGAAACATGCTTAGAAAAGACAGTTGTTATGCAATTTACTCATATTTTCTTTTCAAACTAGACAAACAAGTATACAATTTGCTACTTACCTTGTTAGTGTGAAGGGACAACCTGGTGTTTTAACAATTTCACTGGGGCCAGTTATCCACAACTAGCCCTTTGGGTGTCTGTAGTGCTTGATGTCACAATTATGCCAACAGGAATCATTGTTACAAAAAGTGCTACTGACAGCCAAAGGGGTAGAGAGAATGCAGTGATAGTATGTATTGTTGTCTGATTTGTTGGCTCGAAGGTGTAGCACTATACAGTATGCTGGTGCAGACTTATATTTTATTCGGATTTGTGTACACAGTTTGATTACCATCTATTTTTCTCCCTTTTGCTTCCAGTCCAACTTTTACCTGGAGGTGGTATCCAATGAGGCAACAGCTTCTAAATCTAAATCCTGTGATGTATGTGAGGAAAATACAGCTACACACTCTTGCACTGAATGCCAGCAGGACTTCTGCAGATCTTGTCGTAATTTCCATGGCAGAGTTGCATTGACTAGGTCCCATCAGGTGGAACTAATTGGAAGACAAAACAGCAAGCAACCAGGCCCAAAGTCTGCATCAGTTGTTTGCAAGAATTTCTGTGCAACACATTTAGACCAGAAGATTCTTTTCTACTGCCACCAGTGTGAGGCTGCTGTGTGCCTGTACTGCAAGCTGACATCCCATGAAGGTCACACCACGGAAGATATGGTCGTGGCAGGGGAGAGGATGAGAGCAGAGGTGCACCAGTTGTCCCTTGCTCTCGAGAAGAAGATAGAGGTCACAGACAAGGTCATCATAGCAGTAACAGAGGAACAGCAACAACTGGAGCACCAGAGGCAAGCTGTCATGGAAAAGGCACAGGCATCTGCACAGAAACTTACAACTTGGATAAAAGAAGCACAGGATAAATTGTCTATCCAGATGGAAAGCATTGCAGATCCCATCTACAAACGGCTGCAGAGTCAACTGCAGCAAGCTGTGGGGACCAAGTCAGCACTGACAGATTTGCAGAATCGCAGTAAAGCTATGCTGAAGATGGGAACCCATGCTGATTTTGTTAGATTGAAGTCAGAAATGAAAGAGCATGATGCTGTGGTGAAACCGACTGAATTTAATGCAGTATCAGTAGAGGGAAAAACGCTTAAAACATTTTTTGAGCATCATGCCCAAAAGGTAACAAAAGTAACCATGTCACAGTTCATTGGCACTTTGATGCCTTGTAGTAATAGTGGGGCAGTGGAGAAAGTTGATACGTCAGAGCCAAGTGCCGCATTTTCTACTTGTATGAATGTCAAATTGTGCTCTGAAAACCTTCATTCACTTTTTTCATTTTGTGTCACAAATTCTGGCAGAATTTTGGTTGGTTCGTATCATGACGGCTCAAGATCAAGACTTACTGTATTTGACAAAGAAGGGAACTGCATTAAAACGTGCATTTGTGATTTTAAGTTTGAAACTATAGCATTTCTTCCACCCAACTCGGTTCTTTTGTATTCAAAATACACAAAAGGTATGTGGATATCTGTCTGTGATGTTGGCGCGTTTAAGCCTGTTTCACTTCCTTTTGACAAAACTCTGTTGGCTCACAGCAGACCTGGTGGAAAAACCTATTGTCTAGGAGGACTTTGCTCAAGAGTGCTTGAAGTACATGAATTGATTGTCAGGTCTGCAGGTCAGCTTTCTAATGCCCCTGTCACAAAAATATTTCATGGGATCAATTTTGAGCCCAGTTCTTTTGACGTTTCTTCTGATGCACAGTACTGTGCTGTTTTGGCTCCATGCTACTGGTCTCAAGCTGTACAATGTGGCACTCCCCACATATGCATATATTCTTTTGAAAATGGTCAGCAGCTTTTCAGTTTGCAGGTGGAAAATGTGCAAGATATTTGCTTTTCTGTGGCTGCTGATGGGAAAGAGATGTTGCAAGTGATGGCAAATTCATATGAACATGGCATAGTTTACATGTTAGACCACAAAAGTAGGAACTTTAAGACTAGGAACCAGGTGAGTCTTAACTCCCCAGTTTGTTTTGCTGGTCATGATAAAGGCAGAGCTGCTGTAGCATGTAATGACCCTCCTGAAATCATTTTTCTTCCTTCATAGATGAATCAGTACATCTGTGACAGATGTCAGCTATGGGAGTCTTCCAGTACATATACCTGTTCAGGATATCTGCAAAACCCATTCTGACAATTTTACTTGGTTATTGATAACACGCAGATGCCATTTCTGCACCCTCTCCACACCTGGAGCTGTTAAACAAGAGCCGAGTTAAAGAAAAGTTTACTGCCTACACAGACTAGTTTCATTCGCTAGAGTGTATTATAAAAGTAACGTGGAATAAGTATAAAAAAAAAGAATAAGTAGGTCGGGATATGTTGATAGGTTAGGGAAGCTTTTTTGGAAGGGGGGGGGATAAGTTGATCAGTTGCAATGCAAAGCAAACATCTCACTCAAAAGCTGTGTGACATAACGCTGTAAGATTCTGAAATGCAAATCTGTTCGACGCAAGTCATAATGTGGGCATGTAAGTCACTTTGCGGTATCTGTCTCTTGTGCTTCCGTCAGCATCACAATAACTCATCCTTACTAGAAAAACCTGCATTTATTTTTAAAACGGTTAAAAATCTTCGAATCAGTTTACGAAAACAGCAATCTTCTCATTAATACCCAAATGATTTTTGGCTCACGTGCGAAGCAAAAGTGAGTATGTTTTGGGCCAGTGGTCGTCCATGGTAAACTTTAATGTTGGCGTTTTCTCAGATACTTTTCAAGCCACATTCTTCACACTTGGCCAAGGATACTTTGTGGTAAGACCTTTCTAAACATACCAATTTAAGTGACCTCTCACAAAGGTCAAGGTCACCGGGGGTCAAGAAATAGGTTAAAAATAGCTATGTTTTGACATAATTTATTTTTTCTCAAATACTATTCACAACTTCAAACCCAAACTTGGTACAAAGATACCTCATGGTAAGACCTTTCTATATATGTACTAATTTGGTTGATCTCTCAGGAAGTTCAAGGGTCACAAGAGCTTAGGAAATTGGTGAAAAATAGTCATATTTTGACAAAAGATGTTTTTTCTCAAAATACTATTCACAACTTCAGACCCAAACTTGGTACAGAGATACCTGATGGTAAGACCTATTTATGCATACTAATTTGGATGACCCTCAGAAAGGTCAAGGGTCACAAGGGCTCAGGAAATAGGTCCGAAATAGCCATTTTTTGACAGATGTTTTTTCTCAAAATACTATTCACAACTTTAAACCCAAACTTGCTACAGAGAGACCTGATGGGAAGACCTTTCTATGCACACTAATTTGGTTGATCCCTCGGAAAAGGTCAAGGGTCACCAGAACTCAGGAAATAGGTCTAAAGTAGCCATATTTTGATAAAAGATTTTTTTTCTCAAAATACTATTCACAACTTCAAACCCAAATTTGGTACAGAGATACCTGATGGTAAGACCTATCTATGCATACTAATTTGGATGACCCCATGGAAAGGTCAAGGGCATGGTTGGGACTTTTCCGGCTATATCCAGAAGTCCGGATTGAAAGAATTGCCTCTTTTTTCTTTTTTTTTTCTTTTTTGGGGGGACCTTCTGCTGCCCCCAGACCCCCGCTTCAGGATTCAATTTTGTATCGGTTCCACCCATGGTCGAGGGTCACGAGGCTGGCAAATGTGTGTAGAATGCTGATTTTTGATAAAATTGTAGGTATTCCCAATTTTTCAACCATATTTGGTACAAAGATAGCTGATAAGACCTTCCTATGCATACTAATTTAGTCGACTCATAAAGGTCAAGGGTCACGGGGGGGGGGGGGGGGGGGGGGGGGGGTTGACAGATAATAAATAATAATAATAATAATAAGCGCATTAAATAGGCGCTTTATCCCAATTGAAAATCGGCTCAAAGCGCCGCCGCGAACTGAACCCAACAAGCACGCTCACGTGAATCACGCGCATTCACTCACACACTGTACGTAAACACAGAACATTCACGTGGTGCTAAGGGCAAGCTCAAGCGAGCTACTGAAGTTTTTGGAAATTCAAAATCGTTTGTATTTGAAATTTGATTAAGTGGACTGAAACTGATACCAAAGTGGAGGGGGAGGAAGAGCCGGAGTACCCGGAGAAAGAACCCCCGACAGTCCGCCCGAATTAACGGTGACACTTACTAGAGGAGAAAAATCCGACGCCGGAACCCGTAATCGAACCTCGCACCTTTAGCATTGGTGGCAGGCGCCTTAACCACTGCGCCACGGACCGCAGATGTGTGAAAAAATGCTTACATTTTCAGAAAACATGGATTTTGCTGCTGTAGAAGCCAGACCTTGTCACAAAGGTCACACATATGTAAATCGGTCATACACGTGAGCCATAATGGCTTTTCCTTTCTTGTTTATAAACATATTTTTTGCATAAGGCTGCTGTTTGTCCCGGCTCTCGGGTGTGATTAGGTCAAATTGTGATTTACGGCACCATTATTTATTTTCCTGAGTGGTATTTACATAAGCCTGCTGTTTATCATGGCATTCGGGTATGATTAGGTCAAATTGTGACAAAACAGAGTGTAAAAATCAAGTCTGATCGTGTCACGCGTAACATTTTAGTACTATGATGTGTGACGTAAAACGCAAGTTTCGTCACTGTGTCACGGCGTGGGATTAACGATTTCCTGATGCGAAGCTTATACCCAACCTGCTAAAGGTCATTAGCCCCAGGTGGGCCCGAGATGGGCAGCCCAGACTGCTCAACAATTTTGAAAATGGCGGCGTTTGGGGCCTACCGTGGGCGCCTGGTGGGCTAGCCCATACACTTGTGGGCAGCCCGCTCCATGCCAACACCACGCTCAGGGCCGCCCAAACTTTAACCACATGGTGTCTACATCTACCCCTATCTGAAAAGCCCCACCCGGGTCTGCCCTGAGGGACTTGGGTGGGGTTAACTACTTTTTAGTTCCCAGGGTCACCCTGGTCAGCCCCACAAAGTGGGTTTTTCCCTCTATTCTGGGGCATATGTTTTGTCTACCCTTGGTCCATTCACCTGTATTTGTCTTTTTAAAACTCTCCCAACTGTCTGCACTGCCTGTAGCTCTTGATATTAGATGTGTGTTGCTAAATGGTCTTAGCTTTATTTAGGCCCCATGGCGTAGGTTTATATAACGTATTGGACCGGCTGGCGACATACATTCAATATTCTGTTGTTGTTTTTTCACAAGCAGTGCAGGCACGTCCTGAGAAAGCCTTGTTGCTGTCGAGACGTTAAGCAATGTACAATCAATCAACCCTATCTGAAAGAGGGCGCAAGCGACTTTTTTTTTGTTGTCAAAATTGTGTTAAACATAAACATTTTCATTTTGAGCCATCCCCACCCGGGTCTGCCCTGGGGGACTTGGATGGAGTTAACTACTTTTTGGTTCCCAGGGTCATACTGGTCAGCCCCACAGGGTGAGTTTTCTTCTCTATTCTGGGGCATGTATTTCTGTTTACCCTTGGTCCATTCACCTGTATTTTCCTTTTTTAAACTCACCCTCCTGTCTGCGCTGCCTGTAGCTCTTGATATTGGATGTGTGTTGCTAAATGGTCTTAGCTTTATTTAGGCCCCATGTCGTAGGTTTATTTAACGTATTGGACCGGCTGGCGACATACATTCAATATTCTGTTGGTTGTTTGTTTTTTTTCACAAGCAGTGCAGGCACGTCCTGAGAAAGCCTTGTTGCTGTCGGGACGTTAAGCAATGTACAATCAATCAATCATTTTAAGCCATTCCACATCTTTGGCGTTAACGGTTTTGTTTGTATCGTTATTTATTTCCGAGATAGGAAAACAGGAAAAATCCGCAAGAGCCAAACTGAGTCAGTATTTGTTCACACAAAAAAAGGACGCAAGCGAAATTGCTGCGATAATAAAATGGTAAAAGGGCACAACCGACATTCGAAATGTCTGGGGGAAAAGCCTAAAGCATCGCCGTCCAATGCAGATAAGGGAGGAGACCCATGTATGAAACGCTTAAGCCAAAACGTCTCGCGTTACCGTCCAAAGAAAGTAGGATCAATCCAAAACCAGGTTTTGACAGAGATTATATTGATTTAGGACAAAGCCACATTTTAAAACGCCAATCGACCAGAGGCAATTCCAGTTTAAAAAGAAGTGACACATTGTTTCACATTAGGCACAATTTGCCTAATATGAAACACGAGGTCGCCTATTACGAAACAGTGTGAATATGTCCTTTTTACAAGTTTCACTTATATTTTGTTGGAAAATTAAGGTATGAGAGATGGTTGGCACACATTATATGGTCATTTAACATTGAAAGTGAGTTAAATATAATGGGTCATCCGCCACTGGTCCACCGTTGGTTCACCCATCCATCATCCTTTGTATATCCAGTTGTGACAGATTTTATCATTTTAAATTTCTGAGAGACCATCAAAACCACATACTTTTAATTTGGCACAGTGATCCTAGTTTGACAATAGCTTTGACTGTCATTTGCGCTGACCTCCATGAAAGGTCAAGGTTATAAAGGTCAATAAACGTGCGATTTAAAAAAAAAAACTAGTTATAATTTTATTTTAAAAGCTTGCCAGAGAGAAAGCGTGTGGTAAAACTTTTGTTTGCAGCTCTACTAAGTTAACCTCCCGTTAAGGTCAAAGGTCACAGGAATTAAGAAGGCCTTTTATGTTAGGTTGTTGCTGTTGCAGTTAGTTCGTATGAGAACTTTGCAGTAAGACCCTAGTAGAAATGTTGCTAGGGGTTACACTGTCTATGCATATTAATTTTATTGGTTCCTTCCACAGGTCAGACATGGTCAGCAAGTGTGTGGAAAATGTTCTATGTATGGGGGAATAAGAGCTGCTGCATTTAGTTTTTCTACCTCAGTGGTAAAACTTGATAAACTAGTGTTCGAGGAAGAAGAAGAAGAAACTTGATAAACGCAAGCATTATCGACACAGGTTTATGTACATATTCAGAAGCAGATTCAGAGGGAGATGGATATTCCGGGGTCCACGGCATCCAGGATATTTTTTAATGTGCAATATTCCATTTTGGGGGAGTTTGGAAGAACCCCCCCCCCCTCCCCCTCACCCATCACACACACACACACACTCCTGCGCATCTTCTTGGAAATTGTAAACGGTCCTTGAGCATGTTGACCCCCTCTCGTCGCTTGATTTTTAGGCCAATGGTGAACAGGTCTCAAGACCTCTCTCCCCCGACCCTCTCGACCCTCGACGCTCACTAACACCAGCACAATGCACCCCTCTTTTGATAGTCAACAAGTGGTGTATTTTTAGGTCCTCGCCCTCTTCACATTCTCAGCAGCTGTGACATCGCTGACAGGAAGAGTTCCCATGAAAAAGTCTACGGAATCTCCCGCACTTTCTTTTTTTAACTGCCCTCTATCTTAATGAGAGGTCATTAGGAATAATATTCGTGGTATAAAATGCATACTTAGATACTTTCAAAGTTCTGCACCTAAAGTAACTTTTTTAAAATGTGTTTGGGAAAAATGACCAATATGTACAAATACATCGACCTATGATGACCTTGACCTTTTGCACAGGTGAAATATGTAGGTAAAGTTGTTCTTGTCAACTACAGTTGTGTCGAGTTTAAAGTCTGTGGATATTATAGTCCCTAAGAAATTGCCTTAGACAAACGCACACGGCATACACATACGACGGCTGAAGAGCGGATGCATGGACGATTGGTGACTACATTTATACAGTTTCACATTTGCTGTCACATCTGACCCAACAAGGTTTGCTCTTCGAACAACATTTTAGTCCCACTAAAACGCAGACAGTAACACACCATTTCGTCTGTCTGAAAGCATTCCCAACAACTGTGCGCGTCATCTTGAAGTGATGTAGCGACATAAACTTGGTTTTTGACATAATTGTATGTCTCATTCGCTTCGCTACCACTGGACGCAAATATTGCTCTGAAATCTTTCTTAATTCAGTCCCAGGGAACCCGACCGTCAAATAAATATATGTCAGTTGTGTCAGCAAGAGCCACATCGTCATGAACCACTGCCTCCGCGGGGCTCATACCGCACCCGGGTCTGCCCTCGGGGACTTGGGTGAGGTTAACTACTTTTTAGTTCCCAGGATCACCCTGGTCAGCCCCACAGGGTGGGTTTTCCTCTCTATTCTGGGGCATGCGTTTCTGTCTACCCTTAGTCCATTCACCTGTATTTTCCTATTTTAAACTTTCCCTACTGTCTGCGCTGCCTGTAGCTCTTGATATTGGATGTGTGTTGCTAAATGGTCTTAGCTTTATTTAGGCCCCATATCGTAGGTTTATTTAATGTATTGGACCGGCTGGCGACATTCGTCCAATATTCTGTTTAGTTGTTTGTTTGTTTTTTCACAAGCAGTGCAGGCACGTCCTGAGAAAGTCTTGTTGCTGTCGGGACGTTAAGCAATGTACAATCAATCAATCAAACCCGCGGGACGCATGGGGATCTCTGTGTTTTGCAGATTGATCCTGTTGAGCGTTTCTCGGCTGTGAAGGGGTTAGGTCAAAATATCATCAAGCAATATTTGGAAAAAAACTGGGCGTCTGGTTTCAGATATATTGCCTCCACACAGGATCACACAAATATGGCCTCTGCGACCTTCATCTTACATTCTGTTAAAGACATCACATAATTATGAGGGTAAGGCAACCTTTCCTACAAAAAATCAGAGCAAATCGGTACAGCGGTTTCAGAAGTATTCTCTACTCGGTGATCTGCAAAACAAGTATGACAACTATGACCTTGAAGTAGAGGCGCAGTTAAGATTAATCATCAATGATGGCAATGTGTGAAATGGTAAAATACTATTATCTAAAATTTGGATTGAATAGGTTTTTGAGATGTTCCCTAGCGCACAAATCTGCACAAAACTAATATGGCCGCTGTGACCTTGGCCTTAAAGGCGGTGAATAGATTCTGGTGTGCAACACTTTGTCTCGTCACAAAATATTACAGTTTGCCATTTAGATCAAATCGTTTCGGTGTTTACAGCAACATTTCCAGGACAATGGCATACATAGTAAATGTAGCCGTTGTGACCTTGACGGAAGTGACATGATTCTGGTATTGGATATTCAGTATAAGAAAAAAGTTGTCACTATGAACACATCGTCGTGGGTCTAATGATGCCATGACGAGATGACGCCAAAAACGTCATATTATGCTCCGGAATGCGCTCCGACCAGCCCCATTTCAAAGTCTACCGTAATTTTTAAATACGGTAGACAAAAAGAGAACCAAACGAATGCCGCTGGTTATGCTCTGAGCAATTTGTACACAGTAGCATCTAAACATGGTTTGTCTGTTAAACTAGACAAGACGAAAATAATAGTGTTTCGTAATGGTGGGTATTTGTCAAAATATGAAAAATGGACTTTCGGGGAAACGAGGGTAAAAGTTGTCAATATGTATAAGTACCTCGGGTTAAACTTTACCACACGTTTGAGTCTAAATACATCCGTCGATGACTTAGTCACTAAGGCAAGAAAATGTGTCATTGCTATTTTCTGTATGTTCAAGAAAATTCAGTAACTGCGCTAGTCCTGATGTTTTTTGTTTTTTTGTGTGTTTTTTTTTTTTCAAGCTGTTTGATGCTCAGGTTGTCCCAATTTTGTTTTATGCCTCGGAAATTTGTGGTATAAACGAGTGTGCCGAAATTGAAAGAGTCCATTCATTTGCATGTAAACGTTTTCTTAATGTCAACTTCCGCACACCGAACCTGATGGTTTATGGTGAACTTGATCGATATCCCCTGTCGGTATTAACGTCAGTAAGATGTGTTTCCTATTGGCTTCGACTCTGTGCTTTACACCCAACCCGAGTCAGCCCTGGGGGACTTGGGTGGGGTTAACTGCTTTTTAGTTCCCAGGGTCACCATGGTCAGCCCCACAGGGTGGGGTTTCCCTCTCTATTCTGGGGCATGTGTTTGTTTCTGTCTACCCTTGGTCCTCTTACCTGTATTTTCCCTTTTTAAACTATCCCTACTGTCTGCACTGCCTGTAGCTCTTGATATTGGATGTGTGTTGCTAAATGGTCTTAGGTTTATTTAGCGTATTAGACCGGCTGGCGACATACATTCAATATTCTGTTTAGTTGTGTGTGTTTTTTTCACAAGCAGTGCAAGTACGTCCTGAGAAAGTCTTGTTGCTGTTGGGACGTTAAGCAATGTACAACCAACCAACCTCTGTGCTTTACCTGTTGATAGATTTGCAAGTATGGCTTATCATATGCTTAAGGATTTAGACGATAAAGGGAAAGAAACATGGGTGTCAAAGGTAAAGAATTTCTTTTTTTGAAATGTGGTTTTGGTCATGTGTGGATTTCACAAGGTGTTGGAAACAGGAATGCTTTTTATAAACAAGTTTAAACAAAGGATGGTTGGTTGATTCCAAACAAAATTGGTCATCAAAGCTTTCTGAGAGTGAACGTTTTGCTGTGTATCGTAGTTTTAAACATACACTTGTACAAGAAAATTATTTTGAACTGGTTAAGCCAACTTATGTCAGAAATCTATACATCATATGTAGACTTGACACAACTGAATTGCAAAGTAACGAAGATAAGTACTCCAAATGCTGTAGCTAAAGTGTGTCCATTGTGTGCCAAGGCTGTGGAAGATGAGATTCACTTCATGTTTTATTGTCCCATATATGATGAACTGCGTGTCAAATACCTATGTAAGTTTGACCGTAAGGAACTCAAAAAGAAAGAATTGTGTATCCTAGCGGGTACATTTACAGGAACCCAGCATCAACATTTCAATGGTTCGACGACGTTATCGTCATGATGGATAAGGTCAGCTCTGAAATTTTGATCGTGGGCGACTTTAATATTAACATGTTTTTGAATAACCCTGCCTGGGAGTGCACCATGTCTATGTTTGGTTTAAAACAGCTAGTTGAAACAGCAACTCGTGTTAGTCCAACTTTCTCCTCTCTTATAGACCACATGTATACAACTACTCAATCAAGGGTGGTGGAAGTAGAATTGCCTCAGGTAGGGATTAGCGATCACTACCCGTTGTGCTGTTGCTGGGCATTGAAAGCGGATAATTCATTCCGCAAAAATCACCACACGACTATTAGATACAGATCATTTAAACACTTCAACAAGGAAACATTTCTTTGTGATTGAAGTAGGGCGCCGCTTGATACAGTGTACTACCATAATGACCTCAACGATACTTTGAGTGGTACGGATTGTTCCTTGGTGTTCTCGATAAACACGTTCCATTCAGAGAGAAACGGGTGAAAAACCCCAGCTTCCCGCCTGTAAGGAAATCAAGGATGCCAAGTGCAGCTCCGAGATGACTATAAAAGAAATAAGGATTTTGTAGCTTCTCGAAGGCAAAGAAACCATGTTAAACATTTAGTGAGGAAAGCTCAAAGGTCACTTTTTCACCGTCTTATGAACGGCAAGAAAGATATCGTATCTGTGTGGCGAGCGATCAATGCTTTTACGAGGTCCAAAAATACCGCACAATGTACACAGTTATAAGCTGATACCTTGCATCAGCATTTCCTCTCGGTTGCCAGTACGTTACTACAAAATACATATTCTTGTCAGTCTTCAGCTGTGTCAGAAAAGCTAAAGACGTTTTATGCATTCAGCATTCCCCTCAGTGTTAACGGTACACGACGTGGGAAAATCCATCTCGTACCTAAAGAACAAACGTACGTCTGGCCATGATGGTATTAACACGATCAGCTCAACCTCCACCTCGCCGACAACAATCTCCTCAGTCCCTTCCAGTCTGCCTATCGCAAACATCACAGCACTGAAACAGCCCTTCTACATATCCTAAACGACCTGCTCCTCTCCACCGACTCGGGCAACATCTCCCTTCTTCCGCTATTCGATCTCTCTGCCGCCTTCGACACTATAGATCACTCTATCCTCCTCCACCGCCTTCATCCCCCCCACCCGGGTCTGCCCTGGAGGACTTGGGTGGGGTTAAACTACTTTTTAGTTCCCATGGTCACCCTGGTCAGCCCCACAGGGTGGGTTTTCCCCCTCTATTCTGGGGTACACAGGGTGGGTTTTCCCCTCTATTCTAGGGCATGTGTTTCTGTCTACCCTTGGTCCATTCACCTGTATTTTCCTTTTTTAAACTCTCCCTACTGTCTGCGCTGCCTGTAGCTCTTGATATTAGCTGTGTGTTGCTAAATGGTCTTAGCTTTATTTAGGCCCCATGTCGTAGGTTTATTTAACGTATTGGACCGGCTGGCGACATGCATTCAATATTCTGTTTAGTTTTTTTTTTCACAAGCAGTGCAGGCACATCCTGAGAAAGTCTTGTTTCTGTCGGGACGTTAAGCAATGTACAATCAATCAATCTAGTCTGGGACATGTGTTTCTGTCTACCCTTGGTCCATTCACCTGTACCCCCACCCGGGTCTGCCCTGGGGGACTTGGGTGGGGTTAACTACTTTTTAGTTCCCAGGGTCACACTGGTCAGCCCCGCAGGGTGGGTTTTTTCCTCTATTCTGGGGCATGTGTTTCTGTCTACCCGTGGTCCATTCACCTGTATTTGTCTTTTTAAAACTCTCCCAACTGTCTGCACTGCCTGTAGCTCTTGATATTGGATGCGTGTTGCTAAATGATCTTAGCTTTATTTAGGCCCCATGGCGTAGGTTTATTTAACGTATTGGACCGGCTGGCGACATACATTCAATATTCTTTTTTTTTCTCTTTTTTTTCACAAGCAGTGCAGGCACGTCCTGAGAAAGCCTTGTTGCTGTCGGGACGTTAAGCAATGTACAATCAATCAATCCATTCACCTGTATTTCCCTTTTTTAAACTCTCCCTACTGTCTGCGCTGCCTGTCGCTCTTGATATTGGATGCGTGTTGCCAAATTGTCTTACGTTTATTTAGCGTATTAGACCCGCTGGCGACATACATTCAATATTCTGTTTAGTTGAAAAATCAATCCAGACGAAAAAGGTGACTGCCAAGCGTGTAATATGCAAAGAAGTACCCAACGGAGAAAGAAACACGCTTAGAAAAGACGGGTACAACACAAATTATTAATATTTCGGGTAAATACCCTTTGTCAAAATAGACAAACAAACAAACAGAGAGATTATCTTCATTGGCAGAAGGAATGTGGCAACTGAAGGAGGTGACGTAAAATAAAAGAAAAGGAAGAACAAAAGTGCGGAAAAAGTAAAAATAACGTCAACGAAAAATCATAAGAGAGAGACTCGGAGAGAACCTGAACACGAGAGACAAGAGTGTATGCAAGCACGTGCAGGAGCGAGCAAAAGTAAATGCGTGTAGGTGAGGCCTTGTTCAGGTTCTCTCCGAGTCTCTCTCTCTTATGATTTTTCGTTGACGTCAGTATCATTTTTACTTTTTCCGGACTTTTGTTCTTCCTTTTCTTTTATTTTACGCCACCTCCTTCAGTTGCCACATTCCTTCTGCCAATGAAGATAAGTAGCGGCTAATCTCTCTGTCTGTTTGTTTGTCTATTTTGACAAAGGGTATTTACCCGAAATATTAATAAATTGTGTTGTAACCGTCTTTTCTAAGCGTGTTTCTTTCTCCGTTGGGTACTTCTCTGTTTAGTTGGGGGGTTTTTAACAAGCAGTGCAAGCACGTCCTGAGAAAGTCTTGTTGCTGTCGGGACGTTAAGCAATGTACAACCAACCAAATCCACCTCCTTCACCACTCCTTTGGCATCACTGACTCAGCTCACTCCTGGTTTCTCTCCTACCTCTCCGACAGACAGCAGTCCGTCACCATCGACGGCGTCTCCTCTAACCCAGTCAGGCTCTCCTGCGGAGTTGCACAGGGGTCCGTCCTGGGCACGGTCCTTTTCACACTCTACACCTCTCCCCTGTCCAACATCATCCAGTCTCATCACATACACCACCACCTCTACGCTGACGACTCACAACTACTAGACAAAGGAAAACTCGACAACACTCGGTCACTACTGACTCGCACGGCTGACTGCTATGAAGACGTGAAAAACTAGATGACAGCAAACAAGCTTAAACTGAACGACGACAAAACGGAAGCCATGTTGATAGGCACTCGCCAGAAACTCTCCCAGCTCCCTCCCTCTCTCCATCTTCAACTCGACAGCACCCCCATCTCCCTCTCCCTATAACTCGGCCAAAAACCTCGGCGTTATCATGGACTCCTCTCTTTCCATGACCAGTTTCGTCTCCGCCTCGGCCCAAGCATGCTATTTTCACCTCCGTCGTATCAGTCATATCAGAAAATACCTCGCCGCCGAAGCTGCCACCAAACTTGCTGTCTCTCTCATCGTATCTCGCATCGACTATTGCAACTCTCTCCTTTCCGGCCTCCCTCACTTCACCACTTTCACTCTCCAGCGCGTCCAGAACAATGCTGCCCGCTTCATCCTCAGAAAGAAAAAATCAGACCACATGACTCCCCTGCTCAAACTCTTTCACTGGCTCCCCATCCCCCAACGCATCCAATACAAGATTCTATCTCTCTGCTACAAATCCCTGAACAACTAACCCCCACCCGGGTCTGCCCTGGGGGACTTGGGTGGGGTTAACTACTTTTTAGTTCCCAGGGTCACCCTGGTCAGCCCCACAGGGTGGATTTTTCCCTCTATTCTGGGGCATGTGTTTCTGTCTACCCTTGGTCCATTCACCTGTATTTGTCTTTTTAAAACTCTCCCAACTGTCTGCACTGCCTGTAGCTCTTGATATTGGATGTGTTTTGCTAAATGGTCTTAGCTTTATTTAGGCCCCATGGCGTAGGTTTATTTAACGTATTGGACCGGCTGGCGACATGCATTCAATATTCTGTTTATTTTTTTTTTTTTTTTTTTCACAAACAGTGCAGGCACGTCCTGAGAAAGCCTTGTTGCTGTCGGGACGTTAAGCAATGTACAATCAATCAATCAATCCTGCCTATCTCTCCAACTTACTTCACCCCTACACTCCTTCCCGCTCCATCCGCTCCACCTCCGACCCTCTCCGCCTCGACATCCCCCCGCACCAAACTTCCCCACCCGGGTCTGCCCTGGGGGACTTGGATGGGGTTAACTACTTTTTAGTTCCCAGGGTCATCCTGATCAGCCCCACAGGGTGGGTTTTCCCCTCTTATTCTGGGGCATGTGTTTCTGTCTACCTGTATTTTCCTTTTTTAAGCTCTCCCTACTGTCTGCCCTGCCTGTAGCTCTTGATATTGGATGTGTGTTGCTAAATGGTCTTAGCTTTATTTAGGCCCAATTTCGTAGGTTTATTTAACGTATTGGACCGGCTGGCGACATACATTCAATGTTCTGTTTAGTTATTTTTTTCACAAGCGGTGCAGGCACGTCCTGAGAAAGTCTTGTTGCTGTCGGGACGTTAAGCAATGTACAATCAATCAATCAACCAATCCCCGCACCAAACTCAGCACTTTCGGCGCCCGCTCCTTCTCCGTCTACCACCCATCCACCTGGAACACTCTCCCACTCTCTCTCCGTCAGAAACACTCTCTCTCCTCCTTCCAGTCCGCCCTCAAAACTCCCCCACCCGGGTCTGCCCTGGGGGACTTGGGTGGGGTTAACTACTTTTTAGTTCCCAGGGTCACCCTGGTCAACTCCACAGGGTGGGTTTTCCTCTGTTCTGTGGCATGTGGTTCTGTCTACCCTTTGTCCATTCACCTGTAACCCTTGGTCCATTCACCTGTATTTGTCTTTTGTCGGGACGTTAAGCAATGTACAATCAATCAATCAATCCATTCACCTGTATTTGCCTTTTTAAAACTCTCCCTACTGTCTGCACTGCCTGCAGACCTGCCTACCCTACGATTTTTGGGCGTATTTTTACGATTTTTTTTTTCAAAATACGAAAATACGATTAATGCCTAAAATTTACGATTTTACTAAAAAAAAAAAAAAAAAAAAAAAATTTTTTTTTTTTTTTTTTTTTTTTTTTTTGGGGGGGGGGGGGGGGGGTGGTGTTGTGTCGGTCAATAAAGTCTCAAAATACAAAATGTCAGAGCAAAGTAGGGAGGAGAGTGGATTTTTCTAGCTCAAAGAAAGCTAAGCACCAGTATTTTTTGCCACAGTATGCTAAATATTGGACATTTTGGCGAATGTGACCAACCTATGCATTGTGACTTCTCATGTGCCCATGATGGTCGAAATGACATTGAAAAGCATTTATCAACTAATATCCATAAGAGACTGGCAGATGCCCAGAAACGAGTTGTAATTACAGGCTGTGTTTTCTAAGCAGTCCCATGAAGCAGTCAAAATTTTGCGTCAACAAGCAACTAGTGTGGAAATCTGCATGGTTCGTTTTATAGTTGATTCAAATCTTCCTTTGTCCTGTGTGGATTCCATGTCCGGGATGTTTAAGCAAATGTTTCCTGTTGTACGGAATGGTATAGTTTATCAGTATAAATTGATTTTTCTATTGTTTGTACGTTTTGATAATAGTCTTCTACAATTTTATGAAAATACTATTTTTTCCCCAAGAATACTATTTTTGGCGATTATAAATACTATAAAAAAAAATTGGTGGTAGGCAGGTCTGTGCCTGTAGCTCTTGATATTGGATGTGTGTTGCTAAATGGTCTTAGCTTTATTTATGCCCCATGTCTTAGGTTTATTTAATGTATTGGACCGGCTGGTGACATACATTCAATGTTCTGTTTAGTTGTTTTTTTCACAAGCAGTGCAGGCACGTCCTGAGAAAGTCTTGTTGCTGTCGGGACGTTAAGCAATGTACAATCAATCAATCAAAGCCCTCAAAACTCACCTCTTTCAACAGTTCTAGCACTATAACATTACCACACTCCCCACCCCAAGTTGACTGTCGTAATGTATTTGTGGTACGTGAGTCATTGTCTAAAGCGTGCGCATGCGTGCGCGAGTTGTTAGTGCGCGCTTTGAGTTATAACTATTATAAGATAAGCGCATTATAAATACCGTAATTATTATTATTTATTATTAGCAGTTCTGAAAATGGCTCTACCGTATATTGTAGATAGATAGATAGATATATATATATATTACACCTTTGCATAAGCAAGGGACATTTCCATCTTCTCTAAAAACAGCCAAAGTGATCCTACTACCTAAAACGAAAGACCTTGCCCACCCTAACAAGTTCAGGCCCATTTTGCAGCTGCACACACATTTACAACATTTTCTAGATACAACATTTTCTAGAAAAAACAACATTTTCTAGATACAACATTTTCTAGAAAAACAAACTTACAACATTTTCTAGAAAAACACAAACTCATACAACCATTACAATCTGGCTTTCGGCGGAAACACAGCATTGGTACACTTAGTTGACAGATGGCTTACTGCCATGAATAGCAGTCAAATGACTGAAGCAGTATTTTGGGACCTGTCAAAAGCGTTTGACCTCGTCAATCATAAAACTTTAGTTCAAAAACTTATTGTCTGTCAACTAAGCGCAGACACACTTTGCCTTCCTTACGTCATATCTGCATGGGTGTACACAGTATGTCTACCTGAATGGTAAAAACTCACCTCAGGGGTTGATAGAGCACGGAGTACCAAAGGGATCGATTCTTCGTCCATTATTGTTCTCTGTGTTCATAAACGACCTTCCATTGCATATATCTGACTCCAGTGTAACTTGCAGTCTTTTTGCAGACGATGGAACACTGGCCGTTTCGTCATTAGATGTAACATGTATGGTGAAGACTCCCCAGGACAGTTTAAATGAGGTATCTGAATGGTGCAAAAATAAGTCCATGATACCAAATCCCACTAAAACCGAATGCATGCTGATTACCACACGGCAAAAGCATTAGTTGAACCTCCTTCCCTTTCAACTAACACTTATCCCACACCTGGGTCTGCCCTGGGGGACTTGGGTGGGGTTGGCTACTTTTTAGTTCCCAGGGTAACCCTGGTCAGCCCCACAGGGTGGGTTTTCCTCTTTATTCTGGAGCATGTGTTTCTGTCTACCCTTGGTCTATTCACCTGTATTTTTCTTTTTAAAACTCTCCATACTGTCTGCGCTGCCTGTGGCTCTTGATATTGGATGTGTGTTGCTAAGTGGTCTTGGCTTTATCATGATGTAGGTTTATTTAACGTGTTGGACCGGCTGGCGATATACATTCAATATTCTGTTTAGTTTTTTTCCACAAGCAGTGCGGGCACGTCCTGAGAAAGCCTTGTTGCTGTCGGGACGTTAAGCAATGTACAATCAATCAATCAACTAACACTTAACGGCCAGCTTGTGGATCAAGTCAGGGAACAACAACACATGCTTTTAATCAACTTAGATGGCAAGTTGTGCTGGCAGGGCCACATTACTAAACATCTGTAAAATAGTATGCAAAAATGTATTCCTCTTGTCGAAATTGAGACATTTCGCTGATGAGCCAACAAGGAAATGCTTCTACTATGCCCATATTCAGCCACATTTGGATTATGCCTCTTCTATTTGGGACGGTAATAGCGATGCTAATATAAAAAGTCTTAACTCGCTCCACAGAAGAGCCATTAAACTAATTGCTGATAGACCCTCGGAAGTCATTAGTACGGACAACACGTTCAAGCTGTTTGACATTTTTCCACTTGAAAAACAGTTATGTATAATAAGTTGGTGGCCATGCGCATAATCACCCTCTCAGAAACACTGACCCGCCTATCTCAATAGTTTGTTCCACTTTGCTCATATGAGGTCTAGTCGAACACCAGGGAACAATCTTGTAGTACCGATGCCTCGGCTGGACATTTATAGGTCGTCATTATCGTATTCTGGTGCAAAGTTATGGAACTCTATCCTGCGGATGTTAGAGCCGCCCCATCGCTTAAAACAAGACCAAGCTGCTGAAACATCTAGGCAAAACTTAATTTATATTTTTACATGTAGCATTCCATGCCTTTTGTGGCATTTCACGGATAGTCTGCATGTTCTTGTAACATTTATGAACGCGTGTAATATACCGCTGGCATTCCAGCAAGCTGCCTTATGTAATATGCATGACTCCATGGACTCGGCTGGCCAGACGGGATGCCGTCGAGAGGCACAGTTGAGGCATGAACGCTCGCGCCGCGTCGCAGTGCTGCAGTTTCTTCGTGTCGGCCCGCGCGCGCGACAGTTGCGGGGTCACTGTAAGATTATTGTTACTGCAGACTATAGCAGCTGGCTGTTCGCGGTTTTGGCGCGGGGAGGCTATCGCATTGTATCGGCGTGACTCGAGTGCTTCTGGGTTGTGTTGTCAGCTGATTGTGCCTCATGTGGCCGGACATACACTTTTCCGCTGAAATCTTTAAAGTTCAAATCTATACAGGATGTTATGCTATGTGTGTGTTTGTACGGTGTGTGTGCGAGTGTGTGTGTGTGTGTGTGTGTGTGCACGCGCGCATCCGTACGTGCTTGCGCGCGCGCGCGTGTGTGTTGTGTGTTCAGTTGGAGCGAGCCGTGTTGATTTTCGTGATGAGAACAATAGCGGTTTCATGTACAAAATCCGTTATGCTCTTTACATTTGTTTGAATTATTATTTGCTGTAGTATAGTTTTAAGTTCTAGCAATGTATTTGTACATGATATATGTAATGATAACTGTGGTATGAGAGAGCGGGCTGTGTGTGTGTGTGTGTGTGGGGGGGGGGGGGGGGGGGGGGAGGGAGAGTTGTGCAGGCTTGGCTTGGCGCCTGTAGGCGACAAGCTAATCTGGCCGCACAAACCTGTGCACTCGGCAATTGCGCACGGGCACGTGTGTGTGTGTGGGTAAGAGAGAGATTTTGTGTACGTTGTTTTGTTTTGTAGTGTATAGCAAGGACAAGAATGAAAACAGGTCTGCGCACCTATTCTTTTATCCTTGGAAAATAAAGTTTCATTTCATTTAATGTTTTCTCTCTCTCTCTCTCTCTCTCTAACAGCTAACATTAGTGACCATGCCATAGCAATATACAATTACTCCATTCTCAGGCGAGATGCATCTGCCCCCGGACATACTGGCCTAGCAGTGTACGTACACAATTCCATCAACAACTATGTAAAGAGGCGTTGCGATTTAGAATCCCCTAATATAGAGTGCATGTGGTTAGAAGTTAAAACGACTAAGTCCTTGCCTGTTCTTATATGTTTTGTATATAGAAACCCAGCGGCCTCAGCCTCCTGGCAGGACGAGTTTGTGTTAAGTGGTGTTTAGACGAGGGAGGAGTGATAAACATATTTTAAACAGAGGGAAAGAGGACTGAATGCGTGGGTGGGGGGCGGTGTCCGGTAGCGGAAGTACTGAGTAGGTGGGGGAATTTCCCGACTGTGGAATGCTATGATGAGAGATGGAGATTGAGAGAGAGAGAGGGAGGGTGGGAAAGCCTGTAGGGGGTGAGTGCGTAGGCGAGTATGAGAGGCGTGGAAGTGTGTGGGAGGTGAATGCGTGGGCGGTTACAGGAGTGATAAGGGAAGGTACCGACCGAATACACCAGTCAGCAGCAGCAGTCAGGCGACAGCTAGAAATTGAAAACCCACCATCCAACCCCAAGCAACCACCTTTGTAATCTGCTGCATATAAAGTGTCCATAATTTTTTTTTCCTTTGTTTTTGATAAGCATGTTCTATGTAGCACATGATAAGTCTGGCAACTACCTTACATTTTCTTTGTTTGTTGTTGTTTTTATGATGAGATAGTACTATATTGAACTGAATTGCCTCGGCTCAGTTGTACGCAGGGTGTTTTTATGGAGGTCCTTTTTGTGTTCGGATTTGTTGTTTTGTTTTTTTAGTTTGTGTGTATTGTTGCAGGGAAGGGTGGGGGGGGGGGGGGGGGGGGGGCAGGAAACAACCAGTAAACCTACTGGTTGGGTTAGATGTTGTCTTACATGTTTGACAAGTGAGAGTCACAGGAATAAAACGCCTCCGTTATTTTTGCCCAACTGACAGAAAAGTGCTGCCGCCGCGTGTTCAGTGTATAAGCGTGAGGAAGTAGTGTGGAGTTGAGCGTGAGACTGAGGTGTGATAGAGCGTGTGGTCGTGTGCGCTGTTCTGACAAAACCTCGCCCAAGTTCTGGTCAGAACAGGGGCGCACTGAAGGGAAGGAGAGATTGAGATCGGGGAAAGGGGAGGGGGGGGGAGGCATGAGAGTGACTGGAGTTTAATGATGGATGTGGTTCAGGAGTCCAAAGGTGATGTCCCCACCCGGGTCTGCCGCCTGGGGGACTTGGGTGGGGTTAACTACTTTTTAGTTCCCAGGGTCACCCTGGTCAGCCCCACAGGGTGAGTTTTCCTCTCTATTCTGGGGCATGTGTTTCTGTCTACCCTTTGTCCATTCACCTATATTTGCCTTTTTAAAACTCTCCCTACTGTCTGCACTGCCTGTACCTCTTGATATTGGATGTGTGTTGCTAAATGGTCTTAGCTTTATTTAGGCCCCATGTGTTAGATTTATTTAATGTATTTGACCGGCTGGCGACATACATTCAATGTTCTGTTTAGTTGTTTTTTTCACAAGCAGTGCAGGCACGTCCTGAGAAAGTCTTGCTGCTGTCGGGACGTTAAGCAATGTACAATCAATCAATCAACCAAAGGTGATGTACATATTTTGGGAGACTTCAACATAGACTTGCAAAAGCAAGGACACACTTCGTGGAGATCCATGTTGAATTTTTTAGGGTTGAAACAGCTTGTCCAGTCACCTACTAGAGTGACTTCCTCATCTTCAACGCTGATAGACCATGTATATAGCACAAATGTCAGCGTTGTAAAAAATGTTAGCGTACCTAATATTTCCATTAGTGATCACTTTCCTGTTTGTTTTACGTTGTCTGTTAGGTTAGCTAAACAGTCAATCAAAGGACACACTACGGGCCATAATGTATAGATGTTTTAAAAAATTCGACCAAACTGCTTTTTTATATGACCTATCTTTAGTACCATTTTATGATATACAAAACTGCAAAAACCCTAACGATGCCCTTTCACGCTGGTACGAGCTGTTTCTCGCCGTTCTGGATAGACACGCGCCTAAGCGCATCAAACGCGTCAAATATCCTGTTATGCCAAAATGGCTCTCTGGTGAGATAAAACAAGCAATGGAAGTAAGAGATGAATTAAAACGAGACAAGAAATTTACTGAATACAAGAAGCAGCGAAGCCATGTCAAATCTCTAGTTCGTAAAGCACAGAGGCAAAATGCAGAACAAGTTATTGCCGACGGCAAAGACATCCGTTCAGTCTGGCAAGTAATAAACAATTTCACCAAAGGTAACAGTAAACGATCGCCTAATATTCCGCCCGATCTTACTGCTGATGCGTCCAACGCTCACTTCATAACTGTTGCTCAAACTCTGGCGAAGTCAAATACACCTAACCCTGTAAAATACACTTGCTCTCATCAACTACGTCGCCATAGTCAACAGAGAGCCTGCAGCCCATTTTTAGTACCGCTTATGACTGTCCTAGATGTAGGCAAATCTATTTCCAGTTTAAAGAACAAATCGTCTTGCGGTCCAGATGGTATTAATAGTCAAATTTTAAAACTATCTCTGCCCTACGTCGTCGAATCCCTGACCTTTATTTATAATTTATCGATCAAACATAACGTTTTTCCCGACGAGCTGAAAAAAGCGAAGGTAATCCCGCTTCCCAAAAGCAAAGATTTATGCAACCTAAACGAGTACAGGCCCATTTCCATATTATCCTGTATTTCAAAACCGCTCGAGAAACATATCCATACTCATCTTCTAAACTTTCTGGAGCAAAACCATCTGATAACTGCGGCACAATCAGGATTTCGACCTCTACATTCGTGCCAAACTGCCCTCAATCATTTAATTGATAAATGGCTCTCTGCCATAAATGACAGTAAAGTATCAGGTACAATCTTTCTTGACCTGAAAAAAGCTTTTGATCTTGTCAACCACTCTATCCTACTAAAAAAACTACCATTCTATCACATTGACTCAAATACTGTCTCCTTTATATCTTCCTATCTCAGGGACAGAACACAGAAAGTACTGCTAAATAGCAAATATTCCTCTGATGGTTTAGTAACTTGCGGTGTTCCACAGGGGTCTATTCTAGGGCCCTTATTATTTAATCTATTTAGTAATGATCTGCCACTGTGCATATCTCATTTAGACGCAAACTGCGATCTGTTCGCAGATGACACGACCATACACACATCTGATAAAGATATCATCGCAACCATTAATAAGGTACTCCAACAAAGTCTTGATGAAGTAGCAGGCTGGTGCAGTGATAATCACATGATTATTAGTATTCCAAAGACAAAGAGCATGTTAGTTACTACACGTCAGAAACACCAGCATGGCCTACCACCTTTAACACTCTCCTTAGATAGACAGCTTGTTGAACAAGTAACTAGGCATCGCTTATTAGGCGTTATTGTGGACAACCAATTAAGCTGGGAACCGCATACTGACTCAATATGCAAAACAATCTCCAAAAATCTGTTCCTGTTATCAAAACTACGCCATATAGTTAATACTGATGTGATGGGGTGAGGTAGGAGTCGTAATTTATGATTGGATGGTGGTGGTTAGACTTAGTAAGACTGAGACGTGGTCATGTTTACTACACTTTTATTCGAGCGCAGAAACAGAAAGCCGAAACAGAAAGCAGTACCTGTAGAATAAACAAACAGGTAATCAGTAATGGTGCCAAGAATAAAATAAACAAGGCACATAACTAAACTAAGGCATATATCATCATGCAGTGAACGTACAACACTTTGATTTTAAAGACTCTGATAAAATCAAAGTGATTGATTGATTGATTGATTGTACATTGCTTAACGTCCCGACAGCAACAAGGCTTTCTCAGGACGTGCCTGCACTGCTTGTGAAAAAAAAAAACTAAACAGAACATTAAATGTATGTCGCCAGCCGGTCAAATACATTAAATAAACCTAACACATGGGGCCTAAATAAAGCTAAGACCATTTAGCAACACACATCCAATATCAAGAGCTACAGGCAGTGCAGACAGTAGGGAGAGTTTTAAAAAGGCAAATACAGGTGAATGGACAAAGGGTAGACAGAAACACATGCCCCAGAATAGAGAGAAAAACCCACCCTGTGGGGCTGACCAGGGTGACCCTGGGAACTAAAAAATACCTAACCCCACCCAAGTCCCCCAGGGCAGACCCGGGTGGGGCAAAATCAAAGTGATGGTCGTATAACATATAGAATGTGTAGTAAAATACATGATAGCAAATAAAATGAAAAATAAGTCACAATACTAACTACAAAATCATGCAAAGCACAAGTCAAAGAATAAAGCAAAGTACCAATACGCAAGTGCGCTATGCAGTCAGACCTGGTAAGGCGAGCACGCAAATGACTAACAAACAGGTAGTCACTCCGACCGGAGCCTCCCTAACAGGTCAGACCACATCAAATTAAATGCAAAGTACTAAAAGTAACTTAGCAAAGGTAAAATTAAATCAGATGCTATGCCAGTGGTACAATAACTATGTGACTAAGCACTACTGAATAGTATAGAAATAACTAGTATCAAGGGGAAAGTAATGTGAAAGTAACATGACACAAAAAGGAACTCGCAATACAACCGACTTACCATCAAATGAATAAGGACGTACACACAACCTTATCATTCACTCGGTCTTTATTACATTCGCACCGCAGACACAAGCGCAAACATTGAACATCAACGAAGAACGCAAACATCTACACACCCTGCAGTCATTCATGACGAAGAGGAAAGACAGGCAGAAAATGTGTACTTGAAGGGAAATTATGTGCATGTAACATAAGATAGCCTAGAATAAAGTATATCTACCAAAATGCAATCTAATGAATGTCACCATGCACTAAATAGAGGCATGGTCCACATATTCCCTTAATATGGCTACAAAGCACCTTTAAGTTTCATACACATCATAATGAACAATGACCCTTGAAGGCGCATAACAGAAATGTCCTGTATTTCTTGGAGTCACTCAAAAGTTACACTTACTTATTACACATAGTAGTGAACAATGACCCTTGAGGTCGCATAACAAAGATGACCTATATCGCTTCCTGTCACACAGGCTAATAATGCCTCTCAGCGATGTGAACCAAACCTAGGTACTATGTCAAGTGAAATGCTTAGTCATAAAATAGGAAGCAAATAATGGCTAAAGTCAAAATAAATAATAAAAGACCTATAAACAAATGACTAATGAATGGAATGAGTGAATGAATGAACCAATCAATCAATCCATCAGCCAGTCACTCGACCTATGGCTAGGCATGGCATACGGTCCGGCATAGCAACGTATAAACAACTTAAGCGGAAGTCCAAAATCAAAACAAACATGGCGCCTAAGAGACTGAGTCAGCTGTGAGTGACGTCACCAACGCGGGAACATCACGCAAAGCTGCCGCCCCGCTCCCTAGCTCGGTGATAGACAAGGGAAGACTCAAGAAAACATAGAACTAAATAAAATAAAGATCATCCCTAACCATGAAATACCTTAAATCTCTACCACAGCAACAACAACTAAACAATCAACCACTAAGAAATAGCATTAAATGAACAACAGAAAATGCGCGCAATATAGTGCATCCACCATGCAAGCAATGTAGTCAATTGTCATGATTGCCATTCATTCTGCAAGACCAAACTTTATTTTAATTAGAGGCATAAGTGCACTCTCATTTACTCCCACGGTTATGCACCGAGGGAAAACTATCGCCTAGTCAGTCACAATGAACTGACTACGTGCGGTCGGTCATGCACGCTAGGCGCTGCATCATGTTGACACGTTAAGTTTCCTAAGGCAAAATACATACGTCATATCTTCCACATATTGTTGCAAACGTTTGTGTACAAATTTCCACACTGCAGCATTACATGGAAATGTACTAGAATGTAAATAATCGTCTAGCAGAAACAAATGGAATCAAGCTAGCCTCACAGAATGGCTAGTGCCGACCGGTCTGGCAATCATGTCAATTTCATGCTCAAGACAATCTTCAAAACATCCAGCATCACAATGTCATCAAATAGTACAAAATAATAATGCATCAAATACAATATACAAAAAACTGAGTACTTACAGGGTCTCCAAAACCCGCGCAGTTTAGGTTATAAAAAAAAACTGTTTCCTCCAAGGCACCGGTGCCAGAAGTTAATTGCTGGTACTGTGAGTCTTGCACGTTTGGTAAAAAAGAAAGTCTCCCACGCGAGCAGCTGTACTTATAGAGGCACGCTGCTGTCTCCGCGTCGGTACAAAGTCCACGCGCCGGTGCAAAGTTCAGCGTCGGTACGGGGGTCTGGCACTGATATAAATGGCACATCCGTATTATAGTAGTGCCAGCCCTAGGAGTTAGAATATCTTCTGAACTACATAGTGTAAAAATATAATCTTTAAATATAAATTTAAGGAATTTTACCAGCTGTACTCTGGATTTAATTTGAGATTATGGGCTATTAGTGGAAAGTTTATATTTATTCTTAAAGCGGTCTCAGAAGTGCCACGGAAAATCAAAAAGGCTACTAAATCGACATTATCACTCTGATCGGTTATAATTAACCGAAAAAACATATGCATTACAAAAAAAAAACTATTACCCGGGCCAAATCTAACCATGCTAATTACTAAGCAATGGTGTTGTAATTTGGCTACATTACACGGTCAAAACCGATACCATACAACACGTACACTGAGCTATCGCGTACACAACACTTAACGCTGCGTTTGGCAGGGCACCGCGAGCGGCGCACGTCATAGCTAGCAGTCGACATGAGTGAAATCCGAGAAGCAATGGTCATAAGTGCTATCGGCCTAGGTACACAGAGGAACATCGGGTTCACTCTGTTACACTGATATCCGTAAACTCTTTTTCCATGCGCATATCAAAACGCATTGTGACTACTCTACCGCCGGTCTGGGATGGATGCAGCGAAGTTCACATGAAAAAAGTTAATTTCTTGTATCGTCGGGGCATTAAATTAATACTTCCCGGTCCTACTTCGACTGATGAAAAATTAAAATCTCTCAAGTTACTAACATTGAAGAAACAGTTTGAATTTAATCGCTGTGTTCTACTGCACAAGATCATGCACGGAAAAGCCCCACCCTATCTAAAAACTCTATTTTCCGACAATAATAGGAAAAACACGAGAAATAGTTCGATCCACCTTCCAAAAATTAGATTAGACATCTGTAAAACCAGTCTGTCTTTTTCAGGCGCTAAAGCGTGGAATATGTTACCTCCACACCTGAAATCAATTTGTAAGATTAGCGTCTTCAAAGATCGCCTCTATGAATATTTACTTCAGAAGTAATAGTATGTTCGGCTCCCTTATGCTACTATTCGTATAGTTAGTGACAAGTTTCCTATTACCTAATACTCTTCTACTGTTGCTGCAGATTATGTAATAGCTCGACTGTCTGCATTAACATGTCAGGTTCATACCTGTGTATATAATTTTTTTATTATTTTTTTTTTCTTTTTTTTTTTTTTTTCCTTCCTCTGAGTGGGGGGGAGGGGGGGCATAGGGGGGGGGGGGAAATGGGTCTTTTTACTTACATATGTTTTATCTTTTGATGTATCGTCTGATGTATTTTTTATATGTATAGAGTAGCAGGACAGTTTGGAAGATAGGCACTGCTATGCCTATAACTTTTTATCCTGAATAAAAACGTTTCATCATCATCATCATCTCTCTCTCTCTCTCTCTCCCCCCCCCCCCCCCTCCCCTCTCCAGCCCTGAAAGTCTAAAATTTTGCCCACCAGCCTTTGGCTAGTGACTTCAAAGTTTTACTAGCCAAACTGAAAATGTTACTAGCCAAAACTGAAAATTTTACTAGTACTGAAAATAGCCCAACTCAACAATATAATGTGCCACAAGTGTTTGACGCCCATTGTTAGAGTGTTGTTTGCCCAGAGGCATTGAGAACAAATATTTGAACAGACAATCATAACCAAGTTCATGTTTATGTCCTGACTTCAAGCTTTTGATAGTATCAAGTGGAGAAATAACTGACAAAGTCCCCTTGTGAACTGTAGTGGGATTTTTTATTTTTATTAATTTTTTGTAAGTAGAGCTGGGCTTCTGTTTGCACAACAGGTTAAAGGGTCTGTAGACCCCCAGATATAAATTTTAGAAGGTATACAGACCCCCATCCTAGCATTATAGAGGGTCCGCAGATTTATTTAAGAAAAACTGCATCATCTGTATGTTCCTTAAAATAAATTATCCCACCCGGGTCTGCCCTGGGGGACTTGGGTGGGGTTAACTACTTTTTAGTCCCCAGGGTCACCCTGGTCAGCCCCACAGGGTGGGTTTTTCCCTCTATTCTGGGGCATGTGTTTCTGTCTACCCTTGGTCCATTCACCTGCATTTGTCTTTTTAAAACTCTCCCAACTGCCTGCACTGCCTGTAGCTCTTGATAGTGGATGTGTGTTGTTAAATAGTCTTAGCTTTATTTAGGCCCCATGGCGTAGGTTTATTTAACGTATTGGACCGGCTGGCGACATACATTCAATATTCTGGGGGTTTTTTTTTGTTTGTTTTTTTCACAAGCAGTGCAGGCACGTCCTGAGAAAGCCTTGTTGCTGTCAAGAGGTTAAGCAATGTACAATCAATCAATCATTAAAATAAATTATCTCATTTCGCTCTCTCCTCTTTAAATGTGTTGTGGCAGTGTGTGTCCTTTCCATGATACTGATTCTTTAACTGGTGAGCTATCGCGCAAAAGCCTGTCTCCCTCGCTCTCTCACACACAGAAAAACATATATCTATTTATTTATTTGTATGATTGTTTGATAATGTATTGTAACAGAGAATATAGCGTTTTCTGCTGAATGCGGCAGATTGACAACCAAAGTGTGACCCTACACTCTGTGTGTGTGTGTGTGTGTGTGTGTGTGTGTGTGTGTGTGTGTGTGTGTGTGTGTGTGTGTGTGTGTGTGTGTGTGTGAACTGATATACTTAAAAGTTTGTTTCAACCCGTTTAACCACTCAGAAAGACGTGTTTCTCCAATTTTTGCCTAATAACTGTGTACCAGAAGATGGATCGACCACGATTTAAACAAAAAAACTGACAAACTTATTTCTGTTCAAATTTCTGGACTTGCTTTTTGAGTTTGCCTCGGTGCTCATGCCATTCGAGTGCCGTCGTGCTTTAGCCATGGAAATACACTCAGCACAGCCATGACCTCTGAAAACTGTGTCGTAGCGGCGGTGCCACACAAATTCTGGTACTGTCGCTTGTCGATGGAGATGGCGGTGTCGAAGTGCAACTTTTTTTCTTAGCGATTATCAAGATCAGACGGTGCCGGATTGAAGAATCCGAAGCATTTCAGCTCTTCCTTTGCTTTTTCTCCGCCATGTACAGCAAGGCAAGATCGAAAGCGAAACGCACGATGCCGTATCCCATAATAGTATTATGGTGACGTCACAGCAAGTAACGCGTTCAACATGTAGCGCGCACTTTGTAATAACATGCTGACACCACACATAAACTAACAGTTTGCCCACCCTGTTACACTTGCACGGACCCCGGCGTCGGGTCGATTCTGAACGCAGCCGCGACTGAGCGAGCGGCTGACCAATTCGTCACTAAAAATAGAACAACTGTCACCGACCTCTGTTATGGTACGCACAGTTCTACTGCCGCAAAGTGATGTTAGAGGCGGCTCGCGGTGGCAGGTCACGGGCCGGCGTACCTGATGTTCGGCTGGCAGTTAGCCGTTGGATTGGAAAACGCACGAGCGCACTCGCATTATTTTTTTTTACTCGCCAACAAAAAAATTCACTCAGGGCTGCTCTCTCTCTCTCTCTCTCTCTCTCTCTCTCTCTCTCTCTCTCTCTCTCTCTCTCTCTCTCTCTCCTACCACCCGGGTCTGCCCTGGGGGACTTGCGTGGGGTTAACTACTTTTTAGTTCCCAGGGTCACCCTGGTCAGCCCCCACAGGGTGGGTTTTCCTCTCTATTCTGGGGCATGTGTTTCTGTCTACCCTTTGTTCATTCACCTGTATTTTCCTTTTTAAAACTCTCCCTACTGTCTGCACTGCCTGTAGCTCTTGATATTGGATGTGTGTTGCTAAATGGTCTTAGCTTTAATTAGGCCCCATGTGTTAGGTTTATTTAACGTATTTGACCGGCTGGCGACATACATTCAATGTTCTGTTTATTTTTTTTTTTTTTTTTTTTTTTTTTTTTCACAAGCAGTGCAGGCACGTCCTGAAAAAGCCTTGTTGCTGTCGGGACGTTAAGCAATGTACAATCAATCAATATCTCTCTCTCTCTCTCTCTCTCTCTCTCTCTCTCTCTCTCTCTCTCTCTCTCTCTCTCTCTCTCTCTCTCTCTCTCTCTCTCTCTCTTTCATACAATTTTTGGCTTTGAGATTGAATTGGATACATAGGCACCTGACAAGCTCAGGTATGTTGATATGTCAAGCTCTCGTGCGAAATACTGCTCACTCTAAAGTGAGTAGGGCTGTGCGCGCAAGGGGCTTACTCGCAAATCCAACGCACTCAGTTCGTCGGGCGCTTATGACCAGACAGTGGTACGATGTATGATCAGAAAGTAATGATAGTTGTGCCGTCAAACCAAAACCTTTGCGGCTCAGTTACCTGGCTATTGTCACATTTTTTAATAATAATAATGAAGATTTGTTAAGCGCTTATTAATAATAATAATTACGGTATTTATAATGCGCTTATCTTATAATAATTATAACTCTAAGCGCGCACACAACTCGCGCACGCATGCGCACGCATTAGACAACGACTCACGTACCACAAATAGTGAAATACATTACTACAGTCAGCTTGGGGTGGGGAGTGTGGTGATATAGTGCTAGAACTGTTGAAAGAGGTGAGTTTTGAGGGCGGACAGGAAGGAGGAGAGAGAGTGTTTCTGACGGAGAGAGAGTGGGAGAGTGTTCCAGGTGGATGGACCGTATGCTGAGAAGGAGCGGGGGCCGAAAGTGCTGAGTTTGGTGCGGGGGATGTGGAGGCGGAGAGGGTCGGAGGCGGAGCGGAGGGAGCGGGAAGGAATGTAGGGGTGAAGTAAGTTGGAGAGATATGCAGGAGCGCAGTTGTTCAGGGATTTGTAGCAGAGAGACAGAATCTTGTATTGGATGCGTTGTGGAATGGGAAGCCAGTGAAGGAGTTTGAGCAGGGGAGTGATGTCTGATTTTTTCTTTCTGAGGACGAGGCGGGCAGCATTGTTCTGGACGCGCTGGAGACTGAAAGTGGTGGAGTGAGGGAGGCCGGAAAGGAGAGAGTTGCAGTAGTCGATGCGAGATAGGATGAGAGAGACAGCAAGTTTGGTGGCAGCTTCGGTAGTGAGGTATTTTCTGATCTGACTGATCATTGATGCGGCGGAGGTGGAAGTAGTATGCCTGGGCCGTGGCGGAGACGAAGCTGGTCATGGAAAGAGAGGAATCGAGGATAACGCCAAGGTTTTTGGCCGAGTCAGAGACGGAGATGGGGGCGCTGTCGAGTTGAAGGTGGAGAGAGGGAGGGAGCTGGGAAAGTTTCTGGCGAGTGCCTACCAGCATGGCTTCCGTTTTGTCGTCGTTCAGTTTAAGCTTGATTGCTGTCATCCAGTTTTTCAGTCACGTCTTCATAGCAGTCAGCCGTGCGAGTCAGTAGTGACTGAGTGTTGTCGAGTTTGTCTTTGTCTAGTAGTTGTGAGTCGTCAGCGTAGAGGTGGTGGTGTATGTGGTGAGACTGGATGATGTTGGACAGGGGAGAGGTGTAAAGGACCGGGCCCAGGACGGATCCCTGTGGAACTCCGCAGGAGAGCGTGACTGGGTTGGAGGAGACGCCGTCGATGGTGACGGACTGCTGTCTGTCGGAGAGGTAGGAGAGAAACCAGGAGTGAGCTGAGTCAGTGATGCCAAAGGAGTGGTGAAGGCGGTGGAGGAGGATAGAGTGGTCTATAGTGTCGAAGGCGGCAGAGAGATCGAGTAGCGTAAGAAGGGAGATGTTGCCCGAGTCGGTGGAGAGAAGTAGGTCGTTTAAGATATGTAGAAGGGCTGTTTCAGTGCTGTGATGTTTGCGATAGGCAGACTGGAAGGGACTGAGGAGGTGGTTGTCGGCGAGGTGGAGGTTGAGCTGGTTGAGAACAACCTTCTCAAGAAGCTTGGACAGAAAAGAGAGATTGGAGACTGGGCGATAGTTTTTGAGTTCGTTTGGGTCGAGGTTGTGTTTTTTGAGGAGAGGACGGACGATGGCGGACTTGAAGATATCGGGGACGCAACCGTTCTCTAGAGATGTGTTGATGTCGGTAATGAAGGGCAGAAGTTTTGGAAGGCCGTCCCGGTAGAGAGAAGCTGGGAGGGGGTCTAGTTCGTACTGTTTTGAGAGGCATTGACTTTATGGTCTTGAGGACTTCGTCCTGAGAGACGGGGCGGAAGGACGAGTGGGGGGTGCCGGAAAAAGGGGCGTCGGGAGGGCAGAGCGGAGAAGGCAGAGTGTCGAGTGTGTTGCGCAGAGTTTGGATTTTGTCGGGAAAATAGGTGGAAAAAGCGGACGGGAGTTCTTCTTTGCTGTGTGTGTTGGGGAAAGGAGAGTCTTTAGAAGTGCCTAGGAGTGTGTTCAACGTAGAGTAGAGCGTTTTGGAAGAAGTGGATTCCAGGATTTTGTTTTGAAGGTGTTTACGTTTGGAGTCGGAGATCATTCTGCAGACTTTAGATCTAGTTGTTTGGAAGATCTGTCTGTGAACGGTGAGGTCAGGTGAGCGCCAGCGGCGTTCCGCTTGTCGGCGCTCTCGCTTGGCCTCAGCTATGTCGTCAAGTGAGCCAGGGCGAGGGGGGTCGGTTGGGTATGGAGCAGGTGGTGACAGGTGCATGGGTGTATAGAAGTTTTCGAAGGGAGGAGTCGAAATGGGATGCAAGATCAGGTGAGGAGGCGGGGTCCAAGAGAAGGTCGACAGCTTCATCGAAGAAGCTCTCTCGGTTGACAGATTTTAGTTTGCGACGAGAGACAAGGAGCTTGTTTTTTTTTTTTTCGGGGGAGGTAGGTTGAGGGAGACGAGAATAGCGAGGTGGTCAGAGGGAAGCACAGAGGAGGTGTCAGAGTCGAGAAAGAGTTGATCGGAGGTGCAGGTGATGATCCAGTCGAGGGTGTGGCCGAGTCGGTGGGTGGGTTTGGTGATGTGTTGTGTAAGATTGTGGTTTGAAAGTGATGTGCAAAGGCGTTTTGTGTCAGGGTGGTCGGGTTTGTCGAAGTGGAAGTTGAAGTCGCCAAGAAGGATGTGTTTTCCGGGTCGTGTGCTGTAGTGGTCGAGGAGGAGGTCAAACTCGGCGAGGAACATGGAGTTTGTGAGTTTGTTTTGAGAGCTTGGAGGGGGGCGGTAGATACATGAGAAGATGAGGGACTAGCCAGGGAGTGTTGCTACGGCCTCGACAGATTCAAAGGAGGGATGAGCAAAAGGGAGAGACTGAGAGAAGGAGAGGTGAGCGGAAAGACAGGCCCTGTAGATGATGGCAATGGACCTCACCGGTGCGCGCATTTGCAGCCAATCAGAAAATAGAAAAAAATTGCCGCAGCGCGGTTCTGTTGCTGGATTACTACAAGCTTTCCCTTAACTAAGCAAGTAAATGGCGAAGCGCGATACTGTTTGTGCGTATACATTTCACTGAAATGGTTAGGCATTGCCATTGAGGTACCTGCAATCGGGACGAAAACTACCCGCTGAAACCATCAAAGAAAAGCTTCTGGCTTTTTTTCCCTCCCGAAACCAACGCAATGGGCTGAATCATAAAACTGAACTTGCTGTAGACCGCACACTGATCCGCGGCATCTCAACATCGGGATACTACCCCCCCCCCCCCCCCCCCCCCCCCCCTAGAGGACAAGAGCAAACGCAGAGCTCTTTGTATGCGGTAAGTGTCATTTTTCTAGATTGTTCTGAAAATGGTTACAATTTACTTGCGGAAGTAGTACATAATTCAGCGATCGAGTTATCAACGCCGGAGCGTAGTGTGGGCCTACAATAATGTGCAAGCACTCGCTATCAGGCAGTACCGCTACACTGATCTGCACCGGCACTTGGGATGAATGTGTGTGTGTCTGTGTGTGATTTTAAATATGGAATTAACGCTCCAGAAACACCATAACCAAAGGTGTATGCCCTTACGTTTCTTCAGTTTGCACTCTCACTCATTGTAACAAATCACGACAGGCACAAATCGACACATCACTTCTACAGTAACACATTTCATCATCTCTATTTATGATGAGCATATATTCATGCAACATTTTTCTTCTCAGCATTTGTGGGATGGCGAACCCAGTGAGTTGCACCCCTACCCATTCCAGCAGACGAGTCACCTGCCTACAAATCCAGACTGCTCACAAAAGGGGGCAGTACAGAGTCCGGCTGTAAAATCTTCGCAGGAAGATCAAGTCTTGCAACATACACCTGACACTGTAGCTGGCAAGTGTGGGGCAGCGGAACAATGATGCAAGTATATGTGTGTATATATGATGACAATAACAGCAGAGGTGCATACCTAACATTTCGCGGCTTACACTCTGTGATGACATTTCACTTTCCAAGTCAGACTTTCATTGTTCTTTGTAAAAAGCTGACCGTGTGAAACAGTGATGCCATGAATGGAATGTCTGGTGTGATTTGCGATACATTTACATCCCTTTGGGTAAAAACAATAACCTGTGATATTTAGCTGGCCTTGCACCTGCGTGTGGTTGGAATATGATTTATTCAGTCCCACGCTGGTGTTGTCAGCTAATTTCACACAAAATCCTGGTAACTGACATGCGTCGAGTATGGTGTAATTTCTGAATGCGGGTGGGCATTTGACTTTGATTATGCCTGTCTGGCCACTGTCGCACACTTTGAGTTGCTCCTAAAAATAGAAACTGTGGATTAACCACAATGCTGCGCTTGTGCAGGTGTCTGTCACGAAGTACTTCTAAATATTTACTCTTGGCAGTGTCCTCATGTCGTTTACATAAAAATGTGGCTGCAGCTGAGAAAAAAAGTGTGTGAAAAGATTATGTCAAGACATTTGTCAGACACGTTTGCTTTTCTATTTAGATCTATGTGGAAGTTTCATGTTGCTAATTTCTTGGGGGGGCGGGGGGGGGGGGGGGACCTCGTTGTGACACATGTCAGCGACCCTGTTGATTCCCTGGCATTGGCTCTCTTTTCAGTCTCCTGGTCTGTGGACAAATATTGAGTGCAGCTTTAGAAATACGTTTGACGTTTTAAGTTAATCATAAACATATACTGTTTATATATATATTTTTTTTTATCTTTTAGGGATTTCACCATTAGACTATCTGGCCATCGCTGCAGAGTGCAAATTCTGAAATAGCAAATTAGAAGATAAAGATAGACCTGCTAGAGGAGGAGATCAGATCAAGAATTTGAAAATCTGAATGCATCTCAAGGCTGCAAAGAACTAAAGGTGTGCAGACGCAACCAGCAGAAGAAGAAGTATTTGGAGTGGACTTTGTGAGGAAAAAAGGAGAGACAACTAAACAATCTGTTCCAGTTCTACACTGCATTAACATGTTTGGGTTTTGGCTTTTTTGTCATTTTTGTTGCCAAACGGTCAATCTTTTAAGCACAAGTATAGTGAAAAAGTGCAGACTTTCAGCACCTAACACTGTAGGTGCTGAAAGTCTGCCCTTTTTCACTATACTTGTGCTTAAAAGATTGACCATTTGGCAACACAAATGACAAAATAGCCAAAAACCAAACATATGTTAATGCAGCTGTAGTACAGCCACACGATAGACTGTTTCTCACTCTTTGCTGATTGAGAAATTTTTAAGACTTCATAATAAAATGAAAATGAGTTTTGAATCTAGTATTCCTATGCTATCAGATTGTAAGTATCACTGTGAATCAGCCATTTATGACCTGAACCATTATTTCTCTGTGTGTTGTGTTTTGGCATGTGAACCACTTATATTCCAGAATAAAATATAATTTACCAGTTAATAATAGTTTTGATTTTATTTTAGGTAATGCTTACTTCTTGCTTGTGTTGATGTGGCATGTTATGGGCCTTTTCGTCCGCTTCTCCGATGGCCTGGCTAGCACACCTTGGTTTTATTATTGAGACAGATGCGATCTTGGTGCTTTTTGATATTGCTGCTCACCAGGCTTGTGGCATGCCCCTGCAGCTCAGTGGATTAGGCACATGGGTCAAACAGTTTAGCTGCCTTGAAATACTGAAGAGATTTCTGAAGCCCAATGACATGAGAATAGTGACCATTGAACCTGAAATACAAATCATACATGCATGATTATTTATTAATAATCTCTCTCCCCCTCTCTCCTCTCTCTTTCACACACACACACACACACAAACACATCGATTCTATTTGCGAGTGAAAGTAATCAGCTCAGCCTGACACTGAACACAGCCAGCAATAGAGAACGCTGAGCAGCCCTGCCATCCTGCTACGATGAGACACGATGGACTAAAATGGCTCGGATAAGTGTGCTATTTTTTTTTTAAGCAACACCAATAATAAAAACACCTACCCGGCTCTGCAGGCACTGACAGCTTCTGTGACCTGTGCTTTGCTGATGCTCATTTTCCACGTACAGTTTGTGTGGATCGGCGCCGCGTTCTTGTAGATCTGCGACCGGTCAACACGGATGCAACTTAAACGAAATCATTGCCAGTTGTGTGATAAATACAAATAGCATCAATGAAACTTGACGCAAACTTGCTTTGCCTCGATCTAGAGCCGTTTTTGACATATATTTGTATCCTGGCATAAATGTAGGCTTGTAGAATTTGCAACACATTCAGTCGAATCACGCGCGCTATCGTCCGCCATATTGCCCAAGGGACAGGAAAGCTTGTGGCACCCAGCAACAATTGCTAGGGGGCGTGGCGTTTATGGCGCGTGCTCGGTGAGGTCCATGCCACCCCCTCTGGAGGCACGCGGGGAAGAAGGCAAGGCGGTAGCCACTCGGAGTGACGCTGGCGATGATGGGTTCATCGCCAGCTGAGCGGAGCCACGTTTCGGTGATCACGACAACGTCTACGTCATTGTCTAGAATGAAATCTGAAATCATGTCGGCTTTGCCATCTTTGCAGACAGACTGTGCATTGAACAGACACAGTTTTAGGTTGGGTGAGACAGAAGAGGAAGAAGAAACGGGCGAAGAAGAGGACGGAGGAGGAGGAGGGTGGGGAGGGGGGAAAGATGAGGGAGGAGGAAAAGACGTGGGGAGGAGAACCGGGCAAGAAAGAGGATGCGAGAGGGGGGAGGGGAAGGGGGGAGGAAGTAGAGTAGGACTAGGGGGAGTGTGAAGGGGAGGAGAAAGGGTGGGGAGGGGACAAGGAGGAAAAAGCAGGAGGAGGGGGTGGGGGAGGAGGCGGCCGAGGGGAGCAGGGAGCGGTAGATAAGGAAGAGAGGAGAAGAAATGGGAGAAGAAGGAGGAGATGGGGAGAAGACGGGGAGGCGGAAGGGTTGAAGGACATAGGAAAAGGGGAAGAAGGGTGTGGTGGTGAGTCGTGCCTTCTGCTAATTCCACCCCTGCGGCCTCTCTTATTCTAAAAGTAGCTCTAAGCGCTGATACATAAAGAAAACTAACAAGATGAGGATTTCAACCCAAAGTCTACCGTATTGTTTGGAGCTCAGATGCATTCATCTTTTAGGAACATTCAGGAGTTGTTCATATTTTTAGGCTTATGCTGATCTATTTCCCTCCTCTCTAAGCCAACCTCTGATCAACACACACGTCAGCGCACTCAAATAAAGACGGACACACGGCGCTTCCCGCCATTAGTACGCTCTATGGGCTCGTATAGCGACTGCTAATAGTTATCTGATTAAGGTCGAAGTACTAACATGCACTGTGGGAAAGACTGTGCCTTTCCTTTACACACTCAAAATCTGCAGAGCTACTCACAGTCTGGACACGTCAGGATGCCACTGCGTTACTCGAAACGAAGTGCCGTCTTTTGTGAAGCACAAGGAACAGATTTTCCCTTCAGGATTGTTTTTGATGTAATGCAACATAACATTGTTAGTGACGTTTTCGATTACGTTTTAAGTCCCATCTATTTAAAGAAGGCGAATTTAATAGCATGTCCATGATGTCGAAGGCGGGCAGGCCTAAACCTCTGACAACTGAAGAAACAAGATACAAATTACGTCATGTCTAGTTACGCTAACCCCGCTGCTGAACGTACATTTGGCGCGAAACGCCGTATGTGTGTATGTATGTAGACACGAGTATCTCAGATATTGCTGTACACACAAGCTTAAAACTTGGCAAAATACTTTATTCAAGGGGTGGCTAAGACAGCATACGAATATATTGTAACTGGATGTCTCGTTGAAGACATAAAAGACCGCTAATAGAAAGTCTGTTGACCCAGATTAGAGTCCATAATTGTTGTCGTATTTTCTTTGAAATTTGGAATATTCTAGTTTGGAGAAAGACTACATTGGATGACTTGCTCCATATCGTACCCTCCGCTCTTCCTCTGTCATACGTACATTTCACCTTCCCAATTTCAAATGTAAAACACGTGGCGGTCGTGCCTTCTCCCATCTTGGTCCCCCCCCCCCCCCCCCCACTTGGAACAGCCTCCCGGTCCATGTCCGTAACTGTCAAACGTTCCCCTCTTTCAAATCACTTCTCAAAGCCCACCTCTTCAACGCTGCCTTTGACTAGTCCATATTCCCAGCCACTGGACAAATCTTCCGACCTGGATCACGCCAGACATGACTGATGACAAAGAAATATACATTTATACATAATAGACTTGTGACGTAATTTAAACTATTTCTTGACGTTGCGGTCTCCAGTACTGAGTGTGCTTGTTGTTTCAAACAACACTAAGTAACTTTTTACTCAGAACGTTTTGGTGATCTTTTATAGAACAAAACTCGCATTCAAGATGTCCCCACCCGGGTCTGCCCTGGGGGACTTGGGTGGGGTTAACTACTTTTTAGTTCCCAGGGTCATCCTGGTCAGCCCCACTGGGTGGGTTTTCCTCTCTATTCTGGGGCATGTGTTTCTGTCTACCCTTGGTCCATTCACCTGTATTTTCCTATTTTAAACTCTCCTTACTGTCTGCGCTGCCTGTAGCTCTTGATATTGGATGTGTGTTGCTAAGTGGTCTTAGCTTTAGTTAGGCCCCATATCGTAGATTTATTTAACGTATTGGACCGGCTGGCGACATACATTCAATGTTCTGTTTTTATTTTTTTATTTTTTTTCACAAGCAGTCCAGGCACGTCCTGAGAAAGCCTTGTTGCTGTCGGGACGTTAAGCAATGTACAATCAATCAGCATTCAAGATGCGTCACAAAAAGGGCTACAAGAAGTCCGCCATTTGTCGCTAAAAGGGTTTTTGTATCCCGGTCACATGGTACGGTTTGTGCTAAAGAGACTGGTCGTGTAACGTAGGGATGAAAACAAAGTTGTTTTTTTTTTCATCCCTACGTCACACGCCCAAATACTTTAACGCAAACCGTACCATGTGACCGGGATACAAGAACCCTTGTAGCGACAAATGGCCGACTTTTTGTAGCCCTCTTTCTGACGCGTCTTGGATGTCAGTTTTGTTCTATAAAAGATCACCAAAACGTTCCAAAGTACAAAGTTACTTAGTGTTGTTCGAAACAACAGGCACGCTACTGGAGACGGCAACGTCATGAAAGATTTTTAAATTACGTCATAATTCTATTATGTATAAATGTATATTCCTTTGTCGTTAGTCATGTCTGGCGTGACCCAGGTCCGGAAGATTTCTTCTTGATTTTTTTTTTTTTTTTACGAAAATAATGGAGGAATGAAAACAAATAAGTTATTGGTAGCAGGGGCTTGCTGCACGGACCCTTGTAGGCCTTAGGGAGGTCAAAGGAACCATTGTACCCCGGAGGCCTTCGGGGTACAATGGTTCCTTTGATCTCCCTTAGGCCTACAAGGGTCCGTGTAGCATCAGCAAACCTCTGCGACCAATAACTTATATTGTATTATGGCCTACTGTATAAGCCATTACGTGCTAATACCATGTTGGCTCCTTCAGAACGAGCGCTTACTATCAGTTGAACGTGTTCATTTGTATTTGATCAGACAAATAACAAGATGAGGATTTCAGCCCAAAGTCTACCGTATTGTCTGGAGCTCGGATGCGTTTATCTTTTAGGAACATTCAGAGTTGTTCATATTTTAGGCTTATAATGCTGATCTATTTCCCTGCTCTCTAAGCCAACCTCTGATCAACACACACGTCGGCGCACACAAATAAAGACGGACACACGGCGCTTCCCGCCATCAGTATTCTCTGTGAGCTCGTGTAGCGACAGGAATCCATCTACTACTCTAACCCACCCTCTGATTCACACACAATAGCACACATAAATAAAGACGAGCACACGGCGATTCCCGCCATTCGTAAGCTCTGTGGTCTGTAGCATAGCTATTCTGAAGAAGAATAATAGCACGAGCAGCGAAATGACGTCACTTCAAGCTTCATGTCATGGCATCATTAGCCTCACGACACCGTGTTCATAGTGATGACTCGATGTTATACGTCATCATCGCAGTACTAACATTTGACGTATCAGAGGATCAACTTTGCAATTTTCTTGCTGATTTTCATGCCATAATTTGACCTAATCCTACCCCAGGGCCGGGACAAATAGCAGGCTTATGCAAACACTGTCTATGAAAAATCATGCGGGTATTAATGAGAAGATAGCTTTTTTCGTAAAAGAAAAATCGAAATTATGTTAGCTGTTTTACAAATGACACCGAAAAAGTGGTGCAGAAAACTGTCTGATTTTCACACATAGGGCATACAGTGGTGACAATTGACCTAATCGTACCCGACAGCCGAGACAAACTGCAGGCTTGTGTAAATACCGTATACTAAAAATCATGCGATTATTAATGAGAAGATTGTTTTTTTTTCGTAAAAAAAAAGATTCAATTGTTATATGATTAATCCATATAATTTGTGAAATTAATCACATAAATGTGAAAAAAAAAATGTTTTCCAAAAATAAACTATGAGGCATGAAAAACTCGAAAAAGAAAGAAATGAACCATTAAAACGTTAATAATGTTATGACAGAATGAATGTTGTCAGCACGTGCAGCAAGCTTAGTTTTTGCAGTACCAGCCGTTTTTTACCCTATCGCACTGCGCGATTAGTGCTGAGTCAGCCTTCTCTGCACGGGGTCAGCATGCGTCATGTGACCCACTTGCACTACATGCAGAAATGTGAAACATCACTGCTCAGTGAACCCAGGCTATAAATACTCAGCCAAAAAAATGGTTAAAACATTCCAACTATGCCGCTAAATCAAGATGCCAAGACTTTCAGCCCAAGATCGCGAAAGAGCACTGCGACGTCTGGACGCCGTAGATTCGCCCCAGCAGGTACCTATCGCTTTAGGTGTGCATGTCTCCACTATTTATCGCCTGCATAGCCGTTTCCAGAAAATCAGCACCACTAATGATCGTCTGAGGAGCGGCAGGACGAAGGCAACGGCAGCAGCACATGACCGTAATTATCCGACATCAGCATATGAGGGATCCCTATGAGACCGCTGCCAACACGGCCAGAAACACCCTTGGCAGGCACGGGAGACCGATTAGTGCCCGCACCCTACGTCGAAGCTGCTTTCAGGAGAGCTTCATTGTAGGCGTCCAGCACGACGACCCGTCTCGACTGCTTGGCATCGCCGGAACCGTCTAAAGTGGGCGCAAAACCACATCATGCGGCGTCATCGTGACTGGCACAGGGTCCTCTTCACTGACGAAAGCAGGTTCTGCATTGATCCGTCTGATGGCGGCTGAATCAGGTTCTGGCGAAGACATGGACAGCGATTTCGAGCTGCTAACACCTTGCAGCGGAACAGATGGGGAGGTGAAAGCGTGATGATATTAATTTATAGGGTGCAATCGGGGTTAACCAGCAAATAGGACCTGTGGTCTTCCAAAATGTCGGCCTAGAACGAGGAAATGGCGTCAATGCTGACCGGTACATCAACCAAGTGCTAAGACCTGATGTGGTGCCATTCTTCCAGCGTCACCCAAACCACCTGTACCAGCAAGATAATGCACGGCCACACACGGCACGTGTCACACAAGCCTTCCTTCAACATAACAACATCAATCTGCTGCTCCAACCAGCTCGCTTACCTGACCTTAACCCAACTGAACATTTCTAGGATGCTCTGCAGAGGAAGCTCAACAAGTTGGCGCAAAGACCTCAAACTGCTGCCCAGCAAAGTGCCGCCATTGGCCGCGTCTGGCACATGATACCACAACCATTAATAAACACTCTTGTGAGGTCCATGTGGCGGAGATGCAGAACTGTGATCAACGCTCTGGGTGGTCATACACGTTATTGACGGTGTTTGTATTCTGAATGTTGGTAGAACGACGCCATTTTGTCTCATAACCACGTTAAGATGCACACGTCTGTGATGCTTGATTGTTGTGTTAACTTACTGTACACAGTAATTATGAATTTATTGTAATATTAAATCGTAAAGAGACTTCACTGCTGTTTTCGCGTTTCTTTTGCCTCTTAGTATATTTAATTATCACTCAAACGTTCTAGAGGTACAATGCTGGTTAAGGAACTCATTCAATATGTTCCTTTCATCTTGCTCTTCGCAAAATATCTAGTAAAAATAAGACAAATTACGGATTCCAGTGTGGAACAACCGGTTTTTGTGAAACGGTCATTTTCTCGCCAATGAGCATCTTAATCAAAACATTTTTTTAAATGATCCCGAGATAATTCTTTTAGGGACAATATCCTAAAATTTCAAGGTTGTCCGTCCTCAAACGTGGGCTCTAGTTACTGTCACATCCATACACACACACACACATACGGCGTTCGGCGCCAAAAAAGACGTTCTCTAGCAAGGTTTGCGTAGCTAGACGTGAGGTCATTTTTATCTTGTTACTTCTTTGCCAGAATTTCTGCGCCGCCGCACGCCAAAAACGTCATGTGCATGCTCCGGAATGCGCCCGACCCAGCCCCATTTCATAGTCTACCGTATTTTTTAAATACGGTAGACAAGAATCATTGGAATGTTGACCTACATTCTACTAATACAGCCGTGCTTTTAAGTGGCTGGCCCACTGAGTTTCACAACCCACACGGACTGACCAGCGGTTAGCTGTACCAGTGTCTACACGAAGGCGCGGTCACTGCTGTCACTGTCCGCTGTCTCCGTTTCGACGATGATTTGGCGCTCACTCAGCATCACGAACCTGAAGACATTGAAACCCTAACATTCACAACAGGCTTATGACCAGGATAGTTGAAGGGTGGTGCCAAAATAGCTTGGCGCTCACAGGCGCAAAGCTATTCTAGCACCACCCTGCAACATTTACGCGCCGTACGATCCTTGAACTATCATGGTTGATGTGCCTCCAAACTGCGCTGTATGGACAAATTCCAAATTTGAGGATTTCCACCTCAGGAATCGGTGAATCTACGCTAACTGTATGCTAATGATAAGCAACAGAGATTTATTAACACATTAAAGACGTGCCTAATTCGGATACGCGGCTTTATGCCGCGTATTGGGATGCGGCACGCCTCGAATTATTTGAACTGAATTCAGAGCTAAACTAAAATAGCGTGCATAACTTTGAGAGGCTTCTGTAAGGTTTGTGTGAGGTGGAACGTGCATGTTAGTTCAAGGGTAGTGCAAAGTTAGATTGACGCTTTTCAGTTATAGACCAAGCTGATCTGGCATCGCCCTTGACTCTCAAGGCCGATTCATTTTCTCCAGGCGCCAAGTAAATCCGGCACCACCTTTGAACTATCATAGCCGATCCATTCATCAACGGAAGTGATGTCATAAATGGCGAGTGTCTTGCTTCTATGTGTCGAAATTCACCCAAGAAAACTGATTACTCTCAATAAGATAACTTTTCCAACAACAAAAAAAGGCTCGGACACCATTCTTAGTGCTGAAGCTTTCAGCATATTTTGGTCGCACCGTATTCCTCCATTCATTCTTTCACGGGGATAAGCGACTTACGAGTCTGAGCCCTGTCTGTCATCTTATGGCCTTGCAGTAGTTTTTCTGAATTCTCTCCAATGACCGTGACCTTTTCAGACAGAGTGCCCTCTGATTACTTTAATGTATATACCTGATAGAGTTGTCCCCGATGACCTTGAATGACATGGCGTAAAGTCCAGAAACTGGAGCGACGAAGGTGGAGGTGCCTGCATGGTAACCGTTGCCAAGGTTGATGGAAGCTGACGGGAACTGAAGTGATGCGCCGGTGGCAAGATCCATGGAGTTGGCCAAGCACGTCAGAAAGGCTATGGGTTCACTGGCCACCGCTTCATGGGGGTAAGAAAACGACAGTCGCGTGGTAATGATTGAAACCTTTACACCACTTGTGCATGCTGCAGTACTGCGGGTGACCGCGATGCACAAGAGGTTAACCCCAACGGCCGAAGTTCACAATCTTAGAGTTACTGACTCTGGAGACAACGCTGATTACAAATCAGTTCAGGAAATCAGGAGATGAAACGTCTGTGACAATGCAATGTTGTACCAGAATCAGGGAAGAAAATGCCCATGATACTGAGTTCAAGGATGGTGCCAGAATAACTTGGCGCCTCTAGGCGCCAAGTTATTCAGGCACCATCCTTGAACTATCATGGTCTCGAAGCATCATCTTTGAATATTCATGTTCTAGAGGCGACAAGCTATTATGGAGCATCCTTGAACTATCATGGTCGAAATGTGTTGGAGCTGGGTGAGTTCACCACAGAATGGCCTGGTGTATTATGTGCGAGGCCGATGGCAACTCAGTGACAAGCTAAGTAATGATAGAAAAGACAAGGATGTTGCCAATCACAAGCACTCTGTATATGTGTGTGCAGGCCGGTCTGCGATTTTAGACCCTACGGCCGTAGGGCGTAAGGTCTGAAATCACGGACCTGCACACAATTTTTCAATTGTTAGACCAACAGTCTGCAGTAGGTTAGGTTCAGCCATACATGAAACACACGCACGCATGTACGCGCGTGCGCACACACGTGCACACACACACACACACACACACACACACACACACACACACACACACACACACACACACACACTTTCTTGTTTTCCTTCCTAAAATCATGTTTACCTGTTTGCACCTTCAAAGCCAGTAGCTCAGCTTTCACGTTGTTCAGGTCCGCTCTCAGTGACGTCAGTTCAGCTCTCTGCTGCTCGATCAGATGACTCTGTTGAGCCACGACATCAGCAAGAGGAGCAGCGTCATCCGAACGTCTGACGTCATCAATGGACGAGGTCACGGTTATTACGGAGAAGTTTATAAAGGAAACCAGAACGTGTTTATACATATTGCGAAGTGCGAAATCTAGTTGTTCTATGAATACACTTGCCCTAAAATGAATAGAAATAGGCATGAGGCTTTGTCAGCATGATGATCTGACACACTTTGTCTGTAGGCAAGATAAGCTTTGTCAGTACGTGTCTGTGATAGAGAGTAATGTTTATCTTGAATGTGAAAACTTTGAACTGATAATTCTGAACCGAGTTCAGCAAGAACTATAAGTGGCTAGGAGCAGAATTACTTGTGCATACAGGTCTTTGTCGTACCTACAACAACCGATTGAAAGAGAAACGGTCAAATGACGGAAATGCGTAGATACCATAGGCTGTTTGCGAGTACCCGAGCAGCGCAAGAACGCTCGTACGTGTCTTCGAGCCGAGACCAGACTTGGTAAACCACGAAATGTAGTCAACTCGGCTAACCTTTACGCTTAGCCGATATTGTTTTGTTGGAAATCATATGTAACATGCGGCAGAATTGAAGCTTAGATTGACAAAGAACTGTCGACGATTGCCTCCTGATCATACAGTTGTTACGATACAACCTTTTTGTTGATTTTTGTGGATATAATATGAAGAAAAATTATTTTGCAACGTTCATTAAAACTGCATATGGTCTTCGGGTAAATGGTGTGCTATGTCAATTCAGCACCTATTATTTGTATTATTTAACTTCGTTTTATTCATGTAAACTCATCTAATATTGGGCGATTTCACGGGGGGAAAAAATTTCTGTCAAGTTTTCCTGCTTGCACTGCTGATCGTCCGACCTCGGTATTACCAGCACTGTCAACAGTTGCTGCTTATATGTATTCGTATTACGCGTGAAAGTCCACGAAATTTGGCTGAACTGCAGACTTGACATGTTAAAATTGATGGATGGATGCGTGAATGGGTGGGTGGATGCGTGGGTGAATACACGGACGGACGGATGGATGCCAGGATGATAGCACGAATGGGCGCAATAATAATAATACATGGTATTTATGTGGCGCATTTCTCATATTTATAATATAACTCAATGCGCAGTCAAAACACACACACACACACACACACACACACACACACACACACACACACACACACACACGCGCGCGCGCGCGCGCACGCACGCACACACACACACACACACACACACACACACACACACACACACAGTCTGCAGGGGTGGGGGTGGGGGTTACAGAAAACGTAGTACGTAGGGATGAATTGGGTGGGTGGGTGGGTGGGTGGGTGGAAGTGTAGATGGCTGGATGGAATAAGTGGTCTTGTTGGGTGGGGAAACATTCGTCAACTTTCAATAATGATAGACTTCTATATTATTAGTAATGTCAGTATAAGGGACCCGCGAGCCTGTACATGCACAAAGCTTTCGTTAGTCACCTTTTTTCAGTCGAATTAAGCTCTAATCCTTTGAGCCACAGCGGTTCCGATAATTCAACCGCAGCAGCTGTCGTTTTGTCAAAATGAAACAGCTGTATCTGCAGCCTCCCTTCCAACTGCAAGAGGCATAGATTCTCATGAGCCCCTACATCCGCAGAGGCTCAAGAAAATGTATACCACTTGCTGGTTTTTCGATCAGTATCGTTTACTGTAGGCTCCCCGGCAAGGAAATTATCGTGATTTTAGCTTCTGGTTGAAAAAGGTGTGCGCACACATGGTCCACGACTACAGGTATTGACCACACAAAGTCCCCAACGACTTTCCTCCATCTGCAAGAGTCATAGATCCTCATAACCCGCTGCAATTGCAGGCGGCTTATGAAGATCTGTGCCTCTTGCTGAGAATCTTATAATCAACGCCTAATAATCTTTATTTTTTTCCACGTAGATGGTGAACGAGTTTTACACGCACAACTAGAAATTTCAAACCTTTCCGTCTTTCACTAGCTTTCTCTAACACATCACATCCGAACATTAAAACCAAAGCTACAGATCGCATCACATAACTATGGGTTCAAAACTGTTAGCCTGTTCCACGGTACTTTTAGTGTGTTTTTTTCACCGTGTTCACCCTGTTGAGAAGTACATGTTCACGAGCTATGCCAACCTTCTAAAGCTGTACTACATGGAGGAGGAATGCCTGAGCAACGTGGACGTTTTTCTGAGAGAGGAACTGTCCCAGCATGGAGATGTGGAGGCGGCTGAGGCAGCGCACGGGCAGAACCTGACTGCTCTCCGCAAGTAAGCTGAGTACATGTGTATTCTTCTGCTTTAATCGCACATAATGAATTTGTTTGTAGCAGAACCTGCTTTGCGCAACCACCTTTATTTGCAAGACAAATGTGGTCTTGAAAGACAAATGCTCTTTCAAAAGAAGTCAAAACAAAACAAAATTTACAAGCGTCACCTGTCATTAACGACCATCGTTCAGCCACCTGAATGATGGTCTTTAATGACGTGTGGTCTCTCTTAACCCTTTTAGCCCCAAGGTCCCATTTCTCATATTTTGGAAGTGTTGCCTAACGGCTAGGTACCAGTTGTAGGAGATGGATTGATCATGATCATTCAAGGGTAGTGCCAGATGAGCCTGGCGCCTGAAGGCGCCAGGCTCATCTGGCACTACCCTTGAATGATCATGATCAATCCATCTCCTGCTGCAGAGTCCCGGGGCTAAATGGGTTAAGAGCGTTCGCTCAGAACACATGCTGTTGTACCTATCGGTGGCTTCTGTATAAAGTCTGTTTTCCCGCTGAGGTTGCTGGGTCAGCCATGATAGTTCAAAGGCATTACTAGATTAGCTGGGTGCTTCTTTTGAAGGGTAGTGCCGGACTTGCTAGCTTGGCACCTGGCTAATGCCCTTCTGTGGTGTCTTACAGGAGGATGGATGTACTATTTTCATGGAATGCATGGATTTGTAGTTTCTTTTACTCCCAGCCCCACCTACGAGAGATTGATTAGAGACGAAGAAAGCTAATCAGGCACAGCCGCTGGATTATCATTGTCGATCCATCTGACGCCATATCATTAGAAGACGACTGAGAAAAAATGTAAAGTTTTGGACGTAATGGAAGCAGTTCGAAATAGATGATAACGTCGGAACTGTTAATAGGCCTATCACTGTGGCTGAGGGAAAAAAAAGTGATTTTATGTGATATTTTAACCCTTGCCCAATGCGCAAAAGGGCATCGGGCCGACGTGCCCGATGCCCTGTTGCGCATTGGGTGATTATTACTGACGATACAGCTCGGAGGCAATGTATCGTAAACAGCAGTAAAGGGCTTGACATGCAGACTCGTCTTTCCCTTCTGTGCTCCGGGTCAATGCAAAAATACCGTCAAGATGAGCACACAATAAATGTATTTGTTAGCATGTATATAATTATATATATTAGCCTTGAAACGCATTTAAAATTCTTGGCTTTTATCATTACAACAAACGCTAAGGTGAAATGTGCACACATGTATCGAATGCATAATTGTATTGAAAGCTTTATTGTTGCAATAGATGATCTGGTATGGTGTCGTGTACACGAAATTGTATCAAATACACGTATAATTGTGTACAATCCCAGTACACGAGACGAGCGTTATTGAACACGTTACACACACGTTGCAACACGCGCACACGAGACTAAATCAATGGGACGCCAGCTGGCCATTTCATACTCTCACCCTTGCACTTTGATTTTTCCTACCGCCTTGTGGAGACATTAAATGTCTCCACATGGCGGTAGGAAAAATCAAAGTGCAAGAGTAAAAATTGTGTACTCAGAGTAAACTGTTGATGTTTTACTAATTAGTAACGACCATTTGAAAAAAGAGCGTTTGTGTTATCGTGTATCAGTGGATGTGAATCAAACTGTAGTCGACATCTTTCCTCCATACCCCGACAGGAGATAAAGGAAATAAAATCTTTGACTCATTGAGGTAAGGATAGTTGGTTGGACGAGCCCATATCCAAAAAGTAAGAGGTCATCAGACCGACGTGGACCCGATGGCCTGTTGCGGACTAGGTACGTTGTAAACCTTATACATATTATTGCTTCATACCACGTCTACTGGAGGTAAATCCACTACCCCAATGCGCAAATGCCATCTGGCCGACGTCGGCCCGCGCACGGTCGTGCGCGGGCCCGGCAACGGCGGCCGATGTCGGCCCGATGGCCTTTGCGCATTTGGGACGTAAACTCCAAGGTTTTGTGTCCGCAGTAGCGATAAACAGAAGAAGTTTGTTTTTTTTTTCATTGAGGGACCCATCGTGCCTGACATGTTACTTTCCAGCATCCAAAATAGCAGACAACGGGGTATAGGGGGTTTCGTGGTTTTAAGTACACTCACTCACTCACTCACTCACTCACTCACTCACTCACTCACTCACTCACTCACTCACTCACTCACTCACTCACTCACTCACTCACTCACTCACTCACTCACTCACTCACTCACTCACTCACTCACTCACTCACTCACTCACTCACTCACTCACTCAATCAATCAATCAATCAATCAATCAATCAATCAATCTGTACAGTTACAATACATCTCTGGGTTTCACAGGCTTGTGGAGGAAGCTAAAGAGGTTCATCGGGCTGTGGGGAGCAAGACAGAGGAGTACCTCTCACACCCCGTCAACGTGTATCGTCTGGCCAGGAGACTGCGGCCAGGGTGGCGCGACGCCATCTATGTCATCCGGAAGAGCAAGGCATGCCGGGAATGTAAGTTGAATTTCCGTCTTGTTAACTCTCATAAAGCCGGGTATCCGAACGCAGCATACCTCGAATGAGTTAATCCCCGCGAAGCGGAGCAAGTCAGTAGATACGAATATCTTCTACCTTGGTGTGAGCAGTCCATCCTTCGATCAACGACATTGACAATGTCTAGGTTTTGTCTCAAGCTCTTGAGTGGTGATCGTCAGTTAGTGTGGAGAAAAAAACTTCCCTGGCCCACTGCGTTCTTGTCCACAACATATCGTAATCCCCGTCAAGCTCGACCCAACCACTGCCAGCAGACACACAGTTCTTGGTGGCAAATCTAGCGCCAAAGAACCACTCACGTCCAAAGACCTCGCGCATTTAATTAACCCCTCAACTGCCGTGATGAGGCGAATGCTACCCATCTGCAAGAGACATAAACCCTCATGAGCCCCCGCGACAGCGGGGGCTCATGAGGATTTATGTCTCTTGCTAATCATGTGTTCTTTCTACTTATTTTTCGTTCCGTTTCGCTTATGTCTGTGTGCTTCTCGCGAGAGTCGGTCAGTGTGCAGTTCTGACGCCGCGAAAGTCGTGGATCTCTAGCAGCGAAGGGGTTAATATCACCTGCAGTTGGATGACAATCGCCTAATTCCCGGCAGGAAAGGAATGAACAGTACTGTGAAGGGCATCTAATTTGATTTGAGTTGAACAACCTGGATATGTCAAACTAACTTTCTGTACCACAGGGCACATACCGCACGTGCTATCCCGTCTGGCCAACATGGAGGAGAACCTGCCCAGCGAGGAGGACCTGCGTTCACTGGGCTACATGCTGGTCACTATTCAGCACACACAGGGACTCAGTACTGACGACATCATCGCCGGCCGCATTGGTGAGGGGGTGTTAGCAGTTAGTGCGGGAACTGGAATGTCTAAGGAAATATTCTGTCTTGTATTTTTCTCTGCTAAATGAATGCACTTGTATGTATCCCGTATGTGGGTGTCATTGCCAACCTCGTCGTCAAAGGGTTAAGTTTTAGTAAACGTTAAACATTTTAGAGCTTAACGTCTTTGCCCACCACGAAGGTGATTTCAAAGACAGAGCATCGCGCAAGGACTGAATAAATTTTGACCCAAGCTGGAAACGAACCCGCGGCCTTTCGGACGACAGTCTAACACTCTACCATCAGTGTTAACCAGTTCCCCTGTTGATAAATATTTAGTGGGCTGGGCGAGTACTTATTGTACTCAGCATACTCGAACTTGCCGATTGTCTTTGTAACCCCTTGACTGCTTCTGACGATACCGTTCGGCGGAAAAGACGCTTCCTTACATAGTCTAGGGGTTAATAAATTCATTGACTATTTTTTTTTCAGGAGGCCACGAGGCCCTGAGCCCACTCACGCCAGAGGACCAGTTCCAGATCGTCAAGCTTGCCGTGGATGAGGATGACTATTACTACGCCGCCCTGTGGCTCAAGCACATGGTCAAAGCGGACAGTCTCAAGAAGTACAGCAAAGACCTGCACGGCTTCAACACTACCAACCTTCTGGGGATGCTGGCCTCGGCGTATTTCAGGGTTAGTTAGTCTTCGTGCGGCGGTTGTCGCTGTGTGAGTTAACCCTTTGGCTGACAGCCAAGGGGTTAAATACTGTGCGACGTATGAGCATATCAGCTGGATCGACTTACTTATTTTAGGATTAGTCTTCGTGCAAAGGTGTGTACTATTTAGCAGGATATCAGCTGAGCCGACTCACATACCCTGACAAAGTAAATCGCTTATTTCAGGGTTAGTCTTCGTGCAATGGTGTGTAATGATTTAACAGGATATCAACTGGACTGATTCTTATACTCTGGCTAAGTAAACGGCTTATAATAGGGTCAGTCTTCGTGCAATGATGTGTAATAGTTTAGCAGGATATCAGCTGTGCCGTCTCACATACCCTGACAATGTAAACGGCTTATTTAAGGGTCAGTCTTCGCGCAATGATGTGTAATAGTTTAGCAGGATATCAGCTGGACTGATTCGCATACCTGACAAAGTAAACGGCTTATGTTAGGGTCAGTCTTCGCGCAATGATGTGTAATAGTTTAGCGGGATATCTGCTAGACTGATTCGCAAACCCTGACAAAAGTAAAACGTCTAATTGTGTGCAATGGTATCTCAAAGTACAGTTTAGCAGAGCTACTGTTTCACATTCACTGACTAAGTAAACCATTAACAAGATGGGATGAACCATAACCCGCAAAGTCGCTCTTCTATATAAGAAGCATGTCACAAAGTCCCTTTTATATGCGAGCTGTACTCGCTTGTAAAGGGTCTCTACCTGACGAGGTTTGCGTAACTAGACATGACGTAATTTTTATCTTGTTACTACACCGTCAGAGATTAGTCTGGCCCGCCTATGATGTCGTGTGTGTTCTTTTGAAATCGCTCCACCGCATCCCATCCTAAAAAAAACTCTCTTCCAGTAGGACCACGAAGATCAAGGGTGATGGCAAAATAGCCTGTCGCTACACAGAGCTAATCTGGTACCACCCTAAAACTATCAAGGTCCATCCGTTTCCTGTTGTCAGTTGAAGCGTCCCACTCAGTGATCGGTCCATCCAAATGAGCGTGAACTTTTTTTTAGTCATATCGTCGGTGTAACTGCAACCAAACTCGATACAACAAGAGGCATAGATCCTCATGAGCCCCCGCAATTGCGGGGGCTCATGAGGATCTGTGCCTCTTATTGGTCTAATTTACACCAATGTGTGTCTGATACAGGGTTTTCCAGTGACACCGACGCTACTGTAATCCTGGACTGTCTCAAAGCGTGCTAGTCAAACTCTCGAATCTGGTTCTGTACATTTCAGATCAACATGGTGCCTGAAGCGTTAAAAGCAACTGAGGACCTCCTGAAAACAGGTATGCACGCAGATACACCGTTAAACAAGTCGATTCATGGCTAACCCCTCAGTCTCTGCCATTGGTCGCAGATCGTGTTGCTGAAATCGTGATCAACTGAGCGCCAGAGATCCCCCTCCGTCAAAGGCTCATGGAAACAAAGTGGTGTCAGCAAGAGGCATAAATCCTCATGAGCCCCCGCACCTGCGGGGGCTCATGAGGATTTATGCCTCTTGCAGATGGTGTTTGAGTTCACCATTTCTCGGCAGGGAATAGGCTGACGTTTAGACTAGTCTCCTTTCTTACGTTCTTACATGAAATATTATAGTGCGACTGTGTGTGTGTGTGTGCGTGCGTGCGTGCGTGCGTGCGTGCGTGCGTGCGTGCGTGCGTGCGTGTGTGTGTGTGTGTGTGTGTGTGTGTGTGTGTGTGTGTGTGTGTGTGTGTGTGTGTGTGTGTGTGTGTGTGCGTGCGTGCGTGCGTGCTGCCAATGCCCGTTCATCTTTTCCTGATTCGGGGATTCCTTCGGGGGATTCTTTCTCCGGGTACGCCGGCTCTTCCTCCCCCTCCACGTTGGTACCGGTTTCAGGCCACTTTATACATTTCAAATACAAGCGATCAAAATTTCCGAAACCTCAGTGGCTGTGCTGACCCTTCGCACCACGTGAGTGTCCTGTGTTTAGTGTCTTGTACTGTGTTTGTCTTCAGAGTAAATGCGTGTGTCACGTGAGCGTGCGTTTTGGGTTCAGTTCTCTGCCGCTTTGAGCAGATTTGCAGAAAGCGCCTATATAATATCGTATTATTATTATTATTATTATTATTATTATTATTATTATTATTATTATTATTATTATTATTATTATTATGATTTTGTCGCCCTACGCAGATCCTGGCAACGTGGTCGCGCAGACCAACAAGCAGTACTTCCAGGAACACGTGCAGCGGAAGGGGGCAGCCAGTGGTTCCGCGGCCAAACCCATCCGCCACGGCAAAGAGGACGTCTACCGGAGGAACTATGAGGCACTGTGTCGCGGAAGTCGACCAAGGGTGAGTCAGAACTGTCCAAAACATTCCTTTAACAGGCCATTCCTTTAACAGGCCATTCCTTTTACAGGCCGTCCCTTTCACCAGGCAACTCGAACGCTACCGGGCCTGCTGCCAGAGATAAATCCGCACTGGATGATGAGCCCCCGCTGTGGCGGGGGCTCAAGAGGATGCATGTCTCTTGTTATAGTCCAATCTCGTTGTGCCTATATGGCCCCTCTTTTACATTTGTGCGGTTCTTCGCGGCGAATGTCGGTCACTGTTCATTAATTCGCCTTCAGAGTACGTGCACTTTGTGATCACTGGCAGCGAAGGAGTTAAAAATAACGGTCCTCGAGCCTATGTCGACCGCACGTCTAAAATCACACACCAAGCCGCTTGGCAGAACCTGTTAGTTCTGAGCGACCAGCCTTATGTTAGATCATCTGTCATTAAAGACCATCATTTAGATGGCTGTAGCCACAAACCCTAACCCTGGCTGTAGCCACTAACCCTAACCCTGGCTGTAGCCACCTAAATGATGGTCTTTAAAGTACCATTACGCGTAAATTTGAAGACTCATTTCCGCACCATTTATGTTTGTCATGCCTTGTCGACACACCTAATGAACTTTAACAGCAGTTTGGACACGCAGCAAGAGCACAAGCGTAATCGTACTTATTTATTCTGCTTAGCCGTTAGCGTGTCGCTCTATTTTTAGCTTTTTCTCGTTCTGAAAGCGTTGTATTTATAAAACGGAGTAAAGTCATTGTCAAATTACTTGATATTAAGACGACCTGTGCTGAACTGGATTGTCCTGTGTCTAAATTAACCGTAACTAGACCTGTCTGTAGCGTTTCGTATTCTTCTGTTTAAAAAAAAACAAAAAAAAAAAAAAAACGTATCTTTCAACGGTTACGGCGGTAGTGGGCCTTTAATGACATGTGACACATTTTGCCCTTTAAGACTTCTCTAGAGAGAGCTACTGTCTTTCAAGACCACTGCTTTCTTTCAAAAAAAAAAGGCGGTTGCTCAAACCAGGTTCCACGGTAAGTAAAACAAAAATACAGACTATCACATTTCACAGGTCTTGGTTTGTATGCCATAAGTCTATTCACGAGTCCATTACTACGAGTATAACTTTAATTTTAATACTCACAAACCAGATAGGTGAGGCTAGCGCTGGCAGAATTGTACACAAACCAAGGGGAATCACTCAGCGCTGGACAGACAACAGTTAGATCCCCTGCCCCCGCCTATCAGGCACCCATTCGCCAGCCCACAGAGAAATACGCAGGTATAGAACAAGACGATCATCTACATCCCTTGAGGGATGTAGATGAACGTCTTGTTCTATACCTGCGTATTTCTCTGTGAGGGATGTAGATGATCGTCTTGTTCTATACCTGCGTATTTCTCTGTGGGCTGGCGAATGGGTGCCTGATAGGCGGGGGCAGGGGATCTAACTGTTGTCTGTCCAGCGCTAAGTGATTCCCCTTGGTTTGTGTTTAATTTTAATAGACTTATGGACCTGCTAATTATACCAAGCATCATTGCTTTTGTTTTTGTTAGTGGTTTTATCCCGTGGGTTTATCGGCAGAATAATAAGAACAAGTGTCGTCTGGTGCCCACCAAAGCCAAGCTGTCGTTCCACAAGATGGAGGTCCTGCACAAGAAACCGCCTATATTGGCCTTCCATGACGTCATTCCTGAATTCTACACCGAGGAAATTGTCGCCATTTCGGAAAAAGAGGTATCACAGCGGAGTCTTCTTATATGTCCCCTCTATTATTTTCTTGTGCCCTAGGGTGTGCTTGCCACTGAAGGAAGCGCCGACTTGTGTAGTTGTTCTTGCTGTAGTTATACTATTGTTGTTGTTTTCGCCTTCGTTTTATTGTTGTATTGCCTGTTATTTGGTAACCCATTCAGCCCTGACGTACTACAGCTGGAGATGGGTCGACCATGATAATTCAAGGGTAGTGCTAGATTAGCTTGGCGCCTATCGGCGCCAAGCTAATCTGGCACTGCCCTTGAATTATCATGGTCGATCCAACTCCTGCAACTGGTGCATCGTCATTAGATGACGCCTCCAAAATTTGGGAAATACGTGCGTGGGGTTGAATGAGTTAATCTTATTGTCTTTTAATCGTATTGTATATTTTTTTTAATAAATAACGTCACTGATATTTTCCCCCACTCCTATCGTTACAGTATGAAAAGGCTGCACTTGACGAGGATTTCAGAACACCGGATTTCACGTAAGATTTCTATGAACACCTTCACTGCCAGTGGAAGCAGGTTATGCTTTTTTAAATCACTGTACGTCGTCAAAGACGGCCCCAGACATCTACAAAGAACACAGACATAACGTGGCATGAACAAGAGGCATAGATCCTTATGAGCCCCCGCAACTACGGAGGCTCGTGAGGATCTGTGCCCCATGCACCTGGGTGGTGTTCACATTTTTTTCAGCAAAGGAACGGTTTACCGCTATGATTTTTGTATTCCGTGAGTGGCAGCTGTACTAACTCTATCCTTTTCCTAGTATTCCTCACTAGACACACCAGTACACGCGCGCGCGCGCGCGCGCGCACGCACGCACGCACGCACACACACACACACACAACACACACACACACACACACACACACACACACACACACACACACACCAGCTTGCTGCAGTTTAGTTGCTGGACTAAGTACACAGGCATATGATGACTCTGATTGTGGCGTAATCCATCACGTCCATAACACGGGTAGTAGGAAATAGCACATTTAGCAACAGCAACGAGCATCCCATTCCTGTGCTAGAGTAGACCTTCTTGTCTTCCTGCTATGCAGTGCTGACATTGATGTCCTTTTCTTTCCAGGCTCATTCTGTCCACTGTATCTGACAATCGGCAGCGGCGACTACTGTACAGGATTAGCAGAAAACTGCTCGACTTGCCATACACGGTTACTGCCCCTTTCGAATCAGGGGAAGGAGAGGTAAAATATCCTGTTGTTAAGCCTTCCACTACCCACATAAAGACAACACCGTCCAACTGTTAGAGGCATAGATCCTCAAGAGCCCCCGCTGTAGCGGGGGCTCTTGAGGATCTATGCCTCTTGCCGACGACGCTGTATGGTTATCCATATTCTTGGGACGGCAGGACCTTGATCTGTGGTGTCGAGTGATTTCAAAAACATAATCAGCGTCCACTAGCTGTGAAGGGATTGATAATTATGACAATGGTTCGTGGCGAATTAAAGGTTGTCTGTTAATCTTTAAAGTACCATTACACATAAAACTAAAGACACATTGCATGCCTTGTCGACACACCTAATGAACTTTGACAGCAGTTTGGACACGCAGCAAAAGCACACGCGTAATCGCACTTATTAATTCTGCGCTGCCATTAGCGTGTCAGTCTTCTTTTCTTTTTTTAACGCTGTTTCTCGCACTTATAGCGTTGTATTTCAAGAACAGAGTGGAGTTACTCGATATCAAGACCATCTGTGCTGAACTGGATTCTCCTGTCTCTAAATGAACCATAACTAGATCTGCATGTAGCGTTTGGTAACCATCTGTTACAGAAGTGTATCTTTGAATACTTAGGGCGGTAGTGGGCCTTTAAGTAACTGTTCCTAGACCGATGGATATTCGTGTTCCGGGCTGTGACTTTAAAATCACAGACCCGCGCAGCGGTTATCGGTCAGCTATAGCCATGCCGAGTTAATTAAAGCGACCTAACTCCAGGGAGCCTTAGCTCATTCAGCCCGACGGCCGTATTTCCCAAATTTTGGAGGCGTCATCTAATGACTATGCACCCGTTGCAGGAGATGGGTCGACCATGATAATTCAAGGGTAGTGCCAGATTAGCTTGGCGCCGACAGGCGCCAAGCTAATCTGGCACTACCCTTGAATTATCATGGTCGATCCATCTCCTGCTGTAGTGCGTCAGGACTTACTTACTTACGCCTGTCACCCCTACCCGGGTATAGGCCGTCGACGAGAGACCTCCAGCAACTCCTGTCCTGTGCTTCTCCTTCGATTCTACTCCAGGTGGTTCCCAGTCTCTTGATGTCTGCTTGGAGGTCTCGACGCCAGGAGTTTCTTGGCCTACCTCTTTTCCTCTTTCCCTGGGGGTTCCATGACAATGCCTGCCTAGTGATACTGGAAGCTGGCTTTCTCAGACTGTGACCGATCCATCCCCATCTTCTTCGCCCAATTTTGTACCTAGCAGGGAAAGGTTGTACTTTTGCATTTCCGCTGCTATCTGGGCGGCCTTGCCGCTCTGGTACATGGTCTTGACGTTCCATGTGCCCATGGTTGTGTCCCTGGATAGAGAGAGGCGGCTCGGTCCTGTGGCTTCCGAAGACTTCCGGCTTTCACCACAGGACGTCATAAGTCTCTGGTAGAAGAACCTTCCTCCTCCAGGAAAGGAATTACTGTTAGTCTTTTCGTCGGCGTTTTTGTAGCTATTTCCTTTTTTGCAGGGTGGGGAAGCTACCCCCACGCCCAACCCCCTTACTAGGAGGACCAGGGGTTTTCTGTCGGGGTCACCTTCCCTTAGACCATGTTGGTTCACGGCACCTTATTTCATTCGGTGCACCCCTCTCACGAGGGACCCCCTATCCACCACCCAGGGGACGCGCCTCAACGCCATATGGTCCCAGCGCGAGGGCGTCAGGACTGAGTGGGTTAATAGTGGTTGGTTAGTTCGAGCTTAACGTCCACGGCACCGAAGTGATCATGGACGGCCCTGACGGGCGGGTTATGGGGGACAGGGAAATCTATTGCCTATAGTGTACGACCTGAACACTGATCAATTCAGCAACTGTGCCACTTTGATTTACCAGGACCTTTCAACGGACATGCTATGGAAAAAGCCCGTCTTTTTTTCCCTGGATTGCGAGTCCAGCTACCTCGGCCGGGACGGGGACTCGAACCCACGACCCGGCGATTCCCTTCGCTCTCTTGCTTCGACGCTTAACCCGCCTGAGCTACTTCGGACTCGAGGGGTTAATAGACCGCAATATCTCCTTTATAAATTGTTCTTAATATGTCTTACGTTAATGCTGGACAAATGGGCTGCGGTGGTGGCCAGGGTTAATAGTTCTCAACATCTCCTTCATAAATATTCTTAGTATGTGTTACAAAAGTACCCCTTGGATCATTAAAAGGGCTAACTTTAAAATTATGAAGTGAGAAGGTCGTAACCTGAAAGACTTGTATGCTCTTCCTGTCCTGTCGTTTGAACGCAGGAGAGTTGCTCAGTTCTGTTGGGACCAAAAGGCAGTGGAAAACCTCTAGTACGCGTGCAGACTCACGTGCTGACTATCAAAAGAAGGGTAGATAAGTCTTAGCTGAGACAAGGCAACATTGATAACCACACTGTATTTGAAAATTTTACCAATCAAAAGTCCGCCATGGAGCAGATCGCTGTACCGGCGCACGTCAATATTTCCCAAATTTTGGAGGCGTCATCTAACTAATTTGCACCTGTTGCAGGAGATGGATCGACCATGATAATTCAAGGGTAGTGCCAGATTAGCTTGGCGCCGACAGGCGTCAAGCTAATCTGGCACTACCCTTGAATTATCGTGGTCGATCCATCTCCTGCTGTAGTGCGTCAGGGCTGAAAGGGTTATTAAGTTAGTCAGTCAGTTTAACTCCTTTCCTGCCAGTGATCACAATTTGCGCGTCAGAATCCACTGCACGCTGACGGACATTCGCGTGAAGAACACACGTAAATTGGTTAAAAACAGACATCAGAAACATAGGGCCAACAAGAGACATAAATCCTCATGAGCCCCCGCGACTGCGGGGGGCTCAAGAGGGTGTATGTCTCTTGCAGATGGGTAGTATTCCCCTTGACCCGGCAGCTAATGGGTTAACATAATATTTCAACCCACTGATTGGTCCTAGTCGTTCTTTTGCAGGCTCGAAACTTGGGACACCAGGGTCTCTACGTCAAACCTGCTTCAGACTTTCAGGTAACGGTCCTACTGACATAGTTCCAGGCTAAAAGTTCAAACTGATCAAACAGATGCATCGAAATGCATGGGGATTTGTACACGTTGTTTTTCGCAGCAGCCTGTATATCCTTACAGTGAACTGCGAAAGATTAATTTTTAATTTCATAAAATTGCTGGTTCACTCATACAAATAAGTACACGGTCGGACGCTTCCACCTCGTGCCATCTCCCCTGTGCCCTTGTGGAGAAGCAGAGCAGACCACAGAGCACATCCTCCAGGACTGTGGGAACCACCAGCTGCTGAGGGAGGAGATATGGCCGAAGCCCGCCACCATACAAGAGAAACTGTACGGGCCTGTGGAGGCGCTACAGAAGACCACAGATTTCATTTTGAGAGCCAAACTCCAAGTGTGACGGCGTTCGAGAAGAAGAAGAAGTACACGGTCGGACATTTTTAAAAGTTTGGAACTGACTTTGCTCTTCAGTTTTTCTTTTTTGTAAATGTTTGACTAACATTTTTGGGTCCAAAACGTTTGAATATTTACCGAAGCTAAAGGTTCCTTTGCCTTTTCAGGTTCAGAGTCTTGGTGGTCATACCGCATCCTTCATAGTGTTCGTAAGTCACTTTCCTCTTTTCATAGAAACGCGGTTTCTCGCATTTACAAAGTGAGCACAAAATCCTCGAAGGCTGACATCGGCCTATGTTGGCCGGCGCACAGGTGCAGCGTGCGCGTGCCCACACAGCCGACGTCAGTCCAAGAACCTTTCACTTACTTCCCAAAATTTACAAACATTGGGGGAAAAATTAATTACTTTTGGCTTTGGTGGAATTTTCATGTTAACAGCGCCTTTAGTATGTTTGTTTTTTTCTTTTCTGTGTCCAACAAGAAACTTTCACGTTTAATCCTTTCACTGCCGAAAAGGGCGAACACACGTATCTGCAAGAGACATAGATCCTCATGAGCCCCCGCAGTCGCGGGGGCTCATGAGGATCTATGTCTCTTGCTGAGACCAATGTGTATCCATGTCCCTCGGACGGTTGTGACTTTTGGTCGTTGAATGAACAAAGAGTCCAGGAACAAGAAATTTCGTCCGCTAGCAGTGAAGGGGTTCACAGAAATTAATCGTTCAAAATCGTTTGCTGTAATCTGGCACCGCAAATCTGGCATATAACGCAACACTCGGGAGTAGACAGTCCAATGGTCGACCCAAACTAGGAATCGAACCCCGAGACAATGTTTTCTGTTGTTGTTGTTTTTTTGCAGTTAAATGACGTGCAAATGGGAGGAGATATCGTATTCCCCTCAGCCAACGCTCGAATAGCACCCACAAAGGTACTACAGCATTGCAGTATGACTGACATAAGCCTGTCATACTTCTACATATTAACCCATTGTATCCTGAGAATGATTTTGTATAATTTGTTTATTGTTCTATGAAGGTTACGTTACAGATTAGTAGATCAAGTTTTTTAGTTCAAGTGTGGTGCCAGAGTAGCTTGGCGCCGTAGGCGCCAAGCTATTCTGGCAACACTCTTGAACTGTCAGTCAAATTTTCTTTCAAGTAATGGTTGTATCAGGATAAAAAGGGTTAAGCAGTGTGATAGGTTTATAATTACGGGTTGTTGTTGCTGCTGTAGCTCACAGGCATGGGGATAAACGAAGTTCAAAGCAAAGTTAAAAACGTACTTTTTCTCAAAGACTTCCGTGTAATCTCTACGGTATTTCTGTACACACACCCTGCAGACTCGGTGTGTGTGTGTGTGTGTGTGTGTGTGTGTGTGTGTGTTGTGTGTTGTGTGTTGTGTGTTGTGTGTTGTGTGTTGTGTGTTGTGTGTTGCGTGTTGCGTGTTGCGTGTTGCGTGTTGCGTGTTGCGTGTTGCGTGTTGCGTGTTGCGTGTTGCGTGTTGCGTGTTGCGTGTTGCGTGTTGCGTGTTGCGTGTTGCGTGTTGCGTGTTGCGTGTTGCGTGGCGCGTGGCGCGTGTTGCGTGGCGCGTGTTGCGTGTTGCGTGTTGCGTGTTGCGTGTTGCGTGTTGCGTGGCGCGTGGCGCGTGGCGCGTGGCGCGTGGCGCGTGTTGCGTGGCGCGTGTTGCGTGGCGCGTGTTGCGTGGCGCGTGTTGCGTGGCGCGTGTTGCGTGGCGCGTGTTGTGCGCGTATGTGGTTTTCACCTGCGCATTGCGTTATATTATAATTTATATGAGAAATGCGCCTTATAAATACCATGTTGTATTATTATTATTATTATTATTATTATTATTATTATTATTATTATTATTATTATTATTATTATTATTATTATTATATTCGTTGCGACAGCGGACCACTGCTGTAACAAGGGGAAGCAGGAATTAGCACATGTTCTATTTCCTACTACCAGCGTTACTTGGGGTGGTCGATTTCGCAACGATCTTCCCATGCCTGTGCTGCAGCCGTTGTTCCAATCGTTTTGTCATTCGCGATGTTTGTTTGTTTTTTTCGTTTGTTTGTTTGTTTGTTTGTTTGTTCGTTTGTTCGTTCAACCCTTGACCGCTACTGACGATATCGGGGTTCGGCGGAAAAGACGAGTGCGAACGCTGCACATCTCGAAATTGTTAACTCGTTCAAGGTGCCCCGCATCAATAGCTGCGGAAGTGTCGTATAGCGTTGCCATCGGCAACGCTATACGACACTTTCGCAGCTATTGATGCGGGGCACCTTGAATGAGTTAATGGATAACTGTGGTAACGCTAATACACTCCAACATGACTTACTTGTGTATCTGGCCGCCCCCTTTATTCTCTCAGGGTACCGTGTTGTTTTACTTCCCGTCCATGAGAAAGTTCCACGCGGTGTGTCCAGTGGCCTATGGTACTGAATGGCGTAAGTTGTGTTTTTATTGTTTTGTTGGGTTTTTTATTGTTGTTGTTTTGTTGTCGTTGTTGTTGTCGTTGTTGTTGGTGTTGTTGTTGGGGTGGGGGTGGGGTTCGTTGACCCTTCGCGTATAGCGTTATTAATCGAGATGATTCCTGTAGGGTCAAGGGTCAAGTTTCTTCTCTACCCTCTCCATTTTCCACCGCCCCCACCCCACCCCCCCCCCCTCCCCCAAACACACACACACACACACACACACACACACACACACACACACACACACACACACACACACACACACACAGAGACCACCACCACCACGCCACCACTACCACCATCACCACCCCCACCTCAACCGTCCCCATATCCCCAGCCACTCCCTCTACTCGAGGCTGCAAGACATTTTGAGAATCTCGAGAGCACTATTCGTTTGTCTAAGCTTTTTCTGTTTTGGATCATCATTATCATTATTATTATTATTATTATTATTATTATTATTATTATTTACATTTGAAAACAAACTGTTAGCATCTCATACAATTTTGGATGACTTACATATCAGCTGTGTTCTTTTGTGTGCATGTGTATGTTTGTCTGACTTCCTGTCTGTCTGCGTGTGCGTGGGTATGTTTTGTGTTTTGAATCATCATTATCATCATAATCATCATCATCATTATTATTATCATATATTATTATTATCATATATTATTATTATTTGAAAACAAACTGTTAGCATCTCGTACAATTTTGAATGACTTACATATCAGCTGTGATCTTTGTGTGCATGTCTGACTGTCCGCCTGGTTGCGTGTGCGTGGGTGTGTCGTGTTTTTGTTTTGCGTGTTCACAGTGGCATTCCAAAGTTTCTACGAGCGACCCGCCCGAGGATTGTGTCGCCTACACGAGGAGCCAGACCTTTGGTTACTCTGACACATGACAGCAGAACACAGAGCACATCATTTTCTAACTTTTTATAATGTATGTCTTTTACCTCCAAGAACAAACGTATGTCAGTGTTATTGATTTAGTTCAAATAGTACACTTTACATTTTTGAACCCGCGAAGGAAATGTCCACTGCCTTTTTCTGTGGAGACTAAACTAGTTTTATTCTTATTATTAATTAGTTTTGAATACAGCTGGCCGCTTAGCCTTTACATTTCAATTAACTATTTCATTGCCGAGAAAAAGTGAACACGATCCAACTGCACGAGACATACATCTTCATAAGCCCCGGCAAATGCGGGAGCTCATGAGGATCTATGCCTCATGTTGACACAACTTTGTGTCCGTGTCCCTGGGACGGCTGGGCTGGTTGACGATGAATTAACCCTTATCATTCGGAATACACCAGTGTGTGTGAAATAAGTTTGACTAAACAAGTTCAAGGGTATTGCCAGAATAGCTTGGCGCCTCTAGGCGCCAAGCTGTTCTGGCAATACCCTTGAACTAAAGCCATTGGTCTATATCCATATCTGTAAGTACTATAATGCAGCGTGCATATGGCAGTATACAAATTTGAAGCTTTTAGCCTCTGTATGATATGGGTTAACAAGATCTTAAAAACAAAATCTGCGATTACTGGCAGTGAAGGGGTTAATGTTTGTTTGTTGCTCTATTCTTCTTTATTCCTGAAAAACACAAAGTTTAGATGCAAATTGTGAAATTATTGGCATTGTACTTACTGTATAATACATTTTCTTTAAAACTAAACATTGTTTAGTGTGTACTGTTGCTTGCTTTGCTTGCTTTGCTTTGTAGACTGGTTGGTTTATCGTTGCTGATGGTCAGCACGTGGCATAGATCCTCATGAGCCCCCGGAATTTTTTTCTTTCATGAAATGACTGATTTTACTTCCCTAAGTGTGCCCCAGATATATTCGGCCCAGTATAAGAAATATCCATTTTCACATGAATGAGTAAATTGACCAAGTTTTCATACCTGAAACAGCGCAGACATACACGAAGTCTACATGACTGACCTCGATTTTGAAATATGGCCGATTCCCGCTGGGGCTCTATTGGGGTATTGAAAATGGCTTGTTCTTGTCTTGTCACCAAATGTTTTACGACTTTACAGCAAAATCAACAAATCATGGGAGTTCACTAAAATTAGCCCATATTAGATCAATTAGTGGCATTGAATAATATTTGTTCTTAACTCATTCTACCCCAGACACACCACAGCAAGATAAGGATCGACCATGATAGTTCAAGGGTGATGCCAGAATAGCTTGGCGCCTATGGGCGCCAAGCTGTTCTGGCATCACCCTTATCAGGGTCGATCTGTGTACTGCACTAGAGTGCAGTCTTCAGAGGACAACGGCAACGTTTGGGGATTTCGGTGTTGGGGTAGAATGAGGTAATATAGTGCAGGAAATTGTTCCTTTGCGGAGATAATAGGAAAAGCCCGTTGTGCGCTCCGGATGTCAAGCGGCCTATTAGATAAGATAGAACTATACTAATATACTAGGAAATAGTCTCAATATGCGCAATATGAAAAGGACATGAAACACATAGTATATAACTAAACTGCTCGCGTGCACACACACACACACACACACACACACACACACACCATGGGTGGATCGGGGTGGGGGGGGGTGTTTCAGGGTTTGCGGAACCCCAATTCCCCCCACTCAAAATTCTGTGAAATGCTATTAAAAAGTCCCTTTTGGGGTGTTCGGAACCCCCTCCCTCCCCCCCCCTCCTCCCCTCCTCCCGTTGTTTGATATTTTGTCAAATGGTGAAAGTCTTAACACGCACGCGCCTTCTCTACCCGCCCCATCCCCCCCCCCCCCTTTTTTTTTTTTTTTTTTCGATTTTTCGGTCCCTGGAAGCAAGGTCTTGCGCCGGGAAAGCCTATTGTGTCAGATTGAAGGTCCCAAACAAACAGTTGGACCCCCCCCCCCCCCCTCGAGGTAGCTGATCCGCCCCTGCATACACACACACACACACACACACACACACACACACATTAACTCATTCGCGGCAAACCGCGCATCAGGATGCGCGGCATAAGCCGCGCATCCGGATGCGGCTGGCCGCGAATGAGGTAATAACTATTTGTGGTCTAGACGTAAAGGCAATAAACAAGATTTCACAGTAACACAAATTAAGGAAGACATACATCACAATTATTATTTTAGTAAAACTGAGGCCAGTGAGGTTGTTAGTATACAGTTATGCACCTGAAAAAAACGCGACAACTTTTGATCAGTTATATCTGCCGACCTGTACGTCGGCAGATATAACTGATCAAATTTGTCGCGTTTTTTAAGCGTGTTTGAGAGAGGTTTGAGAGGAAGACGGATACGGAATAGCAAAAAAATCATTGCGGTACGGAAAACTACCACCCCAAAACATCCTCCTTTACGTCCGACGCAGAAAAGGTATTCAGGCAGTCGCCACGGGTGTATTCATCCTAGGCTATGAATACAGTTAACCCCCTGACTGCCGGTGGGACGCGGATTTCGCGTCTGAATCCACTACACACTGACTGACACTCGCGAGAAGAACACTAATAAAATGGGACCAAACATGGGCACACAGAACGGCATAGGAATTACAAGAGACATCAATCCTCATGAGCCCCCGCGACCGCGGGGGCTCATGGGGATTTATGTCTCTTGCAGATGGGTAGCGTTCAAATTCCCCCTGCAGTTAAGGGGTTAAGTTATAGGTAGATGCCCCTCACGGAGTTGGCTGGATATGCATTGTTGAACGCTCCCGCTTCGTACACGTGTATGAAACATGATAAGATACTCTAACTCAAGTTGGCAGTCTACGTGGCAGTCACCTGTACACCTTTCACATAAAGAGCCAGCTGCACGGGGACGGATTGACCGTGACAGTTTATGGGCAGTGCCTGCGGAGGCGCCAACCTAATCAGGGACTACTCTTGAGCTTTCATGTCGATGAATCTTCTTGGGGAATGCGCCGAGCCGGTGAATCTGAAAGGATTGTTGTGTCCGTGGTTATGGGTGTGAAAGATTGCGACGGAAATGGGTGTGGCCCTATTTCCAAGGGATCACATTCCCTCTGCAAGAGGCATAGATCCTCATGAGCCCCTGCAGTCGCAGGGGCTCATGAGGATCCATGCATCTTGCCGTGCTTAAAATGAGTCCTTCGGTATTTCTACACATGCGTTGTTGTCACACACGCACACGATTGCGGGTGGATCTTTACGTGTTTGAAGGCCAGCCACTGTGGTTATTGAGTTCCGTGGCCAATCTGTTTGTATAATATTTTAGTACAGGTACACAGGTTCGCAGCGTTTTACTTGTATACTAAAAGGTACTTATCTAAATATTAAAGCTGCCAAATCTCAAACAAAACACACATTACTTCACACCCCGCAAAAAAGGACATAGCCGTTTGTTAAGAGTCTTATTACATGGTATTTATATATTATAACTCAATGCTCAGAATGTAGCCGCGAACTGAACCCAACAAGCACGCTCACGTGAATCACGCGCATTCACTCACACACTACGTAAACACAGAACATTCACGTGGTGCTAAGGACAAGCTCAAGCGAGCTACTGAAGTTGTTGTTTTTTTTAATTCAAATTGTTTGTATTTGAAATTTGATTAAGTTGAAACAGATACCAAAGTGGAGGGGGAGGAAGAGCCGGAGTACCCGGAGAAAGAACCCCCGGCCCGACAGTCCGTCCGAATTAAAACGGTGACACTTACTCAGAGGAGAAAAGTCCGACGCCGGAACCCGGAATCGAACCTGGCACCTTTAGCATTGGTGGCAGGCGCCTTAACCATTGTGCCACTGAGTGTCTCCAAAAAATAATAATAGCTGTTTACAGTTTTATATGTGAAGAAACAGGCAAATAATTTTGTTCAATTTTCTGTTGCAACAGCATACAAAGCTATGAAAACAACTCGAAAACAAGACTGAATTATAAACTGATGTATTGTGTGAATATGAATGCAGCCACAACACATTTTGGAAAGACAATACACTTTTAACTCATTCAGCCCCGACACACCACAGCAAGACATGGATCGAGCTTGATAGTTCAAGGATGATGCCAGAATAGCTTGGCGCCCACAGGCGCTAAGCTATTCAGTCTGGCACCACCCTTGAACTATTATGCTCGATCTGTCTCTGGAACTGAAATAAAGTCTTTCAGAGGGCCAGTTCAGAATTTGGGGATTTCGGTCCTGGGGTAGAATGTGTTAAACCAACTTCGCAGTACGAACCCGAAAACAGAGGAACGGCATTGCCACGGCGTTCACGGAGACACAAGAACGTGCGACAGCCGCGCGGCCGCGCGCGCGGTCCACGTCGGACTGACGCATACCCACGCTGATACAGCTGACGACATCGCAAGCAGCAGCACTCTTTGGTCATAGTCACGCGCCAGCTTTCGGATAAGGTGGGTTAGAGGAGTGGCAATAAGGGGAGGTTGCCGGCATGGGAAGGAGGGGAGTACCCCTGCCTGTGCCTAAATGTCCACCTGCCCACGTCGACAGTAGTTGACAGTCGTGTGCCGCGGGTTTGCTGCGGCCGATGTTGCTCGGGGCCCGTTTGCTAATCAATGGGTACCCAGTGCGCAAAAGGCCATCGGGGCGGCGTGGGCCCGCGCACGGTCGTGCGCGGGCCAACGGCGGCCGATATCGGCCTGATGCCCTTTTGCGCATTGGGCAGCCCGTGACAAAACAGCAGCAAAGTAGGCAACGATTCCAGTGTTGTATTGAAAACCACTTTGAAGCTGAGCGCTTTTTCAAAGCAGTTTGGATTACGTCAACACCTGGGACCAGTTGCGTGAGTGAGCGTAGTCCTACGCCAGCCACTAAGCAAGGTGCTCCGCTATAGCGGAGCACCTTGCTTAGTGGCTGGCGCAGGACTAAGCTCACTCAAGCATCTGCCACACACAGCCCTTCTGTACAACACGCGGTTCTGCAAGTGGCGGCGATCCTCGTGAGCCCCTCGCTTATTGCGCGGGGCTCATGAGGATCCATGCCTCTTGCTGACCCGTTTTCGTGTAGCATTGCACATCATGCCTCTGAAGTCCTCTTGCGGAGGTGATCCTCGTGAGTTCGGACTTCAAGTCAATGTCGCAGTCGTCTTGCTTATCTTTTTTAATCAGAGTATGAACTGATATGACGGCCGCTTAAAGTACCAGTTTATGCATAAATCGGAACACATTTAAGCGCCATTTGTATTTGTTATGCCTTGTCAAATGACACACCTAAATCACTTTAACAGCAGTTTGGACGCGCAGTAAAAGCACACGCGTAATTGCACTTATTTATTCTGCGCTGCCGTTAGCGTTTTTAATCTATTTTTAGCTGTTTTTCGTACTGATAGCGTTGTATTTATAGAACAGATTGGAGTCATCGTCAGGTTACTTGATATAAA